>CM035427.1:172118957-172123957 GCA_020310875.1 Ceratopteris richardii
ATAACACGACCTTGGCTGTCAACCACGGATTGGTTGAAGTTAAAACCATTCAAGTTGAATGCCATAGTGTTGATACCTAAGGCGGTGAACCAGATACCTACTACGGGCCAAGCAGCTAAAAAGAAGTGTAGAGAACGAGAATTGTTGAAGCTAGCATATTGGAAGATCAAACGACCAAAATAGCCGTGAGCAGCTACAATGTTGTAAGTTTCTTCTTCTTGACCAAACTTATAACCTGCATTAGCAGACTCATTCTCAGTAGTTTCTCTAATCAAACTAGAAGTTACCAAAGAACCATGCATAGCACTGAATAGAGAGCCGCCGAATACGCCAGCTACACCCAACATGTGGAAGGGATGCATAAGGATGTTGTGCTCAGCCTGGAAGACGATCATAAAATTGAAAGTACCAGAAATGCCCAGAGGCATACCGTTAGAAAAACTTCCTTGACCAATTGGGTAGATCAAGAAGACAGCGGTCGCAGCTGCAACTGGGGCTGAGTAAGCAACAACAATCCAAGGACGCATACCTAAACGGAAGCTTAGTTCCCACTCACGACCCATGTAGCAAGCTACACCAAGTAGGAAGTGAAGAACGATCAATTCATAAGGACCACCATTGTAAAGCCATTCATCGACAGAAGCTGCTACCCAGATTGGGTAGAAGTGTAACCCAATAGCTGCAGAAGTAGGGACGATAGCGCCTGAGATAATGTTGTTACCGTATAGCAAAGAACCAGAAACGGGCTCACGAATACCATCAATATCTACAGGAGGAGCTGCGACGAAAGCAATGATGAATACAGAGGTTGCGGTTAGTAGGGTAGGAATCATCAATACACCAAACCATCCGATGTAAAGACGGTTTTCGGTGCTTGTGATCCAGTCGCAAAAGCGACCCCATAGACTTGCGCTTTCGCGTCTTTCTAAAGTTGCGGTCATGGTAATTTTTGGTTTTCGAAAAGGAGTTAGTGATTCCCCATGCTAATAAGCCTGTTAGTTCGTAGTGTATCATAAAAATCTATCTATGTCAACCAAAATTGATTAAGTCTTTAAAATCCTCAAATGAAAATGCATAGGTTTTTTTTCCGTATCTTAACTTTTTTTTTTCTTTTTTGTTACTTATTTCACAATATGAATTTTTCAAAACACAGGGGAGAGAGGTAAAAGTTTTTATTTACGCAATATGCGTTTCTAATTGATTTCAATTTTGAAAGAAACTAATCTTGCGTTAAGTCTTTTCAGTAAGTAATCCGCAACTTCGAACACCAAACGAAAAAAAAAAAGAAATATTAAAATGATTAACAAACTTACACTCATTCATTTTTTCGTAGTGTTTCTTGATTCCCCGGGACTGGCGCCCTGGTTCCAATCCACAATTTTTTTGTTGTGGATTGGAACGAATCTAAACAAAACTAACGGAAATGAGCAAAAGCTTTGTTAGCTTCCGCAACTTTATGAGTCTCCTCTTTTTTCCGTATGGCACTACCAGAATTTCTGGCAGCATCCATCAATTCATCACTCAATCTTAAAGCCGTACTTCGACCTGAGCGTTTTCGACACGCACTCAATAACCACCGAATGGCCAAAGCTTTTCCTTCTGCAGGTGCTACTTCAACGGGAACTCGATAAGTTGATCCACCCACACGTTTGGTTTGCGTGACTACATCGGGAGTTACCCCACGCACTGCCTGTCGCAGAACAGACAGTGGGTTCTTATTTGTCTTTTATCTAATCCGCTTCATAGCCTGATACAAAATCTGATAAGCTAGTGATTTTTTGCCATTTTTCAGGATACGATCAACTAGCATGTTTACTAATCGATTGCGATAAACTGGGTCCGATTCGATATTTTTAATTTTGTTCACTACACTGCTCCGATGTACCACGAGTTTACAACTATGTCAAACTTCAAATTTTTTTTTCAGCGGTCTCTTAATCTACTATTTTGGCTTCTTCACTCCATATTGTAGAGTGGATCCACCGGTTGATTAGTGGGGGGATCTCCCTCCAAACTGCACGTTCGACTTTCGTCGAATACAGCTTTCCATATGATTGAATAAAAGATACCCAAAGAAATTTCAACCAAATTTTTTTTCTCACGCTAATAAAATCATATTTACTCGTTGCACATTGAGCATCCGTTTCCTTTTCTTCCCTAGAGAAAAAAATAGGTATAGAAAAGAAAAATCTTGCAATTCAATTATCTTACTACTAATGTCCGTAGGTAATGTCCGCAGGCTTCTCGATCCAATTGGTAGATAGATATGTTATATATGTATATAAATAGAAAGTCTTCGCCGAATATCCGTAGTCGTAACCTGAACTTGTTCCAGGAGGAAAAGACTTTTATTTTATTTTTAGTTGGGAGTCCGGGTAAAACTCAACTTAAGCTACTTGAATAAAACACCTTAGACACCAAGTTGTTTCACACAAAAATAGAGGAATAAAATTATCAATCTTTGTCGTAGCATGCTTTAGTCCCCATGGCAATGCTGGGTCAGCTACACATTTAACGTATCAGAACAACTGATACGGAATCATTGCGATGATACAAATTGTGACAATGTTCTGCAACGCACTAGAACGCCCTTTTTTACGACCCTTCACTCCTACAGCATCTAAGGTTCCTCTCACGATGTGATATCTAACGCCGGGTAAGTCTTTGACCCTTCCGCCTCTCACAAGGACCACCGAATGTTCCTGCAAATTGTGGCCAATACCTGGTATGTAAGCCGTTACCTCAAATTTGGAGGTTAATCGAACTCTGGCGACTTTACGTAGGGCAGAGTTGGGTTTTTTTGGTGTAGTTGTGAAATAGTCGACAGCTACAACGTCGCTACACAGAACCGTACGTGAGACTTCCACCTCATACGGCTCCTCGTCATTCAATTATTGTTAAGAAAAGAACTTTTCTCAGTTGTTTCCAACTAGGAAGACAAAAATCAATTTCTAGAAATCTCAATTTTTTTTTTGCAAATTCATTTGAAAATTTTCGAATTTGCGCCCCACTACGCTACTGTGTTTGCCAGATTGCAAAAAAGCAACGTAGATAGATAAATGAAAACTCTATCAAATTGATGCATGGGTTTACCAAAACGCACTGAGTTTTCTGCTTTCGCGTCAGTAATATAAAGAAATAGAAAGAAGATCAAATACGGAGGAGATTGACGAGTCGGTATCAGCGTATCCAAAGTATTAATCATTTTTTGAAAAGGAATTCATTTTGAAATGAAGGCAGCTTCAATTTTTCACTCTCGTTCTTTATTTCGTTCCGACGAGATTCCCTGAGGATGATTTGGCAACCTAACGAACTACCGAATAACAATGAGTAAGTAGGTGAACTAAAATATAGATTTTTTGAAAATGAGAATGGGAGGAATCTGATGACTACTTGCTTGTAGTTGACTGGCGAGGAAGGCGCAAAAATAAGATAGCAACGAGAAACAATCTGAAAAAAAAAAAGAAAAAAGAGGTAAATAGCTGATTTCTTTCTGTGGTTGTGGCTTAGTAGTTAGCTTATTTCGCGACGAGCCACTGGTCAAGCCCCGCACGCAGCACTTCCCCCTCCCACTCTTTTTTTCTTTTTAGACTGATCCAAATTATAATTCGAAGTCTGATGAGCTCCAGAGGAAAAAAATTGTACCACGAGAGCTGATGGAGGTCAAGCTACCTTTCTCACTAGTTTCTATTAGCAATCCTACACGTCAAAGATAAAAAAAAGGAGAAGTGCCAAAAGTGTAGCAGAAGTAGAATGAGTTTTGGCAGGAAAGAGATGCTAGTATGCTAAGCAGAATTAAAGACTATATAAGTTGGGGTTAGAATCGTGTTGAGTACAGGTAAAAAAGAAAAAGGAAGCCTTGACTCCTTTGCAACATGTCTTCAAACGAGAATTTCAATTGAATTTGGGAACTTTCCATATCATATTGAAACTCTCTTGCATTTTCCTCCCGTACTGGATGGATGAAACTTACGAAACACAGCGAATAGGGCAAGTACACCAGGTAATTTATTACTTTATTACTTCTGCCCATATTTTTCCTGTGGTACGGGACCCGTATAAGTCAAAACCAAGGAAGAAAAGAGAAGCTTTGTTTATCATCCGTATCTGCTTCCTTGCGTCTGTTTCTCTCCCTGTAGTTACGCTAAGTTTTCCAGATTGATTTGATTTGGAGAAAAAAAAATCATCTCCGAACTGTTTGTTGGTAGAAGCATTTTATTGGGTGTTGCCAGAACTATCCCAGCTTAGCGTCATCAATTTGAACCCGAGTTCAGTTTTTCCAAATACATATTTGTTTGTCCTTTTCGGTTCAAAAATAAAAAAAAGAAATAAGAGGCTTATGGGATTGACATGACTTGCAAGTAGGGGATACACTTTGGGTGAGCTTCAGATAATATGAAGCGAAGAAATCCAAGTTGTATCTAGAAAAAAAATAGAAAACAACTTTCATTCAGCTTTTCTGCGTTTAAAGAAGCTATAAGTGATAAAACTACTAATCTCATGGAGAGTTTGATCCTGGCTCAGGATGAACGCTGGCGGCATGCCTAACACATGCAAGTCGGACGGGAAGCATCCTCGTGGTGTTTCCAGTGGTGGACGGGTGAGTAACGCGTAAGAACCTGCCCTTGGGAGGGGGACAACAGCTGGAAACGGCTGCTAATACCCCATAAGCTGCGGAGCAAAAAGGAGGGATCCGCCCAAGGAGGGACTTGCGTCTGATTAGCTAGTTGGTAAGGTAATGGCTTACCAAGGCGACGATCAGTAGCTGGTCTGAGAGGATGATCAGCCACACTGGGACTGAGACACGGCCCAGACTCCTACGGGAGGCAGCAGTGGGGAATCTTCCGCAATGGGCAAAAGCCTGACGGAGCAATGCCGCGTGGAGACAGAAGGCCCACGGGTCGTAAACTCCTTTTCTCGGAGAAGAAGAACTGACGGTATCTGAGGAATAAGCATCGACTAACTCTGTGCCAGCAGCCGCGGTAAGACAGGGGATGCAA
>CM035427.1:172128957-172151457 GCA_020310875.1 Ceratopteris richardii
TGTGATGTGCTGCTATCGCACGTTAGATATACATTGAGCTCTAACTTATGTTATCTAATTTGATCATTGATCAAGCTATCACTCATATGAGAGACAATATGGAACAAGTTACAAACCACATGTGACCTCAAGGCTCATACACCATAGACAATATTTAAATTTTAAGGGCCAAAGCAATGAAACACATCCATATTATAATGATCTCGTCAAAAAAGATTACATTGATTTAGAATGATTAATAAATAATCATTATATCATATAACAAAAAGAGTACATCTCATGAATAAAACCAAAAAGATACAACCATGGTCCATAAGGCATAGATGAATCATGATAGATCTAAGATAACTCAAGACTAAAGTGTCAATGAGAATCCAAGTGGGGAGTTTGTGCTACATCAGTAGAGGTGGTAGCCCATGGTGCAATCTGAATCTCCACTTGCTCAAAGTATTCTGAATCATGTGCCTCTTCTTCATGTTCTTCACCTTGCACCTTGTCCTCTGTCTCCCATTCTGTAAAAGGATCTGAAGCCATGCTTTGTGTCTTGCGAAGCATCCTTAAATTTGCACGGACAAAGACAAGATCACTTGCACGTTGCACACCAAGTTTGTTCCTCTTCTTAGAGGCTACATGTCCATAAACACTCCATAGTTGCTCAAGGCAACTCGTAGTGCAAGCTTGGTTAAGTATCCATATAGCCAATTGTTGCAACTCTGGACCATCAAATCCAAAATCTTCCCACCATAGAGCAGTGCTTACACGAAACCTATCTTCTTGTGCATTTGCACATGAAAATGAAGCATCTTTCATAGTTCTATATTTGGATAATTGATCTCTAATAAGCCTCCTTGATGCATTATCTGGGACAAGTCTCTCCAATATGTTCCTCCATCCACTTGCTATCTCTGGATCAGCATATTGTTTCTTATCTTGGAATTAAGGGTCCACCATGAATGCCGCTGCATGGAGTGGGGAGTAATAGGCATTCCATCGTCGAACACATATTGATGAAATTTCTTCATACTTCTCATTCTCTTGCACTAGCTTCTTAAGTGACTCTATGGTTCGATCCATAGCTTCATATACTTTTCCAATGCATGGGTCCATAGAATCCACCACTCTTAGCAAGTGCACAAGTGGTCGCACGATATCCACTATGCGGCTAATATTCTCCCACCATGCTTCATTATCTTCAAGTTTCCTGAATTCCTTTCCTGCTGTAGTGGAAGCCTCTGGCATTGCTGCAAATTCATCACTCAATAGTAGGCCTCTTAAAACACCGCTACACTTCACAACACGGTGTAACATGATGAAGTTATATGCAAATCGTGTTTCAGCATATTTCAGCAAAACAAGAGTAGATCTTTTGCTGAACTCATTCTTCACACGTGTATGATTGTTGATGAAGCTCACTAATGCATTTGCCTCATTGATTGAAGGCAAAATCCAATCCAAAATGCCAATGTCTTTGAGAATATTATTTAGGCAATGAGCCATGCAAAAGCAAACACTGATATGAGGATACATACTTTCAATGATTTGGGCGGCTTCTCTGTTTGTGGCTTCTCCATCTGCTACAATGGCTACAACATTTGCTTGACCCACCATTTCTATGGAAGTTGACCACTCAGAAGCAAGCACATCGGCTGATTTTCCTGTCTCAAATGCATCATGGGATGATATGAAGTACATCTCACCTCAGGAGTAAGCGACAACTCCACGGATAGATCGTCGTTGTGTGTCACTCCATCAATCCACGAGCAAGGACACTCCATTTCTTTCCCATGACTTTTGGATGTTCTCACATTTGGCTTCCACAAGTTTCTTCTCCTTGTCTAATAGAGTCGTACGCAAACTCTTTGAAGTGGGAGGAACATATTGTGGTCCATATTCCCCTACGTTTTTCATCATCTCCTTGAAGTACAGTGATCTATGAACAAAAAGAGAATTTACATTATACAAATTGCAAACAATTAGGTAAATTGAAAATTCAGTTATGCCATATGAATTATGATTACTTACCGGTCTGCATTGAAAGGTATGTGGTCATGATAGAAAAACCTCACCACCGCCATGTCAACCTCTTCCTTCAATTTGGGATTCCATTTATCATCAAGGGTTTGTTGGCGATGAATACTTCGGACCATAGTTGCATCGAAATGCGTTGCGAACGGCTCGCAACTTTGCAACGTTGGTACGTTCGCAGTACGTTGCTTTGCATGCATATTTTTTTTGTAATCCAAAACTATGTTTTCCTTAGGAGTGATAAGAAAGAATTTAAAATTTTGTCCAAAATGTATGATAAATGCAATAAAAAAACATGGACAATGAGAAAGACATAAAAAGCTATAAAAGTGTAGACATTTAATTATGTATGATTTTCTTTATGGGTCTTATCAACTTGAGCTAGCCAGATATTTTGGATTTCCCATATTCTAGATCTCCTAATGCAATTATAGAGCTTGGAGTAAAGTTTCATGCATGGCCTTGGCTCTTCAAAACCAAGGGTAGCCTTCTATGATGATTGATCTCACTACTTAGCACGGACATCACTCGTGAATATTGAATTGTGTAGGGACTAATCTAGACTCAATAATCTATACTATAATGTCCATGTCTTTCCTATACTATACTATATAGGTATGTTTGTATGTATATAATTACAAATGTGCATGTGTATGTATGTAATATGCAAGTATGTGTATGCATGCATGCATGCTAGCATGTATGTATGTATGTATGCATCTACATATGTAATATGTATGAATATATGTATGCATGTGTAGTATACATACTACATGTCGCATATCTACTTTTAGTTCATTATATATATGTGTGCATATTTATTTATATGTTTAAAAGCATTCATTTCATCATATCTTAGCTATAGGATGCCTAGACTACCAAAATATTAACAAAAAACCCCCCAAAAAAATTATAACGTTCGCAACGTTTTAGCAACGTCTAGGCCCAAACGTTGCTATGTTGCTAACGCGTTAACAACACGTTGCCTTCGACGTTGTTAAAACGTTGCTAACAACTATGCTTCGGACTCCATATGGTGTGGAGCTTACAGATGGCATATCTTTTGGTGTAGAAAGAGGATGAGGTTGAGCCGTCGTTGTCGATGTCGGATGAAGATGCCTCTTTGGAAACAGAGGTAGAAGTTCTCACAAATGATGCAGGAATGACCGGAGCTTGTGAAGCACGACGGGCATGCACATGGGCATCACTCACAACAAGCTTGTTGAGAAGTTCTTGCTTTTTCTCTGAAGTGATGGCATTACAAAACTTTACTTCATTGCCACTCTCATGAAGAAGATGGGCACGCACCTTGTTCGCTCCGCCGGTCCTTTTGTATCCACATAATTTGCATGTCCATGGTCTTGAACCACCTCCTTCTCCAACGGACATGGGAGAATCCACCTCTTCCCACGATGTCCATTTTGCGACGGCCTTCCTTCTCTTGTATGTGCTTGATGAAGAGGCCATAATGGCTGCTCCTACACTCCAAATGAAAGAGAGGAGGAAGGTTTAGAACTCCAAAGGGTAAGTTCTTGAGCCTTGAGGAGAGGACTCAAGAGAGGGGCTGCTGAAATCACTCTCCTAGAGAGGCCCAAAGGTTAAGAGGATGGAGAGGGCGGCTGAATATGCAAGGGTGCACACCAAGGTAGCTCAAGGGAAAGTTGAAAGTAAGTTTTGTGTTTTGAGGGTAGCAAAGAGCCCCTTTTATGCTTGCTTTGGGGCCCCATAAGAAGCTTCTAGAGAGAGAAGCTTGGCGCCAAGTTTCGAAATTCGAAATCCAAAAAATTTTCGGCAAAAAAGAAAATCCCGCCAAAAACGGAGTCCCCGATTGACCTCATAACAAAAAAACGTCCCTGGACGGCATCTCAGGGACAGAAGCTTGTGATGACGATTTTTTTGGGACGCTAGTCGTCCCGGCTGAGCGTCCCTACATTTATGGAGGGGATGGCGTCCCAGCGTCCCTCGGGCCCGGGGACGCGGCCCCTTGTGACTATGGCCTAAAGCAAAGCAGGCAAGCACCTCCATGATTTTCGTATCTGCATAGGTATCCTTGATGGCTAACCATCGATGATTAGTTGGCATCATAGAACGCATGATCATCACACCATCAACATATTCTCCATGATCTAGGGTTGATCCTTCAATCTATAAATGATCTTTGGATAAGTACAAACAATACTCTCAAGATCAAATGCCAAGAGCTGTTTGAATACTTGAAACTCCCTTTTGGGAAGACAACACAACTCCCTTTCAGGATGAAAACACAACCCCCTTTCGGGCAGAAGCAAAGCTTGTGAAGGCTTATGTTAATAGTATCTATAACTTCATTGCTATATATAGTGGATGACAATCAACTATTGGTGGTTGAGAAGAATGTCAGTGATTTTGCTATCCAAACAATATTGATAGAGGATGATCAACCATTGCTTTCACAAGCAAGAAATTAGAGTCCTCTCAAGGAAATTACGTGGTCTATGAAGAGTTGTATGTGATAGTACATGTTTTGGAGTGACATCATTATTTGTAGAGTACTAAGATTACAATAGTGTTTGATCAAGATAGCATCAAATGGTTCTTTAATCAAACAAAGCTTAAAGATCACAAGGCCTGATCGGCAGAGATTCTTCAGGAGTTTGACCATTATGAGCTTATAGTTGCACTCCATTTGAGAGTTATTTGGTGTTTGCATTCATCCTGGTGCATATGATTGTTGTATTGGCAGATGCAGTTTACACTTGTGGATTTTTTGTCTTGAGTTGTGACCAGTTGATTGTGTGTATATCCTATTGTCTATTCATTTTCTTTAATGTTTCCTTTCTTTTGTTTGTATTTTGTGCTAGCCTTCATTAAGGTTGAGTTTGCGAATCATTGCTGGAACTGATAGAAACTCTGTTTGTAGAGCTTCTTGTGTGTGGGGTGTGTGTGAGCATTTATTAATATTCTAGACCGAGTATGGGCACAAATGATGTTAGTGGGAATGTCATAGCATTGAGTTAGTACTGTGCATAATGGAGCGATGGCTGTATAGCCCTGTTGTTGACTACCACAAGCTTATAGCTGCACCTCCATTTGAGGGTGAGTTTGGAGTTTGCTTGGATTCATCTTCGTCTATATGATCGTTGTATAAGCAGACATGCAGTTTTCACTTGTTGGATTCTTCGTCCGAGTTGCGACCAGTTGATAGGTTTGTATACTGTAACAACTATGCATTTTCTTTAAATTTTCTTATCTTTTGTTTGCATTTTGTGCTAGGCTTTATTATGGATGTGTTTGCCCATCACTTCTGGAAGTGATAGAAACTAAGTTTGCAGAGCTTCTTGTGAGTTTGTGCTCATGGTGTGTGTGTTGTGGAGTGCATGTGTGTATGTATACATTCTTAGTTCTATACTCACTATTGGGTACTGATAATGCTAGTGTCTGCAGAGTAAGAATACAAATTTATATATTTATCTTGGGTGATGCAGGGGACAGAATATGTATTTCAAACATATCTAAAACCACTTGTATCAAAGCATACAGAGTCGTTGCAGCTTGACTTGGGTGATTTAAGGAATGAGACTGAAAGGATATTATTAATCTTTCGGACAAGATTGATGGTTCATTTGCAGTCAAAAATCTCACAGCTACAGCATCAAGCTGGCACCGTAACACCTGCCCTTTTCCCTCAGCCAGTCCAAGTGAGTGTAGCTGACTGTTTTTTAATTCTAATGGAGAAGCCAATCTAGTAGTGTATCTTATCTATCATGTGAACCTTCATTGCAATTGAGTCTTCTACAAACATGCAGGAGAGTGTCATGGCTTACAACCCAACTGTATCCTTGTTCCCCTTGAAAACTTCCAAGGAGCAACAACAGAGAGGGCATTTTCCCAGCTCAGTTTACAAGCCATCAACTACGCAGTCTGCAATTTGGCCAGATGAGGGGCATAAACAGTATCCAAGAAATCTGGGCCTGCATGAATCCTTGATAGTTTTAGCGGCCGGACAGAAGACATCCAATCAACTACTCAAGCGTAATATATATGGATCACAACCTGCTCTACATGCTGAAGAAGACCTGTTAATGGCCAAAAGAACAGGACGATTTTTGGTACCTACAGGGGAGCACAAGAACAACCTATCTGATAAGGAAGAAAATGATTTTGAGCTGGTTCCTCGTCCGACTGAGGTGTCTATGCCATTAGCAAGTGGAGAAGTGGTGAATTCGCAGAGTGATCCTACTACATCTGGGCAAAAGACACAATCCAGATGGTGGCGATGGTGGTAGGTTTGTTGCTGTTCCATGATTTGATGTCAAACGCTAAAACTATTGTCTTCACATGAGATCGCTCATGAGCTATCTTAATCACTCTGCTGTAAACTCTGGACATGATCATATGTCTTAGCTTCCATGTATATAATATAATGGGTATGCTTGACATTTGTATATAAAGAGAAAAATATGAGAAAACTCTTTGTAAGGACCTGCATAATATTGCAATTGATAACACCACGAACAAGGGCCTTATTGATGCCTTTTGCAATGTTTTCAATCAATGCATGGCTTGGAGTTGCATTTTGTTCATGTACCAGAAATCCTGTAAAAAGGGACCAATATAATATTCTAATAAAGCATGTTCCTGTACTTTTTCCAGTGTGGCAGAATTGATGTTATACAGGGTCATCTCAAGGTCAAGCAGTCAAGACATTGATTTGGAGAGGGCTCCATTTTAATTTTGCACAAACATGGCTGTGGGCCCCTGTAAAGGATTTGAAATATTCTTAGAAACTAATTCTGAGATTTGTCTTGCCTGCGATATGCATGCCCACATGATTTCATGGCATGATTTTTATTTCCTTACAGGTTCCAAGGCACTTTGAAGGATAAAGAGGCACTGTACTATCGGACAGATCATTACACAATACATAGAGCTAGTTCATTGTATCCATCCATCTGAAATTTGTCCCTTGCATTGATTATAGCCTAGATAAAGAAGTAGGATGCAAGAAAGAGAGGAGAAGAGTCTGCGTCAGACTTCATAATTGGGGCTGACTTAATGGAAATGTGGCGGAGAACGTAATGACAAGTGGATGGACCCTGTTACATCTCATACAAGATGGAGTCTGCTTTGTCAGTCAGCAACATCTGTTCTTGTACTTTTCCCCTTATAGGTCAAACATGATAGAAAGAAATAGAAAAGTTGGGAGGGCCTGTTGGGGATTGAAATTGGCGAGAGTAAAGCTATAAGAGAGCAGATTGTGTCCTTATACACACAATATGCTTCTGTAAGTCTTTGTGCCTAAATTTTGCTAATGGTTCTGTTATGTGATCAACCATGCGAACAAACTAGAGTGGCGGAACCAGCAATAATGAGCACACATCAGAAGGTTAAATGTTCCATAGATTGTTATGGTGTCTGATGGCTTACTGGGGATGTTCTATTTCACCATCGTATCGTTTTGGTCCTTTTCTTGCTTTTCTTATCATCATTTGTTTAGGGATGCTCTGTCGTGAGCATCCTTGGGAATCTGGGAGTTGGCAGAAAATTTCTTTTTTTTTTTGGGGGGGGGGGGTGTGATGTCTGATGGGCTTGACACGAAAAGATTTTATTGGGCCACTGTACCATTTTGGCATTTTAAGTAGCATTTTGGTAACATTACTTGCATAATGCATTGCATAATGCACTTCTTTATGAGCATCCTTCCAAAATGCAGGGGCTGGAGAAAGAAAAAAACTTTCTTCCAACCATGATGCATTTGTATGGATGTGGGTTTACATGCTGCTAGTGGTGTTGGTAGCGTCCATTTGCATGGAGTAAGACGAACTGCGGTCCAGTTGGCGTGAATGGCTACTGCCATGGTTATAATATGAATTTTGGTGTCCGGGGGACTTCGAAGAATGATGATCATCCATTATCGTTGAAGCTGCGGATATGACGAGTGCATGCGTATTGCCAGGTTCAAAGTGATTGGTGTCTTTTTTCACTTGCTGACTTAACACTTAAAAAGGCTAGTCACCTTTAATGCGTTTCGGAAGCTCATAAAAGCATTGACACTATTGTTGTTCTAGGACACTAGGGTATCTTAAAACCAATTTAACTTTCTTGAATTTTTTTTAAGTAAAGGAAGTTCGGCATTAGCCTACTCTCCCGGACTTGAATTAATTAAAGAAAAGTACAAGAGAAGGAGACTAGTGCCCATGGGACCCCCCGAATCCCACAAAACAGGGAAAGCTTTTACAAAGTTTAGATGGCATTACAAAGAAGGTTAATCATCCTCATCACCCTTGTTCGAAAGATAATTAGTCTTCAGAAACTTCTTTGTAATTGGGACTAAACCATATTGAAGACTAGAGCTTGTTGGAATTGGAACAGGCATATTGAAGACTAGAGCTTGTTGGAATTGGGACAGGTAAAGAAGATGTGAGGAACATCTTCAATAGACCGGTAGCAGCGTTTGCACTAGGAAGGTATCCCACAAAATTTGCTAGCTTTAAGGTTGGTCCAGATTCCACGATGAAGAATTTGCCATAAGAGGACAGACTTTTTGATTTCTATGAGGGGGTGTCAGATAGCCATGAACTTCATGTCCCATCGAAGCCGCGTCCATGATAGGCACTTCTTGTTGAGATTAACCTGATAATCAATCGTTCCTTTGATGTTCGGGATTTTTGAAAGGCTATTCCCATTGTGTCATTTGAGACCAAGCGAGCTCGACGTGTCGTGCTCCATGAGAAGGCGTACTTTATAGTGGTCCCAGGCGAGACATCTGCTTTGCAAAGTGTTCCATTCTTCATACGAAATGTTGACGCTAGGGTCAATATCCTCAAAGTTGATCCAACGGTTGGTGTCTTGTTTCCAAAGATGTTTCCATTTTTTGAAGCCTTGTTCCATAGCTTTTTGGCATTTTGAATGTTCCAAGATTCCATGCTCCGGATGCTATGGATCGGAAACCAAATAGAGTCGTTTTGTCTGATATCGGCTGCCCATTTCCAGTCTTCGCTTATTCTTGTGTAGCTTTTGACTTTATTCCAACTCTTCCATAGGGAGGACACAAGATTCGAGCCTTTCGGGACGGCTGGGATCGGGGAAAATAACAACGTCAAGATGTCAAGATTCTTTCAATTTGGGAATCCCATGAGAGCAAACTCATTCTTGTTTCTGAAGATCAACTTGGACCACGAGGCCTCCCTGTTGCACCAAGCCTTAATCATACATTTTGCCGCAAGTTTGTTAGCCATGCACCCAATGTCTAGAATGCCAAGGCACCCACTTTCTCTTTGGCTGGTGCAAATGGACCACTTGATTTTAGGCACCCCCCTCGTTTTGTGGTCACTCGTCCAAAGGAAGTTTCTACATATACTATCCAGTTTGGACAGATCTTGCTCTTTCGGTCTCCAAGAAGAAAGGGAGTAAATGGTCGATGATATGAGAAACGTGTTGATAACCATAGCACGACCGGCGAGGTTGATTTGTATACCTCTCCAATAGTTTAGCTTGTTTTTGAGTCTGGCCAGCACCCAGTTCCATCGTTGCTCCATAGAGACAAACCCCAAGGGAATCCCAAGAAGCCGAAAAATTTGGTCCTGCGGAATGATTTGACAGCCTTGATCAATGGGAAGGTCGGGCTCGGACCCGACAATAGCTCTGAAGGCGGTCTTAGAGTGGTTGATTGTGGAACCAAAGGCTTTGCAAAAAGTGTCCAGACACCTCCAGAACGTCTCCAGGCTGGTACTATCATTGTGGACAAAAGCGTTCATATCATCGGCAAAAAGTCTCATGGTGATGTGGCCGTGGTCATGAGGCAAACGGAGGCCTTTGATATTACCAGCTTCCACCTGATGCTCCACCAGCTTGCTAAGCCCTTCCGTGGCAATGGCAAAGAGAAGGGGAGGCAATGGGCACCCTTGTCTGATAGATCTTCTAAGTTTGATCACCTTCGAAAGTTTGCCGTTAACGTTAATTTGGGTCGATGCGTTTCCTAGAAGGGTTGCGATCATCCAAGATCTTTAAGCGACTGTAGAATATAGTCCCATTCCAGCCTATCGTAGGCTTTATCAAAGTCGGGAATTTCTGACTACATCCAAGATCTTTAAGCGATTGTAGAATATAGTCCCATTTCAGCCTATCGTAGGCTTTATCAAAGTCGATCTTGAGGAAGATCACATCTTGTTTTGACTCATTTGCAAAGTCAAGACCTTCCCAAATATCTATAATGGTTTCCAAAATTGACCTGCCTTTGATGAAACCTTTTTGGTCCTCTCTTAGCCACGCTCTCAAATGGCTAGAGATTCTGTTGGCTATGACTTTGGCAATGATCTTATATCCCGTTTTGAGCATCGTAATAGGACTCCAATTCCTTATTCTGTTCTTTTTCCCTTTTTTGTGTATTAACTTGATAATGCCGTTGTTGAGACAAGTCGGAAGCACGCCAAGCTTGAGCGCCTCTTGCCAAACTAGATGAAGAGGGGTGGCGACCACCAACTTGAAGGATTTAAAGAACTCATTAGTGAGCCCGTCAGGGCCCGGGCTTTTACCACAAGGGAGGGCATCAATGACTTCAATGATTTTTGCTTTTGAGATTGGGGCATCAAGCAGGGAACGAAGGTTGAGTGGTATCCTGTGGGGGGAAAGCCTAGATATGGCTGCCATGCAGTCCCGTCTATGGTGGGAGAGGGGATTTGAGGTTCCCAGGAGTCTCGTGAAGTGTGCTTCAATGATCCCAAAATTATCTTCTTCCGTATTGCATACATTGCCATTTGAGTCTAGCAATAGGGGGATCGATTCTCTGTTTTGTTTCCTTTTAAGGATGCGGCACATCTATTTGGTGGGTTTGTCGGCTTTGCCAGCCCACCACTCCTTGAAGAAATTTGCAATTTTTTCCTTTGTATTTCTTTATCGTATCTCAGTAGTGCTCTGATTTTTCGTAGACCATTCTGGGATTGAGATTTTCCTTTGTTCACTTCCTCCTCGAGTCTCCAGAGTCTACGATATAGAGCTTCTCTACGAGCCCGCCACACAGTCTCGAGCATCTTCCTGGATCTAATCATGATCTGTCGTGATTTATCGACCGCACGTCTCCAGCACTTGGCTGGGGACGATCCGGAGGCGAACACCTCCTTCCACACATCAGCAATTTCTTGATGGATGGAGGGGAGAGAGAAGGAGGTCGCGCAGGCGTGGAACCAAGGAGCCTTACGGATTTTGGTGAAAGGTTGGAAAGCGATAACGATCGGGTAGTGATCAGAGATGGTGAGGTCAGTGTGATGCGAGAGGGAAGGGTGGCCCCACTGATGAGTAAAGCTCTGAGGAATGTAGCATCTATCGAGTTTGGCTTTCCTCAGGTCCTCGCCCGCTTGAAGATTTGACCAAGAAAAGCCATTCAAATCTTTAAATTCGACCAAATCCAAGTGCAGTTTGGTTTTGTTCCACATTTCTTTCTCCCGACTATCGATGACCCTGCCCTTGCCCTTCCATCTGTCCATACGGTCCTCCACCATTTTGAAGTCACCACAAATAAGCACGTTGTGGGGGAGTGAGTCCAAAGAGGCCCAGGTGTTCAGTCTCTCCAACTCTCCATTAGGGGCATACATAGAAACTAAAGTAAAACAAAAGGGAGCACCAAAAGCGAGCACCTCTTGAAGTCGCATGGAAACATGCGTAAACACGAAATGTATGGTCTAAGACCTTTGTACCATTGGCCTTTATTCACACTTGGCCGTGGTGTTCATTGCCCTCCACAACAAACCATGTAATGGAATTCGTGACGATTTTCGAAGGTTCGTTCCAATAAATGTACATGCACTGAATCATTCGAATTTTGATTGAACATATGAAATCTTACGTTGGCAGATGTAAGGATAGCGCCTAAGTTGGGAGTTAAAGCTTTGCGCAGTCCATAATTGGCAACCACAAAGGATGGTTGCGCTCCATTCTGTACCACACTACCATCCTCTAATATCTCAAATAATGTAATCTTCAGTTGTCATTCTTAGTTCCCAAGGATCTGCAATACAGTTCCAACCATCGTATAATGCCTTGCAGGAAAAAATCCTCTTCAGTCTTCTTTGGTGAAGAGCGGGCAAAATAATCATTCCCGCTTCTTTAGGATGCTCAATTACATGTAGGTGAAATCACTGCCTATTGCAACCGAAAAATAAAAGCTTCAAATGCGTTTTGGTGGATGATCCAAATGTGTATTGGCTTCCATGATCTACCATAAAAAGATTATGTATGCAACGAACAAACACTCACAACTTAAATACATAAAAGATTATGTATCCAACGAACAAACAGTCACAACTTATATACCCAGGAAGATGCAAATTATGCCAAAAAAAAAAAGAGATTTGATTTAAAGCAAATGATGATGAACTATATGCTCAATACAATCATGAAAATGTGGAATTCATCCGCTTTGATTTTTGTTTTGCTATAACCTTGGCATGTCACAAATGTGTCATGGATAGTGATGGTGCAAGTTTATGATGACCATTATGTTAGTTGAATTGGATTGTCTTATAATCCATTTTTCTTTTTCACTTTTTGTTCGTTTTCAATAATTTGAAGTTCACTGAATAGCTATGAGGGTCTATTATAAGTGTGCAAAAACAAATCTGCAAAATTCTAGCGAGTTAAAAACAAATGAATACCTATATTCATATCTCCATTACACTTGAGAGAGGAAAATCACAACCCTTATACTATAGTAAGGTGTAACTCTTCTTTAGGAAGCTCAATTATATATAGGTGAAATCATTGCTTATTGGTGGATGATCCAAATGTGTATTGGCTTCCATGATCTACTATTAAAGATTATGTATGCAACAAACAAGTCACAATTTATATACACTAGGAAGATGCAAATTATGCAAAAAAAAAAGAGAGTTGATTTGAAGCAAATGATGATGAATATGTATATGTTGTTCAATGCAATCATGAAAATGCGGAATTTATCCGTTTTGATTTTCGCTTTGCTATAACCTTGGCATGTCACAAATGTGTCATGGATAGTGATGGTGAAAGTTTAAGATGACCATTATGTTAGTTGAATTGGGCTGTCTTATAATCCACTTTTCTTTTTCACTTTTTATTCGTCTTCAATAATTTGAAGTTCACTGAATAGATATGAGGGTCTATTATAAGAGTGCAAAAACATATTTTCAAAATTATAGTGAGTTAAAAACAAGTGAATACCTCCATTACACTTGAGAGAGGAAAATCACAACCCTTGTACTATAGCAAGGTGTAACTCTTTCATTGCATATGCATTTTCAATGATTTTACTTGTATTGAATAGCTAGACTGACAGAAAATGATGAGTTCATGAGGTATACTCATCCCCATTATCTAAATGTAAAGCTTTGAGCTTAGTTCCTTTCTCAATCTCAATTGAAGCAACCCATTTTTTGAAAAGAGGGAATACCTCATCCTTCGATTTGATAGGATATACCTAGACTTTTCTAGTAGCATCGTCTATGAAAGTGACAAGCTAAAGAGAACCACCTAATGAACTTGTGTGGCATAGGATGACACACATCTGTATGAATGAGGTCTAAAGGATGAATTGAAGAGTCAATGTGCATTTTATGCACATTCTCACAAAATAAAAAACCAAAGAAAGATAACACAGGTAAGTAGTTAGAACGAGAAAGATTTTCCATTCCACTACGAGAGATGTGGCCCAAACGGCCATGCCAAATACAAGCCATAAGCTTTTCAGTAACAGCTAACAAGTGTTTTTTCTGTGATACAAATAAAGGATAAAGTGAGCCAACTTTGCTTCCTTTTGTAATAACCATATTGCCCTTTGATATGAGAAAGGACTGAGCATAGAAAACCACCTTATAAACAAGGTCATCAAGTTGACCAACTGACATCAAACTACGTGATAACTGAGGTACATGACGTACATTATCATAGTAAATTTTGAACCATGAATGAATTGCAGAACCACATCTTCAATCTCCACAACAGCACACTGGTAAGAGTCACCAAGTCTCACAGTACCAAGAGACTTTGCTACATAGTTATATAACTAGTCCCTATGAGGTGTCACATGGATAGAAGCACCAACATCTAGAAGCCATGTGTGGGAAAGAGAATCATCCATAAGAGCCTCAGGGGGCACAATACTGTCAAGTGTCAACACATCAACATCATAAAAAATAACATTAATTTCTTCAATCTTCACAGTCGAAGAAGATGGTGTAGGTAGCTATTTAACATGCCTATCAACATTCTATCCTTTACCTTTGACATTCTAATGCAGAACACTCTTTCTTCATGTGTCCTTTCTTGTGATAATAATGGCATTCGATATCCATCTTCCTTGATTTACTTCTAATCTTATTTCGTTGAACATTCTTTTCCTTGTTATTGCTCTTGCCATGTTGCTGATTCTTTCCTTGGTAAGAATCACGAACACTATATGCATCTCCACTTTGAGTGCCAACCATAGATTTTCTACGAATCTCCTCACTCAAGAGTACTCCACATATGTCATCGTAGATCACTTTACCACTAGGTGCACTATTGCTAATAGCTATGCAAAACATATCCCATGATGATGGCAAAGTTCATAACAACAAGATTGCTTTCATTTCATTATCCATATCCATTTTTTGAGCTGTAACTGGGACAAGGTGCATAACAATAAGATTGATTTCATTTCATTATCCATATCCATTTTTTGAGCCCGTAAATGGGAGAATATAGTATTGAACTCATTTAGATGAGCAACGACACTATCTGTGTCCTTCATGCGAAGGTCATATAACTTTCTTATGAGATTATTTGATGCCATTTCTTTTTCATATGTATTGCATAACTTCTGCCAAAAATCCTCTGCACTTTCATAGTCTAATACTATAAAATAAGCATTATCTGCCAGGTGCAACTCATCCCAATCATCATCATCCATATCAATAGGCTTCTTTGTGATTCCATTTACTGGCTTCCACTGTCTCTGAATCAATACATTTTTAATCTGATTCGTCCATAGAGCAAATTTCCGAATCTCAAAATGGTCTTTCCTTGCAAGTTATAGCTCCTCTTCGGAGCACTAACACTAGACCCAGATCACTCCGATGACAAGGTATGCCAAGGTCTATGCCTTGGTCTCTCTCTTGGTAATAAGCCTTGGGTCGACCGGGGGAGGGGGGTGCTTGATTCACTCACACAAAAGGAACAAATATTTTGTGTTGAATCGCTCTGATATTAGTGAAGTATTTCATTGCGATGCACGATGGTAGGCTCTCCTTCTTGAGAGCTCCGCAATGATACCCTTGTTGTAGAAAACTGAACTCCGATGCCGCACACAACACTCCGCAGAGGGAGTTAAAAATACACAGAAAACACACAATACACATACCATCAGATTTCTTAGGTTGTACAAATGTGGTTTAACATAGAGTCTGTGGCTGACCAGATCACTATATGTTTTATTAAAGAACATATACAAAAGTTTCCAATGACCATTTGGCCTTTCACATGGACACCAATTGTAACAATAGGCACATGTAAAATCAAGTAACTACTCTTCCTAGTAGCCATAATAATGCACATATGCCAAAGGTGGTTATAATAGAAAACTCAATGAAGAACTCGCCTATGCTTTGTGGTAGAATGTGTAGTACACCAATATAATGGCGCTTCAAAAGTAGTTGAACATATATTCAAAATGATGTAATCACCTAGATAATATTATATCCCATCTAAAAATGAAGGGCCCCAAATGAACTTGAATAAAAGCTTTCAGGTTATGGAATCTCATTATTCAAGTGTTTCCCTCCTAGAATGTTGAAAACATACTGAAAATAAAATTGAATCAAGATTGTTCATAGGAAAATACCTTATGATAGTAGTAAAGGTTGCTTTATTTGCTTCATAGCAATGTTTCGGAAAGGTTGTGAGAATGCATACAAAATGCAAATATGATGATAGAGAAAGAAAGGATACCAAGATCAGAATGTGTAATATGTCACATACGCAAACATCGTTGCCTTTCAAGGTTTAAAATAAGCATGTACTCACTACAAAAAAAGGCCCCCCTTTGAATGGGGGAAAAGATTCCCTTGAGGTTCCTAATTTATTCACATGTGTGCTCCTAAGGTAAGTAATGAAAATAAATGATTGCTACTTCGTATACATATGGCATGTGTGTCTATAAGTATTTCTGATTCTAAATATTTGAAGTGTTCATAAAAGGATCTTTCTAAGGTGTAACTTATGTAAGGGGAATGGCTTTGTAGGCTTTGATGTATATATCTTTACTTTAGTGTGGGTTTGTTTTATGGTTGAGAGGACACTCTTGTCAACATGTTAGAGTGCTGACTAGTTAATATCCATCATGTGATCTATACGCCATGCCACTCTTTGACTGAACAATTTTAACTCCTTAGATTTTGATAATCGTATTTCATTGATTGAAAGAGAGAGGAAACCAAAATGCGTACATCATGGAAAAGTATGGTATTATATAATATTATTAGAAAAAATTGGGTTTTTCCTTCATCATCAAATGTAAGATCATAAAGAAAAATAGATATATACTTTTTGCAATGATAGGTTTTATGCCTACGCACCCATCAAACCATATGGTATGACATCACAATCATGATAAATCCATCAATATATAAGGTTTCTTGGAATGAAGCATAACCTGACATGAATCTATCTTTAGCCGATTGTTATATTGTAATTGTGAAAATTTCCATTTCTACATGAAAGTATTCCCCAAATAGACACAAGTTCCATGGCTTTTTTTGAGGCGCAGTTGGAGTCCATCCTTTAAATCCAATATATAAATAAGTTAATCTATGCATAATATACCATAGGCATTAACTCTCTTATAATTTGCACAACCTTCGGACGTGCGCATTCACACACACATGGCACACACATGTACACACACACACACACACGCATTCACACAAATGAAATAATGTAGATGCCAAAAAATCTTTAGAAGTTCACATTCTCACTTCAACCCAATGGATTGTATGAAGATCTCTAAAAGTGGATTGTATGTAGTGCACATGTGCATAGCCCAAACAATGCCATTTAAAATCTACAGAATATACTCGTTTGAAAAGTCTTTCCTTTGGGACAATTTCATATGGTTTGTAGGACTTTAAAACCAGCCTCCATGATCATGATGTATAAGTTGGCGAACACATGGAAAAACATGTTAATGTTCTAAGTGCCAGGGTCGTTATCATGCACTCCACTCACTTTCTATGTATGATTTATTTATTTTTTCTTCCAAAGTGAGGCAATTAAGTTTAAGTTTTTCTATTGATCCAATCAATCATCCCTCTATCAACATTTTTATCCAAGAGGATTTAAGTTGAAATCCATCAAGTTCTCCTCAATTCAAAACTTAATCTTTCAATACAAACCCTTTATTTCTATGAACATACACCACACGATTTGATTGATAATTCAAGACATAACGATTCAATTTCTAGTTGAAGTTTCACTACAACAACTCAAGTGTTTTGGAGCTTACTTGATTCACATGCATATTACCTCATGCAATATATAATTTTCTATATGATGCGTTTTTCAGTTCAACATTTGAGGAGATCACATACTCCATTCACAAAAAAAGAACAATGAATTATAAAATTTGGGTCATCCAATTTCTTGATTAATTTAGCTTATGTATTTTGAAGGTCAAACTTGTCACATACATACATACATACATCCATACATGCATACATGCATACATGCATACATGCATGCATGCATACATACATACATACATACATACATACATACACACATACACACACTAGAAATATACTTAAACACAATGACACTAAAAATATAGTAGTTAACAAATACTAATAAGGGAAGGAATTAGTTTAGAATGGTTTTTCCAATTTAGAGTTTAAAATACATTTTTCTTATGCATAATTGTTTATACTAATATGAGTGAAATATACGATCTTGTGTACTGGATATAAGGAAATTTGTTAGAATTTTAACTAGTAGGGAAGTTTGTCTCTGTATAGTAATTTCTAGCATGTCTATTGATTGGGATAATAGACATGACAAGGTGTGATCGAGATAACAATCAAACATGGTCGTTGTATCTATCACCCCTCCTAATGTGTTTGTTCTTACTTACATTATTCTTTGGGTTGATTGGTAGGTACAATAAGACAATTCTCTTGATCTGTATTGGACTAGAAGCTCGAATCAATCCTTTGACAGTTATAGATGGATGTAGACTACCAACAAGAACTAGTCATAAAATTCAAAAATGGGTTTCCAATGATGTTTAAGGATAGTGTTTTAGTGATATTTATAACCAGTTCTCAAACTATGGACTAATAAAACGTTTTCCCCTTTTGAGAAGGTGACTCTTCATTCTTGCATTGTATGTGTTAGCAATTTTCCAATTCTACTAAGTTCAACTTCGTTGCGTATAGATATTAACCACTCAAGGTATGTGTTTTCCTCATACATATGTGGAACACCCTAGATTTGATGTGTTCGTTTGTGTATTTCCTTCACTAACAATAGGTCTCTTTATTTTGTAGATTTGGGATATTCGTTATGTTGAGACAGGAAAATGTTGGAGTCAAAAAAGCTCTTCAATCCATTTCAAACCACTTTCATGCCACTTCTATATTTCATCTTTATTTTTAAAGATACATTTGGTGGTTTTCCTTTTAGGAAACATTTAAGGTTTATAGGTTATCACTTTGTATTTTTCACTTGGTTTGGTGGATGGTCCACAACGTGGACCATGCTCCACCTTTTCACCCATCTATTGGGAAAGGGGTGGGTATACATACATACATAAAACATACACAAATACATACTTATCCTATCTTATCCTATCTTTGTATCCTATCACATACAAAATTTGCACATGCTAGTTTAAATACATACATACATATTTATGGAAATGGAAATATCCCCATAGCACATCCACACACACACACACTTACACATAATTGAAGAAGAATGCTTTGATACAATATCATGAAACAAAACATGGATTTCTTTTGGATACTTCACTTGATTACTTTACAACTCAAAACTTAATTGAGGATATATGTTTACTTACGCTTCAAATATAACTTTAGGTTATTTATCGTGATACCGAGTTATTTTAGATGTAGACCCAAAGAAAACAAGTTGGTCCTCCAAGATAAGTGATATTACCTTGATATGTGATAATCTAAAGAATAGGAGAGTACACTTTAATTTTTGCCTTATAATTTTTTGGGAACATTTTTGATATTGATCCTAAAAATTCACTAATGCTTTCAAATGTGATGATCCAACTAAAAACTTGGGAATACCCAAGAATATTCAAGAATAATTTCAAATATGAAGTGTAATCATGAAGTGGATTGGCTGGTAAGTGACCAAAATAATTTTTTGGACCTCTACATGAACTTGGGTTCTTTCTACTGTGTAGAATTGAGTTACACTATTTGATACATAAGAATTTTTTATGAATTGAGGATTGCATATTCTTTTGCCCATGTTTTTCTTCCCTCTGCATATGCTAGGTGCTTGAAGGAGCTTATCACTATGAGTGGACCTAGAGATGTTTAAATCTATTATTTGTAGTGGATGTAGTTATTAACATGTAACTTTCACGAGACTATTGTGTTCACCTTTTTAAGTATGGGTGTGTTTCCTTAGTCCTTTTTAATAATTTTATTGGTACACATGCTTGTATGTAATGTGTTTGATACCACTTGGATGAAGCTTGGTTGTGGTGTTGATCTTGGAAAGTGCCGGATTCAATGGAGGGAGTCATAATACATGAGGGCTAGTATGTCATGCAAATGTCAATGTCGGTATCCACTAGGCGAGGGTTATGGATCCTTATCACGCACATGGTTGTAGCTATGTATACCTCATTCGATATTTTAGGGAAGAAATATGGTTTTGTAGGAATATGAAATGTAATTTGAAAATTTAACATGATCATATACATAAGTTACATACAAGCATCTTAGTTTGACAATAATCTATATGGGCAATAGTTGATTTGATGTTATATGTGCAATGAAATGGTTACTTCCTGTTGTGATACATATGTGAAAATGAGTGACAATATTTGAGTAAATTCATGAAATGATGGAACTTTTGATATTAATTTGTTCTGATGCCTTGTATGGATGGAAGGGCATTTGCCAATGTTTCATGTGATCTATTGAGAAAGAGTCATGCTTAAAGTACTCTTGACATTTGGGCGATGATGCTCATTGGACATGCTTAATGCTTCCTTCGACAAGAATCTGACTCACTCATTTATTGAATTACAAGGTTTGTAAGGATAATGGTTCACAATGTTTAGTGGTGCACTAGAGATTGTGTCCTAATACGAACAATAATAAAAAAAGATGGTCTAAATTTGTGATAGATTTGGTAGAAGCTATGGTTAGTTAATGGGTTTGGTCAATAATTTGTCTGGAAACAATATTTGTAATGATGCATTTAAGTGTATGGTTATTCTCAATGTTTCGACAAAATAATCAATGCATTTAAGTGTATGGTTATTCTCAATGTTTCCTATAGGAGAAGTTAGACTTAGCTGATAGAAACTGAAAGACATGGTTGTACTTTTGCAAGTTATGTTCTCAACAGAATTTTCAGCCCATCTAAGAAAGACTATGAGCATCATCCGATATAGACAAAACTTATGCTTCAAATTTAACTTTAGGTTATTTATCGTGATACCGAGTTATTTTAGATGTAGACCCAAAGAAAATAGGCTGGTCCTCCAAGGTAAATGATATTACCTCGATATGAGATAATCTAAAGAATAAGAGAGCCTTATAATTTTTTGGGAACATATTTGATAACGGACCTAAAAACTCGTGAACACTTTCAAACGTGATGATCAAATTAAAACCTCGTGAATACCTAAGACGATTCACGAATAATTTCAAATGTGGGGTGTAATCATGAAGTGGATTGCCTAGCAAGTGACTGAAATAATTTTTTAGACTTCTTCATGAGCTTTGGTTCTTTCTACTCTGTAGAATTGAGTTACACTATTTGATATATAAGAATTTTTTATGAAGCAAGGATTTCTCACTATGTTGCTCATGTTTTGCTTCGTTGCTCATGTTTTTCTTCCCTCTACATATGCTAGATGGTCCAAGGAGCTTATCACTATGAGATGTTGAAATCTATTATTTGTAGTGGATGTAGCTATTAACATGTAACTTTCATGAGACTATTGTGTTCAATTTTTTAGGTATGGGTGTGTCCTCTTAGTCCTTTTTAATACGTTAATTTGTACACATGCTTCTATGTATTGTGTTTTTATGGTTATGTGTTTGATACCACTTGGATGAAGCTTGGTTGTGGTGCCAGACTTGGAAAGTGTTGGATTCAATGGAAGGAGTCATAATACATGATGGATAGTCTGTCGTGCAAAATTTACTATGTCAATGTCTATATCCACCAGGTGAAGGTTATGGATCCTTATCACACACATGGTTGTACTTATGTATACCTCATTTGATATTTTAGGGAAGAAATATGGTTTTGTAGGAATATGAAATGTAATATTATTATCTTTGAAGATTTAACATCATAATATACATAAGTTACATACATGTATCTTAGTTTGACAATAATATATAAGGGTAGTAGTTGATTTGATGTTATTTGTGCAATGAAATGGTTACTCATTGTTGTGGTAAGTATGTGAATATGAGTGACAATATTTGAGTAAATTCATGAAATGGTGGATGGGTGTTTTACCTTAGTCCTTTTTAATATGTTAATTCGTACACATGCTTGTATATAATGTGTTTTTATGGTTATGTGTTTGATACCACTTGGATGAAGCTTGGTTGTGTTGCCGATCTTGGAAAGTGATAGATTCAATAGAAGGAGTCATAATACACAAGGGCTAGTATATCATGCAAAATTTACTATGTCAATGTCTGTATCCACCTGGCGAGGGTTATGGATCCTTATCACACACATGGTTGTAGTTATGTATACCTCATTCGATATTTTAGGGAAGAACTATGGTTTTGTAGGAATATGAAAGGTAATTTGAAAATGATACAAAATCATATACATACATTACATACAAGTATCTTAGTTTGACAATAATCTATAAGGGCGATAGTTGATTTGATGTTATATGTGCAATGAAATGGTTACTTACTATTGTGATAAGTGTGTGAATATGAGTGACAATATTTGAGTAAATTCATGAAATAGTGGATCTTTTGATATCAATTTGCTCTGATACCTTGTATGGATGGAAGGGCATTTGCCAATGTTTCATGTGATTTATTGAGAAAGAGTCATGCTTAAAGTACTCTTGACATTTGGACGATGATGCTCATTGGAAATGCTTCCTTAGACTAAAATCTAACTAACTCATTTTTTGAATCAGAGGGTTTGTAAGGATGATAGACATTACCTTGTTTCCAATGTGTTTCATTTACACATTCAATAATACACCTAGTTGAAGTAGCTTGATTGGGAACAATCAAG
>CM035427.1:172158957-172173957 GCA_020310875.1 Ceratopteris richardii
CCTCCGATCCCTGCGTAATGCCAATGAAATTCAAAAATGTATATTGTGCATGTTGGAACACTTTAATTACTGTAAGGAACATGCTAAATATTTTATTTGTCATTTTGACTGCTAGGTCTGGAACGGTAGCATATCTTGCAAGCCAAAATTCCATGGTTTTGACCATGTATTCCTCTGTCGGTAGGTAGTTGTGTGGTGGACTAGGTAATAGCGGATAATTTAGCCATTGGTTATTAATGCTACCTTGTCGCTGGCCTTCCCAAAATTGCATCCATGCTCTTCGACGGGTTAGTGGGCAAAATGATGGGTTTACTTGAAGCTCATACGGGGATGCTTCCCACTGTACCGGTAGTGTAGGGTGCTTTTCCAAGAGCTTTCTTCTCCAAATTGGATCTGCTGCCTCAAACTCTACTTGAGTATAGTTAAAAGTATCATACCGAAAATGGAGATTGTGATCAGGTTCCTTATTTGTCGTATGCTTTATGTAATGCCTAGTTTGTTCCTTCAAAAGCCCGTATGGTACATTGAATGGCCTTAGTATTTGCTCAAGTTGCTTGCTGTCGATTTGAGCCTCTTTCATTAATTTGATGATTTGATCTTCAAATTCCGTAGTAAGCTGGGACACCAGTAGTGCCCTTTCTGGTCTGCTCAGTTCTGCAATGTCTTGTGTGTTAGGTTCTAATGGAACCTCCTTTTCCGCCCTTATTGGTGAATGATACGAGGGGGGAGAGAGAGGACGTACCTCTTCCTCCTCAGTAGCCGAGGTCCCTGGCGGAACTACTGGTGTCCCCTGTTGTGCTCGCTGCTCTAATTGCTCCTGAAGCTGTTTGATTAAATCATCTTTTTGTTTGTTTTCCTCTTCGGCCTTAGCAATAGTTGCTTGATGTTTCATTAATTCTTGGGCCACAATGTTCATGTGCTCTGTGTCTTCCTTGCACTGTCGCAGGTAGTTATTTTCTGCTTTTTTCCATTTCATTCTGAGGGCCGCTGTGTCCTCCATATACCTCTTTTCCCAATCTGTTATGACATCTTGCTCTTGTCTGAGCTGGTTTTGTATTTTAGTGATATGCTCTTCCAGGTTCTTGACATTTCTTAGTGGGTCATCAACAATTGCCAATGGTTGATCGCTAATGAGAGCTGTCATTAATTCTTTATTTCGTTGTCGCATGTTGTCAGCTTCCTCCATACTGGCTTTGAGCTGAGACTCTAAGATTTTACTGCGTGCTTGAAGACGAGTCTTCTCAGTCTCACTCATCTCTAATTTCTTTGTTAATTCCTGGACTTGGTCTTTCAATTTTGTCTGCTCCCGCTCTAGCATGTTGTTTTGTGATTTGACCTCTTGAAGTTCCTTCTCTTTTGTCAGAGCTTGTGCTTGCACCTTGGATAATTCTTCAGAAAGATGTTCACCTGCCCTTTTCAGTTCCTTCTTGTCTCGCATGGCTTGGTCGTAATCTTCATCAGCATCAAGCATTAATTGTTGTGTATCTAGAGCCGTTCGAATCATATCTTGCACAACAGGTTTGAGCTGAGCTATGTCCACATTCAGCCATGTCTTTGCTATTTCAGGAGTCTCTCCTGTTTGCACATCTTTGCCTTCTGCCACCTGGAGTGTCTTGTTATGCGGTTGTCTAACTTGCAGTTGTATCTTGGGTTCCTCATCATCTCCTTTTGCTTCATTCTTTTTAGTAGCACTCCCCTGAAACGTGACATCCATTGGGGAAGGTTCTGCCACAACCCTGATTGGTGTGAATGGTTCTTCCGTTTCTATTTCATTATCTTCATTCTCCTTTTTCGAAATCTCCTCATCTGTCTTTGTGCTTGTGGTTTTCTGATTCACTTTTATTTCTTGATCTATCGGCTTGAGGCCTTCTGGTTCTTCACCATACTCCACTTCATTTAATTCGGTCCATTGCCCATCATCTTTGGATTCGCTTCGAATATCCACATCCAACAATGATGTGTCCTTTTCTTCTTTGTCCCGAGTTGATGAGCTGGAATTGTCTAATCCGATTTCGCGGTATCGGTGAACTTTACTGAGTCTTCTTTTTGTTTTTGACTCCTGTTGTGACTACTGATAATGATGACCTTGCACTGGTAAGTTGATTTGTCCCTCCGTATATTTGTGCGTCTCTTCGAGTGCTTTGGTCAATTCTTCCTCCGTGATTTGTTTCTGTCCTGCAAGGGTCACCTTTGGAAGTACATGGACTCTTTTTGTCATAGGTCCTCCTTCTTCATCTGGCTTGACTTCTCTCAGTCTTTTTGTGCCTCTCATTCTTGGCTGAGAACTAGTTTCGGCTTCTGTTCCGCTGATGGCAGCCTTCTTTTTCTTAGGGACCGTTGCTGTTTTTACATATTTTGCTAGCCCGTCTGAGTTCGGCATCTCTCGTAAGCAATTTTTCATATCCAAAGCTTCATATATCAGTAATGTGAGGGCTAAACTACCATTCAAAAATTTCTTCTGGCCCCATTTCTTCTGTGCTTCAAATAATCTTTCTTGGACATACCCTGTTAGGTTGATTTTATTTCCAATCTGCCTCATGGCATGTGAGAGTAATTGGACTACTATTTTTTGTAGAGCCGTATACTTGTGCATGCTGGGAAAACAAAAATGTTGATGTACCAGCCGTACAGCATCCTCTATGTCAATTCTATTGATTTCCAGGAATGATCTCTTCTTCGGATCATGGCATTCCTCCTTCACACTAGTAGTGCCTGCTTGATTCCATCCAAAAGCTTTATTAATCAATTCATGTGTGAATTGTATGGTCTTCCATGTCCCGACTTTGTCCAATACACGTGCTTCTGGGACTGATATCTTTGTTGCAGCAGGCTGCATGGTGTTCATTACCTGTGCACACCTCTGAAAGTCTGGTACATATATAGGCAGTTTAAGAAATGCCTCTATTCCCGCTTGCGTCCATACATCCTCAATATGAGGTAGTCCTTGTATTATTGTCTTGAAGTCCTGGGACAAGATTGGAAAATAATGATCTGTGTCCATGATTTTGATGGTAGCCATGAAGATAAGCTCTGCCACTGGTTGATCATCCCTAAACCAGTGACCTCTTGCTTTTGTTACTGATTCCATCGGAAGAAGTTGCACCTCTTCTTGCTGTGTGGATTCGGAATTAGTGGAAGCCATCTGCACTCCATATAGAGTATCAATTAGTACCCATATTGTCTCAGAAATCCTCCTCTATATGTTATTTATAAGTTCGATGTGGCTCCGAGTGAATGGTGTCGTCCCTTTCCCGTGTGTGTGAGAAAGGTACTACCTGGAATTTTCTCAATGTTACGTATTTTTATATTTTCATCTGAAAAAGGAAAACAAAAAGGTTAGTTCATAGCCGAAGCGGTTATTATTTCTGGAGTAATTTCCTTAATGTATGTACAAGTGCTCTCCTATTTCCAAAGGGAAAATGTGCGTGACTATCCGGAAGTAGAAGAAGATTGTGCCAAATGCTTGGCCTTGTAATGTGGCCCTATCATGCATACTTTGGGTCCTAATGATTCCGCATGTGTGCAATCGGAAGTAGTTTCTTGATGTATGCCGCTTGTCTTGTCTTTCGGCACCCAAATTTGCTTCACTTGGATGGAATGTACTGTATTCTCCACCTCTTTGATGAATGTGGTTCTTCTTCGGTAGTACGTCTGCTTATTCTGTTTTGGGAATCTCAAGTTGGTTTGTATTGCATCTGTAGACTCCTTCTTTCTCCAATAGGTCCTCTTTCTCGGCTGGTGTGCCTGTTGACCATGTTGATGGTGATTGCCCTTCTGAGGATGTTCCTTGTTTTGGATGGTCGTACTTGGAGTACATGACTTTGGGATCCATATTTGTGTTCGATCAGGTTGTGCAGTTATCACTTTCTTTGGGATCCATATTCTAGTGAGCCGTGGCTGACTGAAGTGTTCGAAATTCTTTGTCTTCTTATTCGATTGGACACGCTGATGTCGAAGACTTTTCTGTTGTTGAAGATATGCCTTCTTTTGATCCTTTCTTATCCAAGCTAATGTAGAATGTGGAATAGGGTGTACTCTCATAGGTGTAGGCTTCAATTCTTGCAAAGGAGTATTCTCTCTTGTGCATTGTGTTTCACTGGGCTTGATTTCATGTTCATGTGCACTCTTGTGACTCTCTATACTCAAAGATGGAATGCACACAGAACTCACTGTATTCTCACATGAAGTACTTGACGATGGGGTTTCTAAAGTGCTAGTGAACATACAATCATGACTTTGTTCATTGGAATGAACTTCTGGCTCTATATTAGCGGTTTTGAGTGGTCGTTCGTCTAGCAAACTAAATATCTCACGATGTCCTATTCTGGCAGAGATGTATCCTAAAGCCAATTGAATGGTTACCTCATATTCATAGATCCAATCTTGACCTAACACAACATCTTCAAGCAGATCCTGATCCTGACATACTAAGAGTCTCTGCTCCATAGTGTTGTTCCCCATATGTAAAGGTAAGGTTATTTCACCTATACATTGAGTAATGTTTCCTCCTATTCCTATTAGCTGTGCCTTTGATGGGCGTAACTCCTCTTTAAGTCTCTGAGACAAAGAAAATCTGATGCAGCTTATGGCTGCTCCTGTGTCAATGAGAGCATCCACTAAGTGGTACTCTTTTCGTCCTGCTCCCAGAGTCAAGTAAGGTTGTCTTCTTTGTTGTCCTGAGTTCTCAGTGGCTCTAAAATTAGCCATCAGGATGAGTTCTTCTCCGTGACGATATCTTTCATCTCGCTCTCTCATCCACTCTTTTCGTTTCTTTATCCTTTCCAATGCTTCTTGTCTCGCCTCTTCTCGTATTCTCTCCTCTTCCATGCGTCTATTTTTACCTTTGAGTAATCGTGACATAATTTCGTCAGTTAATGGTTCTAGGTATTTCTTTACTCTACACCTGCTGATGTAGTTTGGTAACACATCTCCATCTAGAGTTGCTAAGCTGATGGCTCCACCTGTAGATATACGATTGATGATTAGTGGACCATATCCTCTCTTTTGCAACTTCTTAGCATGTTGTTTCAAAGTGTATACCAGAACTAAATCTCCTTCCTTCAATTTTTTGTCCTTGATATGTGCGTCAAAATAGGCCTTTTGTCATCGTTTCGCAGCATAAATACCCGCTACTGCTTGTAACCTAGTTTCATGAAGCTTTTCTATTTGGTCCAATTGAGCTGATAGTTCATGTCCCGTCCACTCATAAGTAGTTGCAACTCTGAGAGTGGGGATCAAGAAATCAATTGGCAAAATAGCGTTTTGTCCATATACCAAGTTAAAAGGAGTAGTGCCTATTGCAGTTTTATAGGCTACTCGAAATGCCCATAAAGCATGGTGTAACTGCTTATCCCAATCTGATCTACCGTTGTTGACGATTTTGGTAAGAACAGTACACAAGATTTTATTTGAACTTTCTGCTTGTCCATTTGCTTGTGGGTGATAAGGGGCAGATTTCTTATGAATTACTAAGAATTCATTCAACAATGCTTCTATCACTTCATTAACAAAGTGCGTACCTCTATCACTCACAATCTCTATAGGTAGTCCAAATCTAGTGAAAACGTTCTCGAAGAGAAACTTGGCTGTGGTTCTTGCATCATTCTTCTTTGTTGCTTTTGCTTCAACCCATTTGGTCAGGTAATCTGTGGCTACAATTATGTATTCGACATGTGAACCTTTTGCTGGTGGGCTAATAGGTCCTATGAAGTCTATTCCCCACTTCGTGAAAGCTCTAGCACTCATCATGGGTCTAAGCGGCATCTCATCTCTTCTAATAGGATATTTCGTTCGTTGACAAGTATCACACCGCTGCACATATGTTATGGCGTCTTGATGTTGAGTTGGCCACCACATTCCAGCAAAGAGGATCATTTTTGCTGTTTTGTCTGCAGAGAAGTGTCCTCCTGCAGCTCCTGTATGGGCCATCTCTAAGACAGAGAGATATTCATTTTCATGAATGCACATTCTTAATTGGTTATCTTTCCCACGTTTAAAGAGTTGTTTTCCTATGACTGCATAATCCTTACTCTGTTCTTCTAGAGCACGTTTCCTTGCTAAGGTAGCTCCGTCAGGGTACTCTCGAGTTTTCAAGAACTTTACTAGAGGCATGCTCCACCTTGGTGCTATTGTGGAATAGCATAATGTAGAGTTCTCATCTGGGGTTTGTTCTTGACAGGTTTGACAGGTTGACACATAGTTATGTGCATCTCGTTGCATGGTTGGCCAATATATGCCAAATCTCTTGAGTGTCTGCCACATTCCATTTGCATTCAAATGAGTGTTCCATTGATTTATGTGTGCTTTCTGAAGCCACATTTCTTGTTCCTCTTCTTCTACACATCTCATCAGCAATCCGCTTGAATCCTGGTGGTACAAACTTCCCGCAATGATGTGAAGGTTTTTAGCCTTCCAGAGATCTTGCGTTTGGTTTGGTGTGATCCCATCTTTAGGTCCATGTGTAAGTATTGGGATCAATTTTTCTGCCCACTGGGGACATACTTCCAGGTTAAAAAGGTAAGTATCTGGCAGGTCATCGGGTACTCCTATGGGTGGTTCTCCATGGGTCATACGAGATAAGTGGTCTGCTCTTATGTGGGTGTTTCCTTTCTTGACTATTACCTCAAAATCAAATTCCATTAGCAATAAAAACCATCGTACTAGTCGTCCCGTATTACAAGGCTTGTTGACTAGGTACAATAAGGCTTGATGATCAATAAAGAATTTGAATTTGTTTGCCAGTAAGTAATGTCTGAATTTCTTGACTGCGTATACCATCCCTAGGCCTTCTCTCTCCGTAGTAGTATAATTGCGTTCCGCTTGATTTAACTGTCTACTGGCCTAGGCTATCGGGTGGTCTAATTTTCCTGTGTCAGCTGGTTGAGCTAAGATGCATCCAATGGCAAACTTGGAAGCATCAACATGAATATGAAACGGTTTATTCCAGTTGGGGACTCGAAGAATGGGTGCTGAACTCAATCGATTCTTTAACTCATTAAAGGCTTTTTCACATTCTTCGGTCCAATTGAATAGAGTCAATAATGCATAAAGAGGTCTAGCAATTATGGCGTACATATGTATGAATCTTCGATAGTAACCACAATGTCCCATAAATGCTTGAACTTCTTTAGCAGTTTTAGGTCTTGGTAAATCCAAAATTACTTTAATTTTGTCTTCATCTGTTGAAATTCCATTCTTAGAGACAATATGTCCTAAGATTTTCCCTTGTCGCACCATGAAGACACATTTCTCAGGATTGAGGCATACTCGATATTGTCGACATTTAGCAAAAATCTTGTCAAGTTCAGGGATGTGCTCTGATCGTATAGCTGAATATGTACAGAGATCATCCACGTATACCTCCATACTTTTTCTCAGAAATTCCTTGAACACATGACACATCAATCTTTGGAAAGTAGCTGGGGCATTCGTTAAACCAAAAGGCATGACTCTAAAGGCGTATACTCCCCATTCAGTTGCAAATGCAGTCTTATGTTGGTCCTCAGGAGCAATGGCTACCTGATTATACCCTGAAAAGCCATCCAGAAAGCTATAAACTTCCTTCCCTGCTACCCTTTCCAAGAGATGATCAGTGATTGGTAAGGGATAGCTATCCCTTATGGTTGCAGCGTTCACTTTCTTCAAATTGATGCACACTCTTAACTTTCCATTCTTCTTTGGTACAACCACCAAGGGTGACACCCATTCCGTGTGCTCAATTTCGTAGATGAATCCAGCATCTAATAACTTATCTATTTCCTCTTTTATCTTGGCTGAATACACGTCATTATAAGTATATGGTCTCTGTTTCGAAGGTTTGGCTTCGGATGTCATGGGGATTCTATGCGCACATATAGATGGATCTACTCCCTTTAAGTCCTTATAAGTCCAAGCGAAAACATCCCGGTATTCTCTTATGAGTCGAATTAACTCTTGTTCTTCTTCTAATGAGACATCCTTTCCTATGAAGGTACATCGTTCTTCTCCTCCTTCCATGGTTACAACTATTTTTTTGGTTTGCTCCTTATTATCATATGCTATTCCAGGTTGTGCTTCTCTTTTAGGCATTTGAATAGCAATTTTCCTCTCTTCCACTTCATATTTTTTAAAATGAGCTGGTACCTCAAATTGGTCTTGGGGTTTGTTTTCTTCATCTTCTAATTCCCTTTCAACTTCTAATTCCTCTTTTTGTGTGAGTTCCTTATGCGTTTCCTGGGCTGTGATATCTATGTTGGTGGTACTAATCCCTAGATCCATGGGTTCAGGTTCCATTTCAATGCTCTCGTAGTCCTCCTTCCAGTCTTTCTCGATCACTTCTCCTTCTTCTGTCTCCTGAAGGACTACCATATACAGACTAACATCATAACCTTCCTCATCGATACATTCATTCATGGTCACTACTTCTTCGTTTACGCAGACATCGAGGGTAGCTAAGATCTCCATCCAACCGTGAGGTTCGAATTCTTCATCTGGAAAAACTTGTGGCATATAGGCTGGATCTTGTACAGATCTCACTATTCCTTGTTTCTGCTGCCATCCTTTTCTTCTCTCCTCTTCCTTCTTTGCAGCTTGACATATCCATAGATGAGTGTCCTCGTTCATCCAGGATTGATCACTAGAACCTGCACTATGAACCGATTGATCGTCCTCCTCTTTGTGGATTTGATTCCATTGTAGAGGTGGCACATCTTGATACGTGTACGTATGTAGGTTTATCCTAGTGGTGGTTCCTGCGTGTTGTAGGTATACTGCATCTTTTCCCCAATCTTGTACGACCTTTAGCTGTCTCATGAATGGCCTTCCCAAGATCATTTCATAATTGTTTGGCCTTTCGAAGTGACAAATTGCTAAAGTATGTTCAAATTCCACTCCACACGTGGTGAAGACTACTCGTTCCAACAATCCTAAGGGTCTTTCCGTATGTCCATCTGCCATTTGTATTTTCATGCGTGTTGGTCTTAATGCTGGTTGTCCCCATTTCTCCCAAATTTCTTTGGTAGCAATGCCAACACCAGCTCCTGAATCTAGTATGGATTTGGTAGTGTAACCCCTATAGGTGATTGGAAGACAGGTATTTCCTTCATCTCCTTCACTAAAGTCTCCTACCTTATCCACTGGAATTCTCACTGTTTTTACTTCGTCAGCTATCTCTTTCTTTTCCTCCTTGACTTCCCATTGATTGATCAACTTCTCTTTTAAGTCTGGTTTTACCTTTAACAGTTCCTCGAATGTTAGGGTACATGGGATTTTTACCTCTCTAAGGCGTTGTATGATCTCAGATGTTTGGACTGATGGGTTCGTTTCCCGTCTCCTTACTGATGGAATGCGATACAATTCTGAATTGTGTTTGTACTCCCCGGTGTAGTTGGGTAGTTCCTTTACATCTTCCTTGTCACTTGCATCCATCGGAAAAATTTCTTTTGAATTTAGTTCAGGTATTGACCCCTCTATTTCATTTTCTGCTTCTAATTCTTCAAAGGGCGGTTCCATTCCTTCTACCTTTTTCCATTTGTCCTCTTGCACTCGTGCCCATAAATCCTTAGTCCAGTCTCCTTCTACTTCGGGGACTATGGATCCTTCCTTTCTCTCAATACCAAGTTCTTCATTTTGTGGTCTATATACTTCAGGCTTTTCCTGAGTGTTTAGGCACTCTTGGAATTTTCCTTCGGAAATTCGGTTATTTGGTAAAGGTGTTGTGGGTTTTTCTAAGGTCTGTTGGGCAACTTCTATCAGTTTTTTGCAGATTTCCAATCTTTCTTTCTCTAAGTCGCCTCTCGGATATTCTCTCTCATGTTGCTCTATGGTAGGTCCTGCTTTTATTCTCGCCTTGTATGCCTGAATCCACATGGCTAATTCTTCAGGCATTGGGTCTGCTAATACTGATCCTACCTCCTCCCTTTTCCTCTCATTTTTATTTTCTTCTTCCACTTGCGGTTCCTTCGTTGGTTTCTGTTTACTCTTTTCATTTTCCTTCCTTTGTAATAACTTTTTTTCTTTTATCTTATCTCTCCGGTTCTTCCATCTTTGTGACCTTTTACTGGAGATACTTTTCTCTGGTTCTTCGGAATCTTCTACTCTGTGGGGGATGGTTATATTCCCCTCTTTGTCACTTTGATCATTCTCGTCCGTTTTATCAGGGTTTTTTCTGGCCTTGGCTCTTGTTATGGCGTTTAAAGGTACAGTGTACTCTTTGTCGCTCCCTGATGATTCAATCACTTCTATCACATTAATCTGCACATTAGATGTGACTTTGTTGGGGTTCTTAGGACAATCTCTGAAAAGATGTTCCTTACCACAATCGCTACAGTAGCCTTCCCAAATTCGTTGTGGTGGTGGTGGGTTTGGTAATGTACATTCTCTAATATAGTGCTCACCTCCACATCTGTAGCATGGTCCTCTGGGTATAGGCTGTCTATTCATTGGTCGAGGTGGCATGGTTGCTCTAGGAGCTGTGTACATTAAGGATACATAGTCCTGCTCATAATTATATGAACCATCTGGTATTTCCATGCTATAAGCATATGGTTCATGCAGTTGCCCATATTCCATTATTGAGTTCTCATAACTAGGGTAGGCTCCTTGACTAGGGTCGTAAAATGAGTCATATGGTTCATTACTAGTCAAAGGTGTGGCTGGCACTATAGCCCTTTCTAGGTTTTCCTCTGGTTGTGCAATCTTGACTGGGACAACGTTCTGAGGGTGGGGCGGTTGTTGTCCTAGTACTGGTTGTGGTTGCGTATATCCCTGATATGCGTATGGTCGTGGTGCTGGTGCCTGCGGCTGATAAGAGGGATATCTAAAGGCTTCACCTCCCTGTTGATTTTGCGGGTATCCATATGGTCTCACATAAGGCTGGGTGGGTCTGGTTTGCCTATTGTAAGGGCAGTTCTCGGTGCTATGGTTTGTGTATCTCTGCTCTATACTGCAGTATTGTAGCGGTCCGGGGACAGAGGGTCTATGAGGAGCATAGGCAGGTGGTGGGACTACTCCCCTAGTACACAAATGAGAAGGATGATCTCCTCCGCACTGCATACATCTTCTAAGCATAGGCAGTCTCATAGGATTAGTGGGATAATTCCTCTGTCCTTGAAAGTTCAATTTTTTTGCTAACAAGTCGGCAATTTCCTCCGCGTTGTTTTTGGGGTTTGATGTGCTACTTGTAGACTCTTCGCTTTTCAAACTACCTGGAGGTATTTTCAAGTCTTCTGCAAGGTTATCTTCTAGGTCTATACATTCCTTCATACATTCTTGCAACGTTTGAACTCTCTTTACATACACTAATGACCTCAAGGTTCCGTTCAACAGTCCTTCCAAGAATAATGATACCATTTTGTTTTGCGTCGGTCTCTCTTCTACGGGGCATCTATCCACATACTGCTTGAATCTCCTTGCTGCCAATCTTACTGACTCGGTAGGGACTTGTTTGAAGCTGTGGATTAATGATGAAGAATTATTTTTAATTCCCGATTTGGTAAATTCTTCAATCATTTCTTGATATACCTGCTCCATGTTCTGAAAGGTATTCGGGTCCAACGGCTGAAACCAAGCCAAAGCTGTGTCTGACAAGGTCAGGCCAAAGGACTCATACTGAATCAGAAAGTCATCTACCTGCTCGGCTCTAACTACTTGTTTAAATTCAGCTATGTGGTTGTAGGGTTCACTAGAGCCATCATAATGATTTCTCATGCACTTGGCAACTTGGATCGGCCTTAGCCGTCTTCCTGCTTCAGGTTGTCTAGGCATCACTGGGAAAATTGGTCTTCCTATTGGAATGCCTGGTCCTCTTACTACCTGCGGTCTGACTGGAGCATGAACTCCATGTCTTGGGTCAATAGCTGGTTGTGGCCGGTAGTTAGGGTTAATGGCAGGCATTGCAAATTGCACATGTGGTCTGACTGGGATCTGGGCTTGTTGTGTTTGCTGTGGTCCCGGCTGTTGATATGAATCGTTCTGGGATGTTCCAAGTGGATTCCGTGACGTAGTGGCTTGGTCCCTAGGGGGAAACACTGGGATGTTCTGATATTTCAACTCAGCTCTTTCTAATTCTATTATTGGCCAATATCTTCTGTGATTTTTATCCAAATATGTGATGATGGTGGGGAACTCAGGGTCTTGTAACTCAAGATGGTAACTGGATTAGGAGCAGCTTCCCATATAGAGGAATGGGCTCTGAGCAGGTGCTCCATTCCGTTGATCAAATACACATCTATTAGAGTATCATCCTAGGGAATTAGGTCTCCTCTCCAAATTTTAGTAATTGTAGATCTCCCTCTAGGAGTAGTTACTTGCTCTTCGTTTCCACCTCCATTTAAACTTGAAGCATTATTTTCCTCACCATGCTCATTAATGATTTCCGGGTGTTCTGTGACCAGGTATTGAATATCTTGTTTGTCCATGTACAGTCCTCCTATGTACTTGACTGCTGGTCTAGGCACTATGTAAGCCTCCGAAGCCTTCTTCAGTCTGGCCACTGATCTGTTTAAGCCATCCAAATAGATAGGGATCTCGTTGTGGTTGGTGTTCACATACTCCAGGGAGGTTCTGTATTCTCCCTCAATGATGGACATCATGCCAATCATGGGTACAGCGTTTTGCATATCCTCTGAAGCCATGGGAATTTCTCCTTCTGACTCACTGGAGGTCTCAGAATAGTGTGAACGGCTACTTGGTTCGGCTACACTCCCTACGGAAGAAATTATACTTCTTCGGCTTCCTAGGGTTCTTCCGGATCTCAAGTTCATCCACTTAAAAGCTCAGATCAGCCCTTGCTAACCTCTAGCTTCTAGAACTCCAAGCTATGGCTTAGAATTCTAGGAAAAATTAGGCTGGAAACTGACTGAAGCAGAAATTTTCAAACCACGATACTTGGCTTTCCAAATTCCACGATACACGATCTCTGAGTCTGAAACGATACTCGATACTTGGTTCAAAACGATACTCGATCGCTGGCAAGTATCGCGATACCGGCTAGACGATACCGATCGTTGAGTGAAACGATACCGATACTTAGAGGTACACGATACACGATATTTGAATCTCAGACGATACACGATACTCGAAGGGAGACGATACTTGAAAATAGACGATACCCGATATGTGGGAAGTATCGCGATCTTTACTCTAGACGATCTCTGGATAAAACGATACTTGGCTGGAACGATACACGACACTTGAAATCCCGCGATACACGATATCTGACTGAAACGATCGACGATACACGATAGCTGGCAAATATCGCGATCTCTGAAGATCAGACGATACACGATATTTGAAGCAAACGATACTTCGGACAACGATACACGATTGGTCGCAAGTATCGCGATCTCTAAAGATCAAGCGATACACGATACTTAGGCACAACGATACTTGGTCTTCTCGCAAACGATCGCTGATCCAACGATACACGATACCTGTCAGGTATCGCGATCTTTGATCAAACGATACTTCTCAAGTATCGCGATCGGCACGAAACGATACTCAATCGACGATACACGATCAACGATCGCTGGAAAAACGATCTCTGACCAAATATCGCGATCGGTATGAAACGATACACGATCGATGGGAAATATCGCGATACTCAACCACAGGAGCAAAACGATACTTGATAAGTATCGCGATACTCGACCGCGGGAGTAAAACGATACTTGACCCTTAGACAATTTTTAGCAAATGTTTTTGAGTTTTTGATTTTACCCCCTTGCTCTCCTGGCTCTTCTCTCTTATCCTCAATCTCTGTATCAATCAAAACACCACTTCTTGCCTCCTGAAAGTTCTAACGATACTCAGCGCAGATCGTTTTTTCTTTCCTACTTTGATTTGCTTGAGAAATTTGATTGAAATGATGGGCTAGCTTACCTTGGTGGCACCTAGAATCTCTTTATCAATTTCCCTTGCTCTGTGCACTCCCAAATTGCTTGCTTCCTCACCCACGATCTCTGCTAGCTCACGCGATACTCGACAATTGCTCCCACGATACTTGTTTAAACAAGTAACTTGCAAAATGAAATTTTTTGGCTTTTATACTTGGAGTTTTCTAGCTTACAAAAAAGAAACTTTTCTGAACAAAACTAAAATCTACTCTAATGACTTGGTCCACTCTCTACTCACTCCTACTCTACTCCTTCTACTCACTTCCCTAAACTAACAACTCACTACACACACTCCAAGAATGAGAAGTAGCAAGTGCGGCTGAAAATGACTTACCAAAGAAGAGAAGATTTCCGCTCCTCCACTTACTTCAATGCAAAAAGCTACTTACCATCACACGAATGCCTCGGTTTGATTCGTCACTCCCCGGCAACGGCGCCAAAAAATGTGTTGACCTAAGCATCAACTTAGGGACTTGCGGAGAAAGAGACTATACCTGAATCCCCTCACAAGTGCATATAGTGGGGATACACGCTTTTAATTATCAATCCAATGAGTATACAAACCTAGCCGAGTGTATGAAGACATGCAATCATGTAATGGTCAATGCAAATGAACTACTCGAAGAATGTAAATGAGGCAAAGACTTATCCAAACAAGCTCCAACTATTGGTTAAGGCGAAACGATACTTGGTGCAGCAGCCGTCATTATTTTGGACTTTTCTCCCAGCTCCGAACTCCAAATATAGCGAATAGCATATGCGTTTCGAAGCTCTCGAGAAGACGCATCCAATGCTAGTGGTTTCACTCAATTCCGACGCTCCTACTTCAAGTTATGAGCGAAATACTGAGTCGCGGGAATACTTTCCTACACTTCAGCACTTCCTACACTTTGCACACACCTTTCCTACAGCAAAGAAACACTTTCATGGATAGACAACACTCACAAGCACTCTTTCCAAGCAATCCACATGCATACAAGCTCACGAAAAAGAATATAAGGAGGGAGGAAAGCACAAATTCGAATTTCTGTGCTCTCTATTCTCACAATGGTAAAAAGTTCTTTACAAAGAGTCACATTTGACTTATATACTAGTGCCCTAAAAATGGTCCTTTCACACAAGTGACCGG
>CM035427.1:172178957-172243957 GCA_020310875.1 Ceratopteris richardii
ATTCCAACTATCTTATGGGAAAGGGCCTCTGGGGGTTGATTAGTGGAAGTGAACCAAGACCTAGGTTGGATGAGAATCCAACCAATGACCAGAGAAGGGCCTTTAGGGAATGGAATGAAAGAGACAAGAGGGTTATCTTTATTCTTTCCCAACACATTAGCAATAGCATGATCGGCCATATCCAAGACTTGGATTCAAGCATGAAGGTATGGGAGACACTTGAAAGGCTTTATTTAACAAGCACCAAAGCAAGGAAGATCCAGCTCAAGAATGAGCTCAACAACCTTAGGAAGAGCTTAGCGAGTAGCATAAATGACTACATACTTAAGGTCAAGGAGTTATCAGATGCATTGGGATCCATTGGAAGCCACGTAGATGATGACGATCTTGTGGCTTATACTCTCAAGGGTTTGAGAGATGATGAGAAGTGGAAACCCTTTACCACTTCAGTTTATGTAAGGGATAATCTTCCCGATTTTGAGCAATTGGTTGCTCTCATGGTCTGTTAGGCTCCTAAGCCCAAGGAAAAGATGATTGTGAAAGCCCTTATTTTGCTCACACCCCTCGGAATCGGTCCACTTGGATTACCTTGAACCCACAATTATCTCGCAATGGATTCTTCCTATGTCTATGCACTAGCTCATATGTTCCCAGCAAACGCACCAAAATGTTAAGTTCCTAAGCCCAAGGAAAAGATGATTGTACGAGGCTTTATTTTGTTCAACCCCTTTTTTTTTCACCAACAAAGAAGATGGTTGAAAAGAGTTTAAGCATAGGAAGGTCATCAAGCGAGAGCTCGCACTCTTCCACACCCACACTTTCATGTAGAAAGGAAGGTGTACCATCTACAAATTCGTGTTTGAGTGGAAGCAAAACATTGGAATCAAAAGACAGGGAACCATAAGTGAATCTGCATAACATTAAAAAGGGGCCCAGGAACATGGGGTATTTCATTCCAAAGCCTGTCACTACCTGGTCATTAAGAGCTAAAAAATACGAACACTCTGTCACACACTTTGACAAGGTGGTCCTACTCTACTTTTTGCATCGACCCATAATCAAGTCCAATGTCAAAGGGCAAATATCATCTCGTTCATTTTGTTTCCCTCGATGTTAGGGAAAGAAAAAAAAAGCATATGCTTATACGCCTGCAGTAAAATCTCTTCATAAACAAATCCCACACTCCATGACTAATGACAGCATAGTCTTACAAGATCCTCAAAAAATTTCAGTACCCTATACATCAATCGATACCAGACCCAATAAGGCTGGAAAAATGACATCTGCTTTGCAATTCACATTCACCTTCATTCTGTTCCCCTGAATCACCTCACGTACATCCACAGTGAACAAGTCAAATCAGAAGCGATCATGGCTAGCATAATAGCATCACGTCAGGAAGGAAAACAGAGAATAGAATCTCTATATAGCGCAAAATCTAAAATTGACATGGCAGCCATAGCAAAAATCTAAATTGTGCGAAATGGCAACAGTTGACCATCAGCATGAACCATCATTGATTTCTACACAGAAGAGGACTAAAGTACGGATACACAGGAGATCGAATTGGCATAGGTTGTATAAAAACTGACCTAAATATAAACAAGCGATTGAAGCAAAAGATAATCACAAGGAGAACAAACGAGAAAATACCATACCTTCGATCAAGATGGACAACCAATAGAAATAATTATAGGACATGGCAAACTTTCCAATGATAAAACATCTTCAAACACTATGGTTCCTAAATGATTAAGTGCGATGAATAATCAAAAACTACGCTGAAATTAAGGAATTTTGCCTAGAGTTGCTAACAGACAGCAACTGTGCACACCGCTCCCATTCTGCCCACTACTTCACCTAGGAAGACCATATTGATGACAGAGAACACCAGAGCATCGGAAAGAACCAAAGACGGGAAACTCTGTCTTCAATCTAAATGACAACAAACAAGGGCCCCCTTGCAAATATCACAAGTTCAAGACCAATGGTACAATGGTCAAGGCCGCAATACTATAGGAAACTCATCACTTCTAGAATACTCCACGGACAGATCCCCATTAATTTAGCCAGAATAGGTATCAGATATACACACGGCGAACAACCAAACAATAAGTTGAACAACTTCAGAGAAAGCACTTCATCCAGAGAATAGATGACGTTAAGGTCGCATACCATACCTGTTCTTCTAAGTCACTCAAGCGAATACAAGGTAGGACTCAATTGAAACGGGACTTAAACGATGAACGTGGACATCTGATCAGACCTCCAATGCCGAAAAAGAACTACCCCATGTACTGAAAAAGCCAACTCCAGTAAGCTGCAAGTGTTTCAATACAGCAGAACCACGTGAACCCTCAGAGTCTGAGAGCAAGCCCTCATCAACACCGTCCTTTCTCATGTTTCTCTCTAGCCCCAAAACAATATAACCAACAATGCTTCAGCCTCCCTTCGTTTCTCTGTAGGGATCAAGATCTCCCCCTCGTCGATATACCTGCACAGACACATAAAAACGAAGAGAGAGACCCAAAATGACAGTCCACCCCCTTATCTTGGCAGCCGACTTCCCCCAAAAAATCTCGCTACCTCCCCTTTTCGATAAGGCCCCGTGGGGAGAGATAGAGAGTTCTGACAAAAAAACCTCCCTCTTTCTGAACAGCGAATGTGCCCCCCCCCAAAAATCAGAAACTCTACACCTTCAATAAAAACCCTTCCTCATGATAGGATTTGTGAGGTCATGTATACATCAAGCTTATGTGACTTCATCTCAATGTCAATATTTTGAACCTGACTTCACAATATTTCGTTGAAGAGTACGATCTCGTAGCTGTAAGAACTTTCCAAGCAACATCACATCTTGTCAATTGTTATCAGGTCATGCCTCCCTGTTTAGCCTAAACAGATTTTTTTCAATCCAAACAAAGAAAAACCATTAGTCATTATATCAATCACAACTTCATTGTGAACAACATACCCACGGGCGGTTGTATGCATCGAAAGTTTTCACTTGTATCAACACCACGCACTGCATTTCTTATGCATATCCACTCTTAGTCTCGAATTCTCATGCAATCTTATGTCAGGTGAGTATTACATGCTATCATTATAACATCTATCTGTATACACATGCGAAATTATGAATGGAACTATGCCTCAAAACATCAATGCATCTGTTCATATGTCTTACTTAAAGATTAGAGTAGAAAGTTATTGGTCTGTCTTACCATAAAACTGTTTCTCCCATTCCGAAATCACCTATAATGCCAACCTTAACTAGGATGGTGTTGATGTCTTGGTCAATAACATTAGTTGACACTTCCAGGATATTGATGTAATTGTTTGGAGCATTGTCGTCAAAGTCCACTTAGTGTTTTCCTTCGTCGAATTCCAAAGACTTGATGCCAAAAGGTCTAAAATCAAAAATATTTTCCTGCCAAATAGATCCACATTAGTGCATAAAAACCAACCATTTTCGGAGCTAACATACTCCCCTCTTCTTAATTGCGAAGTCGTCCTCGATGAGCCACTATTGCTGAAATAAAATCCAAACAACCATGAACATGCCAATTTTCAATTGGTTCACATACCTTTTCATCGAGCCGTCACTTCCACTGAACCTGCACTCATCGAAGCTATTAGTGCTAAAAAAATCACTCATGAATACATACAAATCAGTCACTTCCAAATGATCCAAGAACATGCACATATATGCAATTCCCTTTCCACATACATCAAATTGCTCATGCATTCCATTATGAACATAGTCTCAACCAAAATAATACATGCACACCTTTCCATGAATTACACATGCACTGTCATTGCGAAAAACAGAAACGAAAATACCGAAATAAACAACAACAACTGAAATGAATCCAATCAAAGATGCAACATACCCAAAATGCATACCCCTTTTGTTGACCTACTATTCGCTATGTACAATTATTCCATGACTAGATACTCGCGAAGAATCCCCATCGTCGTCCTACAGAAGTCATCGAAACTCGAGTACAAGTCAAGAACTACATAAAACCCTGGAGTGTCCCGCACTGTAGAAAACCCTCGAATAGAGCACACAAGTTATAAAGCAAGACCGTTGCATTACCTCGCTAAAGCCTCATCCATAAGTACATATAGAGTCTCCGTGCCTTCAAGAATGTTGATTCAAAGTGAGCTGATCTGTCACAAGCCATCACATACCAATCACACAAGCAAATAACGTTCCCTTCCAGGCGATCATCGACCTCTCCTCTCTCTCTCTCCCCCTCAGGAGTGGGGAATAACTTCATATGAAAATTTTATTTATATTCACACGTTGGCCTACATTGACACTGGATGCGATTTGTGGACCTGACCACCCGACCAGGTTGATTCCACTCATCTACCAATGCAATGCAGCGCACAACACACAAACATACAAGAATGACACATAACATATATCAGCTAGCCCATAACGAAGCTAGATGCGGCTCATGGTCGTGACTACCTAGCCACGATGGTTCCACCTACCTACCAACCCGTTATGGCGTGTAGCTAAGACACAAACATATACCTCCCAAGCCTATGGCGAAACTAGCTGCGGCTCGTGGTCCTAACCACCCGGCGAGGATAAATCCACCCACCTACTAGCCCACCATAGCGCATTGGTACGATCACAACAACACAATATTTTTTCGTTTCTTTTTCTTCGTTTTTTTCATAGTTAATTAGTTCACCCAAGTCCTGAGAATTAGGGAGAGGAAGAAAGGGACTTTTCCCACTGTTCCCACACATACATGCAAACATATACACTCTAGCCTTTGATAGATCAACCACCTTTTCACTCCATTCTCTCAATTACAGACACTACATATGTATTCATCGAGTTGACTTTTCACTAGGTAACTACAGCCGGCTATGCCTTAGTCCCTCGTATACCTATCCCTAGGTGTCCTAGAATGTGAGTCTCTGAGATGTCTCATGTAGCCTCACATCGTACTCGCATCCCGACAACTTCCCTAGGGCGAGTCAGGCTCAACTTCAGGAGCTCCGTCATCACTCCCTATCGTTAGCACATCTGCCCAAGCCCATGTGATATCGTTTTCCTCGTTAGGCATTTCCCTCGAAGGATCGAAATAGTAATATCGATCTCCCGCCCATCCTACATGTCGAGTCAGGTATTCCTCAAAACACTCAATGTAAAATGCAACACCCAAACCCTGGTTTAGAAAGCATACCAGCCAATGCGCTTCCTCAACATCATATTCCGTCTCAAAGTCGTCGACATCTATGTCCATGCGGGCGAATGTTTGGTCCGAGAAATATATCCTTAGCTCGTACAAGTAGAGTTGCATTATTTGATCTGCCATTTTGTTACTTAGCTCCTAACAGTCTCTGCGCAACACAAGAAAAATAATTAGAAGTCCAAAATTTCTTGAGCTAGCAAGGAAGAATATTTATGATACACAAATCATAGCTTACATATGCGCATATATATATATAATACTATACATGTATGTACAAGGAGTCTACTACGTCCTTCTGCTTGGATCTCATCTGGCTTCTCCCGTCCTAATATTACTTGAAATATGGTTTAACCCAAAGCGCGTTAACCTTCACGGGAGCATATTCTTCTCCTAAATCTTGAATTTGCATGGAACCATTGGAATTGAGTTCCACCACCTTAAACGGTCCTGCCCATCTTGTCTGTAACTTCCCCAGGAATTTATAATATTTACTATCATAGACTAGTACCAAATCCCCTTCTTGAATCGCATAGGTCTTGAGACTCTTATCATGCCTCTCTTTACGTCTCTTCTGGATAGCTTCCAAACTTTGCTGTGCGATGAGTCTCTTTTCTTCTAGCTTGGCCAGTTGTATGTACCTCGCCTTTAATGACTCTTCCTCGCCCAACCTGGCTTCGATGGCCACTCTTAATGTCAGAACTTCTTTTTCGATGGGAAAGATGGCTTCCTCGCCGTATACTAGGGAGAACGGAGTGCTCTTTGTCGTCACTCGGTAGGATGTTCGATATGCCCACAAGGCTTCCAAAAGTCTCTCATCCTAGTCTCGCCTATGCACAGCTACTGTCTTTGTCAGAATCTGTCCCAGCACCTTGTTGGTGACCTCCACTTGTCCATTTGCCCTCGGGTAATATGGAGTGCTTTTTCTATGTTTGATCTTATATGATTCCATTAATTCTTCGATTAGTTCGTTGACAAAATGGGTTCCTCTATCACTTACTATTTCCAACGGGCATCCGAATCGGGTGATGATTTGTTCGTACAAAAATTTAGCTACATCAACAGCTCGGTCAGTCTTCAGAGCTTTGGCTTCCACCCACTTGGTAACATAGTCCGTGCAGACCAAAATATACCTATTAGACCGACGTCTTGAGGGAGGATCAATAGGGCCCACAAAATCAATTCCCCACTTCTCAAAGGGCTTAAGAGCAAGCACCGGCGTGAGAGGAGAAGCATGTGCTAATGTGGGTTTGCCCATTCGTTGGCATCTGTCACATTTCTTACAGTATGTGTGCGAGTCTTTGAACAGCGTTGGCCACCAATACCCAGCTAATAAAATCTTTCTTGTCGTCAGTTCACCAGCAAAATGCCCACCGCAAGGTTCGTCATGCAAAGCCCTCAACACTAGATTTGCTTCTTCTTCCTCGAGACACCTCCGATAAATGCTCTCATGAACAAATATCGATAGAGTTGCCCCCCAATGATGCTATGGTGCTTCGCCAATGCTAACAGTTTTTGCTTCTCTCTCTTGCTTGCTCCTGGCGGATATTTAGTAGTGCACAAGAAATTCACCAAGTCGGCATACCAAGGTACTTTAGCATCAACTTGGAATAGATGCCCATCAGGAGCATCATCGGGCACACCAGAGATTGGCTCCTCATTAACAATTCGAGATAAATGGTCAGCCAATATATGCGCTTTGCCTGGTTTGGTTACCCCTGTGAATTGAAATTCTTGGAGAAGTAGCATCCACCTCATCAATCGCCCTGATAACTCTGGTTTATTAATGATATACTTAAGGGCTTCATGATCCACATAAAAAGTGAAATGCTTTCCCATCAAGTAATGCCGATACTTGTTCACCGCAAAGATCATCGAGAGGCATTCCTTCTCCATAGTCGTGTAGTTCCTCTCAGTGCTATTCAAATTGTGACTTGCGTAATAAATAGGGTGGTCCAACTTCTTTTCATCGGCTTGGCATAGTACTGCTCCAACTGCAGTATGAGAAGCGTCGGTATGCACATGGAATTCTTTCGTCCAATTGGGTGCTACCAAAATCGGTGCATTTATCAATCTCTCCTTGATCGAGTCGAATGCAACTTGACACTCTTCAGTCCATTGGTATTGTTGGTCTTTCCTCAAAAGATTCGTCAGTGGTGCCGCTATGGATGCAAAATTTAATATAAAACGTCGATAATAATTCGCATGCCCCAAGAATCCTCTGAGTTGCCGCAAGTTTTGTGGCGGTGGAAGTTGTCTAATTTTTTCTACTTTATCCTCCTCGACCGCGATTCCTTTTTCGGAAATAACATGTCCCAAAAGCAATCCTCTTCGTACTCCAAATGTACACTTTTCAGGATTTAATGCGATACCTTTTCCAATGCTTCTTCTTAAAATAGCTTCGATCCTCTCCATCATGTTTTCATCATTGCCCCTGATCGCAAAGTCATCGAGAAATATCTCCATCCAATCCTGCCAGTAGTCTTGATATGCAGCTATCATTGCCCTCTGGAATGTGGCCGGTGCATTGCATAATCCAAATGGCATCACACGATATGCGTACGTACCCCATTCTGTCGTGAAAGTAGTTTTTGATTGATCCTCTTCATGGATTTGGATCTGGTTGTATCCACTAAAACCATCCAAAAATGAGTACAATTTATGGCCAGCTACTCTGTCCAAGATTTGATCAGTAAAGGGCAATGGGAAATGATCCTTCTTTGTGCACTCGTTCAACTTGCGATAATCTATGCAAATACGGATTTTCTTATTTTTCTTCGGAACAACTACAATTGGTGATACCCATTCACTGGATGCGATGGGATATATGAATCCTGCTTCCAATAATTTAGTCAATTCCAACTTGATCAATTCCGAGTAGACTGGATTTGTCCGCCTAAGTCGTTGACATATTGGTCGGGTGCCTTCTTCCAAGTCTATATAATGTTGGCAGATTCGGGGATCAATTCCTCTCAAATCACTGTATGACCATGCAAAGGCCTTGCCGAAATTTTTGAGTGTCATTTTAATGCAATCTCGTACTCCCTCTGGTAGCTCTGATCCCACGCTCAAGAGCTTCTCTGGAAAAACTTCCCATTTTTCCAACTGAGCTTCTCGCGAATATTCCTTGTTCCTTGATGACACTGTGATTGGAACGTGCTCTCCGATCACGCGTGCATGGTTGGCCAGTAAATCATTATTTTGTTCTTTTTCAACCACACCCAATTTCTTAAGTTCGGCTTTTGCAATGGCTTCCCGCACTTTAGTTTTACTTTCCGCTTCTCTGTCTGATTGTCGACTTCTCCTTAGAAGCTCTTCTTCTAGCATTCTAACCCTTTCTTTCAACTGTTGTATTTCCATTGTCGGAGCTAACTCTAGTTTCAGCTCTTCTTTTGAAGTTCCCTTCTCCAGGGATTGAGTAGCTTTATTTTCCTTTGCGTCTATACTCAACATGTAGCACTCAAATTCACTTGTATGTGTCAACCATCCTAGCAACTCCTGATCAGAATCGTCGTTATAGAGCAATGGATTTTGATACTCTCCCATCTTCGTGTCTTGATTCTTAAAGAGCTGCAAGTTGAACCCGTCTTGAAGCATATTCTTGTAGGTGTCCGTGTTCAAGGAAAACCTAGCTCGTGCAATCTCGTGCCTTGCTTTCTCCTTCTCCTTCTTTTCCATCTCATCGACTATTATTGTCTTCTTCTTGTTGCTCGAGGGTGGGGATACTTGTATTTGAATCCGATCAGACTTTGGCCCTATTGAAATAAAACCTGTGCGCCAGTCATGCACACATTCGGCTTGCACCAGCCATGGCCGTCCAAGTAGGATCGAGAAGGTGGCCTCTGAGGTCCTTGGTCTTACTATCAGATAATCAACTTTAAACTCTAGACCGCCCACAATTGTGCTTACATTCTTCAAAAGACCCGCAGGCTTCACTTGTGTTTGATCCGCCATCCTCAAAGACATCGGCGTTTCTTCCATGTGGTTGAGGCCCAAAGCTTTCATCATGAACTCGGTCATAAGGTTGACTGCGGCTCCACTATCTAACTGAGCACCAGGGACTGCATATCCTTTAATCTCGACCGTCACAGCGGGAGCATTCGAATCGATTTGCGTCGTAATGCTTTGAATGATTCCTTGGACATCTTTATCTTGTCTCTTTTTATCTCGAGCTTTCCTCGGCTTCTTAATATATTCATTGTAGAATTGTTTCCTATAAACAGGTGAACATTTCAGCAATGTGCCAATGTCCAACGTGACTTCTGTGTCCGCAAGAAACTTTACAATATCTACTTCCTCCGAACTTTGTCTTTCCTTTCTACACTTCGGAGCCCTTAATCTTTCGGGGAATGGTGCTATGCCTGGCACAAACTCCCTGGTCACTGGTGGAAGAATCTCTATCTCTTCCCCATCCTCAAACTCTTGTTGCTCAGCAAATCCTCCAACTTGGTTTTTTATCTCTTCATTGCTCAACGATCTTCTCTTGACTCCCTTCTTCACCTTCGCCTCCTGGATTCTTCTTCGAATACTCTTGAGTTCTTGTGACTACTGCCACAGTTGGATCTTTGTGTGGTTTCTTGGCCTCGTAAGCATCCACAAAGTGCATTGACGAGCTAGAGCCTTCTTGAGGGTTCGGTGTTTTGAACACTACTCCGATTGTAGGAACGTGCTCTTGAGCTCTCGATGTGGAATGCATCTGAGTATCAACATAATTCGAGGACCCTACTGGTCCTTTTTCCTTGCCGGCGGCAGCTCTTCGTTTTGGACAATCTTCATCAAAGTGGCCCTCTCCACTACAGTACCTACATAGTGGTGTATAATCAATTGGCTTCTTTTCGTTTGGACATCTAGATTGAGTATGGCCAAAGCCATGACATCTCCAGCACTGGATTGGACCACCTCTTCTTTGATCACGTGCGGCTCCTCTTGGATAGTCTCCTCCTTGACCCTGAGCACCATATCCATAAGTCGGTCTGTTTTCCCAACGAGATGTAGGTGGGACACTTTGAGCGGGCAATCCCGTGTAAGGTCTTTCTCTTGTATCTCCTGATTTCACGGTCCTCTCTTCGTAGGCTCTCTTGTTGTAACATCGGTCCTCCGTGTGATTTGTTCTTCCACAAAAAGTACAACGCATCCTAGGTGGTGATCTATCTGTGAATACTCTCGAGACTGTAGGGCATTCTGAAGCCAAATGGCCGTAACCATGGCACTTTCCACACCATGTATTTGATCGAAACACTTGATTCGGGTTTGTTGTGACCTCTGGTTTTACTGTGTATGTCTCCTGAGTTATTGTGGCAGCTTTTATAGCTTGCGTGACCAACTCCAATATTCGTTCTTCAGTTAGCGCAGGTTTTACCTCGCTTGGCGTGCTAGTGGCAGCTACAAAAGCAGGGGTCGTCAATGCGGGACTTCCTTGGCCAGGATCTTTCATCGGTATGTTTCCTGGGCCTCCCATAGGCTCGTATAAGAGCTCCATCTTCCTTTGTTGGCATAATTGTACTTCCCCCCAAAGCCTCGCTTGTTCCTTAGCATCCATTAAAGTTGCAGGTCTTGTCAGGCTGATATGCTGCTGTGCCGTAGGATCTCTCAATCCCGAAATGAATCTTCGTTTCAATGTCTCATCGTTCGGGGCATTCGCGCCCATCTTTCTTACCAACGTTTCCATTCTCTGAATGTAGTTATCGATGCTCTCATTGACTCCCTGTCGCAAATAATCCATTTGTTGGGCCAATCTATCTTGGAAGCCTTGTCGTCGAAACTTTGCCAAGAAGGCTTCCTTGAGCATCTGATAAGTTCCACGCTCTTGTGGTGTCAGATTCCCATACCAATTGGCTGCCTCATCACGGAGAATAGCCGGAAAAATTCTCAACCTTTGATCCTGGTCAACTACGTCATTGGCCTCACAGGTAACCTCAAACAACTGGATAAAACTATCCGGATCTTCGTCCCAAGTACCTGAAAACTTGGTGAAGTCCCCCAAGTGAACTGAAATCCGCTGAGCCATTTCGAACAGAGGTGTGATGTCGATATCACTTCGATCCCAGAAATTTAATGCACGCAGCCTCAGGATCCCTCCTTCAAACTTCCGCACTTGATTCGCGACTCTCCTACGGGAGTACACGTTTTTGGCTGATTTCTTTGAGCCAATCGAGGTCCACTCACCTGGCGGTTCCCACCTTCTTCTTTCTCTTTCAAGGGCTCTTCTCTGAGCGCGTTCCTCTCTTTGCGTTTGTGTTGCTCCTGACGATGAGCTCCCCTCGCTCATGTACTAGATCTTGGGGTCCACAAGCTCGGCCAACCTGTGGCGCTAGGCGAACCTATGGCACTCTCTTATAGAGACGTACCAAGCTAATTCCCGGCAGACGCACCAAAATGTTAGGCTCCTAAGCCCAAGGAAAAGATGATTGTGAAAGCCCTTATTTTGCTCACACCCCTCGGAATCGGTCCACTTGGATTACCTAGAACCCACAATTATCTCGCAATGGATTCTTCCTATGTCTATGCACTAGCTCATATGTTCCCAGCAAACGAACCAAAATGTTAAGTTCCTAAGCCCAAGGAAAAGATGATTGTACGAGGCTTTATTTTGTTCAACCCCTTTTTTTTTCACCAACAGAGAAGATGGTTGAAAAGAGTTTAAGCATAGGAAGGTCATCAAGCGAGAGCTCGCACTCTTCCACACCCACACTTTCATGTAGAAAGGAAGGTGTACCATCTACAAATTCGTGTTTGAGTGGAAGCAAAACATTGGAATCAAAAGACAGGGAACCATAAGTGAATCTGCATAACATTAAAAAGGGGCCCAGGAACATGGGGTATTTCATTCCAAAGCCTGTCACTACCTGGTCATTAAGAGCTAAAAAATACGAACACTCTGTCACACACTTTGACAAGGTGGTCCTACTCTACTTTTTGCATCGACCCATAATCAAGTCCAATGTCAAAGGGCAAATATCATCTCGTTCATTTTGTTTCCCTCGATGTTAGGGAAAGAAAAAAAAAAAGCATATGCTTATACGCCTGCAGTAAAATCTCTTCATAAACAAATCCCACACTCCACGACTAATGACAGCATAGTCTTACAAGATCCTCAAAAAATTTCAGTACCCTATACATCAATCGATACCAGACCCAATAAGGCTGGAAAAATGACATCTGCTTTGCAATTCACATTCACCTTCATTCTGTTCCCCTAAATCACCTCACATACATCCACAGTGAACAAGTCAAATCAGAAGCGATCATGGCTAGCATAATAGCATCACGTCAGGAAGGAAAACAGAGAATAGAATCTCTATATAGCGCAAAATCTAAAATTGACATGGCAGCCATAGCAAAAAGCTAAATTGTGCGAAATGGCAACAGTTGACCATCAGCATGAACCATCATTGATTTCTACACAGAAGAGGACTAAAGTACGGATACACAGGAGATCGAATTGGCATAGGTTGTATAAAAACTGACCTAAATATAAACAAGCGATTGAAGCAAAAGATAATCACAAGGAGAACAAACGAGAAAATACCATACCTTCGATCAAGATGGACAACCAATAGAAATAATTATAGGACATGGCAAACTTTCCAATGATAAAACATCTTCAAACACTATGGTTCCTAAATGATTAAGTGCGATGAATAATCAAAAACTACGCTGAAATTAAGGAATTTCGCCTAGAGTTGCTAACAGACAGCAACTGTTCACATCCCTCCCATTCTTCCCACTACTTCACCTAGGAAGACCATATTGATGACAGAGAACACCAGAGCATCGGAAAGAACCAAAGACGGGAAACTCTTTCTTCAATCTAAATGACAACAAACAAGGGCCCCCTTGCAAATATCACAAGTTCAAGACCAATGGTACAATGGTCAAGGCCGCAATACTATAGGAAACTCATCACTTCTAGAATACTCCACGGACAGATCCCCATTAATTTAGCCAGAATAGGTATCAGATATACACACGGCGAACAACCAAACAATAAGTTGAACAACTTCAGAGAAAGCACTTCATCCAGAGAATAGATGACGTTAAGGTCGCATACCATACCTGTTCTTCTAAGTCACTCAAGCGAATACAAGGTAGGACTCAATTGAAACGGGACTTAAACGATGAACGTGGACATCTGATCAGACCTCCAATGCCGAAAAAAAACTACCCCATGTACTGAAAAAGCCAACTCCAGTAAGCTGCAAGTGTTTCAATACAGCAGAACCACGTGAACCCTCAGAGTCTCAGAGCAAGCCCTCATCAACACCGTCCTTTCTCATGTTTCTCTCTAGCTTCGAAAGAAAGCCATAGACCACCAAAACAATATAACCAACAATGCTTCATCCTCCCTTCGTTTCTCTGTAGGGATCAAGATCTCCCCCTTGTCGATATACCTGCACAGACACATAAAAACGAAGAGAGAGACCCAAAATGACAGTCCACCCCCTTATCTTGGCAGCCGACTTCCCCCAAAAAATCTCGCTACCTCCCCTTTTCGATAAGGCCCCGTGGGGAGAGATAGAGAGTTCTGACAAAAAAACCTCCCTCTTTCCGAACAGCGAATGTGCCCCCCCCCCCAAAATCAGAAACTCTACACCTTCAATAAAAACCCTTCCTCATGATAGCATTTGTGAGGTCATGTATACATCAAGCTTATGTGACTCCATCTCAATGTCAATATTTTGAACCTGACTTCACAATATTCCGTTGAAGAGTACGATCTCGTAGCTGTAAGAACTTTCCAAGCAACATCACATCTTGTCAATTGTTATCAGGTCATGCCTCCCTGTTTAGCCTAAACAGATTTTTTTCAATCCAAACAAAGAAAAACCATTAGTCATTATATCAATCACAACTTCATTGTGAACAACATACCCACGGGTGGTTGTATGCATCAAAAGTTTTCACTTGTATCAACACCACGCACTGCATTTCTTATGCATATCCACTCTTAGTCTCGAATTCTCATGCAATCTTATGTCAGGTGAGTATTACATGCTATCATTATAACATCTATCTGTATACACATGCGAAATTATGAATGGAACTATGCCTCAAAACATCAATGCATCTGTTCATATGTCTTACTTAAAGATTAGAGTAGAAAGTTATTGGTCTGTCTTACCATAAAACTGTTTCTCCCATTCCGAAATCACCTATAATGCCAACCTTAACCATGATGGTGTTGATGTCTTGGTCAATAACATTAGTTGACACTTCCAGGATATTGTTGTAATTGTTTGGAGCATTGTCGTCAAAGTCCACTTAGTGTTTTCCTTCGTCGAATTCCAAAGACTTGATGCCAAAAGCTCTAAAATCAAAAATATTTTCCTGCCAAATAGATCCACATTAGTGCATAAAAACCAACCATTTTCGGAGCTAACATGGTCACCGAAGAAATGAACATAGGTGGAAGTTCAACTAAAAGCAAGGATGCACAAGTTTTCTATGCAGGTAATCAAAGGGGCAAAGGAAGACGAGGACAAGGAAGGGGCAAAGGAAGGTTTGGAGGAAGGCAAGGCCACTCAAGCAATCAAGGACACGACCAAGGCACGTCATCACAAAGAGGGAGAGGAAGAACAAGAGGAAGAGGAGGACGACATCAACAAAACAAGAATCAAGATGGCGAAGGATGTTACATATGTGGCAAGTTTGGCTACTATGCTAGAGATTGCTACCAAGGAGGAAACCAAAGGAGCTATAATCAAGGTTCTTCATACAAAGGCCAAGGTAATTATGCTTCTACAAGTTCAGAAAATGACAATGTCTTGATGATGCACATGAATGGGAATTCAAGCAAAGTAGATAACACTTGGTATATTGATAGTGGATGTAGCAACCATATGAGTTGCAATGCTTCTTGGTTTACTAATCTACATGTTCCCAAAGGTAAAGGACATGTAGAAAAAGGTGATGATACAGCCCATGAGATCTCCCATGTTCGAGATGTAGCTTTGGATGAAAAGGAGGAAGGAAGATGTCTCAAGGATGTCTTGCATGTACCTACTATCACAAAGAACTTGGTGTCCGTTGGGAAAATGGTTGAAAGAGGCTATCAAGTAAGGTTCAACAAAGGTGGATGCTTTGTGGAGAACCCTAAGCAAGGTTACAAGGTCATAGCAAGAGGAAAGAAGCAAGGGAGACTCTTCACTTTGGAGGTAAATTCTCATTCCACTCAACATGTTTTCGGAGTTGGACTTGTGGCACAAGAGGATAGGTCACATCAACATACAAAGAATGAAGGAAATGCAATTCAAGAGGCTGGTTGAAGGTCTTCCCAACTTCCAAGGACAAGGTATGAAGCATTTATGTGAATCTTGTCAACTAGGGAAGCAAGCGAGACTTCCATTCAAGAAGAGTGGCTACATAAGCCAACATCCATTGGAATTGATACATACAGATGTGTGGGGGCCAACCAAAGAGCAATCCATTGGAGGTAACAAATACTTTGTCACTTTTATAGATGATTGCACAAGGATGGTTTGGGTTTATTTCATAAAAAACAAATCAGATGTGTTTACATGTTTCAAAGCATTCAAGGCAATGGTAGAGAAGGAAACAGGTACATATATCAAGAAGCTAAGGTCCGATGGAGGGGGAGAATATTTCTCCAATGAGTTTTCTGATTTTTTAATGGATCAAGGCATCAAGAGGCAAGTAACATGCAGGTACATACCCCAACAAAATGGAGTAGCAGAGAGAAAGAATAGATACATTGTTGATATCGCTAGAGCAATGCTTAATGAGATGAATGTACCTAACATGTTTTGGAGTGATGCAGCAAATACCGCCGTGTATCTAATGAATAGGGCTCCTAACTTAGGGATCCATGGCTTGACACCATATCAAGCCTATTATGGTAAGAAACCTGATCTTTCCCACTTGAAGATATTTGGATGTACTTGTTATGTACATGTGCCAAGTGAATTGAGGCACAAGCTACAACCAAATGCAGAAAAGTGTGTGTTTCTAGGATATTCAAATGATCATAAAGGTTACAGGTGCTTCAACCCAAACACAAAGGACTTGAGGATATCAAGGGATGTAGCATTTGATGAGCTACTCCCTTGGTATAAGAAGTATGATTCTATGCAGGACTATGAAGAAGAAAAGCATGGACATGATGAAGAACAAATCGACCTAGAGCTAAGCGGCCCAAGGTGTTCCATCAATGAAGATAGTTCAAGCATGAACTCACCATGGAGGGGGAGATCTTCATCAAGCTATGAAGCACAATCAATCAACAAAGGCAAAGCAACATTGGTGGAGTTGGATGAAGAAGGTAATGAAGTTGAAGATGATGAAGGACACATGATGGAGAAAGAAGCCACGTCAAAGAAAGAGATCAAGTTCCCAAGGCAAAGGAGGTTTATTCCTCCAAAAGGTGAAGAAAGGAAGTCTTCTAGAGTTAAGTATCCAACTCAAAGGTTTACTTATGATTCATACATGGCAACGCATTATGCATATATGAACAAAGTAGTAGAAGATCATGAGCCCGATTGCTATGAAGATGCAAGCAGGTACACCGAATGGAAAGAGGCAATGCAAAAAGAGATCGACGCACTTGAGGAAAATCAAACATGGAATCTAGTGCCCAAGAAGGAGAACATGAAGGTTATAGGTAATAAGTGGGTGTATAAAGTAAAGAGGAATTCAGATGGATCTATTTCTAGGTTGAAAGCAAGATTGGTGGCCAAGGGTTTTGCACAAACCTATGGAGTGGACTTTGAAGAGACATTCAGCCCCGTGGCAAAGATGAGCACCATTAGGAAACTCATTGCAATGGCTGCTAGCAAAGGATGGAAGCTTTTCCAATTGGATATCAAGAATGCCTTTCTCAATGGAGACTTCGAAGAAGAGGTATACATGGAGCAACCACTAGGTTTTGTTCATAAAGAGTTTCCACATCATGTTTGTAGGTCGAAGAAGGCACTTTATGGCCTAAAGCAAGCTCCAAGGGCTTGGAACCAAAGATTGGTGGACTATTTGATCAAATGTGGTTACAATCAATGCAAGGCAGATCCATCTCTCTTCAGCAAACAAAGAGGAGAACTTGTAGTCTACATGTGTGTGTATGTAGATGATCTTATCATTACAGGTAATGATACAAAGGGCATTGAGGAGATCAAGGCAAAGCTTGGAAAGGAGTTTAGGATATTTGATCTTGGAGATCTTAGGTATTTTCTTGGCATTGAAGTTGTATACAAAGAAGAAGGTATTATGCTCATACAAAGAAAGTATATTCTAGACCTACTTGAGAGGTTTGGGATGCTACATTGCAAGCCTATTTCAAATCCCATGGAAGTTAATGTAAAGCTAAGCTCCATTGATGGAGAGCAATTAGAGGATGTAACTTTGTATCGATCTATTGTAGGCTCTTTCAATATGCCACAATAACTAGGCCTGACATAGCATATGGAGTTGGAGTATTATCACAATTTATGCATAGTCCAAGGACTACACACTTGCAAGCTGCAAGAAGAATGTTACGATATATCAAGGCCACTATAAATGAAGGATTGTTCTATTCATTTGATGATGATATGCAGGTCAAAGCTTATTCTGATGCGGATTGGGCCGGTTCCAAGGAGGATAGAAGAAGTACAAGTGGTTACCTAGTCATGCTAGGTAGCAAGATCATCTCATGGATTTCAAAGAAGCAACCCACGGTGGCATTATCTTCCACCGAGGCTGAGTATAGAGCTTTGGCTCAAGTCACATGTGAGCTAATGTGGATTAAGAAGTTATTTATGGAGCTTAATTTGCAGGTTGACACATATCCAATTTTTTGTGACAACATGAGTAGCATTCATCTAGCATCGAATCCTGTCTATCATGCTAGAACCAAGCATATTGAAGTGCACTATCACTTCATAAGGGAAAAGGTGATATCCAAGGAAGTTTCAGTACATCATATTGGTAGCAAGGACCAAGTTGCCGACATGTTTACAAAGGCTTTGGATGGGATGAAGATTTCAAAATTCAAGCAATGCATCAACATGAAGGAGCTTGGATGAGGACGAAGAATTGAAGCTTGAGGGGGAGTGTTAAAAGTCAAGCTTCAAGCTACAAATTCGTGGGGAATCTTTTATGGACATGTGGATCAATCAAAGGAAGGCAAAAGCCACGAGATTCCATCAAGAAAAGTCACTCAACCACTCCCCAAGTCATCTCAACTAATTCCTCCAAGTTAGGAGGCTGATTTGGAAAGGTAGTTCCTAGATTTTAGGGGCACACTTCTCACTATAAAAGGAGCATGTATCCCGACTTCTTTTGGGCCATCTTCTTGGAGGTTTAGCTCATGTAAAGTGAGCACTAAGTGCTGGAGTTGTGATAAGCAAGCCCCTTGCTTAAGCTAGCCCCTTGCTTAAGCTAGCCCCTTGCTTGCTTGTTTGTTTTCTTTTAGTAGGCATATCTATGTGTGTGCGCAGGCAGTGTTGCAACTCTCTACCCCTGAGTTGTTAGCATTGGTTCTCCCTCATATTGTATCCATTTGATGTAATTCTTGTCTCATTGGATAGCTATTAGAGTCTATTTTATGCTCACAAATTCTCTAGAGCATTCTTTGAGTAATCTGGGAGCAACATTCATTTTAGTGAAGTTGTGTGATTGATATCTCTCTCTGTGTCTAGGCTCTGTTGGAAATATTTTGCTCTCTGTTGTAAGGGCTGGTTCTCCTTCTCTATTTATCCATTTGCTATGATTTTGGTGGAATTGGGTAGCTATTAGAGTGCTCTAAAGTTGAACCGAGTTTGAGATTCATTCTCTGTATAATCTCTGAGAAAAGCTTGCTGGAGTGAAGTGAGGTCTCTGCTTGACTAGCAGTTGTGAGCATTCAACTAGCTCATGTTGTAGACAATGTTTCTCTTTGTGTAAGCATCCATTTGAAGTAAAATTTGTTTTGTTGGAAAGCTCTTGGTGTCTACTACAGGTCTACAAAAGCTCACTGGAGTTCTCTGCATAAGCTCTGAGTAAGAGCACTTTTGGTGTGCAGAGGTCAAAGAAGGATACCTGTGGAGGTCATTCACGCTTCGTCGTTGCTTAGGGGTTGAGATACTTCCCCCATCAATACATACATGTTATATAAGCTCAATGAATCACCCTCATGAAGCATGTTTATTCTTTGTTTCTATTTTGTAAGGCCCGTATTATGAGGAGAGGCCATATGAGAGTGTTGCACATTGATAGGTGTTGCTCTTTAGACTTAAAATCAATATAGAGACAAGATGGAGAATAGAAAATATATGAGAGAGATGAAAGGAGCTAGGCCTCAAATATATTCATTATATTGCATGATGAAGTATATGAAGTTACAAGATAGCATAGAGAATCTGCAAGAATCATAAGTTGTCTATGAATCCACTATCAGCAAAGAAAAAGATGGTATTGTCCAAATAGATACGTTCTAAGTTGTTGCACACCTTGTAAATGATGGAGAGGATACAAATCCACCGCTTCAAATGGAAAGGATGAGCTCTAACAAGCAAGCCCATTAAGAGGGCTCTAAGATGTGATAATATGAGTGACAAATGTGTGTTGTTTATATAGGCCATGTTTGCCTTGGTAAGCAAGGTAAAAATAAACTAAAAGGTACTTTTCACTAATAAGAAAAATATGATTTTCATGAAGAAAGAAAATTTGATTTTCACTAATAAATCAAAGTTTGCTTTTCATGAATAAAGCTAAAGCTGTATTTCACACTAAGTTTAAAATAAGTGCTTGAATTTTTATCCTTAATTTTTGTCAAGTACCCAAGTTGCTATGCATGGTTGGATAGCTCTCAAGGAGTACTATCATGTTATCTAATCATAATTTTTTGTCATTTCCCAAAAATGGGACCATTTTTTACCATTTCAAAGACAAAATTTTGTTAGTTTATAGGTGAGATCCCTAGGGGAAGGTTGCCCCAATGACATATTTTATAAAAATCCCCTCCCAACCTAACACTAGAATATATGAGGCAGGTATATGTTTTATTTGTTCTAGTCATTTGTTTTATCTACCAATTGATGAAGTTTGTCATGAAGAGCTCTGCCCAAACACACATCACAAGGAGAAATCACATCTCTCCGACTCTTTTCAACCAAGAACTACTTGGAGGTATAGAGAAAAATATAGGATGGTATGTTAGTATAAGATATAGACTCATACTCCCAATATTAGCAAGGTTGGTCAATCCTTGTCAAACAAAGGTTATATGCTCTTATCTACACCTATTGTACTATCACACATACACACACAAGTACAAGAAGGTGTTATAAGTCTACCATAAGGTTTTGAGTGCACATATAATTCGCTCACATAAGTCTTTCTCCATGACCACTAGGATGTTTGCGGATCTCCCAAATATGTATGAGTGAGTAACCTCAAGGTACTAGAAGCATGAAAAGTAATTTGAATGTGACTTCACTAGTACAAAAGGAAGCAGTGTTGTTAAAGTGGCTAAGAAGTCAAAACAATATTAAAGGATCTAAGATACTAAACCAAGAAATCCACTTAGTCTAGTGGTTAAGTCTCAAGGATGGGAAGAGGGAGGTCTTGGGTTCAAGACCTAGAATGCATGGTTCTGCCCAAGAGCTCTATTAAAACTCAACATTTTGGACCATTCTTTCTAACTGTGACCTTTAGAATTAAAGGATGGTGAGAGATCAAATCTCAAAGGAGGGAGGGGATTGTTTGTGGTAAGAATGGTTCTAAAACAAAGTTTCTCCTTGAAGAGATTAGTTTAGAATTAGATTGATTAAGTTTTCAGAAGCTATATAGTGGAGTCGGTTGGGTGGAAATAAGAGAGTCACTTCCATTGTGCTTCGCACATCTTTCTTAGTTGTTTGCAAGATTTGGTACCAAAGTCAATTCATGGGCATTCATCACACAATGCCAAATTGATAATCTATCTTTGAGGATCTCAGTGGTAGACATTCCCATGTAGATCAAAAAAATAAGTGTGGAGGAGGATCCACTAAGGAGGTGGAAGCCACCCATAAGAAGCTCGTGCATGGGACCCCCCCCCCCCTCAATGACCATCTTCACACTTGCATGGCCAAATGCTCCCAACCGTGCCCATCGAAGGCAATGTCTACCCATGGAAGAAGAAAAGTAGGCTTTTCTCCTCTCTTCTCCTTGAAGTTGAGGGTGAGCAAGTTCTTCTTTACTATATCAAGCACTTTTTGGAAGTCCTAAGTAGTGTTGTGGGATAATCCCATGAAATGAAAACATTCATTCATGCTTACTTTTTTCCTCCACACACCTTCATTGGCAGCCAAACACTATTAATTCCCTACTCTTGATATATTAAAGAGTACTTGATTGCTGCACTGGTCATAATCTCCTATTAAATTCATTAAGCTCCATGGACCCATCCTCTTTCCTCCGCTTCCATATACCTTTAGGAACCTTCCCAAGTGTTTTAAGAATCTTCAATTTCCCTTCAAGATATTATCAAGTGAAGAATATGATTCTTTAGGATATATATTCTATTATATTAAAGACTTGGAATTTTGGAGCACTCTTGCCTTCATCTTCTAGGAGTTCAAGCATCCTAAGCTCTTGGGGAGTTTTGATGGTGTTTTATTCTCTAGAGACACAATCAAGTGGACATAGAGGATGGAGCTTTCACTATCTCTACAAGAAGTACAACTTTGGAATCACGGAAGGTCAAAGTGCTCACGTTCTTGAAGAAAAGCTTCAAACAATCCTTCTGTGTTGAACTTTATGGGGGATTAGCCTCATGGATTTTATAACACCTTAGTTTGAGCTAGCACTTGTTCAATTCTTTAATTAATTGCAAGGTTTAGGCTACAATGGAGGGTAGGAATATGTAGGAAATAGATATTGAACATGTGCATGTTTCTCATTTTGCACTTAGGCACAATTCACTAGAGGAGCGTGTGCATGATGGAGAACATGAAAGCATTGATTTAGACATAGAACGAAGGGAAATGGATATGAAAGAGTTAGAGTTTAATTTCTATATGATTTTTGGACTGAGTGCTCAGGTTAAATAATTAGAGAAAGGGCTAAACAAAGTAAGCAACGTGCAACATGAGGTTAGTGACATACACACTTTAGCTAGTCAGGTACAAAATAACATTGGGCTTAACCTAAAGAGAAATGGAAAAGTATTTCCATGGATTTTATAATTGTCTTATCCAAAACTCAGAAAGGATATGATTCAATTCGAGCCATAGTTGAGTGGATGACCAATATGGTCAAATGCATTATAACTTGTACAACCATAAAGACACTAGGATTGGCTAAGTTGTTTGTGGAAAATCTTTATCGACTTTATGGTCTTACTGAAGACATAGTGTCTGATCAAGATAGAAAATTCACAAGTGATTTCTAGAGAGCTATCTTTATTCAATTAAACACAAAGTTCTCAATGAGCATGGCCATGCATCCTTATACAAATGGATAGACTGAACGAATCAATCAAGTTTTGAAGCATATGTTGAGAGCATATGTATCTCCAAATCTGAAAAATTGGGATGAATATTTACCACTTGTAGAGCTTGCTTATAATAAATCAAAACATATTGCAATAGGATTCAACCCTTTCATGTTGATGTATGGATTTCAACCAAAAGCCCCTTATGCAGTTGGTCTTCAACAAGAAAAATTCAAGCTGCTCATGATTTTCTAAAAGAAATGAACTTCAAGTTGAAGTTTGCAAGAGATAATTTAAAGGAATCTCAAGATCGAGCACAAGATTAGGTTGATGCTAAGTGATTGGCAATCTCTTTTGAAGTTGGAGAACAATATTATTTTTCATTTTTGGAAAGATTTGAAACTCTTAAAACTAGATATTTTCCAAAGTTGTCTGCTAGACTTTAGGGCCCTTTCAAGACACTAAGAAAGGTTGGAACAATGGCATATGAAGTTGAGCATCCAACAGATTGTTGGGTTATCGTTTTTTTCCATGTGACTCAGCTAAAGAAGAAGTTAGATGACCTTGAAAACTTGGTTTACAGTGGCACACTTATTTAACCTCTCTCAATGAACTATGTTCCCCAAGAACTAGAGAAGGTTCTACATACTTGAGATAAACAAATGATAAGCAATTATACCAAGAGTGCTTAGTAAATGGAAACATGGATCAGAGGAAAGTGTCACATGGAGTGTATGAGTTCTCCTAAGAAGAAACTTTTCTCGTTTTAGTTTTAAAGTTCAGATAATTTCTTAGGGAAATGATTACCATGCCCCTAAGTTGGACCATGGGCACATGATAGTACTTTATTAAATAGTTTATATCTTGAAGCATATTCTCGAGGGAGAAAATGCTCTTCAAGGGGGGAACAATGTTATAAAGTGGCTAAGCAGTCAGGATAACATTAAGGGATTTGGAGTACTAAACCAAGAAATCCACATACATACATACATATATACACACACACACACACTTGCACACACAAATACACACACATACACACACATACATACACACACATACATACACACACATACATACACACACACATATATATTTCTATAAGTAATACCTCATCCAAATTCATGGGAAATCAATCATAGACATGTGGAAAAATGTATGGAAGGCTAAAACAACAAGGTTCCATAAAAAGAGCTCAAACAAACACTCCCAAATTCATGTCAACTAAGTCCTCCAATTTAGGAGGCCGCTTTGTTGGGAAAGGCGGTTCTTCCAATTTAGGGACCAAGTTCTCTTCTATAAAAGTAGATTGTATCATGATTCTTTTGGTCATATGATGGGTTTTCTGGTTCATTTAGAGTGTGCACTAAGTGTTGGAGTTGTATCAAGCAAGCCCTTGCTTGCTTCTTTGTTAGTTTTGAGTAGACATACCTATGTGTGTGTGCATGCTGTGTTGCAAACCTCTAGCCTTGAGTTGTTAGCATGGGTTCTTCTTCATTATTCATCCATTTGATGTGCTTTTATGTCACTGTATAGATATTAGAGTCAATTTTAAGCACACCAAATACCTAGATCATTTTGAGTACTTTGGGAGAAACTTTTTTATTTCTAGTCTTTGGTTAGTCTCTAAGAAAAATTTGTTGGAGTGAAGTGTGGTTTCTATTTGACTAGCTGGTGTGTGCAATCAAGTAGCTTATCTTGTAGACATTGTTTCTTTAAGTTTAAGTATACATTTGGTGTGAAGTTTGTCATTTTGGAAAGAAACTTGTGTCTACTAGAGGTCTACAAAAGCTCATTTGATTTCTATGCATAAGCTCTGAGAAAGAACAATTGTGGGGTGCATAGATGCAAAAACTATACTTGTGGAGGTCATTCATGATTTGGCATTGCATAGGGGTTGAGACAATTCCCCCAACAATGGTATCAGAGCATCTTGGGATATTGTCAACATTCAATACAAGCAAGAAGACCTCTTGGAGCTAGTGGTTGAAGAATTGCATCAACAAAAGCTTGTTGGAGATAACTCACATCAAGGCGGAGCTATTCTACTCAAAGTTTAAAGAGCACAAGGTGTCCATCTAAGAAAATCTTTGGATTAAGGTAAATTTTAAAGCCTCGTTTACATTTTGCACACATTGGTGCATTTTCCAAGGGCTAGATCAAGCAACAAAGATTTGAGATGGGAGGCTTGAACACCCAAATTGAAAAATTAGAGAAGGGAAACTAACAACCATTGAGATTTAGGGTCTCTAATTACCATATGGGAAAGGGCATATGTGAATTGAGAAGTGGAAATGTAACAAGAACTAGGTTGGATGAAAAACCAACAAATGACTAGTTAATAGCCCTTAGGGAATGGAATGAAAGAGATAAGAGGGTGACCTTTATCCTTTCCCAACACATAAGCAATAGCATGATTGACCACATCTAGGATTTGGATACAAGCATGAAGGTATGGGAGACATTTGAGAGGCTTTATTGAACAAGCACCAAAGCAAGGAAGATCCAACTCAAGAATGAGCTCAAAAACCTTAGGAAAATCTAGGGAGTAGCATAAATGACTACATACTTAAGGTCAAGGAATTCTTAGATGCATTGGGATCCATTGGAAGCCATGTAGATGATCATGATCTTGTGGCTTATACCCTCAATGGTTTCAGGGATGATAAAAATTGGAACCCTTGATTTTAAGCAAGTATTTGCTCTCAATGTTATAGAAGAGATGAATGAGGAAGGCATCACCAAAACATGAATTGAGATGGAGAAGCGTGTTACATATGTGGCAAGTTTGGAAACTATGTTGGATATTTTTACCAAGAAGAAGCCCAAAGGATCTATAATTAAGGTTCTTCATACAAAGGCCAATTTAATTATGATTCTACAAGCTCAAAAAATGATAATTTCTTGATGATGCATATGAATGGGAATTCAAGCAAAATAGATAACACTTGGTATATTGATAGTGAATGTAGTAACTATGTGAGTTTCAGTGCTTCTTGGTTTACTAATATACATGCTCCCAAAGGTAAAAGACATGTAAAAATAGCCGATGATACAACCCATGAGATATACCATATTGAAGATGTAGCTTTGGATGATAAAGAGGAAGGAAGATGTCTCAAGGATGTCTTGCATGTACCTATTGTAAAAAAGAACTTGGTGTTCGTAGGGCAAAGGTTGAAAGAGGGTATCAATTAAGGTTCAACAAAGGTGGATGCTTTGTCAAGAATCCTAAGAAAGGGTACAAGATCATAGCAAGAGGAAGGTAGGAATTGTTGCAACTCTCTAGCCTTGAGTTGTTAGCATTGGTTCTTATTCATTATTCATCCTTTCCATGTATTTTTTATGCAATTGGATAGTTCTTAGAGTAACTTTTAAGCACATGCAATATCTGGAGAATTCTCTAAGTATTTGGGGAGAAACATTCAAAACAGTGAAGTTTGGTCATTGATATTTGTCTTTGTGTGTAGCCTTAGTTGAAACTATTTTGCTCTGATTTATAACCACTGGTTCTACTTCTCTATTTGTACATTTTCTATAATCTTGATGTCTTTAGATAAGCATTAAAGTTTCTAAATTTGACCCAAGTTTTAATTTCATTATGTGGTTAGTCTTTGTGAAAAGCTTGCTCAAGTGAACTCTGGTCTCTATTTGACTAGGTACTATGCGCAATCGAATAGATAATCTTGTAGACACTATTTATCTAAGTGTAGGCATTCATTTGAAGTGAAAATTTCCTTGTTGGAAAGCAACTTTTGTCTATCATAGGTGTACAAAAGCTCATTGGATTTCTCTTGAATAAAATATGAGAAAGAGCAATTTTGGGGTGTAAAATGCAAATAAATGTACCTATGGAGGTCATTCATGCCTCATCAATGCATAGGGTTGAGACAATTTCTCCTACACACACACATATATAAATGTGACTTGGAACTAATTTAACAAATCTAAATTGTATGAAATGCTTATATAAATGCAAAGTTGTATGTTTCTTATACACACACACGTATATATATATATATATATATATATATATATATATATATATATATATATATATATATATATATATATATATATATATATATATATATATAAGAAACATACAACTTTGCATTTATATAAGCATTTCATACAATTTAGGTTTGCTAAATTAGTTCCAAGTCACATTTCTCGTAAAGACTAGTGAATGTTCACATATTTAATATATGTATGTTTATATTTATTGTTGTAGGCATTAAATTTTAATTTTGAGATTATAAAATGGATATACTCCCACATACTCGTGCAAATGTTTAAGACTACTAAATCACTGATTTATAAGCACAAGTTTAATAATTTTCTCATTCATTTTATAAATATATTTGTATGTTTAGATGTATCAGAATATAAGTGGTTTATATATACTTTTTTAATACGTCAATATGTAAAATTATTATGGTCAATTACTAGTATTTATATGAGCTAATATATATATATATATATATATATATATATATATATATATATATATATATATATATATATATATATATATATATATATACACACACACACATATATATATATATATATATATATATATATTTATTTATTTATAGATTTATATTTTCATAAGTATGTATTCAATAATTGGTAACTTTTATAGTTTTAGTTCACATGCATTTAAGTGTAAATTGACCTTCTTATGTGGATATACGTTCACACAATCACATATTTATATATCTGTGTGTGTGTGTGTGTCCGTGTATGTTAGACTTGTATATATGATCCAAATGTCAAGTGCAGATGAATTTTTAGTTAATCATGCTTGAATCACTTTTTCTTTTGGGATATTTTTGTTGTTGTTTAAGATATCTCATAGTGGGTCAATCTTTCCATATACTTAATTCAACGTAAATATAGCACATAATTTTCCCTTTGTTTGAGCTTATATGCTAGCTAAGGTGTGATAGTAAGAAAAACTGAGCATTACACATTGTAGGAGCATGCCAAGCTTGTAAGTATATCTATTTATGTTTTGTGAATCCTTAAATACTTGACCTATTTGCACCTTGATATCCTTGCAAGGTCTAGATATCAAATTTGGGCCTCTCATTGCATTTAAAGCAGGGTAAGCAAAATTTAACTGTTTTTATATTATGGAACAATTTAAATAGTAAAATAGGTTTTTTTTTTAAGTAATGATACCATTTATACTACAATGGAAAGATGACATAAAAATATCGTTCTACTCACACACACACACACACACACACACACACATATATATATATATATATATATATATATATATATATATATATATATATATGTATATATATATATATATATATATATATATATATATATATATATATATATATATATATAGTAGTTAGTTAGTTAGTTAGTTAGTTAGTTAGTTAGTTAGTTAGTTAGTTAGTTAGTTAGTTAGTTAGTTAGTTAGTTAGTTAGTTAGTTAGTTAGTTAGTTAGTTAGCTAGCTAGTTAGTTAGTTAGTAGTAGCAGCTGACACCGACGAAGAGGAATCATGTGAAGAGAGAAGATGCGGCACCAAAGGGGGCCCCCAATCAATTTTCAACAGCAATAATAATCTGCAAATGTTAAAAGCCACTATGAGAAACAACAATGATCCTAATCATTACACACTATAGCATAAAAATCCCATTTTGTAATCTAATGCTCCATTTTGTGCAAGCCGATGAGTCCTCAGGCTTGAGGAGCTTAGCTAGAATGTATTTATCAAATTTCATATTTTTTGAGCATTGTTTGATACTGCAAAAGTAGTTTAGGACATAATTGTCGATTAGGCCGGCCACTAGATGTGAAATTGGTCAAATCACCTCAAAAGCTATAAGAAGAGCTAGAGATCTAATTTTTCTGGCTAGCTAGTTTTGAGGTGTGAGCATTGTAAGAGATATTTTGTACTTTGAGTAATGAATATAAATATTTCCCCTTCCATTGTCTCTCCTATTGCCTTTTCCATATGTGTGTGTGTGCATTAGCATGCTTCTCACCATCACCTTCACACACGCCACTCATTCATGGTCATGATAGTATCCTTACATCTCCATGGATTGAGAATTAGGGGGTGGAGCTCCATGGCGTGATACTCATCCTTGTCTAGAGCAACACTAGTGCCATTGCCGAGGAGTGTGCCCAAGGACGAATGTGTGCTGGTAAGAGTGTTAGGAGATAGATGTTGAAAGGTAAGTAGTTAGAAATGTTTGCAAGTTTTCACTTGTTTTAGTGTCTTTTAACTCATAATCACCTCCCATACCTTCTCTTTCCATAGTCGCACATCATCATCTTCATTAAAATGTTATATTTTTCTCCATATGCACCTTCATTCATGTCATTTCCCTCATTTTCTTGTGTGAATGAGAGAGAGAGAGAGCAAGTATAGATTTTGAATGTTTTTGAGTTGTTGTGCAAGATTCCACACCACCATCTAGATTGGTAGCATGTGCATGTGAGAATTCTATGTATTTTTCATCATCTTGTCAATCATCCCAGCTTATCACGATAAGCCGTCAGAGTGAAGGGTTTCAACTTGCATCTATAGTAGTGACAAGAGCATCTTAGTGCCTCCATGGAGCACAAGGTGCATCATCAAATTGGTGAGATTTTTAGAGCATCCAAATAAGGCTTGAGCATCGCAACAACGCGAACCCATTGCAATAGCCAACACCATCACAATGGGGTGACACCATTGCAATGTTCTAATCCATCACGATAGCCAACTCCATCATGATAGGTGACACCATGGTGATGGTCCAGCCCATCGTGTTCAACCACATCATCGTGATAGTTTAGACCATCATGACAGGGTGACACCATTGCGATAGTCTAGACCATCAACACAATCTAGACCATTGTCACAGTCCACACCATTGCGATAGTCTAGGCCATCACAATAGTCAAATCCATCAAACCACTTGGTCGTGATAATCCAGGCCATTGCGATAGTCATGGCCATCAAGAGAGTCCACACCATCGCGATGGTCCAAGCCATTGTGACAATTCACACCATCGCAATCCTTCTAGCCCATCACAATATTTTGCACCATCATGATCCTTTAGGCCATCGCGATAGTACCAGACCATTGCAACGGTCCCACACCATCATGACAGGGCCCCTATTCGACAAAAATTAGGGTTTGAAATTTTTTGACCAAATTTTCATGTTATGAAAATATTTTGATTGTTTGCAAGACTTCCAAAGAAAGCAGTTGTGGGTACCATAAGAAATCTAGGCAAGAAGTAGTGCTTCGGAGGTTTCTTGGGCAACCAAGTCCATACCAAGGGCATACAAGGAGCTTGTTCTAAGGTTGGAAATTCATTACACCTCCTTTGTCAATTCAAGCTTAGGCTAGGATGTAGTTCTAGTACTTAAGCATAGGGTAATGTTGAGAACTTAAGTCCAAGAGAGTTAAATAACTCAAGTACAAGATTGTAATTTAATCTAAAGGAATGAACCCAAATTCGTGCCAAAGGACTAAGTGAAATGATGTAAAACACTCTATCAACAAGTCTTAAAGGGAATAAGTAATTGGTAAGGAACATTTCAACATGTGTGTACTTCATTAAGGGTGGGGATAACACAGAGAATCAAAATTCATGAGCCTTAGGTCAAGAAGACATAGGCAAAGCATATTGACAACACATCAAGTTTTTGGAGGCTAGTGTTAACCACAAAGCTAGATCGTGGGCTCAACAGTTGAGTGACTACCCCTACAAAGTACACTAGTGAGTTAGGGATGTCTTTTAGTATGCATAAATCTAAAGGTAGAATGGGAATGGATTATTAATGGTAGAGGGTCCCTATAAGATTCAACTTGAGTACATCCAAACCAACCAACGTGGTTCTCACATCTACGAGGATGGTTTATAAAGATTCGTAGTTCAACTTAGGAACCCAAAGAAACCCTTCAGAATCAAGCACCCTGTGGTCAAGTTTGAAGATGGGTTCTACATAGATAAGCAAGGAACCATGTATGTGGTGACCAGCTTACCTGATAGGAAAAATGAATTTGGATCCATTGTACCTGAGTCAAGCATGGGTGACCTAGATCATGAGAGCAAAGAATGAGAACCTAAAACTCTTATAGGTAAGTTAGTCTGATCCAAAATTAATACACTAGACTGGATACCCCCAAGACAATGCAAGCATAGAGATCTTTATGGATAAAGAAATTGAGGAGGCTTTTTGGACGTTTAGACTAGATAAACCTAGTCATAATAGGAGTCATGATATACAAATTCTCATGATATATGAATTCAAGGATCTCGAGGTCCCAAAAAAGATAATTTATATGAATAACACTTTGGGGAGGATGTTTGTAGTCACAGATCATGGTAGACACGCATATCATTGGAAGGTGAGCCGATTTTCCCCTCACATAAGTCTACTAACCCTTATAGTCAAAGAGGAGCAAGATCTTTACATGTTTTTGGAGCAAGATCTTTACATGTTCTAGAAATACAGAAAGAGATTTCCAAAGAGCGAATATAGGTGAGCTTTGTGTGGATTGTAGGAAGGGAAAGACTAGGAGTAGATATAGACCGAGCAAAGTGGGAAAGACATAGAGGAAATAGACACCAAAGAGGCATGGATGAATTTCCTCTACCTAGACCAATGGAACACCCTAGAATTTTAAGACCTACGCAACTAGTGAAATCCATGAAGAATCAGTTGACCCATACAACCATGTAGTAGAATTTAAGCATGTGTTGAGGGTTGAATAAGTTGAGGATTTTTTCACTCAATACAATGCTTTTGGCTTAACCCTAAAGAATAGCACACTAACATGGTTTGAACCCTTGCATCAAGGAATATAGGGATATCCATCAATTGCTAGAAGCATTCATTACAGAGTTCTCTAAGAGCAAAATCCGACACAATATTCATCATTAATCCATAGCTTTAAGCAAACACGTAGGAAATTGTGAGGTTAGTAGGACGTAGGTTTAGATTGTACATTGAGAGATATCCCATCCCAAAGCTAGCTACTTAGGCTAAACAAATTTCCATGTTTCTAGATGGTTTGTTGAGTGCGAAACTCTGATCATACATCTATCTTAAGGAGCCCTGAACCATATAACAATGTGTGAGAATGTGCATAGATATAGAGGATAATTTGGGTGATGATTTGGACCCCTCTAGAATCTATAAGGATTTAGATTTTTCAACCAATTTCACATCCAAACCCTCTACCTCCATAGAAGAGTTAGCTGAATAAGTGGCTCGAAAGTTAGGAGTATTAAGTAAACAAACCCCTAGAATGGTTTCTACAAAATGTTGTTATACTTGTGGAGGAGATCACATGACCAATGTGTCCTTTGCTAGTTCAAAAGCCAAGGAACTTGAATGCCCAATATTGCACAATTGAGAGAAAATACACCAACTACATGGCCCAAGATTGCTGCTATAACAAGCATGTAGTTAGGTAGAATTACCAACAACTTTACATGCAACTAGGTAGGTATCAAGGCCAATACCAACAATAGCCTTATTATAGGCCACCATAGAATTACTAGCCACACTATCAAGCAAAACAAAGACCCCAAACCGTTCTAGGCCAACAACCACCACCCCCTGCCAATGTAATTTTAATTAAATATGTAGCTACAGATGATAACCTCAATAGGGTTTTAGTGCCAATGTCTTCATTGATCTCAAATAATGACTCCAATGCTTAGGGTTTTGATTCTATGCATGGAGATAGTCCACCAAAATACTATAAAGAACCCCCAAAACACTATGAAGCTTATCCATACAAAGCACCCATAATGAAGCCCACTTGGGAGAGCTTGAATATTTTAATGTAATGTACAAAAATCCAAACCCTAGGCCTCAAATGAGATAGATGAGACCATAGGCCCCTAGAGGACCCTATTTTAGATGCCAAGAAGATCACTTTGTAAGAGAATGTTCCTGTGCTCCACCTACAAGGCAACCACACTATCTCACATTCAAGGATATTATTCAAAATGTGGTAAAGAACAACATATTATACGAGAGTGTCCCAAAAACCCAACCAATGCCTCTAAGATAACTCCAACCAATGTAATAGGCATAGTGCATACATCAAATGTATTTTCACCAACCTTTGTGCCACTTCACGCAGTGACCAAAGCTTAGGTTTCACAACAAACCCAACACATAGACCAAGAAAAACCCTCAAAACCTAGTGAAATTGGAGTCTAGTAGAAAGAAAATAAATCATGGAAAGATTCTTGAGAAAGAGTTAAGAGAAAATGTAATAGGAAATTAGCAGAACTAGAAGGGAGTTTAATGCTTAGATTTTCCTTCCAGCTGACTAATGCTTTCCAATTGCTTTTTACATTTTTCCTCCAAAAATTTTATCATGTTATTATTCCATACATGCTGAGTTTCTAATAATAAAATTTATCTATCAATTGATCATTCTTCCCTATTCCTCCTTAATTTTCTCCTCCATTCTAGATTTCTCCTTCTTTTGTTCCTCTATGACTTTACTTCCTCTAATGAACTCTGATTCAGCCACCATACCTGATAGAATCATATTACGGCTTGATGGTTTGAAGTTCTCTATATTTTCTATGATAGTCTGACATGCATTTCTTATATCTTTTGGAATTCTTCCTAGTCTTGTACTTACTTCTAATTGCTTCAGCTCAATCTGATTCTCTTCATTTTGATATCCTTCTTCTTCTTTTTCCTCCGACTCATCATCTTCTGTCTATTCCTCTTCTTGATAATCTTTGACATCTTCAAAACTTATCTTTTGCTCTTCCCGCTCCACCTTCTCCTGTTCTTTCTGATCTACACCCTGATCCGTGATGACATTTTCCTCTTTTTCCTGCCTCTCTTGGTCACCTTATTCCTCCTCGTATCCATCTTCTCTTGTTCTTCCTCCTGATTAGTTATTTCTATAAAGCCTTCATCCTCATTTTGCTGCTTTTCTTTTCTCTGATCTTCTTGCCCTTGCTCTTCTTTTCCTAGATCCAACAAGACTTCTTCAATGTTTTTACTTATTTTTGGTTCTGATGCAACTTCCCTTTCCTGAATCTTATTTATTCCTTGATCTTCAATAATCTCTTGATAGTATTCTTTTTCAGAAGCTTTGGTGATGATAGCTTTAATTCCTGATCCAATCAACCCTTCATGACTTCCCCCTTGTTCCATAGCCTCCATTGCACCCACCTTTTCTTTAACTTTGTCTTTCCTCTTCTTCTCTTCAGCATTATCAGAAGAAATCACATTGTCGGTCCCTAACTTCTTTTGAGACTCATCAGATCCCACTCCCATTTTTAGTACCTGAGTCTATGCTTCCACTTGTACTTGTTTTACTAGTGTTCCTGGTAATGACAAATTTAGACTTCTTAATAAGAATACTTCTTAATTTAAGTCTGATTCAGATGACACTTTCCCTTTCCCTTTCTCAACTGCTTTTTCTATTCTTTCCTCCTGAATTTCCTGCTTCTTCCCTATAACAAATCCTTCAGCAATATTCTCTACTTCCAATATTGAAGTCTCCATAGCTTTTCCTTTGTCCTTTCTTGTGGGTTTCTTCTTTTGAGATGTCTTCCTTTGTACCTTCTTTCTGGCTATTGTTGTTGTTCTAGTTTCTGGTGGTCCTTGAAGTTCTTTGAAATAAGCTAATAATTCTACTTCTTTTTCCACAAAAACTTCTTCTATTTCTGCAACCATCATCTGCTCATGGAGATCCTCGTAATGTTCCATTTCTTCCTACTTCCAGTCAGTAGCTTTGTCAGAGTAATCTTCTAACATCTTTTGATATTGTGCCTCATACACAACTCTTTTATCTCCCCCTTGTATCAAGTAAGCATACAACTTCTCTTTTCCTGTTTGGGGTGGATGTGGCTCTTTATTGGCCTGCACTTTCCTTTGATCTACTTGGATTTCTTCTTTGGACACTTCTTTTGGCTTCAATTCAAGATTTCTTGGATCCGTTTTCCTCTTCTTACTTGATTGGGCTTCTTCTACTACTACCGCCTTCCTCTTACTACCCACCTCTTTAACCATCATGAATTTTGGAGAACTCTCCATGCTAGCCATTAGAGTTCTGATCATCTGAGCATCTGGAGCCAATTGCAAGTTTTCCTCCATCCCTAGTACATGATGGATGATCTTGGTCAAAAATTGGGCTCCATTCATGAACTTCCTTTTTGACCAATGCTTTGCTGCTTCTTTAAGCTACTCATGAATATAAGGAGTTACATGCATAACTCTAAAGGGCTTGGTCTTATCTTTGTTGTTTAGCATGATGAGGGTGAGTGGTTTGTGAGGTATTGTGTACCTAGGCATTCTCGAGAAACATAAGTACTAGAGGAACATCGTGATAGCCAATTCTGCATTTTCCTTTCCTTTGAAGTTAGTGAATTTGGTGTAACTTGCATATGTTGCAGCATTCTTCTTCACAAAGTTGACATCCAACTTGGTTCCCATAGTATAGAACTTCAAAGCATTCCTAATATGTTCTGGCTTGATGGATATCTGCACTTCCTCACCATCCTTATTATTTACTTTGCACTTGACATAGGCATCATTGCCTCTTCCCATTTCCTGTAAACTTCAAATTACTTGAGACACTCTTTCAAAGTCAATGAAGAAGATTGGTTCATCCAGCATCTTGTGCAATCCTACTACCTTCCATTTCTTCTAGGTAGCTGTTGCCCTCTGGAAATTATAGAAATCTTGGCAAAGCATTGTATATTTGTACTGTCCCTTTTTTACAGTGAATATATGTTGACCAATAATGCCCAAGGCTCCTTTGAGTTCTTTTGCTATATTGGCACTCTTGGATAGTTCTTCATCAGCATCTGACTCCAGATCATGAACTTCCTTTGTAGCTTCATTGTCAAGGAATCAATCCCCTCTAGATAAGGACACTAAATTCACTTCTAGCTTAGCAATAGGCAGCTTCTTGGTACTCATCATCTTGTAAGTGTGAAAAAATTGAAAACACACCCACTCCAACACCATGAGTCCCTTTATCCAAAGGAAAAAAATAAATTAAGAAAAAACAGAATTTAAAATTTCTCAAGACTCAAATAAGTGATCATTACAGTGAAGCAAGATTTCTCTTCTAGGCACTTTTGGGAAGAAATGAAAACTAAACTCAAATAGATTATCATAGAGAAAAGAAAGAATTATGTTTATTATACAAAAGAAGAAATAGTTTTAAGAAAATGGAATAAATTAAACTATCATTCTACACTATCCTACCCTAGATTTTGCTTTTAAAAAATTATTGGAACTTATCAGGTGAAAAATTCAAGAAAGATTGAAAAGATCAACTTTATCATGAAATTTATTTCCATATTTTTTATTATTTATATATTTCTTTCCATTATATATATATATATATATATATATATATATATATATATATATATATATATATATATATATATATATATTTTTTTTTAACTTTTTTTTTAATTTTCCATTTTTTCTCTTTTTCTTGACTGATTTCTTCTAGCATTGGTCATATGACCACATATGAGGGTAATTCTTTATGAGGGTAATTCTTTATGAGGGTATTTCTCTTCCCCTCCTACTCTTTTTCCATGAAAAAGAGTTCTAATATGTACCTGGTGATCTCTTTTGTGTCTAGTGGATGCACGGCTTTGTAATGTAGCCCTATACATGCATTTTTTAGAAATGCATTCCTCTTCATGGTGCAATTATGGGGTCTTAAGCATTACACTTAAGTGGTTAGTTGATGTTGAGGTTTTTCTAGTTTTATTCTTGTGTGTTTCCAATGTTTCTTGGAAATTATCATGTCCTTTTGCATATTTGTTACTTGCTTCATTTTTCTAACCCAACATGTTTCCAGATTTGACTTTTCTTCCATACTATTGCTGGAATTCCTAAATTTCTTTGCCTATTGATTCTGAACAGAATGAGTCCGTTTTTCTTTAGGTCTCCAAATCCACTTCCCTTTTAGATTTTTATTGCCCTGAAGAGGTCTTGGTCTCCATACCAATTGTTCTGTGAATTGTGAAATCATCCTCTCCTTCTGACTCTGCTTTTGATGAGAAATACATAGATTCTTCTATTGGAATTGTCTCAATTCCACTGTATTCCGCTGACTTGTTTCTCATATGATTATTGCTTCTTGCTCTATTGAATATATCCCTTTTTAATGAGAACTCTTCGTCTATAGAGAAATTTAATTTCTCCATTTCCATTCTATAGGTTTCTTCAGTGAATTCCTGCACATCATGACTAACAAACAATATTTTAATTCTTTTATTTTCTTTTCAAAATCAATTGATGCCTTGTTATCTTTCATCCATGTTTGCCCTAAAATCAATTGTTCAGACACTATTTCACACTCTACTTCTACTTGTTCCTGTTCAATTTGCAATATGATACTTTTTGTAGAGAGAGTTTGAACTATTTGCCCATCCAATGTTTTTATTAGGGTTTTACTTTCTTTTCTTTTTGCATGGAGTTTCTTCAATAAATTAGTACTTATTAGATTCACCTAAGCTCTCGAATCTAACAAAACCCTAATTTTTTGTCCTTTAAAAGTCAAATATACAATTGGCAAATGTTCTCTTGTTTTTCTTGTTGGTTTTTCACATTTCAATACTTCTCTTATATTCTTGCATTTCCTCATTTGTTCCTTGGCTTCTAGTTGAGCTTCCCACCTCATCTTATTCTCTTCTATTTTTTGTGCTGAGCTTGCTATAGTCTCCTCGAGTCTTCAATGGACAAAGGTTGGTTATACCTTTGTAGTCTACATCCACTTATGAAATTTGGCATGATTTCTCCATTAAAATTTGCCAATTGCATTGCTCCACTATGAATAATCTGATGGATAATATAAGGACCATGTCCTCTTTTTTGCAATTTTCTTTTGTGTTCGTTAAGTGTATATGCTAATACTAAATCTCCCTCCTGCAAGTCCTTATATTTGATGTGAACATCATGATATTATTTTTGCCTTTTTTTATCTTCATATATACTCATAAGTGCTTGCAACCTTGAAGCTCCTAACTTTTCTAGTTTCAGAACTCCATTGGATAATTCACGTCCTGTCCATTCTAATTGATTCCCTATTCTAAGTTTAGGTATTAGAAATTCTAGTGGTAATACTGCATTCTAACCATACACCAAATTAAATGGAGTTGTTCCTATTGCAGTCTTATATGCCACTCTATAAGCCCATAGGACATGATGAAGTTGAAGATCCCAATCCGTTCTTTTTGGATTCACCAATTTTGATAGAGCTTTGCACAATAGTTTATTCATGCTTTCTGCTAAACCATTGGCTTGAGGATGATATGATGCTGATTTTCTATGAACAATCATGAAATAATCAGTCAAATTTTCAATCACCGGATTAAGGAAATGAGAGCCCCTATCACTCACCAACTCAATAGGTAATCCAAATCAGGTGATTATATTCTCATAAAGAAATTTAGCAGTTGTTTGAGCATCATTTTTCTTGTAGCCTTAGCTTCATCCCATTTGGTGAGATAGTCAATGGCTACAATGATACATTCTGCATGAGAGCTTCTAGATAGTGGATGTATTGGTCCAATAAAGACTATTCCCCATTTGCTAAAGACTCTTGCAGAGATCAAAGGTATCAAAGGAATATCATCCTTTCTTCTAGGTTGTCTTGCTTTCTGACATATATCACATCTTTGGACAAATGTTTTTGCATCTGGAAAGAGGGTTGGCCACCAAAACCCTGATTAAAGTATCAATTTAGCAGTTCTCTCATCTGAATAGTGACCTGCTGCTAATCTTGAATGTGCCATCTCCAAAATTTCCAAATACTTCTCTTTAGGAACAAAGATTTTTAGGTATCAATCTATTCCTTTCCTATACAATTTTTCCCCTATTAATTGATATTCTTGGCTCAACTCCTTCATATTTCTAGAATCTGCATTTTGCACATGATTCTTTTGCTATTGTGGTTGAGTTTCTCGATAATATGTTCACTCCACTTAGGATTTTTTTGGAACCAATACAGTGTGACCAAATCAATAATGGTTTTACTTTGGCACTTCTGGCACTGTATAATGTATCTCTCTTTATCCTATTCTTTAGTTGGCCAGTACACTCCCATTCTAGATAAATTATTTAAAGTTAGAATATTGGAAGCATGAACACATGGATTCCAAAGATGTGATTTCTATAAATAATTTCTTTGCTCTTCCTCTGGGGTACATTATTCCAACACACCAATAGCCAACAACACAAAGTTTCTACTTTGTAATAGCAGATGTGTTTTATTACCAATATTTTTACATGGTCCAATTATAAGAAGTGGCAACAAAGACATTTCCCAATCAAGGACACTTTCTATTTTGAATAGATAAGCATCTAGCAAGTCATCATTAATTGGAAGAGTTTTTTCTTTTGTTTGAATCCTAGATAAATGGTTTGCTCTCAAATGTGTTTTCCCCTATCTGACCACAACTTCAAATTCAAATTCCATTAAGAGTAAGAACCATCTCACAATTCTTCTAGTATGACAAGGTTTGTTTACTAAGTATAACAATGGTTGTGATCCACAAAAAACTTAAACTTGTTGGCTAACAAATAATTTTCTATATTTTTTACTGCAAACATCATTCCTAATCCTTCTCTTTAAGTAGTGGTATAGTTCCTTTCTACTTGAGTTAATTGCCTACTGGCATAAGAAATAGGGAAATCTAATTTACTTCCTTCAATAGATTGTGCCATAACACATCCTAGAGCAAAATTGGAAGCATCCACATGGACATGAAAGATTTGATCCCATTGTGGTGTTTTTAAAATAGGTGCTCACACCAAGAAAGTTTTTAAAGTTTCAAAGGCTTCATCACATTCTTGGGTCCATTCAAATTTGGTTATTAGAGCATATAAAGGTTTAGCAATATTTGCAAACCTATGTACAAATTTCCTATAATAACCACAATGACCCATAAAAGTTTGAAGTTCTTTTACATTGGTTTGCTTGGGCAGATCCACTATTGCTTTGATTTTTCCTTCATCAGTAGAGATCCCATTCTTAAAGACTATGTGTCCTAACATTCTACCTTGTCTGACAAAGAACACACATTTCTTAGGGTTAAGGCACAATCTATAGATTCTACATTTTTTGAATATGTTCTCCAAGTCTTGTATATGATTTTTTCTTTTATTTGAGAAATCACAATGATCATCTACATAGATTTCCATCATGCTTCTCAAAAAATCTTTGAACACATGACACATTAGTCTTTGGAATGTGGCTGGTGCATTGGTTAAACCAAATGGCATAACCCTAAATGCATAAATGCCCAATTTTGTTGCAAAAGCTATCTTGTGTTCATCTTCTATTGCAAGAAGGACTTGGTTATATCCTGAAAATCCATCCAAGAAACTATAGATTTCTTTGCTAGATACTCTTTCCAATAAGTGATCCGTTATTGGCAATGGATAGCTATCCCTTATAGTTGCAGCAATAACTTTCTTCAAGTTAATACAAACCCTAACTTTACCATTTTTCTTTGGAACCACAACTATAGGAGAAATCCACTAAGTATACTCATTTCATAAATGAAATTGGCATCCAACAACTTGTCAATTTCCTCTTTTATTTTTGCAGAGTATTTATCATTGAAACTGTATTGTCTTTGCTTACTAGGCTTTACATTTGGAGCAATGAGTATCTTATGCTCACAAATCTTAGGATATATGCCCTTCAAATCTTTATAATTGTAAGCAAACACATCCCTATATTCCTTAGCTAAGTTTATCAAAGCTTCCTCCTCATGTTCTTCCATATCATCTGCTATGACAATGTGTCTATCTTTTCCCTCTTCTTGGGTGATTACTACTTTTTTGGCCTGTTCCTCATTGTCATAGGACTCACCTTTCTTCGTCTCTCTCTTTTGCTTCATTTTGAAAAGTAGTCTCTCTTCCACCTCATATTGCTTGAAGTTTGAGGGTACATCAAATTTTTTTCTCTTCCACTTTAGATTTTTCTTTATTGCCTTTTTTTGCCTCTTTTCAGAATCTTGATTCTCACCCCTCTCTTTATGTACACACTTCTTATATTTTCCTGAGATTTTATCTCTGATTACATCATTTGCTTGCACTGCTTCCAAGTAAGTATTTTTGTTGTTGATTAGAATTGTTTGGTCATTTTGGAAATCATTTTGTTGTGCTACATTAATCATCTTAACCCCTATATGAAAAATGTCATACCCTTCCTCATTCTGGAAGTTTACTCCCACATATTCATCATTGGCTATATCTAATGTAGACAAAATTTGACTCCACCCATATGGTTCAAACTCTTCATCATCAAACTTCAGGGGTATATATCTTTCATCTTCAATTCCTCTCTCCTCCTTACAATCCTCCTTTTTTATCAAAATTCTTCTATATATTTTCTTGCTTATTGAATTACACTTCCATAATGGTGGTTCAATATCACTTTCACTTTCTCCTTCTGATTCCTCACTGGAGTCCCAACTTTGATGTACTGTGAACCACCCTTGAGGGGATATATCACATAATTGTCCATTTTTTTAGGTTTACTTTGGTAATTTTCCCTTGATTCTGGCGATACAAGCAATCTTTTCCCCAATCATGTACTATTTGCATTCGTCTCATGAAAGGCCTACCTAGGATAATCTCATAGGATGTTAATTGTGGAAACTCTACTACAGCAAATGTATGTTCTATCTCTATTCCACAAATTTCTATTATTACTTTCTCCCAAATCCCTAAGGGTGCCTCAATGTGACCATCTTCCAATTGTAATTTCATTTTAGTTGGTTGAAGTGCTTTTGCTCCCCAGGTTTCCCAAGTTCTCTTTGTCATAATTGCAACTCCTGATCCACTATCTAAAATTGCATTGGTTTGTTTATCACCAAATTGCACTTTGAGTATTGTTGGTGCAATTAAGCCCAAGCCTACATACTTGAAAAACTCACATAAGCTTGATGTATTATCATATCACTTGGAAGACTTCATATGTACCTCTTGTAACTTTGCTTCATAATTACCCATTGTAAAAGGTCAATAAACCCATGAGGAGTTAGGAAGCATATAATCTCCTATCATTTGTAGTTGAATCAAGAGAGAATCAATCCTATACTTTATGATTAATTTTAGGTGAAGATTTGAATTTGAAATTCAAATCTTTGGCTCCAACAAAATCTATAAGAAGAGGATATGAAAGGCCTGCATGTATCTCGAGGCTCACAGATCATTTTCATGTATTTTCATTTAGAAGAGGAGCTAACCTCCTAGCTCACTCCTTCCACACTCATTGAGCAATGGTTTATTGCCAATGACATTGTAATTTTACATGGTTTTATACATACATGATCATTACTTCTTACTCTCACATCTCTGTCATACTCCATCAGAACACTGAACTTGTTTGAGCTTGTCCTCACTGTATGGTGTATCATTTCTCTTGATTTAAAGCATGATAGCTCAAGCATATAGTCTAATTTAATCCTACAAAGTTTCATTGATAATGCTTCTCACGATCATTAGGTATTAATCAATCATTGCTCATTGGTCTGTGACTATCAAGGCCCGTAAAAGTTGGGATGCATGCTTGATTTGCTAAACATATTTCTCTGCATATAGTTTATACTAGTGTTGTACTCAGAGAATGGTTCAAAACTCTGAGGAGGTTTCTCAACCAAAATAGCAAGTTTTGTACCTTGGATCATGTGCCTACCTATCTATTTTGATCCTATCATTAGTACATCATCTTCCAAGCAACATATGTGATTACTTATGCGCATTAGCTAGATAAAGATGCCCACAACACTCTCTAGCCATTACTTATAGCAGGTGTTGTTGGAACAAATCTATTACAAGCCTGAGTATTGGCTTGAGAAGTAGTAAGAGAAGAAAATGTATGGAAATCTAAGAGTTCACTTGTGAACTCACCCTTGTAATTGTTTGATCATTTACTTGATGTAAAAAGTAGGAGGAATCAAAGTGGCTGAGTCCATTTGATAAGAATAGAGAGAGAAGCCACAAATTCTTGATTTGGAGGTTGGAGAATCAATCAATCTCTAAAAATTAGGAAACTACTTTTAGGTGAGCAAGATTCAAATTCAAATCTTGGCTTCAAAACTCTCTATATATACATGGCAGTTTAGTCGCACTCTAGAGGCATCCATAAGCTGAGCTATATGCTATATCAAGCGTGGATATAAGGCACACACATGTATCTATAAGTTCATTGTATTCTACAATCAATGTACATTCATATTTATGATCATACAAGTTCATATCTTCATGGTTGTGTGAGTCTACTCTTTACAGTTATGCTTCTCATATTTTTTAGTCAGCTTGCAGAGATCACTACTCTCAGTGTGGTGCATCTTTTTCAATGATTTAGCTTGCTAAAGTTTTCTTTTAGAGTCTAATATATGCTTGCAAAATTTTGTTGCTATTGGAGTTCTCAGTATTGAGTTATGGTTAGTTGAAGTCAACCCTATCTGTTCATATTCACTTCTCTGCAGATTTTTTATTTTATCAATCAACTTATCAAATCTGGTTCTCCGCTTGTAATTTATCAAATTGCATGATTCAAACCTTGTTGGATACTATCTGGGATCAGCATAGGAAATCTCATAATCATTGAATATTTTAATCTTGAGTTATGATCATTTTTTTGCTCACTGGTCTAAGTACTAATGCAGCCCGTGAAAATCGGGATGATGTCATAACTTGTTAAACTTCATTCTTATTGTGTGATTCACTATTTCTGATGAGATTACTCTTGAAAGTTATCTCTCTAATTTAAACAGAGTTCCCCAAAATGAATTAAGCTAATTGTTGCTGTGATCAGAGAATTATTCAAAACACTAGACAAGTGTATGAATCAAAATAGCAAGTTTTTCACCTTTGAATTATTTCCAGCTCACCTGTTTTGATCTATCTTTTTGAGATTGATCTTCCATGTTACATAGGGTGTCTAACACATCCATTGGCAAGCTAAAAGGGTCGACCACATACTCCTGGAGTTCATTTGGTTGGTGTAGTGCAAAGATTTTGCAACACCACTTCATATTCAAGCACATATATATCCATCTCTTCACGGTGGTATCAGAGCAAAGATGGCATATGGATTTCCTTCATCAATTGAAAAATTGGATAGAGGTAATTACTCAGCTTGGTCATTAAGTATGGAAGCTTATCTCCAAGCAAGAAGTTTATATGGTTATGTGGTTGGAGATGAAGTTATGCCTGTATTCAGAAACAAGAGTCAACCAACACAAGAAGAGCAAGAGGGATTGAACACATGGTGTTCCAAAGATGCATTAGCAAGGTCATACCTTCTTAAATATATCTCACATTTTTTGTTGCCTCACATTAGAAGTTGTAAGACATCTCAGGAAGTGTGGGATGCACTTGAAGCCTTCTTCTCTTCAAGTACCAAAGCTAGGAAGCATCAACTATGGCTGGATTTCACAACCCTCAAGAAGGCTCCCAAACAAAATGTGACTGATTTTGTCTAGAAAAAGGATTGCAAGTTAGGTTCACAAGAGGAGGAGCATATGTGGAAGACCCTATCCAAGGGTTCAGAAGAATAGCAAAGGGAGAAAAAACAGGTAGATTATTCATGTTTGAGTTGCAAGACACAAGGAACATAGCTCTCTTCAACTATGGTAATCAAACACTCACAGAACTAGAGGTATGTTACAAGAGATTGGAACATATTGGTGAAAGATCATTGAAGCAAATTTGCAGGGAGCAAAGTGTACTTGGAGTCCCTAACTTGTCAAAATAACACATGATTTATAAGTGTAGTGCATGTCAATTTGGAAAGTCTCACAGGTTACAATTCCTGAAGAAAGGTTATATGCATGGAGATCTCTTGGAGTTGGTTCATACAGATGTATGGGGACCTAGCAAGGATGCTTCAATATCTCGATCAAGGTATTATGTCTCCTTTATTGATGATTGCAGTAGATGGACTATCCTATTCTTTATGAAACACAAAGATGAAATTTTTTCATGCTTCAAAAGATATTTGGCTCTTGTGTAGAATCAAACAGGTAAACCAATAAAAAGGCTAAGGTCAGATGGAGGGGGAGAATACTTCTCCCATGAATTTGATTCTTTTCTTCAAGAAAGAGGAATCAAAGAGAGATAACTACAAGATACACTCCTGAGCAAAATGGAGTGGCAAAAAGGAGGAATAGAACAATTGTTCAAGTTGCAAGGTCCATGTTAAATGAAAAGCATTTGCCTAATTATCTATGGGTTGTGGCTGTATCTACAGCCACTTACTTGATTAACAGGTTGCCTTCAAAATCCCTTGATGGGATGACTCCATATGAGGCTTGGAATGGAAGAACACCTAGCTTAGATCATTGTAAAATTTTTGGATGTATTGCTTATGCTCATGTGCCCTCACAGGTTAGAGGCAAGATGGATCAAAAGGTAGAAAGGTGTGTATTCATTGGATATGATAACAATCAAAAGGGTTACAGGTTATACAACCCTACCAACAAAGGATTCTTGGTAAGCAGAGATGTGGTTTTTGATGAGAAAAATTCATGGTATGAAGATTCATGCAGGAAGGTCAAATTTCCATATGACCTTGAAGAAGATTTTCCAAAGCTTGGCAAAGAACATCAACCAAAGATTGAAGAACAAGATACTTCAGAAGATGATGAAGAAACTCAGATGGAAAAAATCAAAGCATGGAAGTCTAAAGGTAAAGCAAAATTGCAGGAACTTGGACATGAGGCAGAATCATCACAACATGGCTTAAGAAGATCTATAAGGGAAAGGAAAAAACCAAAAAGGTATGGGTTTGACACCTCATTAGTAACTAAACATTATATTTACATAGCACATGACACAAATCAAGAGGAGCCATCATCCTTTGAAGAGGCCAAAGCAAAATCAAAATGGAAGCATGCAATGAAGGAAGAAATTGAAGCACTTGAGGAAAACAACACTTGGGATTTGGTGCCCAAGACTTCATCTATGAAGGTAATAGGCTCAAGATGGTTCTATAACCTCAAGAAGAATTTTGATGGTTCCATTAACAGGTATAAGGCAAGGCTTGTGGAAAAAGGCTTTGCACAAACTCAGGGAATTGATTATGAGGAGACCTTCTCTCCTGTGGCAAAGATGCCTACTATTAGGGTTTTGCTTAGTATTGCCTCTTGCAAGAATTGGAAGATACTTCAATTGGATGTAAAAAATGCATTTCTTAATGGATGGATAACAGAAGAGGTATATATGGCACAACCACCTGGTTTTGAGAATCAAGTTTATCTTGATTATGTGTGTAAACTTAACAAAGCATTGTATGGTCTCAAGCAAGTCCCAAGAGCTTGGAATTTCAGGCTTGTTTCATTCTTGCACGAGAAAGGCTTTCAACCAAGCAAGGCAAATCCTTCACTCTTTATTAAAAAGAGTAATTCTGAGGTCATCTACCTATGTGTATATGTAGATGATATTATATTGACAGGAAATGATGCAGATGGTATGAAGAAGATCAAAGATCATATGAGAGAAGAATTCAAGATAAGCGATTTAGGTTCACTTACCTACTTCCTAGGTTTGGAAGTTGTTTACAAAGATCATGGTTTATTTCTCACTCAAAGGAAGTATATCAAGGATATGTTAGCAAAATTCAAAATGGAGGATTGTAAGATTGCAGGTACTCCAATGGAGGTCAAACATAAATTGAGATCACATGAAGGTGAAATCATGGAGGACATCACATCATATCAAAGTCTTGTGGGTAGTCTCAACTATGCCACATTGACAAGGGTAGATATATGCTATAGTGTGAGTGTCCTAAGTCAATTCATGCACACACCAAGGAAACCACACATGGATGCTGCTAAGAGGATACTCAAATATCTCAAAGGAACCATAAATCAAGGACTTTTTTATCCTTATGTGTCTGATTTAGGGTTGAAGGTATTTTCTTATGCAGATTGGGTTGGCTCCAAGGAAGACAGAAGGAGCACTTCAGGTTATCTTACCTTTGCAGGTTCAAAGCTTATTTCATGGTCATCCAAGAAGCAACCCATAGTTGCTCTCTCTTCTACTGAAGCTGAATACAAAGGTCTTGCCATAGCTACACAAGAAGCTATGTGGATGAAGACATTATTCAAAGATCTTGGATTGGAGCTTGGAACTCCAACTATTTTTGGTGACAACATGAGTTCTATTCATTTAGCTGCTAACCCTATTTTTCATGCAAGGACTAAACACATTGAAGTTCATTATCACTATGTAAGAGAGAAGGTTCTAAGAAAAGAGATTCAAATATCATATGTGTCCACTCAAACAATGTGCATATATTTTGAACAAAGCATTGGACGGTACAAAATTTTGCAAATTCAAGGCTATGATTGGATTGCAGGTTATTCTTGAATATTGAAGTCCTCAAGCATACTTGGCTTGAGGGGAACCTATTGGAACAAATCTATTACAAGCCTAAGTATTGGCTTGAGAAGTAGTAAGAGAAGACAATGTATGGAAATCTAAGAGTTCACTTGTGAACTCACCCCTGTAATTGTTTGATCATTTACTTGATGTAAAAAGTATGAGGAATCAAAGTGGTTGACTTCATTTGATAAGAATAGAGAGAGAAGCCATGAATTCTTGATTTGGAGGTTGGAGAATCAATCAATCTCTAAAAATTAGGAAACTACTTTTAGGTGAGCAAGATTCAAATTCAAATCTTGGATCCAAAACTCTCTCTATATATATATATATGGCAGTTTAGTTGCACTTTAGATGCGTCCATAAGCTGAGCTATATGCTATATCAAGTGTGGATACAAGGCACACACATGTATCTATAAGTTCATTGTATTCTACAATAAATATACATTCATATTTATGATCATACAAGTTCATATCTTCATGGTTGTGTGAGTCTACTCTTTACTGTTATGCTTCTCAAGTTTTCTAGTTAGCTTGCAAAGATCACTACTCTTAATGTGACATATATTTTTCAATGATTTAACTTGCTAAAGTTTTCTTTTACAGTCTACTGTATGCTCACAAAAGTTCGTTGCTATTGAACTTTTCAATCTTGAGTTATAGTCAATTGAAGTCAACCCTGTCTGTTCATATTCACTTCTCTGCAGATTTTCGATTTTATCAGCCAACTTGTCAGAGCTGGTTCTCCGCGTGTACTTTATCAAATTGCATGATTCAAAGCTTGTTGGATTCAACATACTTTCTAGTATCAAATACAAAATTTCATAATCATTGATTTTTTGAATCTTGAGTTATGATCATTTTTCTGCTCATTGGTCTAAGTACTATTGAAGCCCGTGAGGATCGGGATGATGTCATAACTTGTTAAACTTCATTCTTATTGTGTGATTTACTATTTTTGATGAGATTACTCTTGAAAGCTAGTTCTCTAAGTTAATTAGATTTTGCCAAAAGGAATTAAGCTAATTTTTGCTGTGCTCAGAGAATTATTTAAAACACACGATAGGTGTATGAATCAAAATAGCAAGTTTTTCACCTTTGAATTATTTCTAGCTCATGTGTTTTGATCTATCTTTTTGAGATTGATCTTCCAAGGTTCATAGGGTGTCTAACACATCCATTGGCAAGCTAAAAGGTTCCACCACATACTCTTGGAGTTCATTTGGTTGGTGTAGTGCAAGGATTTTGTAGCACCATGTCATCTTCAAGCACATATCTATCCATCTCTTCACAGGTGTGAAGGAGGTTTTAACTACACCAACTCATCTCTTGTGATTATCCACCATTTCCTCCAACAAGTATTGTGTTCCCTTCCTCCCCTTCATAGTAACCTCCTATCTTATCAGTGGGTACATGCATAATTTCCTCAGAATTGTACAGTGATGAGTTGTGTTGTATTGGCTCCTTCTTTTTGTAATGGCTCATCGATCTCTTGATTATAGTTTTGTTGTTGAGAGTTTTCCGTACTTCTCCCACCCTCAATGTTTCCTTCTTGTTCAAGGTTCTATTGAGTTTTAGTGATTATCTGTTTACATAACTGCATTCTTTCCTGCTCCAAGTCGGGCATTGGATAAGCTCTTTCATAGTCGAAGGCACTAGGTCCTACCTCAATTCTTCCTTGATATGCTCTCAACGATATGTCTAAACACTTTGATTGATTTTCTTTTTTGTTCCTGGTTTGGTTATGTGTGGTGTTTGTGGTTTCAGATTGTTGTTTGTTTGATTCTTCTAGGGTTTCTACTTGTTTCACTTTCTTTTCCCATTTAGCTCTTTGTCTGGCTCTTTTTTCTCTCTAAGATGTGTTTCTCTTTATCTCTGATGAGTGTGGTTCCAAAATTATTCCTTGCTCCTTAGCCGGAGATCTAGTTATTACATGTATGGGTATCCTCTTATTCTCATCAGACTCTCCTTGCTCCATTATCTCCACAGATTTCAAAGGTATGTGAGTTGCTGCATTTTGTTTCTAAGGATTCCTAGGACAATCCTTGATTAAATGTTCTCTAGCACAATCTTTAAAATAAGCTCCTTCCACTCTTAGTGTTGGTGGTTGAGTGCAATCTCCTACAAAATGTTCTCCTCCACACCTATAACAAGTGATTTTTTTATTGGTTTTGAATTGAGATCTCTGATTTGACATATAATTGTTTGTAATGTACATGAATGTGGTTGCATCTAACTTAAACCTTCCATTTCCCAAATCTAGGGCTTGTAAATTAGGCTCTCTATGATCATTGTTTTCCCATCCAACTCGATCTTGATATCCTTCTACATAATAAAAAACATTAGGAATTTGGAGATTATATGGTCTCCTCTCTTTTTGTGGCTCTATTTGAGTGTGATTTCTACTTGGTCAAGGCATGTGAGATTGTCCCAAATTCTGATCCCAAGGTCTTTTGTCGACACATTGACCAAGATCATTGGAGTTTTCTAGATCATGAGTGAACACATAAACACATCCTTGTCTATCCTCATATCTGCCATCTCTTAATTGTGCCACTAGCATTAAATTCAGAGGAATTTCTAAGTTTCTTAATTTGATGAGATTCTTATGCATTCCATATTGATACACATAGGTACCAAGCCTATTTGTGTACATGTATTTGAGGATATTCCTATAATCTCCTATGTCTGTGTGTTCCTATTCTAAATTCAAATTTTCCATACTTGGTGACTGATTTGTAAACTCCTTCTGATGATTAGCTTGGTATTGTTGTTCCACAACCTCATTATGGGTTTTGTAATGTATAATGGTAGTTCCAAATCTCAATATCATTCACTTCTATATTTAGAAAACCTAAATTGTCTGTTTGGAAAACCCTAATTTGTCAATGAATTGGAGTATTTGATCTTGAAGTTAACTCCTCCCACTTTTAGCCCAAAGATCTCTTCCTTACTTCTATGATTTTTCCTAGTTGTAATTTCCTTGAATTTCCCTTAGTTTTGTACTGAATATTGCGATTTCCTAAAAATGCAATTTTGGGTATTTTTTGAGTATTCCATGCCAAGTTTGAGTAGAAGAGCTAGAAATTTTATGTCCTTACACTATGGTTCAATTGAGTTTTGTTCAAAAATATCAATAGAAAACTTGAACCCTTTTATTTTTAGACAAATTCAGAACAAAATTGCATTTTTGTCAGAAAAACATGATTCTTATATTTTTATGAGAGGATTTTTCCTAAATTTTGGAAGGAAATTAATTGATTAAACCTTGCTTGCTCAAAATTGTGTTTTTCCAGATCAAAGAACACAATTATGAGAAACCAAGATTTTCAATTAAAAAATCACGATTTTAAGATGAAATCGTGTTTTTTGGCTTGCACAAAACACCACAATTTTGTAATTTTTATTTACCCCAAAAATCACAATTCTGAATGACAATCGTGTTTTCAGCAAGAGAAAAACACGATTCTCAAAAATTACGATTTTCCAATGTAGAGATAGATATCCTCTGTGCATTAGAACTCCAAGAAGATGCTTGAATATAAGATTTTTGAAGCAAACACTTGTATGCACTAATTTGTGTTTTTTTTTGCTATGTTCTTTTGTACACTACTATTTCTCTATATTACCATTATTATCATATGCTAGTTATTTGAGTTTTTTTGTTGTAGAGCACAATGGGAGACAGTGCTCCGGTCACTCTGCATTCCATGATAGCGGAGCAATTCTTAGAGTTTATATCTCAAGTACCTCCTGCTTATATGTTCATCACATCACAGTACTGGATTGCTCACGGTAGCACTCTCCCTAGCTTCACTCCTGCCGACCTCAATCCTATCGACCTCACTCCCATTGGTGACACTCATGTCGGCGTCACTCCCATGAGCGAGGCTACTCCCGCCCGAGGTACGTCTCTTAGCTTTATGACTCCAATATGACCGCCTTCTTAGCCACCCCCTAGTGGCTCTAGTAGTTGGTGTATGTGTTCGGCACTTGAGCACGATACAGGTGTTGGCTTGTCTTGTTGGTCGAGGTCACGCTCTGGAGGAGGAGGTTCCAAAAGTGAATCTTTAGGTGGCTTTGGAGGAGGCAGATGTTGTGGAGGCAGTGCGACGGACATTGTGTCTCCCACTTTTCCTAGAGTGAGTACCTCAGATGCAGGTATGCCATGTGGTACACCATATACAGCTTGTTGTGCTCATGACCATGATGACTTCAAGGTGTATAGTATACGTGTTGGAGCTCCAACGATGGATGCGATCGAAAAGGCCATGTGTCCATGCATATGACAGCTTTGCTCCATACAATTTGGACCCTCTGTCATGTTAAAATGGAGTGGGAGTGAATAGGATAAAGATCGTAAAAATCATATCATAGAGATGATCTATCAAGAGTAAAGGCCAACACTTGGGCATCCTATTATCAGCTAAGAGTGGATTCAGCACATGGCATATGAGGTGATGTTCCATTGACGATCCGATGCTTATCGAAGCCTTTATTGTTAGATATTGAGGAGTGGGATATGATTCACAATGAGCAGTAGCAAACTCTTGATCGATATCGCCAACAACGAGATGCAATGGCCACACCTCTAGATACGGTCGTACCGTCACACTTGGGTAGCGGCGGATATGACACTATGTGTCATGAGTTTGTAAGTATCATTTTGATTATTGAATTTTTATGTGTTAAGCACATCATGTATGTTCATCTAACGTTTTGCATATTTGTTGCAGGAGTTGGCAGTGGGTCATCCTCCGACACAAACTAAGGAGGCTTATGGATATCAACATGGATTGGTTGCATTGTTGGAGTACTTGGAGGGATGGGATGTAGTCATTTCATGGGAGCATCTATGATGAGGTAAGATTATAACCTTGGTTTGGTGTTTTTAGTTGTTGTTTGTAAATATCATGTCAATTTGTCTCATTTCACGAAAGGGTTTTGATGCAGGACTGCAGATATAGATGTTTTGATCCCTCTGGGCATGTGTATGGCAGTGATGTGCCACAATTTTGTATTTGGATCATATATGGCAATGGTGCGCCAGAATTTTGTATTTGGTTCCTATATGGCAGTGCTTTGCCACATTTTATATTTAGCTCATATATGGTGGTGGTTTGCCACACTTTTTGTACATGGTTCATTTATGGAATACATATCTCTTTTGTACATGGTTCATGGTTCATTCTACTCATGTCTTTTGTGTTCAGCAGTGTTTTTGCTTTATCAAATCATGTTTTGGTTGCTGGCCATTTAAATACTAGATTGGCAACCACTAGAGTACATGACATATGTACTCATGTTTTTTTTGGGGAAGTGTATTGTCTTTTGCTACACAACAACATGGTAATGTTTCTGCAACAAGAGACAACACACTCCACCCAATTTTTTTTTGCAGATATGGTCGTCGGTATAGGCACTGGTATGAGCGTCGTATTCCTAGTTGCATACTGACGCTTATACCGATGCTTTTGCCAAGGAGATTATCGAAGCTTATATCGATGCTCATACCGATGCCTATACTAGTGCTTTGGTACCGATGCCTATGCCCAAGTTTACATCGACATCGGGGCAAAATGGCATCCATGCATTTGCATCGGTAGAAGCCTCAGTATACCTCGGATATGTTGTAGTGTGGGAAGTCCTTATGTATATTCTACTTCTTTAGCCCCTTTCCCTTGGTGTATAGTCTACTTCCTATCTAGGTACATCTAATTGCATATTACTACCGTATGAGTCCCTTTCCATGAGTACTTTGAAAAAAAAAAAGAGAAATGAAATAGTCATTCCGAATTTTGAAAAGGAAGAACATATGAAATGGAATTTGAATACTTCCTCGATTCTTCATTCCTACTTCTCTTCTAGTTGTAGGTCTGCTTGGTCCACGATGAATTGTGACTCCATCAGCATGCATGTCATTTTCATTAATGTGCTTTGAATTGACCTTCGCTTGCCAACCTTCTCAATCTTCCACTCTTTGTTAAAAATAATTGCAAAAAGTGACCCAAAGTCTTATTTCAGACTCCTTTGGGAGAGCTTCTTCTCTTGAAAAAGCTTTCAAAAATCTCTTTGATGGTAGTCCGAAAGATGCTCTCTCAATGCCCAAAAATTTGGGTGAAGATCGATTGACAAAGCACTTCAAACACCTCCTTGAATATGACCTTCTAGATCTTGGGTTGCTCCAACTTATATAGAGAGTTGACTCAAAGAAGAACGGAGACAAATGAAATTCACGAAGTGCTAGACACTGTCGTTTGGGTTCCTTTATCTCATATGGGATGGAAAATTGGGAGTAGAGAGGCTATAAGATCAAACTTGTCTTCTTCCTTCTCTCAACCATATAGAAAGAGAGCTCGCATGGGTTGCTAGACGGCTTCACACGAGTGAAAGCGCATGGCCAGGTAGGGGGTGCTTTGTCTCTGGTCATATGTGGGATCGGGATGGAGCTTCCTTGTCTACTCTCCTTAGAGGGGGGAGCTATGGACCCTCCTAACCTCCTCTTGAATCTTTCTTGGGTGGCAACATCTTTCGATTGGCCTTTGGGTGGCTCTTTTGTAGAGTACCAAGATCAGTGATGAATTCCACGTGGGACCATAGTTCCCAAGGTGATTATTTCCACATGGGCAAACACTTCCCAAGACTTCGAAGCATCAAATCAATAAGAGAGGATATCTGCACACAATTATAGAACAAAAAATTAAGGCAAAAGCATGCTCAATAGAGCCTAAGTTTGATTACCAATGTTGTGAGAACTCCAAGCTTGAGAATAATATCTACCATGTGAAAGTGAGAGTATGTCTCCCCCGATATATATACCAAATGTCCAAGGGGCGCATGTCATAGGACACTTCCAAGTGTCCCTCATGTGGACGCCTTCCCAAGGCTAGTCACATACTTCTATTTCAATTGAAGCTTTCCCTTCACGTACAAATCAAGAAGGCACTTGGGAGAAGCTTCTCCCAAGCCTAAGGTTCTCATACCTTAGGGTAATTGGTCCTAAGTGTAAAAACCATTCAATTGAGGCACCAATTAACTAAATAGCCAAGAGTTAAAACCAAGAATTGATCCTTCAACTTCAAGCACTTAAACGAAGTAAATAAACTAAGGGTTATCAAGATTAAGTCCATTATCCAAGGATCTAACCCAATAATCTTTCAAAAGTTGTTTAAACTTTAAAGGTACTTCATGCGGTATGCACAATGATACATGAAAATTGTTCTTTATTATGAGAAGTGTTTAAATTGGTGCGAAGGACCAAAAAATCTTGGGTTATTGCTTCATTATTTACTTGTTTTTGTATTTCTAAATTGGAAATCATGGGGTGCTTGGAGCATTATGCTCACCCTTGATTTTGTACATGGCTACATCACATAGGAATTCCAAAGGATTAGTGTACTAACTTCTAGACAATGAAGGTACTAGACTCCATAACCACTCTCTCCCTAGTACCAACTCTACCCGAGTTCCAAATCAGATGTCATGATTTCCTAGACATGGGTAACTACATATCCATGCAATGGAGGACACTAAGGAAGATCTAATTTTTTCACAAGAGCATAATCGATGAAATTATGTGTTGCCCAATCATCCACCATAATTCTTATAGTGTGACCTTTGATTGATCCATGTAGCTTGACCAAATCATGTGGCCTAATAATGTTTAGAAAATGAAGGTCCTAGACTCTAGAGCCACTCTCTCCCTAGTACCAAATCTACCCTATCCATGTTCATAATTTGGAAACCCAACTTTTCCTTGAAGTCTTGGATTTCAAGTCCCAAATTATAGATCAAGGTTTCCCAGATGTGGGTATCTTGCACTTGCATCATGGACACTAAATATCTATGTGGTGAAGGGCTTTGAGGAAGATCTAAAATTTTCACATGAGCATAATTGATGAGGTTATGTGTTGCCAAATCATCCACCACAATTCTTACAATGTGATCTTAGACTGATCCATGCATCATGACCAAATCATGTGGCCCAAATCCTTGTGGTTGCCAGATGCTTTTTGGAAACCTGACATTGATGGGTACAGTCAGAGTGCATTACTTGAACTTGTATAGCACTTGAATTTTCATTCAATTTTAAGGTTTGTATTAGATGAATTTATTTTCTTCCCATCCCTTTTCCAAATAAAGAGGCCTTTGTTTCTCTTCCAACTGCATAGTCCCTACTCCGATGTCGCACTTGAAGCATAAGTTCTCTTTCTGTGCTTTTTAAAATCTTCTAGACGAAACATGTTGCTTAAAACATGTGGACTTTTAGATGTGCATTTCAAAGATTTGATCCTTTACCTTTTTTGTTTTACTAGAATCCACTAGGATTCACCATTGTCTAATTGCATATCTAGGCATGAATTATCCTCATAGATTTGTGCAATCTTAATTGCTTCCTCAAGTGACTTAGGTGCATGACATTTAAACTAATTTTGAATTCGTGTATTTAGTCCTCTAACAAAGCCATGAAGCTTGTGAAAATCATCTAGATTTTTTAATTTCATAATAGTTTCTTGATACTCTGAAATGTAAATACATGATGGGCATCCCTTTTGTTGGACCCTATCTCAAGAATCTCAATTTTGTTTCTCCTCATTCTCAAGGAGGAACTCTTTCTTGAAGAGGATGGCATGTTGATTCCAAGATGAGGACTTTTGTTCAGGCTCAAAGAGACTCATCCACCATGTGTAGGTTTTTGGGCCTAAAGATAGAGTAGCTTCTACTATCCTAACATGTTTGGGACTATTCTTGAGTTCTTGGGCATCTTTCACTTTCCAAAGAATGTAAGGATGATGTCCTTATTTCCATCTTTATCTTCTCTTGAGAAGTAAGGGGGTCAAAGAGCTTTCCCTATGCAAAGATCTAAGGATGAATTACACCTATGTCCATATATATAGACATGCATGGTTGCTATAATCTCAATATGACTACCAAGAGGAGCCCTACTTACACCTTGGGGTGCTTGGCGTAAACCCAAAATAGGCCTAAGTTGATATCGAACTCTGTCAAAATATTGATGAGGCTCCAAAACCTTTGATTGGACATTGGCCAAGTGCCCAAGGCCTTTTAACATAAAAAATCTATCTTCTAAACCTTTCCTCCATAGAAGTATTTTTTGATGTTCCCTCTCCCATCGTGGTTCCCTCAACATGAGTAGGTATGTCCTTAAATCCTACGTCCAATGCATCTTTTGCATGCACATGATTGGAAAGAGAAACATTTCTTTGCAATTCATGTGAAACTACTAGTGGACTAGGCATGAAAGATGCAATGGATGATACAGGCATAGAAACAAACATTAAAACACTAGCACTACTCATAGAGATAACATGGATTGAAGTGCCATCCCTCCACCGCACACAAGCTCACACTTAATTTTTTGTAAGTCCTAACATTAAAGTGGTGTGTGCAACAAGAAAAAAAAGGGATGTAGAATATTACAAGAAATACTTCCTTAGATTGATTGATTTGATGTAGCCCTTGATTCACATAGCTAGCACCAAAGGCTTCCTTCACCTGAATGTAGATCCTTGAAGCTTGTTGAAGTATGTGCATCTACCACTTGAAGTAGAGGAAACATCCTTTACATTTTTCTGAACCTACAAGAGTTCGTTTGAAGTGGTTAGAGAAGAAAGAACTTCTTCCTTGAAAATTCTTGAGAACAAGCCAAGAGAATGCCCTGAACTTGGATAAAGAGAGGATTTGGGAAATGTAAAGTGATTATATGATGGCAAAAGGATATACGTGGTTGATTAGAGAAGAAAAAAAAAAATCCTAATGCGTCCCCTTTGACAAGGAGATACGCACAAGAACAAATATTTGTTATCGGGCAAAGAAGATGCAGAAAATTAACATAGTTTGGGTTGCATAAGAGAGGTGGTATGGAAAAAGTTTACACGAAGCACTAAGAACTACCGAATTTGGTCTTGCTTTATCCCACATATGTTTTCTAAGGCCTACAAAAGGACCTATATAAGAAGTTTTGTAGTATGTTATTTATCTTTGAAGGGAAGAGGAAGGAGAGCTCCTTCTCCTCCTCCTCATGAAGGCAATGTGCCTATAAACGTTGGGTAGCATGCGGGTCGCCCTCTATCCAAACTCCTCTGAGCGTCCATTCTCGGGTGAGGGGGTTGATCTCTATACTTCTCTCCCACAAGGGGGAAGTTCACACCAAAGGGATGATCTCTTCCCAATTTTTTGCTCCAACAAAGGCTTAAGCATGCATATGGCTGCCAAGAAATCTCAAGAGCAATGCCAAGACCGTTAGCGAAAGCTCGGATACCATCACTTATAGAATGAATGATTTTCTCCTCCCAACCAAGCTTCATATATATATCCCCCTTCAAGGAGTGGTTAGACTAGAAAGTGGCTACATGTCTGCCATGTGTCTAATTTCTATCAAGTCCACTTAATTGGTTGGCCAGTGATTTGTCGCAATTTACTTGAGTTGCCTCAAATGAACCTTCTAGAAGGCCTTAGAGTTCTTGGGCAACATATTATTCCATGTTGCTTGTGGGATTTGAACCAAAGACCTCCTCCTTAATGTCCTTGATTCTTAACCACTAGAACAAGTGACCTACTTGGGTTTACTCTTGAGAACCAAGGCTTAAATTAAGCCAAAACCACTTTATACCGACATGATGTTAGCCATCCATTTTGTTTTTTTTTTCAATGAGAACAATTTCTTTTCAACTACGGGACATGTCACCACTTATAAAAGTATTGGATTTTATTTATTCTACTTGATGTATATAATTGATGAGCTACACGTGCAAACATGTGTCATTGTCTACATAAAGATTGGTAGGTAAATGAATTGTATGTGTCTTGTGTTTTGATTAGCAAGTCAAGAATCATCTGAATATTTCATAGTCATTCAACTATATGTAAGTTAATTATTCACAAATTTATGATTATTCCCAAAAATATAGATACACACACATTTTGTGTTATAGATAGATATATGATCTTCCATTTATGGAAGCTTTTATAAAGGCAACAACGCTTTTTTTGCTTTTTTGCTTTCTTGTAAAAACAAAAGCCTTTTTTTTGTACTAATAAGAAATACCTAAAAAAAACACATGATCCGAAACCACAAAGCTTGTGGGGGAGATTATACTTAATATTGTGTAAGTCTTCTCTTTTTCTACTGTGTTCTATCTCTTTCCATATAGTTTTTACTTTTTTTGAACACCTTCATTTGTATCTCTATCTCTATACATCTACATGTGAGAATGATATCTCAACATTGTACTTGATATTGATGTTTTAAGGTATGTGATTAATTCTAGTAAATATCAATTGAATTGTTTTTAAGGACCAAATACATGAATAAATTTATCCTTATAGATTGGTTGATGGAAAACTAGGGAGATAATTCATTAACTTCATACTTCGATACCCAAACACAAAGGTTCATGAATTTGTTTATGAGCCTCCAAGGATGGCTACTTTCATAATAATATCTTCTAATTTGAAAAAATTGGCACTAAGTCGGCTCTTTTACGAGAGATTGTACCGCATTTATGGCCTTTTATTATACATCGATTGAGGTTGTGATGGAGAACTCAATAGCCACTCCGAAAGAGTTCTCCTCAAATGGTTGGGTACCAAATTTAGAATAAGTGTGGTTCAACATCCATAGACACTCAATCGATCCTCAAAGATATATTCCAACCATAAATGGTCTATAACATAGCCAAGTGTTGTATGTTCATGCTCATGTATATGTTTCATCCAAGAAATCCTCACTCATTATGGATATAAAATGTAAAGACCCAAGCTTCCAAAAGATTATTTAGAGGATGTAAAAGTATGATTAGGCTTTCAAAAGTAAAGCATTAGGAAGGCTTGAGATGTATTTAGAGCCTATGTTGATCTTACAAGAAGAGTAGAACCATGTTCAAAACTATGTTGGGCTACAAAGTTCAGTTGTCCAGATGAGATACATCCTCACATATACTACACAATAGGGAATCTCAATATTATAACAAAATTTCCTATTTATATTGTTTGTGCATGATATGTTTAGCTAGCAAGCCTATGATGTCTCCTCAAAGAGACATGTCAAGGGTTTTAATACTATACTCTAGTTTTCCTAATTAACTTTTTTTGCACAGGTTTCCAAAAAGAAGTTTCTTTTAGAATAGGTCCAAAAGGTTTATCTGTCTGGTATCCTAAAACAGTTAAATAAATAAATTTTGGTTTCTTTCGTTTCAATTTTCTTTTGTTTATTAATGTTTGGCTCTCGCTAGATTCAACGGCCTTTCACACAATGACCCTCTTATATACTATTTGGGACCTATATTCTCACTCTCATTTCCACTTACATGCGTAAGTGAACTTCAAGGGGACTCTAAATCTGAGATTAGAATTGCTTAAAGTGCAATTGGGACAATAAGGAATGGGATAGTACTCATGAGACCCCTCTTGCACATAGTGGTGTGTGGACTAGGCATGAAAGATTCAATGGATGATACATGCATAAAAGCAAACATAAAAGCACTAGCACTACTCATAGAGATAACATGGCTCGAAGTGCCATCCCTCCATCGCACACAAGCTCACACTCAATTTTTTGGAATTCCTAACATTAAAGTGGTGTGCGTAACAAAATAAAAAAGGAAAGAAAAATATTACAATAAATACTTCCTCAACTTAATTGATTTGATGTAGCCCTTGATTCACATAGCTAGCACCAAAGGCTTCCTTCACTTGAATGTAGAACCTTGAAGCTTGTTGAAATACGTGCATCTACCACTTGAAGTAGAAGAAACCTCCTTTACATTTTGTTGAACCCATAAGAGTTTGGTTGAAGTGGTTAGATAAGAAAGAACTCCTTCCTTGAAAATGCTTGAAAACAAGCCAAAAAAATGCTTTGAACTTGGATAAAGAGAGAGGATTTGGGAAATCTTAAGTGATTATATGATGGCAAAAGGATATGCATTATTGATAAGAGAAGAAAATAACCCTCCTAATGCGTTCCCTTTGACAAGAAGAGAAGATAAGCACAAGAGCAAATATTTGTTCTCGAGCAAAGAAGATGCAAAGAATTAACATAATTTGGGTTGCATTAGAGAGGTATTATGGAAAAACTTCATGTGAAGCATTGAGAACTACTGAATTCGGTCTTGCTTTATCCCACATATGCTATCTAAGGTATGCAAGAGGACCTATATAAGAAGTTTTTTATTAGTTATCCTTTAACTCTAAAGGGAAGACGAAGGAGAGCTTCTCCTCCTCCTCATGCGAGCAATATGCTAGGCAGTACTTGGAAACTTTGGATAGCACGCAAGTAGTCCTCTATCCAAACTGCTCTGAGCGTCCATTCGTGGGTGAGGGGGCCAATCTCTATACTTATCTTCTAGAAGGGGAGGTTCACACCAAAGGGATGATCTCTTCCCAAAATTTTTGCTCCAACAAAGGCTTAAGCGTGCATATGGCTGGCAAGAAATCTCAAGAGCAATGCCAAGAATGTCACCAAAAGCTTGAATACCAATGTAATGAAAAGATCACGACCATCACCTATAGAATTAATGCTTTTCTACTCCCAACCAAGCCTCGTATACATATCCTCCTTCAAGGAGTGGTTAGAGTAGAAAGTGGCTACATGTCCGCCAAGTGTCCAATTTCTGTCGAGTCCACTTAAGTGGTTGGCCAGAGATGTGTCCCAATTCACTTGAGTTACCTCAAATGAACCTTCTAGAAGGCTTTAGAATTCTTGGGCAAAATATTATTCCATGTTCCTTGTGGGATTTGAACCAAGACCCCCTCCTTATTGTCCTTGATTCTTAACCAGTAGACCAAGTGACCTACTTGGGTTTACTCTTGAGAATCGAGGCTTAAATTAAGCCAAACCACTTTATACCAACATGACATTGCCCATCCATGTATTCTTTTTTCAAATGAGAACAATTGTTTTTCAACTAGGGGCATGTTACCACTTATAAAATTATTGGATTTTATTTATTCTACTTGTTGTATATAATTGATGAGTTACATGTGGAAACATGTGACATTGTCTACATAAAGCTTGGTAGGTGAATGAATTGTATGTGTCTTATGTGTTTATTAGCAAGTCAAGAATCATCTGAATATTTCATAGTCATTCATATATATATATATATATATATATATATATATATATATATATATATATATATATATATATATATATATATATATATATATATATATATATATATCACAAATTTATGATTATTCCCATAAATATAGATACACACACATTTTTCTTATAGATAGATATATGATCTTCCATTTATGGAAGCATTTATAAAGGCAACAACGCTGTTTTTTTGCTTTTTTGCTTTCTTTGTAAAAAGAAAAACCTTTTTCTGTACTAATAAGAACTCCTTAACAAAACACATGGTCCGAAACCACAAAGCTTGTGGGGGACATTGTACGTCTTCTCTTTTTCTATTGTGTTCTATCTCTTTCCATATAGTTTTTACTTTTTTTGAACACGTTCATTTGTATCTTTGTGTCTATACATCTACATGTGAGAATGATATCGCAACAATGTACTTGATAAGTGTGGTTCAACATCCATAGACACTCAATCGAAAGATATGTTTCAACCATACATGGTCTTTAACATAACCAAGTGTTGTATGTTCATGCTCATGTGTATGTTTCATCCAAGATCTCCTCATTCATTATGGATATAAAATGTAAAGGCCCAAACTTCCAAAAGAGTATTTAGAGATGTAAAAGTATGATTAGGCTTGCAAAAGTAAGGCATTAGGAAGGCTTGAGATGTATTTAGAGCCTATGCTGATCTTACAAGAAGACGAGAACCATGTTCGAAACTATGTTGGGCTACAAAGTTCAGCTGTCCACATGAGAAACATCCTCACATATACTACACAATAGGAAATCTCAATATGATAACAAAATTTCCTATTTATATTGTTTGTGCATGATATGGTTAGTTAGCAAGCCTATGATGTCTCTTGAAAGAGACATGTCAAGGGTTTGGACACGATACTCTAGTTTAAGGCCTTTCACAAAATGATCCTCTTATATACTATTGGGGACCTCCATATTCTCACTCCCTTTGCACTTACATACTTAAATGAACTTCAAGGGGACTCTAAATTTGAGATTAGAATTATTCAAAGTGCAATTGGGATAATAGGGAATGGCATAGTACTCATGAGACCCCTCTTGCACATAGTATGGGCACACAATCACACAATGTTAGTGATCTTAGGCCCGATTCACTTTGAGCCAAGCCCCTTTTTAGGGTACATCGATTGCAATGATACACTTCCATGTGGAGGGCTGTGAAATTTCTCTTTCACATGGAATAGAGCTCGAGAGGTTTTTTCAACTCCACGCCATGGAATGATTTTATCTTCACTATTCAAAAGCCCCCCCCCCCCCCCCCCCCCCCCCCCCCCCTTTCTCCCGCAAGGAGTCTTTCTATACCACATCAAATTTTTAGTAAATATTTTATCTTTGGAGTTCTTTAGCCTATGTGAATGTATACTCAAAGGAACTTCCAAATTTTCCATTGTTCTACTTGGAGCAACGTGAATATGCCTTTTCCCTTTTTTTTTTTTAAATGGAAGTTCAGCAAACACCTACTCCCCCAAACTTAACTTTGAGAGAACAACTATATAGATGAATGAGCATAGATCCGCGAAACCAGTAACCCACAAAGCAAAGATTAGTCAAGGAGTATACCTCTTCCTTCGGAGCCCCAATCTGAATTAGTGTTAAGGTACTTTACAAGGCAGCGATAGTATGAAAGGCAATTAATAAGATGATTCAAACATCTATTTTAAACACGCTAAAGACTTCGCATTATTTTCCTCGACTTCTTTAGCAACTGTTTGCAGAGCGCCATAGGCTGGTGGGCATTGCACGGTACTTTGTACAACCACGATTGCTTTACCAGGATTCGGCTAGAAAAAGTAGTAAAGGATTTTATCCTTAGGCGTGATGTCGGTCTAAAAGTTAGAGAGTGTCAAGAGGTCAAGGGCAGGGCTTTGCTACCCTGGAGTTTGGAAAGCATAGTGCACACTCTTAATATTTTCAGGACCGAGTGTTGAGGAACTTCTCGCACCGTTTTCTTCAGCCTAGTTAGCTGACGGGAAGAGTCACCTGTGCAAACCGATTGTCATAGGTGCGACACGTTCCTAGAACCTTGTGCTGCTGACGGGCCGTTTAAGAACTGCTGTTGTTCGATCCACAATGCCCCGCAATCCTAAGAAGAAGAGGGGCGCGAAGAAGTCCAAGGTGCGATTGCTTTCGTACATATATGGGCGATTGTACATGTGAATGATTGGTTCTTTTTGTTTTTTGGAGAGAGGAGAAGACCATTAGCTAATTGGTCATGCAATCATATGCAGGGAAACAAGACAGAAACAGGAACCTCAAACTCAGGTCATCCACCAGCCAAGGTAAGAATGGACTGTATTTTCCACTACTTGAATTGCAAATTATGCTAATAATTAGTGGCAACCTTATTTCAAGAGCGTAACTAGCTTTTCCAAGAAAGTAGCTCAAAGCTCACAGACATGTTCTTACAGAAATCAAACAACACTTTATGGATGTGACACTTATGTTTTTTTATGTAGGAAGAAGAACAGGAAGACGATAGAGTATACATGCGATTTCTTTTGAAAATTGAGTCTTCTCGCTCAAACATCTGTCTAGTCAAATTTTCTATCGTGGATGATGTTTGTTTTTTCCCCCCCTCCAAGTCATCCTCATTCTATAATGGGCCAAAAGGAGTATATGTTTTGACTTGCAGCAAAGGCACGTAAAAACTTGACTGAAGTGTTATCTCAACTTTAAATATGAGATGTTATACAGATAGATGCATCGATAAAGGGAATACGGATGGGCATTGGTGAAGGTCAGGGTCTTTGGATAGCGGAAATAAGGTTTCACTTTAAATGAAAATACCAAGAAGCCACTTGTCATCACTTAGTACAAAGTAATGACTTTGGAGGTGCATATGTAGATCATAGCTATATAGATAGCAAAAAGAATAATAGTAAAATACATTGCATGTACACATACACATGATCGTATTGATACATACATGCATGCATACATACATACATACCTACTTACCTACCTACCCATATATGTACGCACATGCATACATACATATGTACCCATGAACATACAAATACATACACACGTATATATATATATATATATATATATATATATATATATATATATATATATATATATATATATTATGTGTGTATATATATGTATATATATATATATATTATGTGTGTGTGTGTGTGTGTATATATATATATATATATATATATATATATATATATATATATATATATATATATATATAGATAGATAGATAGATAGATAGATAGATAGATAGATAGATAGATAGATAGATAGATAGATAGATAGATAGATAGATAGATAGATAGATAGATAGATAGATAGATAGATAGATAGATAGATAGATAGATAGATAGATAGATAGATAGATAGATAGATAGATAGATAGATAGGGAGGGAGGGAGGGAGGGAGGGAGGGAGGGAGGGAGAGAGAGGGGGGGAGAGAGAGAGAGGGGGAGGGGGGGGGGGAGGGGGAGAGAGAGAGAGAGGGGGAGGGGGGGGGGAGGGGGAGAGAGAGAGAGAGAGAGAGAGAGAGAGAGAGAGAGAGAGAGAGAGAGAGAGAGAGAGAGAGAGAGAGAGAGAGAGAGAGAGAGAGAGAGAGAGAGAGAGAGAGAGAGAGAGAGAGAGAGAGAGAGAGAGAGAGTCAACTATTACTTTGAACTTGTGAGGTGTTTTTTTTTGGGGCTCGATTATCCAACTAAGAGGCTAATTGTTATGTCTTAAACTCCATTGGACATCATGATGGACACTTGTAGTCACCTATGAGAAGGTGTCTCCCCAATGTGGGTGGGACAATTGGGCAAGTGCATTTGCAAATGTTCTAGTCATGATGATGAAGATGAAGATAGAAAAAAAACTCTCATTTGTTGA
>CM035427.1:172248957-172333957 GCA_020310875.1 Ceratopteris richardii
CTTGTGCAAATGACAAGAAGCTTCTAGTTCAAATCATATGAACAATTGTTCTTAAGACTCTGAGTGATAAGTCATGCCAATTTCTTGAAGTTCTGTATGTGTGTTTCCAAGAGCAAGTGCATTGTTTATGATAAAGGAATTGGAGGTGCTGTTCTTTGGTAAAACTTGTTTGTGCTTAGCATGCCAAGTACTTAGAAAATTTGTGTATTTGTAAGTGTAAAAGATATGCATGTTGTCCACAACTAATCTCCCTGAAGTATCTGGATGAGAAGTTTTGAAAATTATATGACATATTTATAATGGATCCCCTCTTTGCAGGTATGGCAGCCAGGTGTTGATGGACTTGATGAAAATGAACAACTTCAGTTTGATCCATCGGTTTATGATTGTTTGCATGCTTTCAATCTTGGTTGGCCCTGTCTAAGGTTGGCTCTCTTCCTGACCTTCTTGCTTTGGGTTTGCGCTCCAGAGTACCCAATAGAGTCTAGAGTTCATTTTGTTAGCATAGAGTTGATTTTTTGTTTATTCTTATTATGTAGTTTTGATTTCATCCGCGATGAGCTAGGATTAGTGAGAAATGAATTTCCTCACACATTGTTCTGTGTTGCTGGAACACAGGTAAAAGCTACATTTGAATTGATTTGTGAGTCTTAATCACTTAGATAGATGTTCTTTTATTGGGTTTCCATTGAAAATGATTTTGCATTGGTACTAAAAAGCTCTTTACAAACTGTCTTATGTTTACTTTTAGGCTGCAAATGCATCTGACAATTCAGTTGTCCTAGCTAGGTTATTAAATATCACTGGCACAAAACGTAAGCTTATACCTACTAATGATGAGGATGTCGAAAGTGACAGTAGCAGCAGTGATGAAGATGATGATGAGACAGGCTCTGTAGCGAATCTCAAGGGACCAGTTTTGCAGGTTCAGATCCATGGCTTTGATATGGATGCCTATACTGAACTAGCTTACATTTGCTTCCATCCTTATCCCATCGTTCACCAGATCCTTTAATTTTTCAGGGACGCTTAGTTCCCCACCAAGGTGGTATCAATCGTGTGCGGGCTATGCAACAGCAGTCACATATTATAGCAACTTGGGGGGATAATGGTTATGTCCAGGTTTGGGACATGGGTGTACATTTGCAGGCCCTATCAACTGCTGACCCTTCGGTGAACAATGGGCTAAACAGTGTTCATAGGCAAGCTCCACTTCATATATTTACTGGTCATAAGGATGAGGGTTTTGCCCTTGATTGGAGTGCTGTAGTACCTGGTAGATTAGTATCAGGTGAAGGACACGAACCTTATCTCGACAGGACTACTATCTTGGATTTTGGGGTGGGATTGACTTCTCTGAATTATGCTTGCAGGTGATTGTAAATGTGCCATTCACCTATGGGAACCCACAGCTGATGGGAAGTGGAGTGTTGAGAGTAAACCTTTCCTTGGGCACAAATCCAGTGTTGAAGACCTGCAAGTAAGTTGTATCTGGGTTGGTTTTGTCCTTGCTTCACTTCTAATGCAGCTGCTCGTCTCTTTGCACACTTCTTTTGCATATTTGCTTCCTTGACATTATGTGATTGGGCCCTTTATTGTGTAACTCATCTCAATGCATCATTTTTCATATGAATGTTAGAATCATCAAATGTTACAATGTTTTCATAATATGAATGTAACTCTAGCAAAACAAAGTGGTCATCAAAAGATCTAGAGTTTCAATCTGGTGATTTAATACTTTGCTGTATGTATTCTGATTCTCATATTTGGGCAGAATTCGGAGAGATTTTCCGTTGCTGTAAACATGCCTCTGCTTCTGCTGAAAGAATGTTGTGGTTGAAATTGCAGTGGAGTCCTACGGAGCAAGGTGTATTTGCATCCTGCTCTGTTGATACAACGATTGGAATCTGGGATGTCCGAAGACGTGATGGGATGGTTCTTTCAGTAAAGGCACATGATTCTGATGTTAATGTTATTTCCTGGAACAGGTAATTGTTAAAAGTTCTTTTAATGTTTCCTGGCACATAAGAAATCACTTTGCACCTCATGTCAACTGCATGTTGACATTCTCATTGTGCTCATATAACATGGTATGTGCTAATAATGCGTTTCGTAATTTTATTCTTCACACATCCATCATAGCATCTGGAGTAGTACCTGCATATCAGTCACATGCACTTGTAGTGCATTTATCCCTTGAGGTAGGTGTATTGCAGAAAAAAATACGGTTTGAGGCACGTGTATTTCCGTGAGAGGTTGGACACTTAATTTGTGTTTTGCTGTGAGAGAGATTGAAATAGAGAGAGCGCGCATCTCTAAGCGATTGGAGAAGTTTATGAGGGCAAATCATCTTTGCTATTCTTATGGGCTTGCAACTTGGAGAAAGCAAGGAGGTGAGGCTAACAAACATTCCTCTAAAATTTCACATGATCTGAACAAGGATTCACTAAGAAATCATTAAAAAGGTAACTTATGATTCAAGATACAATTGAATTATGTATACACATTTTCCTCACGATTTGCACGATATGTGTCTTGTAAGCATTAAGACTATTCAAGCACCAACAATGAAAAAGTCATAATTTTTGGTTGATTTGTGAATCGTGTTCTTTTTTGACCGAATCATGAATCACGGGTCCAAATCGTGATTTAGTAGTCCATTCACAAATTGGATAATATCATTCGTGAATTAAGGGCTCTATTCGTGATTTGTGGTGGATCATTCGTGATCTGTGAAGTCCATTTGCAATTCATGATTCGGTAATTTGCGGTTCACGAAGCTTTATTCATGATTCGTAACTCGTCCATCATGATTCATGATTGGTGATTCATGTCTCATGATTTGGATTTCATGATTGGCGATGCATAAATTGTGATTTAAGTTTCGGGTTTGGTCATTTGTCATTTGCTCGAGAGATCAATTCGTGATTCATGATCCTCTATTTGTGAATCCTGTTTTTTCTCCATTTGGGGATTGACTACCTAAATTGTGATTCATGTTGATTGATTTAAAGTTTTAGCTTTGATTCTGAAAGAGCAAAAAAACAAAGATAGGTTTTTTTTGTGAGTCTATTGCATTGATTCGTGTCATGTTAACCGGATTATCTTGTTTAGGTAAGAGAAACCTCAAGTAGACCTAATTATCAGTTCAAACATCCATATTCTGAGTTCTAGGGCTCAAATTAATGGTCTCTTCGTATCCCACGTGGTCAAAACTCATCTTTTTAAAAGTCATGTTCTAAGTTTAAGATATTCTTTTTTGAACTTAACCCTTTTGTGAGAGAAGAGGGGAATCTTAAATGGACAAAAACGTAGACACATCAAAAGAATCATCTACTTCTAACACTGTTTGATCTAAAGTTTCAATTTTATTACGAAAAGGCTTTAGGTTAAGAGGAAGGATTTGTTATATGCACTTGACATGAGGAAAGATCTTTGGAAATTTGAGAACAAATAGTAGTAGGTCTTTTTTAAAAGAAAGCATAGCTCGAAGAAATTTGTAGACTTCATACCTTAGGCTTCGGACAAATAGAACTAGGATCAAAAGAGATGGCACAATCTAAGGATATGGAAAGACCAATCCTGAGTGAAGGAGTGATGTCCACTATTGTGAGAGGATTGCACTTCTCTACAATATGTGTGGACCAATGCCTCAGGGACAACTATATACTTGGACAATTTGAATCCACCAATGTTCAAGTTTAGGAGTTTATATTAAAATATGAATGTGGCTATTGCATCGTCAAGATGGATAGTCTATATGTTGTTAGTGATCACCCATAAAAGGAGCAAGTTTTGGGTGAGGTAGTCAACAATAACCAACACACAACTAAGAAAGGATTAGAAGCTCCAAACTCAATACCTAGGGACAAGGCTCTATTGACCAGGATAGTAAGAGAAGATTAGATACCACAGGATGATGATCGTGTGGAGTACAATTGATAGAGGGATCATACCAATTCTTGTGGGCTCTTTCCAATAAGTGGTGTAGGATCAACTATGCACATAAGAATCAAGAAGAAGCAAGTAGAGCTACATATGTACATAGATCCAAGAGAGAATATTAGGAAAAACAAGGTACACATACCTAGCTCAACCTCCATTCCCTCTAAAGAAACAACGAAATGAAATGGGTATGAAGGGAGGAAGCCCTAGCGGAGAACATGGAAATTGGGAGGAAAGACACTCACAATGAACTACTCTGCCACCATACTCACTTGTACCTCCACAAATGCCAATTCTCCTCCAGTATCCTATCACATGCTTAGTCCATTTTTTTATCATACTAGTTTTGATAAGAATTCCACCATAGTGAGACCAGTGATAGGACAAGGGGATCATGTAAGACTAGATCTTAACCTTGTTTAGAGAGTACTAGATGAAGGTAGACTCCCTAGGTCATCCCAAGTAGCTAAATGTATGAAAAACCACTATGATGTCCCAAGAGACCTATAGGATCATGTTGCAGAATTCAAACAAAATTTTGAAGGCTAAATAAGTAGATAAATTGTTCACACAATATGAGGCATTCAAATTTACTTTGGTTGGTACAAACTTAGCTTCATTCTAGCAATAAATTTTTAGGACTAGTTACTAGACATTTGAAACAATATGTGGATAGGTGTCGAAGGTGTGAGTTTCCATACCAAAAGAAGATGATTTCTTTGTTTTTAGAAGGTGGAAGGAGTGGGGAATCAAGAGCCGTGGTCGACATTAAAGGGTTTGATACTATTTATGCTTTTCTGAAAAAACACATTGATTTAGAAGGCAACCTAACAAAGACTTGAACCTTTCTCTAGAATTGAATATAAATAGATTATTTTCAAGTACTCCAAAAAACATGTACTTCTCTTTTTTTTATCGTATACTATGCACTCATTCATGTTAAATATAATACTTAAATGATTTTTCATCAATATATATACATAAATTAAATTCTGTCAAACATCACGCATGTACAAAACTTCAAAACTATGAAATGGCTTATTTTGGCATTTAGTCCTTGTCAAGCAAGGCCAACTTGGGTGGACCAAGGTTGACTTCCCTTGGGGAAGTCAAAGAGAGAGAGAGGGGGAGGGAGAGGGGGGGGGGGAGAGAGAGAGAAATGAAATGAAATGAAATGATATATTTACGTCTGCAAAAGGCCAAAATGACCTATGAGACCAAAAACTTACAGAGTTGGTGAATCTAATACAAAGTCTGTTACAAAATCTGTGTATGCTAAACAACTACTAAAACTTAGTCTGGTAATGAAAAGGATAGAGGGGAGAGGGAATATAGTCTAGAGACTCTCTAGATGATACAGTGATGGGTAGAGGCTTTGGTGATATAATGGAGGGGTACAACCTCATGACGTATAAGCATAAACCAACATCAATCAGGGAAAGATCAAGGTGTAACAAGTCCTCCATCTCAAAGGAAATCTCGCATCGGTCTTTGCCGGATCTCCTCAATATCCTCCATAGTCAAGACTCTAACAGGGTATCGCGCGTGGCGTGCCAAAATAAGTCGAGTCTTCTTTTGTAATCGCCGTCTTTGTTGGGACATCCTCCTCTGCAATTGTGGATGCCTAGATCTCCCTAGGCCCCTCACACGGTCCACCAATGTGCCTCCGAGGGAAGTGAGATCGAGGATCTGTTGCACTGCCGGTCTATCTCGCTGTGTACCGGTAGTAACTTGCCTAAAGTAATCTGTAACCTGTTGCCAAGTCTTCCTCTCTGAAAGCCTCGAGAGGCTCTCTCTATATCTCAATAGGCTATCTCTATGTCTCCTCAACTCAAGCAAAAACAAACCCAAGCATCTTTGGTCCTCATCCCATAACTCTAGAGAACTTCTCATACTGACCTCCTCTGCATGTGCAGTGGTCGAACTCGATCGACGTCAAATGATCAAGCTCTTCCCACGACCACCGACCACTCGGATGCCTCTACTAGTACTTGCATGGCTCCGTGTTTGCCTCACATCTATAGAGGATAGCTCTCTATAAAGCTCGGCAAACACAAACTCATCATCCTTATCCATCTCATCCCTTGGATGAGGCGTGGTGCTCAACACTGGCCAAAATGTATCTACATCAACCTAAAATAGGAAGAAATCGTTAATTGAAAATTCGTACATTATTATTTATAATTTTTATACTTAAAAATTAAGCTACACTTACTTGCTTCAATGTCTCCATGTTTGGGATATTCTCCAATATCCTCACGTTAATACGATAGTAAATCAACTTCTCCATTTTCTCAGGACTAAGCCTATTCCTCACTTTCGTATGGATGGGAGAAAAGATGCTTCAATATCTTTCACATGCTCCGGATGAACAATCGTATGAGAGAACCTTAATAGCATCTATGACATAAGCAATAAAATTATTAATTAAAGAATGCTTTTCAATTCAGTAATTTACAAAACTTCTTACCTCAAGCACTTCATTATCTTGGTCCATGGTGACAAGAGTGGTTGCGCTAATATCATCTATAACTCTCCTCATCATATATATGGTGGCACCTTTGCAATTTTTCATGCATAAAAGTTTATAAATTTGTGTCATGACATTTAAAACACACTTCACGTTCTCCCAAACCTCCTCATCCAAGCATAGCCTCTACTTACTCTTGGATCAACTCCAATGAGCTCTCATCCCAATCATTCCATGGAGGAGAGACTATTGTCTCTCTAAGATGGATTTTGATCTCAAGTAGGCATGAGAGCACAATGCACATATATGCAAAGCGACTAGCAACGAGCTTTTTGATCTCAAGCCTATTATGCTCTTTAAACAGGGGTAACTCTTTTCCTTTTTGTGTGAAAAATGTCACCAAGCTATAGGCTTTTTGTGTGCAAGCCTTTACCCATGAAATGTTACGTGCAAATATGGAAATACACAACATGATCATGATTCATGTAAGATATGCAATGTGCATAAAATTTCAAATTATATGCACATTGCATATCATACATGGCACATGCACGTGTGTCATGCTCCATGGACAATGCGTATGTGTCATGCACATGCACAAGTGACAATGCACTTACACAATTTGCATAATGCACATGCATAATTTGCATAATGTAGAATGCAAATGCAATTGCACATGCACATGCATGTGCACATGCATTGTGCACATGTGTGGACACTGGATGCTAGCATGTGCATGTGCATTGTGCACATGTGTGGATGCTGGATACTACTATTCATGATAAATACTTTACATAGAAAATAGAATTACCTATATCCCAAAGTCACCAGGGGACGGGTCCCGAGAACGGTGGTATCCTTGAGACAGGGACGGAGCCTAGGGTGTCTCGGGGACGCGTCTCCGAGACGACACTTAAAAAAATGTTGATTTTTTAAAAATAATAAACTAGAAGTAATGTACGAGTTTATTAACAAATGAAATGCCCAATAAAAACCATGGAAAAAAGGTGTTTTTTGAGTATAAACATTGAACAATGAACATATCGGAAGCACGTTGATGGTTGAACGTTCAGAGTTACTCAAAAGTGAAAAGTGACAAGTCATATGTATTGTATCATGTCAAATCGTGTGGATAGATCATCATCATCATATTAAAAAGATATTACATTATAAAAACAAAAACATGTTGCATCAATGATCATACCATCGATTGACAAAAAGACTACGTATGACTAGAACATAAATGTAGAGACTACAACATAAATTCAACGATTAAAGAGAATACAAGTGACAAGTCTCATTTTTTTGCAACACAATTAGTGGCTTCTTCATCTTCATGTTCTGCATTTGCCACTTGGACTCATCCATGCTCTACTTCCCATCCTTTTAAAGGATCTTCGTCCATGCATCGAGTACTCTCAAGCATTGTCAAATTAATATTGAGAACCACAAGGTCACTGACACATTGCACACCAAGTATGTTCTTTTTAGAGGATACATGTCCATACACACTCCATAGTTGCTCAAGGCAACCTGTGGTGCAAGCTTGATTAAGTATACAAATGGCCAATTGTTGAAGATCTTGTGTTTTATAAGCTGAAATGGCTCTATTTATGCTCGTGTGTGGGGCTAAAAGAACGAAGCACCAAAGCTTGCCTAAAAAAAAAAGGAATTTCAAAGTTGAAAAAATTCCCTCTAAACCATCTCGTCTCGGCCTTCCGATCCCGGATTCCATCTGGCACATGAAAACGTCCCCCGGATGCGCCCCCGGGACGGCATGTTGTTACACGTATATGGGGGGACGATTGCTGTCCCGGTTGCTCGTCCCTTCCCCATCCTTCTTGGGGACGACATCCCGATGTCCCTAGGACCTAGGGACACGTCCCCATGTGACTTTGCTATATCCTCCATCAATACATTAAGGCAATGTGTAGCACAAGGAATCCACATGATATGCTTATACTCTTCCTCTACGAGCTTTCAAATATGTCGACAATTGCTTGCATTGTAGGTTACAACTTGTACTATATTTTCAGCTCGTTGATGCATATAAATTTGAAATTTTCAATATGTTACCATTAATGGAAAATGGCCAAAATTCAATTGCAAAAATTACAAATAAAATAGATTCTAGAATTAAAGTCAATATATACATTAAAGATTTTATCTCCTCTATTGCTTTCGTGGTATATCGATATATAAAAGCTCCGGTGGTCTTAGTGATTGTGAAAAGTTTGCCACATTCGATCTTGAAAATGTGATTAGGCATCTTGTGACGTTTTGGGGACATGTGATTGGGTTGATGGTTGAGGAGGGGCACCTTACCCTCTTACATGTGTATTGCCACCGGATGAAGAGCCCAAATGTTTACGCCTAATATCATTGGCAATGTGGTCCAGTATTTGTTTACACGGTGCGACTTGCCCTCCTATCTTTTTGAGGTGTTGTAGGAGCCTTCTAGCTGTGCTAGTCTACCTCTTTGCACAATATTTGCATGTCCAATGGTGTGAACTGATCTTTTTGGTGTCCTTTTTAACAGCAACACAATAGAGTGAAAGCTTCACGCTTATCTTTCACCATTGCTATTGGAAAGGTAAGGGCTGCAAATAAGTGAAAATGTGGCGTGTGAAGCTTGGAATGGTAAGGGAGATAAATGGAATGATTGGGAAGGTGAGGTAGAGGCTAGAGAATGCTTTGGAGAAGGTTAAGAGAGCGAGGAGATAGTGCATAGTGGAGCTGATTGGCTATATAGTCTTGTGGTTGACTACCATGAGCTTATAGTTGCACTTCCATTTGAGGGTGAATTTGGGGTTTGCTTGGGTTCATTCTGGTATGTATGATTGACGTATTAGCAGACATGCAGTTTTCACTTGTGGATTCTTCGTCTGAGTTGCGACCAGTTGATAGGTGCGTACACCCTATCAACTCTGCATTTTTTGTTATTCTCCTATCTTTTGTTTGAATTTTGTGCTAGGCTTCATTATGGCTGAGTTTGCCCATCACTTCCGGAAGTGATAGAAACTCAGTTCGCAGAGCTTTTTTTGAGTTCATGCTCGTGGTGTGTGCACGTTGTGGGGTGTGTGTGTGTGAGCATGTATTCATTCATAGTTCTATACCCACTATTGGGCACTGATGATGTTAATGGGGATGTCATAGTATTGAGTCGATACTATGCATAGTCGAGCTGATTTGCTATATAGTCTCGTGGTTGACTACCATGAGCTTATAGTTGCACTTCCATTTGAGGGTGAATTTGGGGTTTGCCTTGATTCATCCTGGTATATATAGGAGTGTCGGAGAACGCTTTAAAAGCACACAGGGCAGCGTGGGAGCTAACAATAAGGGAATGAAGCATTTCAGGTGTTGAAGCCCAATTAATGCTTTTTTATTAAAAAAAGGAAACCTTCATATGAGTATGTATGGTACCGTATCATGTCTCTACGGCAACGGTATGAGAGTAACATACGAATGTACTCGTATGTGTACAAGTACCAACTATGATTTTGGCTGAGTTTTTTCCATCGCTTTGGAATAGATAGAAATTTAATTTGCAGAGCTTTGAGTTCATGCTCGTGGTGTGTGCGCCTTGGTGGGTGTGTGTGTGTGAGCATGTATTCATTCTTTGTTCTATACCCATAATCGGGCACTGATGACATCAGTGGGGATGTCATAGTGCTTTGTCGATATGATGCATGATGGAGCTGATGGCTACTTAGTCTTGGGTTTTGAACCTTATCTTCACGGTAAGGTTGCTTATTGAATCTGGTTTGAACCAAGTGTTCTGTATCTTGTGATCCTTATGACGTTGGTATCCTGTAAACACTCCACAGACTTGAGGCTCAGTGTAGCAATTTACTGTCACTTTTGAATCTGTTGAAGTAGGTGGCACCTTAGCTGAATGATCATACTTGACATACAAAAACACAAGAATTGCTTTGATAGAAAGTGGTGCCATCATGGAACTCAGACAGTTTTGAGGAGGCTGAAGCACGGCTTCAAGTATGGTTCTTTATTTTTTCTTATGCTTGGAAATATAAAATTTTTTGTGCACGAATCTGAAGTTTGGCATACATGTGCAATAAAAATGTCTATTGAATTCATTTTTCAGAGTGTGCTCTTTTGCACAATTTGGAAGTTTACTTGCATAATATTCTTAAGGATGTCTCTTGATTAACTAATATCTTGATGTAGTTTTCTTTTCCTTTTTATTTTTGAGGAGAAATTATTGCTTTAATTATTTGTGAAGCTGAACGTGTTTTTAGGCAAGGCTATATCAGGAAATAAATGTGTCAAAACATTCGTCTGCATGGAGAAGTAATTGTTTTCAGCAGCATAAACAGTATTTAAAAACGAAAATCATAATTTTTTGCAGTTTTTGTTCCTCTTTTCTTTTTTCCAAAGTTAAAGACTTTTATTATTGGTATTGTCTATATTTTTTGAGCTTCGGCACTTATTGATGGAGGAGATTGGCTTTTTTAGCAACACTAACAGTCTCACATATGCATTTTCCCATTATTGCCTTGGATCTAATTAGATTTTCCCATTATTGCCTTGGATCTAATCAGATTGGCAAGCTGCATGCTGGCATCAGGAAGTGATGACGGGACATTCCGGATTTGGGATTTGCGGAGTTTCAAGGTTCTTCTGAAGTTTAAAGATTTTATTTGCCATCATGTCAAGACATTCTGTATGCGGTGATGAACCTGATTTTTAGATGTGCTACTTTTTTCAACAGGAGGATTCTTTTGTTGCACATTTCAAGTATCATAAGCAACCGATTACATCCATTGAGTGGAGCAGTCACGAAGCATCGACTATTGGAGTTACCTCTGCAGACAATCAATTAACGTAATGTTTTTGTGGTTTTTAAAGTTTGAAAGAATCTTTGGGATGTGTGTTTAAGTGATATTGATGGCTATTCATAGTATGAAAAAATATTTATGATTGCAGAATCTGGGACTTGTCTTTGGAGCGTGATGCAGAAGAGGAAGCAGAGTTTCAAACTCATATCAAACAAAAGGTGGAGGCTCCAGAGGACTTGCCTCCTCAGCTTTTGTTTGTGCACCAGGTAAGTTTAAGGCTTTGTGGTTGAGATTCAAACCATGAAAGGCCTGCAATCCTAAATCGTTTGGTTAAAGATATTACTGAATGAAGAACATGCTCTGTAGCAGACTTTGCCTCCTGTTGTGAGGCCATCAACATCCTCACAAGGTGAACCTTGTTCATGGTTGAGGCTGTCCTGTATGCTTTGAGCTTGTCCCAAAACCTTCTAGACTGTAGCGTCCTTTGATGTCTGTGCGAACCTCATTAGCGACAAGCTCATAAAATGAGAAATGGTTTTGTGATTCAAATTTCAAAGGGTTCCTTGCAGTTTTGATCATATCACTGGGTGTATTCTTCTCTAAGGCTGCTGTACACCCTTGTCAGTGAAGGATGCTTTCCATCTTGACTTTCCACAAGTTAAATTTTAATCCATCAAACCTCTTGAACTTGATGGCAACAGATTTGAAGTACTGTCATAGTTAAAAAGGAGTCAAGAAACTCCCCTTTGTCAATGAATGTGGGAATGGATAGAGAAGTTTAGGAAAGAAGGAAACACAGTATTAAGAGTGCATATGCAGGTGCGCTAATAGAGAATGCAATGCAGCAAAGCTCTGGTGCCAGTTGTTGAGGTAGAGTGCAGGTGCAAGGCAGAATGGGAGAGAAGCATGGGGTAAATCCATCCGGGCTGAAAAAAAAGAGAGAATCATTAAGGAGAAGCCCTGTTGCAAAGGGAAGAGACGTGGGTAATATGACCTAGGGTTAATGGGCCTTAGCCTACTAAGGATGTCCAATTCTTATGGATGCCATGAGTGGGTAGGGCCACCTTTAGTCATTAAAAAAAGAAATATAGGGGCATCTGCAGCCCATCTAACACCCCCCATAATTGCATCAAGGATAAATAGGAAATGTAGATTGACCTGTTTCAAAGACACTTTCACAAAGGTATCATTGCAAGGTAATAATACAAAGAGAGTAAAGATCCTTGGGATTGAAGTTGTGCGAAAGAGGCCATAAAGCATTCAGGTACATGCCACACAATGATAAGATCTTGGGGGGGGCTTCACCAAGCTTGTGTGCTTACAGAATCTGGATTAAGATTCTAGTGTGGGAGATTATTGGCAAGTTGGGAAATTTTGGGAAGCAACCATATCACCTCTCTGGTAATCTTTTTGACGTATGATTATTTGCATGAATAACATGGAGAAAATAAGATCGACATGGATCTGTTCATCTGCAGCATTTAGTGAGGGGGTTTTGTATGATGCTTGACTTAGTGGTTTTTTTTTTTTTTTTGGGTATAATGTACTTGTTGTGAATGGAGATGCACCACTTTCTCTATGGAAACAAGAAAGTTTGAAAGCAGCATACATTTAAAGGAATCCTTGAAGATATAGTGTGCATCTGTGCTTTGTCATCATTATATTGATGTCCATTCCAAAAATAAGTAGAGGATGAATTTTGCAGGGCCAGAATGATATGAAGGAGCTTCATTGGCATGCCCAAATTCCTGGTTTACTCATGTCAACTGCAGCAGACGGGTTTAATGTATTGAAGCCAACCAATATGGAGAATCTTCACTCATCTTGAGTTCTGGCTAGACTTTTAAAAGCTGATATTGGAGGCCATGTTCCATATTGATTTCTTCTCGGGAACCGGTTCAAAATTTAGGGTTAGTATTAGTCTTTGCAGAGGCTTCAGACTTCTTTTAGTAAAGGCTTTAATGCTGCGGGTGGGCTCATTATTGTTGAATGCTGTATTCTTGTGGCATTCACTGTACAAGAAACGGTTTTCTGTTCCTTCTGATGTTGAAAGGGAAGCAGATGAAGTTCACAACAAGGGTCTGCTCTCCAAAGAGTCCATTCAAATCTGTCCCATGTGCAAACTATGGCAGGTGTTTTAATGTATTGATCTGGATGTTTTATACTTATTGCCAGAAATTTTCTTGGCTTCTCCTGGATTTAAATCCAGAATGGCCGATGCTATCCTGGCTTGATCGTATAGTTTTAGAGTTCGTATCAGTCAGTAATATGAGTTGTACTTGATTATTTGAAAATGGCAAATTTACTTATGGTCTTTGAGTATCATTTAGGGTTTTGGCTGGCTGCATTTCTCTAACTTCCAAAGTGCTGTTTGCTTCGACATCAACAGTGGATATAAATATAAGCTTGTGAGCAACTATAGATCCATTTGGTTGGACATCAGTGATCTTGTACTAAATAATATACAATTTCCTTGGAATTGAGCTCTAGTTTTTTTCAGCTCATGTACACATGCAAAGATGTGCGGAGTTGTGTTGATAACTGATTTCTCAGCTTATGATCATTGTCTTTTTATTTACTGGAGTTTTTGGACAGTAGTTGCAGTCACTTTCTTCCCTATGTCAGCCTTTCCAGAGATAGATCATGGCAACACCTTGTATTAACATGTTTGAAGGGGACAGAAAGAAGAACTAAGTTTAGATACAGTGAGACATTGATGCAAATGATATATGAGTTGATTTGATCATGGAACTTCTGAGTCAAGAATCCTTAATCAGGACGATATGAGTTGGATAGATTCTTGGAGTTAGATTTGTCTTTTTATGTTCAGCTCTTGATGATTCACACCCTTTGGACCTTCTGAGTTTCTCCATAGGGTTTCATTGTATGTCGATGCTAGAAATATCAGAGTTGGTACTTCTATAAATTCATTGATTTGTTCAATGTTCATCTTCATATAAAAAATTTCTATACAAGTTGTGAGCAAATACTTGGGAAAGAATGAAGGAGATCTATAAGTGGAGTCTTAGGTGAGAGCTTATGCAGTGAATGCTGATGATGGTTATAAAACTCAAGTAATATCTATGTGATTCTTAACATGATAGGTGTATTCAGTGGCCGTAAGAAGTTTACAATGTAGACCGGTTGATAGGAAAGGTTGCATAAGAATACCGAATCAAAGCTAATTAGCAGGGATATGCTTTCATAAAGAGGGATATAAAAATGAAACTATGAAAGATTTGTGGGTGTGAAACTTATCATATAGATTGTCTAGTGGGCTCTCTCTCTCCCTCATTCTCTCTCTCTCTCTCTCTCTCTCTCTCTCTCTCTCTCTCTCTCTCTCTCTCTCTCTCTCTCTCTCTCTCTCTCTCCCCCCCCCCCCCTCTTTCTTTTTTCTTTCCCCCTTTTATGTTTTCCTTTTTTTTTGTTTGGGGGGGGAGGGGGACCCCAGTAAACAATATCACGAGCAAAGCCTGCAGGAGATACTTTCAGACATAAGATCAGAAAAGTGAATAGAGAAAGAACTTATGCTTGGAGTGGTCAATACAGCGAAAAGGGAGAGGGCCGAAGAGGAAGTCGTATTGACCATGGACCTCACATCAATTTCTACTATTGTAGAAGTTGAAGTTTCTCCTTGCTGTAAAATCTAGAGCACTGGTACTTGACGCACCTGTATTCCTCTCTTTACTGTATAGCTTGATGTGTACAATCAGCTCTTATGCAGAAGTGAGGTTCAGACACGAAAGCTGAAACCTATTATAATGGAATTCATGTAGCTCAGAGAGACAGGGAAATGAGGGGTCCCAGAACTTGTCATATCAGTTGGTGTTGCAGCGATGCCTACTTTTGCATAAAGCGTATTTTCTTGCTACTTCAACCCTAGCGTATTGGCATTCAACAGCTTTATTGCTCTCTTTAACATATTCCTTGAGGTGCACATGGGAAACTGTGGACAGTTTATATTAACCCTTTCTTCCGAGAACTTCATGATGCTTGTTTGATGCTTGCATTTTGTAAATGATTGTAAAAAATGATGTTTAGTCCATGGAAGACGCCAATGTGAATGTTAAGAGGTAATGAGCTGAATGGCCTCATGCTTAGTGACACATAATCAGAGAATGTTTGACTATGCTTTCAAGGATGCCCATAGAAGATGTGGTGGACAAGCGTGAGCCAGGAGTAGTGTTAGATGCATAGGAGAAAGTTTTAAGTATTGTTTTCAAGCTGGTGGAGGATTCCTTGAAAGGAAGGTTGAAGTCCTAGTGCGTTTCTTGTAATCATATGGAAGCGCACCACCAAAACCTTGTGGGGAAGGTGGGAAGCAATATATTTGAATTAAATTACAACTAATAAGAGCTAAGCTATGTAAAGACACATACTTGTAGGTCAAAAATAAATCTTGCCAAAGAGACGGAAGTAGGAGAGGTAGATTAAAACCTAAGAGAAGCTGGGTACCAACCTATTGCAGAGCCATAAGCTTTCTCTCCAAGAAGAGAAAGAATTTAAGCTCACACAACAAGAAGCTGAAAGGTATTCAAAGTCCATTATGAGGCCACGTGCAGGTTTGATTTTAGTAGAGCCTATGCCTTAAGTACTTGTAAATGCCTCCCAAAACTTATCAAGCAAGAATTGTAGCTAGAAACTAATTTGGAACAGCACGAGAAGTTCTATTCTAGGAATGACATACAAAAAGAATGTTTAGACATGTGAAGGCAAACGATACAGGTTTCCCATTTTCGAGGATGTTTCCAATAGTTTGTGAAGAAAATTAGGAGTTGTTCATTCGAATCGACTGCCTACACTTTGACTTGAGGGGGACCATCACATGCTCAAGCCCTAGCTCTCCATTTGCAGCAAAGATCTACTATTGTAGATTCCTAGAAAGTGAACCCTCCCTATTCACTACAAACTAAGTAGCCTAAAGTTGTAAACATGTTAAGCTAAAGAAAACATGCAAAGGAACTCCATTAAATGATGGTGATAGTTTTCCATGGTATTTTGTTCATTTAGGGAGTTGTACAAACACTCCCCCTCTAAAGTCAAACAATGCCAACAAGCCAATATTTGAGAATGGTGTGACATACATGCTAGTGTTATCAACACATGCATCTAGAGTTCCATCAAGTCAGAACAATCCAACTAGTGGAGCATCCAAAGCCTAGTTGTCCAGTCCGAAGACCTCATCTTAAACCACATCTTCAACCTTCATAAGTCATGAGATGTATGCACAATTTAAATGACAGACAAGGTGATAGACAACTTGAAGCAGCATTTTTCAAAGTGATTAGAGTTGAAAATGTGGATGATATTTCACGTAATACCATGCATTGCCTAACGCTATGAGGAATAGCATTACAATGGTTCCTATTATTAAACATGGAAGAGTTTCAAGAAATGGATGACCGTCTTCACATGTTTGTTAATGAATTTGTGGAATGAGGTGTTCTTCCTTCTCATGAGGAGCTAATGACACATTTTCTAGCTCCTTCTCAATACACTCATCATCTAAGGCAATGATTGCGTATCCCTCGTGAATTTCTAACAAAACTTGTATTGGGACGACTTCCTATGGCAAATCCATGGTGAGCTCTTGAAAACAACATTAGAGTGTGCAACACATCTAGCAAACCATTTGTGCCAATGGATCTTGTAATCACCAATATTAGCAAGCAATATAGATCACAACATGAGATAAAAGCTAGGCAACCTCCCTAGCTTTATGAGAGAACTCAAGGATGTCAAGGGATGTACAATCTTAAACATAAGGACACGATTTATGGTCACCCAAAACATAGTGAAAGCATGTAATCTAATTCCATAACACAAGTATCCATATATGTATATACAATAGTCACACAAGAGTGACAAGCACAAGATCAAGAACTAGTTTTACTTTTGCCCACCAAGATGCTTGTTGGCTATCTTGTGAGTGGACACTCTTGTTCATAGACTACCCTTGTCACCCTCGAAAAGAGAAGAAGGTTACTCCCATATGCATGGTGACATTTGTGCCATCAAGTAGTGAAATCAATCAAGATGTGTCACTTAAATTGGTCACAAGGTTTTAAGCAAAAGATCAAGTAGTTCAAGTGGGTTCGAAGAAGTTGTATGAAGAAAATCAACTACAAGAAGGGAACAAGGAAATATTTTTTGCCACCAAGAAGAGACACACATGGAAGTCTCAACAAGAAAATAACTCTTGAAAATGGAAAGAAAAGATTGATGAAAACTCAAAAGCCACTTAAAGAAAGACCAAGAACAAGCTAACAAGATATAAACTCAGTGAGACAACTTTGGCTTCAAGGTCAGAACATGATGTAAGGTCAAGACCATGGCCAATCAAATGCAATGTTTGCAAATCCAAAGCTAGACGATTGGGAGATGTTATTACAATCATATCATGCAAGAATTAAAGAAGGACCCTCTCTAGGGCAATACGATAAATGCTTCATGTGTGGGGATATAGAGAAAGAGTAGCTATATTTGTGTAAACAAATGATTGAAGTTGCACAACAATTGTTGGAAGTTGTTCGTCAATTTGCTCTTCCAACGCACAAACTCTCAAGAGAACAATTCCAACATTTGATGAGGAAAGAAAAGGATAGGAGGCTTGAAATATAGGAATAAGCACAAGTCATTCAATAAGGTAATGGAGATCCTAAAAGAGAAGATAGATTAGTCCGTGATGAGAGTTTCATTGAAAACAAAGGCTATGGGAAAATGTGACAAAATCTCGGCGGAAAAAATAAATCAACCAAAGAACAATCTTCATGGAATTGGATCTATAATAGAGATATAACAAAGAGGGAGTGCAATCAAATGAATGCATCAACCGTGCAATTGCAAGCAATGTGGGCCCTAGTCTAAGATCATTACCAAGATACATGAGAGAATATGAAGTTATGTAAGAATGCATAAACATTACCACATTGCATCTTAGAAGCAAAGATGAAGCAAATGAGTTGGTCTTGGGACCCATAGAAGAATTGAAGAAAGCTCATATGCAATGCACCCTAGTGGGAGAAATCTCAAAAAAAGGATTTATGATTTCTCTACTTTCAACTCTAGTAAAGTTTACCTGGATAAGGTAGGAGATCATAGCAAAGGGGCCACAACCTGATATATGGACATTAACATCTTTGAAGCGTAAGATGGTGATGGACATACACAACTCTTTGAAATTTACAAGATTTTCAACATCTGTAGGATTACATTGGTGTGTTCTTGTTCATTGATTTGTACGTTTATTTCAGATATTCACACTTCTAGAGACTTCAACAATGTTCATGTTAAAAGATATCACATATGAGCAGGTAGAGGGTTTACTAGGTGAAAATTGGGGACTTGTAGAAGGATGCACCAAAGGGGATAGATACCTTGTAAAATTGGTGCAACAAGCATAGGATATCGATACTTGAAACAGCACACTTTATTGTACATTAGATTCTATTATGATCGTTGGATGTGTAAAATTGGTGAATGGATACCATTACAAAGTTATGAGATTTTTTAATTTCATTTGAAATTAAGATAAATCTATCCAACAACAAAATGGAAGTTATTTCGATAAATCATCATTGGACTCTTGCCAACGTGAGAGAACATCGAGTAGTAATGGGATTTGAGGATCTGGATCAATCAAAGTTTAGAATACAAGGGCATAAGTTAAACAACATATGGTATTTTTTCTTTTGTTTGTAGAAATTTTTATATTCAGATATGTTATTTTAAAGTTTTCTATTTGTCTGCAGATTGCTAAGAGAGTGCTAGAGTGTACACACAACCTATTTTCCATTCATAATCCTTCCTTTGCTACAATGTATTTAACATGCAAGACATGTAGCATGTAAAATTTTTTGATCTAAATATGATGTACAATTTGCTAAATCTTTGATTTTTCCAACGACAATTTATTATAATTTTAAAATTTTGAGAATTTATTTTTTCTAGTGTGTAGATGTGGTGTATCTTATTCTGGTTAATGATTCCGTTCAATCTTTTTTATGAGCCAAAGTTATTTTTTGAGAGTTTTGTGCATGATTCTTTTATTTGAAGGTATTACTTTTAGTTGTAAAATGGGTCCCACTCACTTAAATTTTGAAACTACTATAAAAGCAAAACTTATTCTCTCATTTCTCACTTTTGCAACCAAGAAGAGCTAGAAGCACTCACAGAGCATGCACACATGCTAGTATCACGCACAATGACTGCTTCAACCTCCAGTACCCTACAATCCAAACATTCTCGAGAAATCTTCAATGAGTTCTTAGAATCAACTGAGTTCAAAGGTCAAACACACTTGTATGGCCTATTGTCTAGAGTCCCTGAACTAGACAAAACAATTCAACTGAACTCTGGTGTTTTGAGGAAATCATAGAGTTCCTTGAGTACTACATCTTGCATTACTCTATAGAAATACCACCTTATGAGGTTAAATGGGTCCCATGTGACCTTTTACTCTACATACACAAAGGCAATGAAGTCTTCATGAAGCACCTTAAGTGCTTCATGGCAATTGCTAAAAATGCATGACACTTATTAGATGACTCTGTGACATTAATAAAGAAACTTAACAAAAAAAAGAGGATGGGTACAAAGTACCTTTCCTACATTGCAATAACATATTTTATCATCAATGAGGAGCCCTAACCTGCACCCGTCGATGTCCCCAACCTTGTCACAGGGGGCTTTGTTAAGGAAAAGAATGAGCCTCGACTAGAGGCCATACATGAGCTAGCAAGCATGGAGGAGGCCCCCCTTCAAATCTCAACCCCTTTGAGCCCGCTTTACCAGAGGTGGAGGTTGAATATCTCTCCATCATCCTTGTGGATGGAGAGGAATTTATTTTTCTTCATGATATTGAGAAGGCATTCGGTCTACGTCTAGATAGATGCTTGAGTATTTTCTCCACAATGTCAGATGTTCCGCTTGACAACACATCTGACATGCTTGAAAAGAAGGCCATCCCACTTGGAGATTCTATGGAAGACACCATAGCAATGGTGTGTGCAAATATATTAAAAGATGACAACAATTATACTACGGAGGAGGAGTTCAGCGTAGTGTGGGAGAGGATAATGAAGCAGAAAGTTCCTACATCCCCCGTAGCAGAGCAGAGTGGCATGGCCCACTCTAGCATTGATCTTGATGCCCCTGGAAGAGGGGAGGAAGAAGACAAGCTTCATGATGTAAGTGGTAATTAAATTAAATAAATGAATAATTTAAGTTAACAAAGTAAGAGCTTGAATTCTCATTTTCTTTCTTAACAGGAAGCAATTGAGCTCGACAAGTTTGCGGCAAGATCTGATGGGGATCGAGCTTCTCTCAGGAGTGGTTCATCCTTGGCAAACTACATCGGAAAGTTTACAAAGGATGATTTTGTTATCATACATAAAGACTACAGTCTGGATGGGCACTATTGGAGATAGAAGTCTGCGGAAGCACGCGAACAACAGAAGGAAGGAGAACAAGCTTGGAGCACAACACACAATATTGAATGTATTACTAGAGAATGTACAAAGATAAGTAGCCCATTAGGGAAATAGGCATATATACAAGCCGAGGGAAAAAAACCTCCTAAAGAGGGAAAAAAGTGCCCCGACGGTCCTAGCGTGTTCACACACATCACTACCTAAATATATCAACAAATCCCCCCTGGGAGTGATGCGATGAACAAGTAGCTGGCTGCAAGAGAACAAGGATTACGACCACCACATGCTAGAGAGATGACTCTCCTCCCAACCAAATGCCTCTATATATAGCTCTCTCCAGGGGACTTCCTTCTTGGGCAGGTGGATACTAGCCAGCCATGTGTCGGCCATGTAATTGCATGTGCACCAAGTATCCCAGTCAACTCGAGTTAACTCAAGTGGATCTTCTAGAAGGCTCTAGATCTCTTTGGGCAAAATACTCTTCCCATGTTTCCCATGGGGATTGAACCTAAGACCTCCTCCTTCACATCCATGAGACTTAACCACTAGGCTAAGTGGGTCACTTGTTCACAAGAGCACAAGACCTCCTAGTAAGCCTAAACTCAAGATCTTTGGTCATACACACGGATGACCAAACGGTGTCCGATTTCAGATCTGTTTGAACCCCCTAGACCCTTGGATCATAGACTTACTTTATTACATTCTTCCCCCCTTGGAAAATATTTTTGTCCTCGAAAATAGAGCTATATACATACTATAGGCAACCCCCGAGCCTCATGTTCTAAAACTGGAAGAACATGGTCATGTTCTAGAACTGGAATGTTATGTCTCATCTCTGTGGTGGCATCCCTGCCCAAATGATTCAAAAAACTATCTAATTTTGCACTTTGATGAATAGGACAAAGTACAAACTAGTGAAGAATAATGAGGGTGGATCTAAATACATCCCTGGCTAATTCACAGTTTCTGGATGTGCGATCTAGGCACAAACATGTGAACTAGGTGGATTCAAATTACTGTTGGAGCAAGTCTATGACAAGCCTAAGTATTGGCTTGAGTCCCACAAAGTCATAAAAGAAGCTTTAAAATGAAGACTATGTAAAGTTCACTTGTGAACTACCTCTTGTAACTTTTGAAGAGTTTACTTAATGTAAAAGTAAGAGAATCTTAAGTGGTTGAGTCCACTTGATCAAGAATGGAAAGAGGAGCCACGAATTTGTGATTTGTGGTAGGTAGAGAATCAAATCAATCATTGATTGATTGGAGAGTGATTGAGGGAAGTTAGCCTCCCAAACTCAACTATAAATAGATGGCAGTTTTAGTCGTGGTTAGAGAGACCTATGTGAAGACCTCCAAGAGCTGAGCTTTATGCCATATCAAGGTGTGATTACAAGGCACACATATGTATCAGTAAGTCATTGTATTGTACAAGCAATATACTTTCATTTTCATGATTATTTGAGTTCATCTTTCCATGTTCTTGTGAAGTGTACTACTCACTGCAATTACTCTCAGTTTTCTCAGTCAGCTTGCAGAGATGTTTTCTCTGAGTTTGGTGCATCATTTTCAGTGATTTAACTTGGTAAAGTTAGATCTATAAGTCTAATATATGCTCACTATTTTCATGTCATTTGGATGTTGCAATCTTCAGTTATGTTCATTTGAAGTCAAGAGGGTCTGTTCATCTTCACTTCTCTGTCAGGTACCCGACTTTTTCACTCATCTTGTCAGAGCCATTTCTCAGTGGTTACTTATCCAAATTCAGTGATTTAAAGCTTGTTGGATTCAGATTACTGTCTAGTATAATCATACAAAGTTTCATAATCATTGGATTCCTAAAGTTTGAGTTATGTTGATTTTTCTGCTCACTGGTCTCAAACTGTAGCAGCCCGTGAAAATCGGGATGATGTCATCAATTGTTAAAACTCATTCTCAGTGTGTGGTTCATTATTTTTGATGAGATTACTCTTGAAAGTTAGCTCTTTAAGCTACCTAGACTTACCGAAGAGGAATTAAGCTAATTTCTGCTGTGCTCAGAGAATTATGTAAAACACTGGACAGGTGTATGAACCAAGAATAGCAAGTTTTCACCTCTGAGCTAACTCCAACTTATCTGTTTTGATCTATCTTTTTGAGACTGATCTTCCAAGGTACATAGGGTGTCTAATACATCCATTGGCAAGCTAAAAGGGCCCACCATATACTCATGGAGTTCATTTGGCTGGTGTAGATCAAGGATTTTGCAATACCTCTTCATCTTCAAGCACATACCTATCCATCTCTTCATAGTGGTATCAGAGCAAGGTTGGACAACATGGCAGATGGATTTCCTTCATCAATTGACAAATTGGACAGAGGTAACTACTCAGCTTGGTCATTAAGAATGGAAGCTTATCTCCAAGGTAGAAGTTTATATGGTTATGTGGCTGGAGATGAAGTTATGCCAAGTTTCAGGAACAAAAGTCAACCAACACAAGAAGAGCAAGAAAGATTGAGCACATGGTGCTCCAAGGATGCACTTGCAAGGTCTTATCTCCTCAACTCTATCTCAGATTTTTTGTTGCCTCACATTAGAAGTTGTAAGACATCTCAGGAAGTGTGGTATGCACTTGAAGTTTTCTTTTCTTCAAGTACCAAAGCTAGGAAGCATCAACTATGGCTGGATTTCACAACTCTCAAGAAGGCTCCCAAACAAAATGTGACTGATTTTGTCACAAACCTCAAGGACATAGCGGATCACTTGGGAAGCATTGGAGAGGTAATAGATGAAGAGCAAATTGTAAGGCAGGTGATCAATGGCTTGAAGGTAGATGACCACTGTGAAGCATTCACCACAGCTATGGATTTGTACATGGACATGCATGTACCTGATTTCAATACACTCATTGGACAACTACTTACTCAAGAGGCAAAGCTTATCAAAAATGGAGAAAGCTCTAAAGGTAATCAATCTTCAGCTTTATACACTGATAAAAGCAAGTCCAAAGATAACAAAGAAAAGGCAAAGAAAGTGGATGATGAAGCAGGTACATATCAAGCTAACTATGCAGGTAGAGGAAGACATGGCAGAGGTAGAGGAAGAGGAGGTAGACAAGGCAGGAGGAGATCCCAAGACTCCAACCCATGTTCTATTTGTGGACTAACTAATCATACAACTGAAAATTGCTTTAGGAATTCCAGGAATCAAAGAGGCAGAGGATACAATAGAGGAAGTTATGGCTACTCAAGAGGAAGGTTCAACAACTACCATGGCAACTACAACAACTACAATCATTCAAACTATCAAGGAGGCTACAAAGGAAGGAGAGACTACAATAACTACATAGAAGACTCAAACAAAGAGGATTCATTATTGATCATGAACATGGCTATGCCACAAGGTAAATCTGATGAGCATATTTTCTACATAGATTTAGGTTGTTCAAATCATGTGGCAGGAAATGTGGCACTCCTATCAGATTTAGACGATCCAAGGAATAAGCATGAGGTACAAACAGGAGATGATACAAAACATCCTGTGGAGAAAATAGGCAATGTCAAAGCACCTAATGGAAACATCAACCTACTCAGTAAGGTACTCTATGTCCCTACCATTACAAAGAATTTGATAAGTGTTGGGCAGATAGTAGAGAAAGGGTTGCAAGTCAGGTTCACAAAAGCAGGAGCATTTGTTGAAGATCCAAGTCAAGGATTCAGAAGAATTGCAAAAGGTGAAAAGACAGGTAGATTGTTCACATTTGAATTACAGGACACTAGAAACATTGCTCTCTTTAATTATGGTAGTCAGACACTCACAGAATTGGAAGTATGGCACAAAAGGTTAGCACATATTGGTGAAAGGTCATTAAAGCAAATCTGCAGGGAGCAAAGTGTACTTGGACTTCCTAATTTGTCAAAACAACATATGATTTATAAGTGTAGTGCATGTCAATTTGGAAAGTCTCACAGGTTACCATTCATGAAGAAAGGTTATATGCATGGAGATCTCTTGGAGTTGGTTCATACAGATGTATGGGGACCTAGCAAGGAAGCTTCAATATCTGGATCAAGGTATTATGTTTCCTTTATTGATGATTGCAGCAGATGGACTATCCTATTCTTTATGAAACACAAAGATGAAGTTTTTTCATGTTTCAAAAGATATTTGGCTCTTGTGGAGAATCAAACAGGTAAATCACTAAAAAGGCTAAGGTCAGATGGAGGGGGAGAATACTTCTCCCATGATTTTGATTCTTTTCTTCAAGAAAGAGGAATCAAAAGAGAGGTAACTACAAGGTACACTCCTGAGCAAAATGGAGTGGCAGAAAGGAGGAATAGGACAATTGTTGAAGCTGCAAGGTCTATGTTAAATGAAAAGCATTTACCTAATTACTTATGGGTTGAGGCTGTATCTACAGCCACTTACTTGATTAACAGGTTGCCTTCAAAATCCCTTGATGGGATGACTCCATATGAGGCTTGGAATGGAAGAAGACCAAGCTTAGATCATTGTAAAATTTTTGGATGTATTGCTTTTGCTCATGTTCCTTCACAGGTTAGAGGCAAGATGGATCCAAAGGCAGAAAGGTGTGTATTTATTGGATATGACAACAATCAAAAGGGCTACAGGTTATACAACCCTACCAACAAAGGATTCTTGGTAAGCAGAGATGTAGTTTTTGATGAGAACAATTCATGGTATGAAGATTCATGCAGGAAGGTCAATTTACCATATGATCTTGAAGAAGATTTTCCAAAGCTTGGTAGAGAACAACCGAAGATTGAAGCACAAGACACCTCAGAGGATGATGAAGAATCTCAGATGGAAAAGATCAAAGCATGGAAGTCTAAAGGTAAAGCAAAATTGCAGGAACTTGGACATGAGGCAGAATCATCACATCATGGCCTAAGAAGATCTATGAGGGAAAAGAAAAAACCAGAAAGGTATGGGTTTGACACCTCATTAGTAACTAAACATTCTAGCTACATAGCACATGACATAAACCAAGAGGAGCCATCATCATTTGAAGAGGCCAAAGCAAAAACAGAATGGAAGCATGCAATGAAGGAAGAGATTGAAGCACTTGAGGAAAACAACACTTGGGATTTGGTGCCCAAGACTTCATCCATGAAGGTAATAGGCTCAAGATGGGTCTATAAACTCAAGAAGAATTTTGATGGTTCCATTAACATGTATAAGGCAAGGCTTGTAGCAAAAGGCTTTGCACAAACTCAGGGAATTGATTATGAGGAGACCTTCTCTCCTGTGGCAAAGATGCCTACTATTAGGGTTTTGCTTAGTATTGCCTCTTCCAAGAATTGGAAGATACTTCAACTAGATGTAAAGAATGCATTCTTGAATGGTTGGATAACAGAAGAGGTATATATGGCACAACCACCTGGTTTTGAGAATGAAGTTTATCCTGATTATGTGTGTAAACTTAACAAAGATGATGCAGATGGTATGAAGAAGATTAATCTGATTTAGATTTGAAGCTATTTTCTGATGCAGATTGGGCTGGCTCCAAGGAAGATAGAAGGAGCACTTTAGGTTATCTTACCTTTGCAGGTTCAAAGCTTATTTCATGGTCATCCAAGAAGCAACCCACAGTTGCTCTCTCTTCTACTGAAGCTGAATATAGAGGTCTTGCCATAGCTACTCAAGAAGCTATGTGGATGAAGACATTGTTTAAAGATCTTGGATTGGAGTTTGGAACTCCAACTATTTTTGGTGACAATATGAGTTCTATTCATTTGGCTGCTAATCCTATTTTTCATGCAAGGACTAAACATATTGAAGTTCATTATCACTATGTACGAGAAAAGGTTCTAAGCAAAGAGATTCAAATATCATATGTGTCCACTCATCAACAATGTGCAGATATTCTAACCAAAGCATTGGATGGTACAAAGCTTTGCAAATTCAAGGCTATGATTGGTTTGCAGGTAATCTTGGAAGATTGAAGACCTCAAGCATACTTGGCTTGAGGGGGAGCTGTTGGAGCAAGTCTATGACAAGCCTAAGTATTGGCTTGAGTCCCACAAAGTCATAAAAGAAGCTTTAAAATGAAGACTATGTAAAGTTCACTTGTGAACTACCTCTTGTAACTTTTGAAGAGTTTACTTAATGTAAAAGTAAGAGAATCTTAAGTGGTTGAGTCCACTTGATCAAGAATGGAAAGAGGAGCCACGAATTCGTGATTTGTGGTAGGTAGAGAATCAAATCAATCATTGATTGATTGGAGAGTGATTGAGGGAAGTTAGCCTGCCAAACTCAACTATAAATAGATGGCAGTTTTAGTCGTGGTTAGAGAGACCTATGTGAAGACCTCCAAGAGCTGAGCTTTATGCCATATCAAGGTGTGATTACAAGGCACACATATGTATTAGTAAGTCATTGTATTGTACAAGCAATATACTTTCATTTTCATGATTATTTGAGTTCATCTTTCCATGTTGTTGTGAAGTGTACTACTCACTGCCATTACTCTCAGTTTTCTTAGTCAGCTTGCAGAGATGTTTTCTCTGAGCTTGGTGCATCATTTTCAGTGATTTAACTTGGTAAAGTTAGCTCTATAAGTCTACTATATGCTCACAAATTTTCATGTCATTTGGATGTTGAAATCTTCAGTTATGTTCATTTGAAGTCAAGAGGGTCTGTTCATCTTCACTTCTCTGTCAGGTACCCGACTTTTTCACTCATCTTGTCAGAGCCATTTCTCAGTGTTTACTTATCCAAATTCAGTGATTTAAAGCTTGTTGGATTCAGCTTACTGTCTAGTATAATCATACAAAGTTTCATAATCATTGGATTCCTAAATTTTGAGTTATGTTGATTTTTCTGCTCACTGGTCTCAAACTGTAGCAGCACGTGAAAATCGGGATGATGTCATTAATTGTTAAAACTCGTTCTCAGTGTGTGGTTCATTATTTTTGATGAGATTACTCTTGAAAGTTAGCTCTTTAAGCTACCTAGACTTCCCCAAGAGGAATTAAGCTAATTGCTGCTGTGCTCAGAGAATTATGTAAAACACTGGACATGTGTATGAACCAAGAATAGCAAGTTTTCACCTCTGAGCTAACTCTAACTTATCTGTTTTGATCTATCTTTTTGAGAGTGATCTTCCAAGGTACATAGGGTGTCTAATACATCCATTGGCAAGCTAAAAGGGCCCACCATATACTCCTGGAGTTCATTTGGCTAGTGTAGATCAAGGATTTTGCAATACCTCTTCATCTTCAAGCACATACCTATCCATCTCTTCACAATTACTAGTCCATTTCTAGGCATAACTGGTGCATGGACTTAGTAATGAAGGTGGGATTCTTATCCCTTGCAAGACTTTAAGAATTCTTGATTCACTTGAATTTGTTTTGGAGAACTTGAAGTTAAGTTGTCCCATACATCTAACTTAGATGTTTGTACAATGGTTTACTTTGATCCAACAGTTACTTGATTTTTTCACCCAACTAGAGGACTACTTTGTCCTAATGAGTTTAAAAATCCTTTGTAAACTGTAGGAGAAAGTTTACCATTTCGGTGGATTCAACCATACCAACTTGACCAATACAACTTCAAAATGAAAATTGTCCAACTTAGGACATTTTCTTCAAAGACTTGAGCTAAAAGTTCTTAGGAATTGTCAATCTTGTTGAGCAATTCCTAACTTCCCTATTCTAGAGTATACTGGACTCTAGGAAATCTTTTATGCTATAACTTGAAGCAAACTCGAATGAATAAGTCCACTTAGACTTATCATCTTTTGAAGATTGAAAAGGTTCTTGTACATAACATCTATCTAGGATATTCAAGTTAGTTATCTAATGCTAACAGGCTAACCCTGGTCTTTTGCAAAAGGAATCAGATACCATGTTTGAGCCTATTCCAAAAGTTTTGAAAAGCGGAAAGAAATAACTAAAACTCTATACAACCAATTCATACTTCGAAGATACGTAAACTTGTTATGAGTCAAATTCTAGTTGACTCAGGACTTTAACTTCTCAATGATCTATTTCAACAAGCTATTGAAGCATTGTATTTATCTTTAAGAGAAATAAGCTGGATTCTCAAAAAGATTCAAAACAAATCAAAAACATTATCCAACCACAAGATACTAGTGTGGTAACCAACATCAGTGTGTCGACCCACTGAGGTTCTGTTTGGTATTCAAATAATGCTTCACTTGAGACTAAGTTCAAATCCAATTCAGTCTTTCTGAATCCTTACTAGTAATGCAATTCTTGTGCATTTCTTTGAGTCAAAAGAGTGAATTTACTAAGTTTCATTAGGAACTTGATACTTGACTTAGTCAATTAAATCTTTAGTTGAAAAGATCAATTCAAAATCAAAGTCCTAATTTCTTCAGAAATTTATAAAATATTTCCGAATTAACAACACTTTGTCTTGAAGTGTTTCAAGAAGATCATGTATAAGGATCTGCCAAGCTATATGGAAGTAACTCCACAAAAGGAAGTAAGCCCAAAGCTTTGCGGAAAGCTTCAAACTTCTCCCTGGGTAGAGCCTTCGTGAAAAGGTCTGCAATGTTCTCCTGCATGGGCACATATGCCAAGCTGATCTCCCCAGCAGAGAACCTCTCCCTGACATAGTGATAATGCACCTCAATGTGCTTAGTGCAAGCATGGAACACAGGGTTCCTCGCAACTGCCAATGCGCTCTGACTGTCAGTGAAGATGGTGGTGGCAGAATTCTGACCAACACCCAAATCAGCCATAAGGCGTCTCAGCCACACAAACTCAACAGTAGCTGTGAAACCTGCCCTATACTCAGCTTCACAACTGGAAGTGGCCACAGTAGGCTGCTTTTTGCTCAACCAAGATATACATGAGCTACCAAGCATGAAGCAAAAGCCACTAGTGGACACACGAGTGTCATAGCAACCAGCCCAATATCAAGGCCAAAACACTGCAATAATGTGTCAATATATTTCGTTTGACACAAAGCCATTCCACCATCAACTTGCATAAACTGAATGCCCAAATAGTGATGCAAATGCCTCAAATCAGACATCTCAATTGAGGCATGCAAATCAGCCTTAAAATCAGCAATATGCCTGTCGTGAGGACCAGTGAGCAGCATGTCATCAACATAAACCACAATGATCATAAGCACATCATTAGTATGCTTAACATATAAGGTGCTTTCAGTTGGACTGTTCTCAAAACCATGTGCAATCAGATAGGCATGTATCTTCTCATACCAAGCACGTGGTGCTTGCTTTAAACCATATAATGCCTTCTTTAACCTGCACACCGGGTTTTCATGCCCTTTCTGCACAAAGCCACGGGGCTGAAAAACATACACTTCTTCATGCATGTCACCATTCAGAAATGCAGTTTTAATGCCCAACGGATGTACATTCCAACCATGATGGCTGCAAGTGCACAAATGCTCCAAACAATAGTCATACGACATGTAGGTGCAAAGGTCTCATCAAAATCAATGCCTCTTTCCTGCGCATAACCCTTTGCAACAAGCCTAGCCTTATACCTGTCAACTGTACCATCAGGTTTACGCTTCAGCTTGTATACCCACTTAGTGCCAATGGCCTTCTTGCCAGGAGGCAAGTCACATAAAGACCAAGTACCATTCTTCATTATTGCATCATATTCAGATTGCATAGCAGGCATCTAATTTTCTGAATTTTGTGCTTCATCAAACAAAACAAGCTCATTCTCATCATAGAGACTAGATACAGCCATAGCATAGCAATCTGATGCTAAAGAGGCACTACGAGAGCCTGAACGAGTACGATATGATAGAGGTGCATCTAATTTGCTGTCACGCAAAGTCTGCACCAGCCATTTTGGCATAGTTTTTGCCTACTCAATATCAGCTCTCTCATCAACTAGTGCATCATGTAAATCTGCATAAAAAATGGAATGATCTGCATCATCACATGAAACCTGCAAAGGCTGAGAAGTTGCCTCATTAGGACCAGCACTAGCCTGTCCACCTGTAAAAAGAGGCAACAAAGTATCATACATGTCTTTGGAGCTAACAGATGTCTCCTTAGTACATGAAAGCAATGGCTGAATAGCATCTTCCACAAAAAAAACATCACGACTAACCAGAATGCGTTTAGTTTATGGATGATACAGACAATATCCTTTACTTTCAGAATTGTACCCAACAAAAATACATTTTACTGCTTTATCATCCAATTTTCTGCGATGTTGTTCAGGCACTAATGCATATGCCAAACAACCAAAAACACGTAGATGAGCAACAGATGGATTGCGAACATGCCAAGCCTCATATGGAGTGATAAACTGCAATGCTTTAGTGGGACACCTGTTAAGTAGATATGCTGCACACATGACGGCCTCAAGCCAGCATGACTCTTGACCATACACCTCGCCATCTCCATGAGTGACGTGTTCTTTCATTCAGCAACTCCATTTTGTTGAGGTGTATATGTCACTGTACACTGGTGTTTTATCCCATGTTCAGCCAGAAATGCATTAAAATCAGAAGACATATATTCCCCCCCTCGATTAGAACGGAGGATGCCCATTTTACATGCTGATAGATTTTCAGCCAAAACCAAAAATTGTTTGAAGCACATGAACACTTCGGATTTTGCCTTCAATGGATATACCCATGCATGCTTGGAAAAATCATCGATGAAAGTCACGAAGTAAAGATAATTCCCAAAAGAAGGTGTCTGCATAGGACCACAGACATCACTATGTACAAGCTGCAATTTCTGACTAGCCCGAACTAAACCATCTTTTGGAAAGGATGAACGGTGCATTTTGCCCAAAATACAGCCTTCACAAACATGTTTTCCAAGTGCCTCAAGTTTGGGCAAAGAGGACACCATTTCAGATTTCTGCAGGCGTAACAAACTAACAAACTTCAGATGACCAAAGCGTGCATGCCAAAGCTTTGCATCTGACATAGCCTGAGAATCATTTACTGCACATGCCAAATCATTTACAGATCTTTCATAGTCTATGAGCTTATACAACCCACGACATAAAATGCCAGAAGCAATAATCACATCACCATTTGACAAATCATGAACTGTACACTTGTCATCAACAAATTTCACAACCAAGCCAATCTTGGCTAATGCAGAAACTGATAACAATTTTTCTTGATCCCTGGCACAAATAAAGCATCTGAAAAAGTGAAAGAACTACCATCAGCAGTAGTCAAAATGATCTTACCAACTCCCATAACAGGATAAGAGGAGTTGTTGGCGCATGTAACAGTATTCATTGTAGGGGCAGGCTCGAGTGAAGAGAAGAAACTGCGCTGTGAGGTAATATGTTTGGTCGCCCCACTGTCAAAATACCAAACATCTGAGTCTACTACAGACATGCAATCCTCATGAGAAGATGGGTCAAAAGTGCAGAGAGCAGTAAACGCCCATTCTTCTTCCTGCACAAGATTAGCAGACTCTGTTTTTGGTGTAGAGGCCTCTGCAACAACCATTCCAACCTCTTTCTTCTTTGCCTCTTTAGAAGCCACTTTTGGACAGTTCTTTATGATATGATCATTCCCTTTACAGTACTTACCAAACAATTTCTGCTTTTCTGATTTCTTCGAATATGCAGAATTAGTAGATTTCTGCTTACTAGTTGAAGAGCTCCATTTTCCTTTGCCCTTCTAACTAGCTAGGAAAGCTTGATCTGCAACTCGCATAATGGACCTGTTCTACCTGGAATGATCTTCTTGCAACAGAACAGAGACTAACTCTACAAATGATAAGGCATTCAAATTGCCTTTCATCATCAAACGAAGAGTAGAAGCAAAACTCTGATATGAATCAGGAAGACCATTCAGAACGGTTTGCACAAGTGAGCTATCTGGTATAACCTCATCAGTAGAAATCAACTGCTCCTTCAAATCTTTGATCTTCGTTAAGAAAGTGTCCATAGAATCACCTTCATTCATGTGCTCACTCTCCAACTGTTTTCAGACTTCGAGATGCTTATACTGGCGAATAGAAACTGGTATATACCTTTGGCACAAAAAGACAAAATAGCCTGCACAAGTGCTGGGATAGTGTGTTTTGAGGCCAAAACGAGCTCAGATCGTGATTTTGACGCCACAAAGCGAAGCTTTTTTGATCTCGAGAACACGCTGAGTATGCTCACCAAAATTCATGTGATTCTGAGACTGCAAACGGAGGAGTGTTGACGGCGCCCTAGATGAAGCGACGACCTTCTCTGATACCAATTGTTGGAGATAAACGTCTGGGGAAGCACGTGAACAACACAAGGAAGGAGAAGAAGCTTGGAGCACAACACACAATACTGAATGTATTACTAGAGAGTGTACAAAGATAAGTAGCCCATTAGGGCAATAGGCGTATATACAAACCGGGGGAAAAAAACCTCCTAAAGAAGGAAAAAAGTGCCCCGACAGTCCTAGAGTATTCACACACATCACTACCTAAATATATCAACAGGCACTTCATGACTTGGTGCTTGAAGGCCCTTAGCAAACTTTTGTGTCTATGTACAATTACCCAAGGCACTAATTGTGTCATTTTGGTTAGGAAATCCTTAGTTGTAACTACATTAGGACTTAACTTTAGAGGAAAAGTACTAGGGCAAATAGGCATTGCCATGGGTCTAGGAATGCAAGAGCCCCATGTAATATCAAGATCTGTATTGACTTACCAGCTGCCTCAATCTCTCCAAAGGAGAAAGAAACTTGTAGGGAAATTAAAGGCAACTGAGAAATGATGTAAATATTTGGATAATACAAACTTTAGTTTTTCCTATTTTGTCTAGTCCTATGTATGAAATGTTCTTCATAAATTGAACCTACCATTATCTCCAAAAATTCTATGTAATTTTAAGTTTCTTTCTTCATCTAAGTGCTGTCTATGGTTCGTGGTATCTCAAAAAGCATAAAATAGGCCAAAAAATCCCTAGCCACAGAAACACGGAAATCAGCCTTGCAAAAATTTTGCAGGGCTGATTCCCACGTTTCTGTGGCTGGGGCTTTTTTGGCCTTTTTTAGTGTTTATGAGGGCTCCAAAATGTAGGATAGTATGATATTATTCAATTTCTCTTGCTTATGGGTGACATCAACTATACACTGAAGTCTGAGCAAGCCAAAGATTACTTGGAGTGACTAACCTCTGTATTATACACTCTTAACACTAGTGTTGTACCAAAAGAGGACACTATAGTGTCCTTTTTTCTAATAAATAAAAAAATCACACAAACTAATCAAATAAAATTTTGAAAAAACCTTAAAACCCCATAAAGGCCTATACCTAGATGCTCTATAAAAAATATATATTTTAAAAAATAACCTTTTTTGATAACTTAAAATATAGAAATTATTGAATATGGTTGAGAAAACTTGTTTTTATGTAAACTTATATATGAAAAGAAAGAAATATCTCCATAAAAAGAATTTTCCTCCTATTGGAATCTCTTGATATATTTAGGTAGTGATGTGTGTGAACACTCTAGGACCGCCGGGGCACTTTTTTCCCTCTTTAGGAGGTTTTTTTCCCCTGGCTTGTATATACGCCTATTGCCCTAATGGGCTACTTATCTTTGTACATTCTCTAGTAATACATTCAGTATTGTGTGTTTGTGCTCCAAGCTTCTTCTTCTTCCTTGTGTTGTTCGCGTGCTTCAGCAGATGTCTATCTCCAACAATTGGTATCAGAGCAGGTCGCCGCTTCTTCTAGGGCGCCGTCGACACTCCTCCGTTTGGAGTCTCAGATTCACACGAAATTTGGTGAGCATACTCAGGGTGTTTCCGAGCTCAAAACAGCTTTGCTGTGTGGTGCCAAAATCGCGATCTGAGCTCGTTTCGGCCTCCGAACACACTATCACAGCGCTTGTGCAGGCTATTTCTTCCTTTTGTGCCAAAGGTATATACCAGTTTCTGTTCGCCAGTTTAAGCATCTCAAAGTCTGCTACAGGTCTAGCAGAACTCATCTGGGTAGTTGCGTTCAACTTTTTGAGATACAGTCAATTTTTTTGCATCAAGGTATTTTAGTCACCGGCCATGGCTGAAAGTAGTGATGTATTCCGTATGTTGGCTGTTGAGGATAAGTTGGATGGTACCAACTACCCATTATGGGCTTATATGATGCGACATGTACTGGTTGCAAAAGGATTGTGGAACATTATGCAGGGTGTTGAAAGACGTCCTGTTACACCTGTAATGACAGGTACTGCAAATACAGGTGTTGGAGCTGATGAAGATGGTGTCGAAGATGATATTCCGCAGATTCCTGCTCGAGACGGCTGAATCTATTATCACTTACAATCGAGTTTTAATGAAATTATATGATTTTGAGTCAAAATTGTGAAATCTTGAACTCAAAATCAAGTTTTATCAAAATCGTGATTTTTCACGATTTTGTGCAAAAAATCATGATTTTTCACACAAAATTGCGTTTTTCATACAATCATGATTTTGTGGAATTTCACAATTTTTTCTAGAAAATCGTGATTTCTCACAAAATTGTGTTTTCCCTCACAATCGTGATTTTTCACGATTTTGTGAGTATTAATGATTTTGAGCTCAAAATCGTGAAATTTTGATAGCTCCAAATCACAATTTTAAGTCACAATTGTGATTGCTCACAATCGTGGAAAAACACAATTTTCTAAAAACATCATGTTTACTAAAAATTGCGTTTTTTCTTGCACAGAATCGCGATTCTATGCAAGTTTAACTAATAATCACTACCAAAGCACCTAATCAAAAAAATGATATGCAATAAAACATTTTTCTAAAATTTATAAAAAAACCTACTTAAAAATCAAAATGTCAAAAAATCATGATTCTGCTAAAAATCACGAATTTTAGTTTTTCTTATAGATTTTTTTAGTTTCAATTTGCAAAAAGTAGTCTAGTAAATCTTACCTTGAGACTTGAGATTTGGGTTTCCACAATCCAAATTGCTGGTAGGATGTAGAAAATCGCGCTTTTGTAGCTCTCACTCTCTCTCTCACTCACTCTCACTCACAAATGAGGTTTTTCGCCTTCAAAACTTGCTTATATAGCTTCTAGAAAATCATGATTGTGTGCCAAATTGTACCATTTCACTTAATTTTCAAATAAACACCCTTAATTTTTACTCTAATGATTATAATCCTTACTTCCCAGGCAATTCAACACTTTGCCTATGTTCTTGCCTCAACAGAAAATTGCGATTCTGTGTATAGGATCAAAATCTTGCAGAAAATTTCAAATCCAATCCTTACCCTTTCCACTTGAATTCACTATCATTGCTTGGTTGATATACTTATGCATTCAAATTTGTAAAATTGAAAAGAGGTTACCCAATCCAAAAAATCACGATTCTTTGCTCAAAATCGTGATTTGGGTTCTTTCAAAAAATCGTGTTCCTTTTAACTTTGCATCCAACCACGTCTTCCATCTTCACTTTGTACCTCTCCCATCAGCATAGTATAAAGGATTAGCATAGACAACACCTTAATATTTCAATCCAAGAAGTATACTAAGACCAGAACCTCTTCTAATACCAATGAGATCCAAGAAATTGCAAGAAATGACCATATTATCTGATATTTTCTTGAAGAAGAAGTTGAAAACTAGGTTTTGAGATATCTTGAGGTAGGAATAAGTATTTTCTATGATTCTTGTGCCTAAAGCATGCTATTTTTTTTATAGATTCCAAGTATGAACTCATAACTAAATTTCAATACATATATCATCATGATGAGATAATCGTGATTCTGACAAAAATGGTATTCTTCATGAACAACAATAGTTTCTTGCAAATAGCCATTCAATATTGTAAAATAATCCTCTTCTCACAAGATTCACTCAGTAATACTCATGTCTCACCAACAAAATCCATGAAAAAACAAGGATAGCATTCACATTCAGCCATGAAAACTAGAGAAAAGGGAGAAAACATGATTTTTTGCTAAGAGCTCTCAAATTCATAATCAACAAGTACAAATGATCATCCCCCCTTCAAAATACAAGATTTTGACCTTTATACTTTTTCAAGTGTCCATGTTCACACTTGAAATTAGGTCCTTTCAACTTCTAATCCAAAAATAACTAAGTTTTGAGAGCTCCAAAAAATCTCTAAAAAATACATAGCCTCTAATGGACCATGAGGAAGACTCTTCCTCATTTTTACATCATTATGACCATCATATGTACAGAATCTGTCTCTTTTACAAAATATTTTTGACTCAAAAAGATACATTCTAACAACTATGCCACTAGATGTGTGCTATCACAACCTACAAATCAAGAGAATATAGATCTTCACATAGCCTATGTGAGCAAAAAATTAAATGCTATAGAAGAAAATTACACAACCATCAAGAGAAAAGGCTTAGGTATGGCTTATGTGGTAAAAAATTTGGACATTATTTGCTTGCAAATAATTCTAAGTTTTTTACAAACCATCAAGCTCTACTCTACTTAGTGAACAAGCCTTGCAACATGCACAAGTTAGTAAGATGTTTTCTCTTACTAATGGAATACGATTTTGAAGTAGTGGTTAGGAAAGGAAAGATTCACCTTCACGAAGATCACCTTTCACGACTTACTTCTAGATAATCCCGGCAAGGAGTGTCAAATGAACTTCTTGAGGCTTATCTTTTCAATCTAGAAGTAGTTTTAAACTGGGTTAAACAACTCGTGCCTATTATGAAATTTTTCCCCAAGAATCCAATGGTGGAAACCAAGGAAAATGAAGTAGTTAAATCATAGAGATATCAGATACTGACAAGAAGCATTTATAAGCAATCTAATCAAGGAATTCTAGCTTGTTGCGTGGAAGAACAGAAGCACAATAAATGGTTGCAACTCTCACATATAGGTGCATTAGGGAAACATCACTCGAAACATAGAATCCTACACACACTGAAATGATAAGGTGTATATTGACCAACAATGGAAGTCGATGTCTATAGGATGATCAAGGAGTGTCAAAGTTGTATTACTAGACCTATGGTCAAACATGCCACTTTATATCACATGTCTCTAGTACTTGAATGGAGTAGTCCTATCATAGACTTCCTAAGGATGAAAACATTTCCACAAGAAATGACCTTAGCATGATGAAAAAGTCTAGAGCAGGAAGCTCAAGACTATACCCTCAAGTCTAGATGATAATCTATACAAACTTGGACGAGATGGATATCTGAGACTATGTCCATGAGAGGGAATACTTGAAGATATTAGAAACTATACACCAAGGTGTTGTAGGAGGGCACTTTGGGCCTGATCGAGTGATCAAAGGCATATTATTTTTAGGACTATGGTGGCCCAGTCTTCATATGGATGCACATACCTATGTTAAGAGATATGACACATGTTAGTGAACTCAATATCCAATTTGTAGAGACAAGATGCCTCTAGGACCAATCATGGGAGGATGTGCATTCCCTAAGTGGGGCGTAGACTTTGTGGGAACCGTTTTAACCATCACACTTGAGGCTCTCATGTTGAATACATATTTGTAGCCATAGATTATCTGACCAAATCGGTAGCCGTGAAGGCCACAAGAAAGAATGATGCACAAATGATGGTAAAATTCTTGTTTGAAAATGTATTCACTAGATATGGGTTGCGTATAGAATTGGTGAGTGATAGAGGAACTCATTTCCTAAATAAATTCCTTGAATATTTCTTGCAAGATTTTATGGTGATTCACAAGAAGTCAATACTATATCATCCACAAGCCAATGGATAGGCAAAAAGTACTAACAAAATCTTATGCAATGTACTAACTAAGCTCATAGATAATAAATGCTCTAACTGGGACAAACAGTTACACCATGATGTTTGGGCATACAGAGTGGCCTACAAAATGGTACTCAATGCGACTCCCTTTCAAATATTCTTTGGTCAAAATGTAGTGCTTCCATTGGATTTCTTGATACCCATTCTCAAGGTCGCACAAGAGCATCAATGGAGAGGCCATGAGCTATCGTCTAGGATTATTGAATTAGAATGCTTAGGAGACACTAGGCTAAGGGAAACAACAAGAATATATGTATCCAAGAAGAGGCAGAATGCTTATTTTGATGCACATGTGAAAGACAAGGGCTTGAAAGTTGGCGATTTGGTATTGGTATACACTCTGAAGAAACATGCTCGTAAGTTAGAGAAATGTGGTTATGGACCTATGATTATCAATAAACTTTCAACAATTGGAGCAGTGTAGTTAGCCACCTTAGAAGGAGATGTAATGCCAAATTACATTAATGCATGTAGAGTCAAGATTTATCAAGAACCCATGACAAAAGAAATTCTTATATGACTCACCTTGTCTAGGAAATGTAAGTAAGAAGAGAAAAGAAATCAAGAGGAAGCTCAAGCTAAAGCCCTAGAATGCATTAAACATATGGAGCTTAGTCCTCAAGGTATAGCCATAGATAGAAATGAGAGAGTAGAGGAGCTCCATTGAGTGGATGCCATCAAGTGAGTAGATCACAATACATACCACATGGCAATGTAGCAAGCGAAGAGGAATGCTTATCCTAACATAGGTGACATATGGCCTTTCATCACAGCCAAGCTAGGGAAAGGCACTACACTCAAGATAATTAGAGCCTTGATTGATTCATGAGATACCAGTAGTGCAATTAGGTATTTCTACTATTAAGACATGGGCATGGTGGAAATCACAATCCTCATACAAGATGTCCCATGGATAGTAAAGATCTTAGTTTGCCATGACGAAGATCTTACAAAACTGTTGATTGTAGGCCAAGAATGGATATACAATCACTCAATGAAATTAAATATTAGAAAATGCTTTCTCCAATTTTGGGGGCTAAACAACACCTTACGGTATATCTAGAAAACCATGTGACCAGTAATCACAACTCGGATGGAGAGGTTTTCAATCCTCGCATCAGAGAAAATGGCAATGAAAAATCCAACTCTCAACAGATGGGGATTATTAGATTCTCTAGACCCCCATCCAAACTTTGTGCATGCATGCCATGCCTAGATCTGTTATACACAATGGCTCACTTCTTAATGGGCAAGTCATGCAAGTGTTGGATCTCCGTTCTTTTCCAAAGCAAAGTGTTTGACCGACCTCTCACATACAACAATGAAGAGTTAACCATAGTAGAAGCACAAACTCCAAAGATCAACCCACACCACATGAGTGAACCAATATGGATATCCATCCACTCCAAGCATGAAGAAAATATGGGTACAAAAGGGTGAGCAACTCATGACTTAGGAACTACCTCAGTTACCATTAAAGAAGCATATGATGAACCCAAAACATCAACCGTAGAAACAAAGAGTGAGATTTACATTTTTTTTTTTTTTGGGTGCCTAAGTGATTAATGAAGGTTAATCCCAACACATAGAACATGTGGGTGCCTAAGTCCTGATTCGTAGCTCAAAATTCCCCTTATGTACACTCTTCCACCCAATTTTCCATTCAATCCCCACTGAAAAAATAGTTGTTGTATCTCAATACCCTTGTAAAATAGTCCCTCGAACATCTTGGAATGGGTGCCCAAACATCCTCAAGACCACCCATACCTGCAAATCCCTAATCAACTATATCATTCATTAACCTCTTCCTATAATTCCTCAATTACACATCTCATCACTAACCAACATTGTAATGATCATCTTCCAAAATTCTTGTAAGAGATAATGAAACCGACCATGCATATGAGGTCATGCACTATCCAGACTATGCATATAGGAAGTCTGGCAATGTGCGTTAGACACAAAGACATCATCAATATTACTCCATATGACATGGCTACAAGGGATGCATATCAATTATGGAAAGGGATTGAGGACTTGCCACACTAATATTGACATTTGTTCCATACTTATATGTTCTCCTTTTGTAGCAGATATTTGTAATAGGCACAAAAGCTCACAATGGAAGCAGGAGATTCATTAGCGGTGGGTCCCTGTCAACACTCAATGGACTATCATAACCTACTAGCAAAAGAGTACCCTTTGCAGCCACTACATGAATTCCTTGGATTTTAGGGTCCCATGCCTATCGAAGATCCACCTCATGGATGAAATGATCGTATCCATGCAAAATTGCAATGGTTCCAAGGACTTGTAGGACCCCTTGCCAATGTAGAGTACATATTTGAAGCAAAGCTATATTTCAATAACATGTGTGGAAGGTAACAATTCTTTTCACAAGAATTTGAGACACTACACAATAAGGTAGAACTACAACTTATATGGGAGAGAGCTTGACTCAAAGGATACTTTGAAGCACAACAACAAAAACCAAACTTTTATAGGTGCTCCTATCTAATCAATACTCTTCATTCAGGTCCAAAGAAAGATGCTCTAGGCACTTTTTTTTTGCCCTCTCTAGTCTCTGAACCACCATTCAAGAGGTTCAAACTGACACACAAGCTTATTTGGGTAGCTTTAAAGATAAATAGAAGCCATATTCCATTAGAGAAAGAGATAGAAATGATGAAGAGAGGAGATGTGTTAAAGTGATCCCATATTTTATTTATCACATCAGAGTTATCGATGCCCCTATGAATATGTATGCAACACTTTGCATTTGTAGATCAAGACCGCTTCACCCAACCACACAAAAACATATGGTTTAGCTTATATTTTGCCAATAATCTCTCTATGAACATTGACGTATCACATGGATATTGGACCAACTATACCTAGCCAATCGTAAGTGGGCAAGGAAGCAAGTTGTTCAAGGATGTCGTGCAATTATGAGTATTGTGTATATGTGCCTTCTTTACCATATTCTGGTGTGCTCTAACCAACAATCAGTTACAAGAATACAAGAGCACCTATTTGACAACCTCCCATTGTACCAAGCACATGAGAGGATCTATCCAATCTTTACAAGTAGAAACATCATAGTCACCTCAACCATCTCCCAACTATCACCTTCATGACCACATTTAGTGTCCTCTTATCCGCATTCATATCTCATGCACACCTACACCTGAAGATCATAGTGATGATAGAACTGAACAACCTTCAAGCACAACACCATCAGCAATAGTGGTTACAGAACCAATTGCAATAGAGCATATGGCCACAAGACCTAAGGACATGTCTACAATAGGATGATTTGTGTTTCTTGTCTCGGATATGGGCACAGATGAGTTCAACACAACTTTTCACTCTATAATGCCAAAACCCCTTAATACAGAGTTCCAATTTTCATATACCCAATTTGTTTCCTAAGAATATGAATGCCTCACTTACCCAAGCTCCCAAATAGATAGAGAAGAAGGCTACAGCCACAAAGATTATGAGATGATGAACACACAATGATAGAGGATGATGAGGAAGAGAACATTTTTTAAGGATTTCACGGAGAACATCAAGAAACATAAGGTGCACAAAGGGAAGATTAGCAAAATAATCCTATCCTTCATAGATTAGCTTATATTGTCACTTTACAATGCTTTACACCACAATGCAAACCATTCATTCCCGTCGTTAGCTTACACAAGAACAAATCAATGACCTCATACAAGAAGAGCTTGACAATAATGGATTCGATGCTCCATTTATTGAAGCAACAAATATGCTTACAGAAGTAGTAGGTGCAGTAGAGGCCCTCAACTACTTGTCCCAATGACATCTTCAAAGATTTGATCCATAGCATGTGTGTATTCTCCCTCAAGCAGACCAAAATATTCAAGTGCCAATCCCATCGGAACTCTCCCCTAGATTTACACTTCGGGGTTGTTGACAGTATCCAAGGTGTTCCAAGAGGATTGATAAGACAAGGAAGCATGTGACAGTTAAGTCATCAATGTAGATCTGGCAAGTAGGCCAAGAAATTCTTTTTTCAAAATCAAACAATTATCAAAGTGATTTTCGTCACTCCAATTCATGGTAAATCCCATTTTTGATAATTGAAACTCCACTTGTTTCAAGACAAGGAGTCCTTGAGCTTGAGGAGTGCTAGGTCTATGCGCATACCAATTTTCATAATTTTTAGAGCTTGTTTGAGCCTCCAAAATAGGCTTAGGGACCTACATTTCAATGAGGCCAGACACTAGGTCTAAACAAGCCCAAAACTAGTCAAAAACTAGAAAAGGAGCTAGAGAGCTGATTTTGAAGGTGGGATTCTTGGGAATTGAAGTAAGTTAAGCACATTGCATACTTATTTTTTACTAATTAAAGATTCCATTGCTCCATCTCTTTGTCTCATAATGAGTACATGTGTGTGCATGTTGGTGTGCTTCACACTTACACACTTGTACTCTCACTTACTCATGGTCATCATACCACCCTCATGTCTCCTCAGATTGAAAATTATGAGGTGAATATCCTCATGTTGATACTCATCACTGTGCTAGAGTGGCATCAAATTTGGCATTGTTGTCCGGGATCGAGCTTTTAGGGTGAGTGTGTGATGGTAAGATGTAGAGATGTGATGTTGGAATCATAGGTAAAATATCATTTTTTACTTTTCTACCTCCCTCATCATCATCGCTACCATCTCTACTCCCTCCCTACCACCATCTCCACCTTCGCAAAATTCCACCAATTTTGGTCATATTCTCTCCTTCCCTTTATTCTTCACATTTTCCTTGTGAGAGCGCGAGAGAGAGAGAGAGAGGGAGAGAGATTGTGCATATTGTGTTCGTGTGTTTTGTGAAGTTTTTGGCAGGTAACAACATCCACAGTAACATTAGCAAGTCCAACATGTATAGAATCTCTGACATGCACCCCAGGGTGAAAGCTTTTGTCAATTGCAACAGACAATAAAACTCATCATTTGGTAAAACAAAGTGCACCACAATAGACTAGAGACCGTGCACATCATACATATGTAAAACTTTTTAGAAGATATTTGTTTTCTGTGTCAATTATGAAGGATGCCTCTATCCATCATGATAGATAGGTGTCAATCATCGATTGACAAAAGATAGACCCCGACGGCCAAGTGGTCTATCACGATGAACACCTTGTCCATCTTCATAAATAGACTTTCTCGAACAAAGGTGTCAATCATGACAGATAGCCCACACAAAAAAGGGCGTCCATCATAAATTCCATCAATTGTGACAGATAGATCATCAATCCCGATAGAGAGTTGTCCATCGTGCGATAGACATGTGTCCATCACGACAGACTAGTCAATCATGATTGACAGACCTTGATGGGCAGCCTATCCATCATGACAAACAAATCTTTTTGATTGTAATAGATAACCATTTTTTGCCAAAAAATTAGGGTTTTTAATTTGCAAAGATTTGATATAAAATTTGGTATTTTTTCAGGCAATTGGAGCTCTTAAGCAAGGCAAGGGGCTAGCTCACATATATATTTCACTTGGGGAGCATGGTTCCTAGGAATTGAAGCTCTTATCAAAGTGCCAAACTCGAGGTTGGAATATTCTTAACCCCCTTAGTCAATTTCTAGCTTAGGCTAAGCGCGACTAGAGGTATTGATTGATTAGCGTTATGCTAGGCATGAGTCAATTACAAGGAAACCTAATTGCAAGTTCAAGTATAGCTAGACTATAAATTTGGAAACTCTAAGCAAAAAAAGACAATAAATTCATTGGTCAACTCAAATTACAATATAACTCAAATATTTTTGGTGATGGGACTCATTGGATAAGATTTCACACCCAAAAGAGGAATCTAAAAAGAACAAATATTTGTGACAAAAAGACAATTGCAACATGGTTGTACTTTGAAATCATTGGGTAAATAGATAGAGCATATGAATTTGAGATAAGGAAGACACCTAGACCGAAATAGACAAAGCATTAAATCCTCTGAAGTGTCAATCACACAACTAGGTCATGGTTTCAATAGCTTATTAACTATGCTTACATACTAGGTTCTGAAACTAGTGATTCAAAAATGTCATTTAGCATGGAACAAACCAAAGGTAGTTTGGGCACAACATATTTTTAAACACTATCACATCCCTATAAGATGCAATTGGAATATATTAGGAACAACCGATTAGGTGCTCGCATCTATGAGGATGGTCTACAAAGATTCATAGTTCATCTTAAAAAGTCTGATCAACCCTTCAGACTTGAGCACCCAGTGGTCAAATTTGAAGAGACCTCATATATTGATAAGCAAGGAACCATGTATGTGGTTACCAGCTTACCAGATAGGACATATGAGTTTGGAATTGTCATTCTAGAGAATGAGATAAGAGACCTAGAACAGGGAAACATAGGACGAGAACCTTGAAGTTCTCATGGCAAATGCATCTTGACTAGAATCATCAACCCTGAGTGGATCCCTCAAGATAATAAAAGTATTGAACTTTTCTTGATTAAGAATACAGATGAAGCCTTTTGGAGATTTAAACTAGATCAACCCAACAAAGTAGGCAGATTCACAATATATGAGTTAAAAGACCTTGAGACACCAAGCAAGGTTCTCTACCTAGATGAAACTTTAGAGAAAATATTTGTGGTAACAGAGCATTGTAGGCATGCATACACTTGGAAGGGAAAATTGTTCTTCCCTCCACCAAGATCCAATGTGTCCCATGGCCAACAAGGAGTGATATTATCTCAGTTTCAGGGTACCCACAAGGAAAGAACCAAAGAAAGACCTAAAGTGAGCTTTGCAAACCCCTTAGGTAGAGAAAGATCAGGATTGGAGATAGAAAGAACACATCAGGAGAGGCATAGAGGTCTAAGACATCAAAGAGGCATGGATGATTTCCCCATGCCAAGACCTAGAGAAGACCCTAGGATCTTGAGGCTTACTCAACTCGTTAAGTCCATGAAGAACTACTTCGATGGCAAGGGGATCCATAGAATCATGTAACAGAGTTTAGACAAGTTTTAAGAGCTAAAAAGGTAGATGCGTTGTTCACTCAATATAACTCCTTCGATCTAACCTTCAAAAACATAGCCTTGACATGGTTTCAATTGCCACATCAAGGTCAATTCATGAATATAGAGCAGTTGCTAGAAGTATTCATCATCAAATTCTCTAAGAGTGATATCAGGCACATTACCTCATCCCTAATACATAGTTTTAAGCAAACATCTCAAGAAATAGTCCAACTAACTAGAAGAATATTTAGAAAATACTTGGAAAGATCCCCTATACCAAAACTACCCACACCATCCCAACAAGTGGCATTGTTTTTGGATGGTTCCCTATGTGCCAAACTATGGTTATATGTGTACTTGAAGGAACCTAGGAATATAGAACAATGTGTGCACATGTGTATCCACATAGAGGATAGCTTGGGTGACAAGTTAGAGCTTTCTAAGGTCTATAAAGACTCAAACAATGTTAGAAGTTTCACTTCTAAACCATCTACTTCAATAGATGAGTTGGTAGAGAAAGTGGCTTAGAAATTAGGAGTCTCAAGCAAGCATACCCCTAGAATGGTCTCAATGAAATGATGCTACAATTATGGAGGAGTCTACATGGCCAATGTTTTCCCAATCATGGCTCAACCCCAAGGAAACCCTCATAGCCAATATTGTACCATTGAGAGGAGATACACTAACCATGTTGCATGAGATTGGCCTTACAACAAGTAAGTGGTTAGGCAAAAAATGTCCACAAGCATATCAACAACAAGGGAGATACCAAGTTCGTACCAACCACAACAATACTTTAGAACCCAACAACCATATCAACCTCCATACAAAGCTCAACAAAGACCTCAACCTGTGTTAGGCCAACAACCTCCACCTCTTGCCAATGTGATCTCAGTCAATTATGCATCAACTGAGGACAACCTAATTAGAGCCCTAGTGTGCAACCCCCCCCCCCCCCACTAATTTTATAAAGTAATCCTAATGCTCAAAATTTTGACTCAACACATGTAGATAGACCATCGGCTTACTACATGGATTCACCAACGCACACTCATATTTAGTCTTATTGAGCCCCTAGTGAACCTAGTTGGGAGCCAGAGTATTCGAATGTGATGTATGCAAACCCTAACCCTAGGCCCCAAACAAGACAAATAAGACCCTAGGCACATAGAGGGTCATGCTATAGGTGTCAAGGAGATCACTTCATTTGAGACTATCCAATCCCTACACTAGGACAACCTGAGTTAGTGACTATTCAAGGCTTTTGTCTAGATTGCAATAAGGAACACTTCCTAAGGGATTTCCCAAAGAACCCAACCAATACATAGAAGATCACACCTATCAATGCTATTGGTCTAGTTGTAGACTATAGTGGGAGTACGATAACTATAACCCTAGTGCAAGTAGTAACTAGAGCTTATGCCCTACAACAAAACCAAGACATAGGAAAACGGAAGAGCCTAAACAACAATGAGACTGAGAGCATAACTAAGAAGAGAATGAGAGCTTGGAAGGATAGTTGTGAAAGGATGAAGTGGTAATGGACAACAAAGATGAGTGAACTAGAATAAATCTTAAGGGAAAATAAAGCTAAATTGATAGAGGTTGCATCTCACATGCACCCTGATGACCCACCACCCTCATTACACCAAATTCATCCCACCAAACCACCAGCCAGAGTAGGATCGGTCTTAGCAAATCCTACTCCAAAAGATCTCAACATGTTGTTCAAGGCATATCAAACTAGAATTCAAGAAGGGCCAAATCTGAGAGATTTAGATAAATGTTATCCTAGATCCAAACTTGGAAATTGAAAGACTAAGATGTGTGCAAAAATGGTGGAACTAGCTTAAACTATGTTTGAGGCCAACTATATTTTCAATTGCACTAACTCAGCCAAGGTACAATTACACTTTGATGGATTATTAGAGAGATTGGAAATAATGATAACAAAATATGGGAAGTCAGCTACATCAAAAGTTTAACAATGGAAGTGAGAGGGTAAGCTTGCCTCCCAAGGAAGTTTATGTCCCTAATTCCACTAACCCTAAAATCTCTTCTTCTATAAATCAATACTCACAAGAGTTTTTAAGGGAGATTCAAGAGGAGAAATGGGCAAAAGAGAGCCAGAATCCTCCCCCATTGAGGTAGTGGATGATCTTCATGATCAATTCCCACAAGACATGCCCTCTATTTATGGGGAACAGAAAGATGCACAAACTAGTGAATGATTAGACTTCAAATCCAATAGATCAGCATGGGGAGGAATCATTCATCCAAGATCATTTGAGTCAAGTGTTTCTTGGGGCTTGCAATGAGTCCTAAGTACAATCTCAAGGAGCTCATAAGAATCAAGGATAAAAGTGATCTTAAATTTCCACAGGTTGTAATTTGTACCATTGAATTTACCTTCCACAAAGGTTGGTGGTCATATCTGCAAAGTTTGCGTGACCTGCATCATTACTGCTCTGATTTGTGTTCCACATGCTCCTGTTGGTGAAGCACCTTGATTCCCAAAAGTAGATGAAGACACACTACTTGACATCTCCTCTTTTTAAGTCATTCAAATACTTTTGTGACTTCTTCATTTTTGCTTCTACGATACTCAAAACCTCCTGGGCTTTGATACCATCTTAGAAAAAATCATTATCAAGAGGAGTAACACAGTGAAATTAGATCGTCATGTAGAGTAAAGAGAGACAAAACACGCAGACAAATGTACACAGATAGAGAGGCAGAGAAACCAAAATTCTCTAATTATCAACAGCAATGTATATACAATGATGATACTATCCAACTATGTGCCTCCACTATGGAGCTTCAATAGCGATGTAGGCATAATCTAGATGAAGGGCTTTTAAAGTGTGCATAACTGTTATTTATCTCAGTAATCTGGGCCTACCCAATCCACTGATTTAGACATGAATTCCAAGAGTGCCAAATGCTATGTTTTAGGTGTAACCATCAGGATCACCTATAATTTTGGAACATCCAAAATTATCCGACTAAGTAAACCATCATCGGACTAAACATCCATTGGACTCGACATCCACTAGATTGGACCTCAGTAGTTCCAAATAAACCCTTGTAAGTCTGGATCAGACATCCTCCGGACTACCCACCAAACAATTTTGATCTACTGAACTGATCATCGTAGTTCCAAATAGGTTGACTATAGAACTGGCCACTGTAATTTTGGACAGGTTGACTACTGAGCTACCGTACCTTCGAACTCTTCCTCCGGGATCCCAGATACATCACCGTGATTCTGGATTATTTGACTACCAAATTTTCATACCTCCAGAATCTTGGATAAGTCACTGTAATTCCTGATTGGTTGACTACCGAACTATCATACATCCGGAATTTCGGTGTGACTAAAGTATATTCCTTGGCTAGTCTTCTAACTAGACTCACATAGATCATCTAGAAATTTTGATGGTATCATGTAGAACTCATCATAAATGTCCAAAGTTTCATAATGGCCTCTCCTCATAATGGGGGTTGTACAACTTAGAGTACCATGGATCATTTGCATTCACATGCATGTGCAGTATTGAGTATATCTAACAGTGCATAGGCTGGGTCTCTGATTGGTCTATAAGTTTTGTTCACACCTACCTCTCTAGCATTTTCTATTTTCTCTTCTTCCACTACAACTTTGCACATCCATAAGTGAGTGTCTTCATGCATCCAAAAAGATCCCGATCCTATGGAATGCACTGACTCTGTGTCATCTGTGGCTCTATAGATGGGATTCCACTATATAAGGGGCATGTCTCTATGTGAGTAGTCCTTGAGATTGACTTTAGTTCTAACACCTCGGTGTTGCAAATACACGGAATTGGTTCCCCAATCTTGTATGACTTACAACTATTTCATGAATGGTCTTCCCAAAATCATCTCGTAGGCCTAGTTTTTGCTAAAGTCACATATGGAAAAAGTGTGCTCAAACTCTACACCACAAGTAGTGAGAGTTATCCTTCCTTCTTCTCCTTCACTCATGTCTCCTATCTTATCCAAGGATATTTTTGGCACAGTTCTATGTGATCCTACCTAGGAGTGAGATTTAGCTACTTCTAGTGCTTAGTTGGCTACATGTTTCCACAATTCTATCTTAAACTTAAGTAGCTCTTCTAAAGTGAGATGACGCTGCACTTTAGTGTTCTTCAGTACCTCCATATTCCTAGGTAAGATTGAGTCTTCATTCCTTACCATGATCGTGGATGCTCTCATACATGTGGACTTTGCTTTCCAAGGTCCTGTGAAATGAGGTCATTCTTGTAAAGAATTAGACCCAAAGTCTAACCATTCACTAGATTGGGTATCCTCTTGTTCTCCATAAATATCTTGTGGGAATTGATCATCCAAGTCATCTACAATTTCAATGGGAGGAGGATTTTCACTTTCTTTAACCCATTTCTCTTCTTGAATTTCTCTTAGAAATTCTTGTGAGTATTGATTTACAGAAGTTGATGTTCCTGACTCAATGGAGTTGGCATCATAAGCATCCTTTGGAGGAAGGCTTATCCTTTCACTTCTGATGTTATTCACTTGAGATGTAGTTTGCTTTCCCAAATCAGCTATCATCTGGACAAAAACCTTGAATTGTCACTTATTGGGGTTGCATAGGTGTATGTATAGGGCAATCATGAATGAAGTGATCTCCTTGGCATCTGTAGCATGGTCATCTAGGTGTTGAGGGTTTTATCTATCTAGTTTGGGGCCTAGAGTTAGGATTTGCATACATGGCATTAGCATATTCTAGCTCCCAACTAGGTTCGCTAGGGTTTTTGTAAGGGTAAGTCTCGTTATGCTTTGGTGACTCCATATAGTAATCCGGTGGACAATCCATATGAGCTGAATCAAAACTTTGATTCTTTGGCTCACATTCTGAAATCAATAATGATGTTGGTACTATGGCTCTATTCAAATTTTCTTCAGCAGCTGCATACTTCACTGGGATCACATTGGCTGGAGGTGGAGGTTGTTGAACTAACACTAGTTGAGGCCTTTGTTGAGCTTGATAGGGTGTCTAGTAGGGTCGTTGGGGCCTAACATACTATTGTGGTGGACATTGGTTCTCGTATTTCCCCTACTGTGGATATGGTTGTGGATAATTTTGCCTAACCACTTATTATATGGGCAATCTTGTGCAGTGTGGTTATTATACCTCCTTTCTATGGTGTTGTATTGGATGTTAGGGCTCACTTGCGGTGGTGGCATGATTGGGCACACATTAGGCATATGGTCTGCTCCACAAGTATAGCATCATTTGAGTGAGACAAATCTAGGTTTTTTCTTGATAGAGACTCCTAACTTTTGAGCTACCTTCTCAGCAAGTTCCTCAATAGATGTAGATGGTTTGGAGGTGAGGTTAGTAGAGCTATCTAAATCTTTATAGATTTTTGAAATCTCTAATTCATCACCTAGATTATCCTCAATGTCTATGCACATGTGTACACACTATTCTATGGATCTAGAGTCCTTAAAATACACATAAGATCTCAATTCGCTACTTAACAAACCATCTAGAAAGAAAGCCACTTGCTTGGCTAGTGTAGGTAACTCTGGAACAGGGCATCTCTCTAAGTATTGTCTAAATTGTCTTCCTGCAAGTCGAACTATTTCCCGAGGTGTTTGTTTGAAGCTATGTATCAGTGATGAGGTGTTGTTCCTGATGCCACTCTTAGAAAATTATGTGATGAAGGCTTCCAATAGTTGGTCAATGTTTCTAAATTGCCTCAGATGAAGTGGTTGAAACAATTCAAGGCAATATTCTTGAGAGTTAGGCCAAAAGCATTGTATTGAGTGAACATGCCTTCAACTTGTTCAGCTCTCAAAACTTGCCTAACTCTGTATTGAGTGAACATGCCTTCAACTTGTTTAGCTCTCAAAACTTTCCTAAACTCTGCTACATGGTCGTACGAGTCTCATGTGCCATCAAAGAAGTTCTTCATGGGCTTAGCCAACTATGTAGGCCTCAAGATCCTATGATGTTCTCTAGGTCTTGGCAAGGGAAACTCATTCATTCCTCTTTGAAATCTTGGGCCTCTATGCCTCTATTATCCATTCTACCCATTTCTATTCTAGTTATTTCTCTTCCAAGCACAAAGATTACTTTACATCTATCTCTACTCTTATCCTTCTAAGTTCCATGAGCTTGGGATGTCCCAACTCCTTGGTGGCCAAAAGAGACATTCGATCTTGGTTGGGAAAAGAGAAATTCACTCTTCCAAGTCTACGCATGCCTACCATGTTCTGATACCACAAACACTCTCTCTGAGGTGTTGTCTAAGTAGATCACCTTCCCTAGTGTATCAGGATCTTTAATTCATATATGGTAAGTATTCCAACTTTGCTAGGTTGGAGCCGTTTATACCTCTAGAATGTCTCGTCTGTTTCTCTGTTCAAGAATAACTCTATGCTCTTATTATCTTGCGGGATCCACTCTAGGGTGATCACTCTAATAAAGACTGATTTGCCTCTAGGGCCCTAGGCTCTCCTCCTAGTTTTCCTTGTTCTAGGTCTTCAAGCTCTGTTTCTAGAATCACAATTCCAAATTCTATGTTCTATCAGGTAAGCTTATGACCATGTACATGGTTCCCTGTTCATCAGTATATGATCCTTCTTCAAACTTGACCAGTAGGTGTTCAAGTCCAACTCGCTGGTCTGGATTCCTAAGTTGAATGGCTGACCTTCTCAGACCATCCTCATAGATGTGAGCACCTAATCAGTTGGTCTTGATGTACTCCAATTGAGTCTTATATGGCACTTTGAGCTTCTCTAGGTATGCAACACCAAAGCTACCTACTAAACTCTCCATACTATATGACATCTCTGACTCACTAGTCTCTGAACTTAGAATGTATAGGTAATCACTCAATTGTTGGGCCCATGCCCTAGCTGTATGATTGATACTATTTTCAGAAGATTTGGTGCTTTGTATCCCATCATAGATGTCGTCCTGATCTAAGGTTCATAATCCTTGGCTATTATCCAAATTTTCCCAAGAAAAACCTCATTGGAAAGTTCTTTCGTATTAGTCGATTGCTCTTTTTATTTCCCTCTTGTGTTGAAGGTCTTGTCCAATACATCGTCGTTAGGATTACTTGAGTTTTACCACTCTTCAAGTTTGTCACTCAATTTATGCCCTTTTACTTTAGAATTTATTTCCCAACTATATTATTTATGCTTGCACTTGAGTAATTAGGGTTCTTGTACTTGTATCTGTTGATATATTTAGGTAGTGACGTGTGTGGACACACTAGGACTGCCGGGGCACTTTTTTCCCTCTTTAGGAGGTTTTTTTCCCCCGGCTTGTATATATGCCTATTGCCCTAATGGGCTACTTATCTTTGTACATTCTCTAGTAATACATTCAGTATTGTGTGTTGTGCTCCAAGCTTCTTCTTCTTCTTCCTTTTGTTGTTCGCGTGCTTCCGCAGACGTCTAACTCCAACAATTGGTATCAGAGCAGGTCGTTGCTTCGTCTAGGGCACCTTCGACACTCCTCCATTTGCAGTCTCAAAATCGTAGTGCTTGTGTAGGCTATTTTGTCTTTTTGTGCCAAAGGTATATACCAATTTCTGATCCCCAATATAAGCATCTCGAAGTCTGCTACAGGTCCAGCAAAATTCGTCTAGACAATTCTGTTCAACTTTTTGAGATATAGTCAATTTTCTGCATCAAGGTATTTTAGTCACCGGCCATGGTTGAAAGCAGTGATGTATTCCGTATGTTGGTTGTTGAGGATAAGTTGGATGGTACCAACTACCCGTTATGGGCTTATATGATGTGACATGTGTTGGTTGCAAAAGGATTGTGGAACATTATGTAGGGTGTCGAAAAACGTCCTATCACACCTGCAACTATTACAACTGTAGGTATTGAAGCTGATGCAGAAGGTGTCGAAGATGATGATATTCTGCATATTCCTGTTTGTGCTGCAGTTTATGTTGCACCTACTGCAGAGCAGATTCCTAGGATGGCAGAGATGCCCAAGCACATGCATTGATAGCTTTGTCTGTCAAACTTGCTATTATTCCTCACATTCGCTCTTGCAGAATAGCTAAGGATGCTTGGGATACACTTACCACATTGTACCAAGCTAGGAATGAGGCTCGTGTTGCTTACCTCCGAAAACAGTTGGTGAGTGAGCACATGAATGAAGGTGATTCTATGGACAGTTTCCTAACAAAGATCAAAGACTTGAAGGAACAGTTGATTTTTGTTGATGAGGTTATACCAGATAGCGCACTTGTGCAGACCGTTCTGAATGGTCTTCCTGATTCATATTAGAGTTTTGCTTCTACTCTTCGGTTAATGATGAAAGGCAATCCAAATGCCTTGTCATTGAGGAGTTAGTCTATGTTCTATTGCAGGAAGATCAGTCCAGGTAGAACATGTCCATTATGAATGTTGCAGATCAAGCTTTCCTGGCTAGTCAAAAGGGCAAAGGAAAATGGAGCTCTTCTACTAGTAAGCAGAAATCTGCAAATGCTGCACATTCGAAGAACCAAGACAAAGATGAGAAAAAATCAAAAAAGCAGAAATTGTTTTGTAAGTACTTTAAAGGAAATGATCATATCATAAAGAACTGTCCAAAACTGGTTGCAAAAGAGGCAAAGAAGAAAGAGGCTGGAATGGTTGTTGCAAAAGCCTCTACACCAAAAATGCAATCTGCTAATCTTGTGCAGGAAGAAGAATGGGTGTTTACTACTGTTTGCAATTTTGACCCATCTTCTCATGAGCTGTGCATGTCTGCAGTAGACTCAGATGTTTGGTACTTTGACAGTGGAGCGACCAAACATATTACCTCGCAGCGCAGTTTCTTCTCTTCACTCGAGCCTGCCCCTACAGGGAATACTGTTACATGCGCCAAGAACTCCTCTTATCCTGTTATGGGAGTTGGTAAGATCATTTTGACTACTGCTGATGGTAGTTCTTTCACTTTGTCAGATGCTTTATTTGTGCCAGGGATCAAGAAGAACCTGTATCAATTTTTGCATTAGCCAAGATTGGCTTGGTTGTGAAATTTATTGATGACAGGTGTACAGTTCATGATCTGTCAAATGGCGATGTGATTATTACTTTTGGCATTTTATGGCATGGGTTGTATAAGCTCATAGACTATGAAAGATCTGTAAATGATTTGGCATGTGCAGTAAATGATTCTCAGGCTATGTCAGATGCAAAGCTTTGGCATGCACGCTTTGGTCATGTGAATTTTGCTAGTTTGCTATGCCTGGAGAAATATGAAATGGTGTCCTCTTTGCCCAAACTTGAGGCACCTGGAAAACATGTTTGTGAAGGTTGTATTTTGGGCAAAATGCAGCGTTCATCCTTTCCAAAAGATGGTTCAGTTCGGGCTATTCAGAAATTGCAGCTTGTACATAGTGATGTCTGTGGTCCTATGCAGACACCTTCGTTTGGAAATTATCTTTACTTCGTGACTTTCATTGATGATTTTTCCAGGCATGCATGGGTATATCCATTGAAGGCAAAGTCCAAAGTGTTCATGTGCTTCAAACAGTTTTTGGTTTTGGCTGAAAATCTGTCAGCATGTAAAATGGGCACCCTCCATTCTGATCGAGGGGGGGGGGATATTTTTCTTCTGATTTTACTGCATTTCTGGCTGAACGTGGGATAAAACATCAGTGCACAATGCCGTATACACCTCAATAGAATGGAGTTGCTGAACGAAAGAACAGGTCACTCATGGAGATGGTGAGGTGTATGGTCAAGAGTCAGGCTTTACCACATAGTTTCTGGCTTGAGGCTGTCATGTGTGCAACATATGTACTGAACAGGTGTCCCACTAAAGTGCTGCAGTCTATCACTCCATATGAGGCTTGGAATGATCACAAGCCATCTGTTGCTCATCTGCGTGTTTTTGGTTGTTTGGCATATGCATTAGTGCCTGAACAACATCGCAGAAAATTGGATGATAAAGTAGTAAAATGTATTTTTGTTGGGTACAGTACTGAAAGTAAAAGCTATCATCTGTATCATCCACAAACTAACGCATTCTGGTTAGCCATGATGTTGTTTTTTGTGGAAGATGCTATTCAGCCATTGCTTTCATGTACTAAGGAGACATCTGTTAGCTCCAAAGACATGTATGATACTTTGCTGCCTCTTTTTACAGGTGGATAGTCTAGTGCTGGTCCTAATGAGGCTTCTCAGCCTTTGCAGGTTTCATGTGATGATGCAGATCATTCCATTTCTGATGCAAATTTACATGATGCACTAGTTGATGAGAGAGTTGATATTGAGCAAGCAAAAACTATGCCAAAATGGCTCCAGCAGACTTTGCATGATAGCAAATTAGATGCACCTCTGTCATATCGTACTCGTTTAGGCTATCATAGTGCCTCTTTTATTGATCGAGGTAAGCACCAAGAGTCCTCCCTCTATCCATCTTTTCGGGAAATACTTGAAGGAGAAGAGAAATTTCTGCTTGTGGCGGGTGTTTTTGGATAGGTTATGAAGAGAAAGGAGTTTTTGGCAAGGGGATTGTCTCTATGATTTGGTTCATGTTGACAACAGATCAGAAGGAGTGGAAGCGAATAAAAAGGGCAATCTCATTTTATGAACAGTTTGCACTAGTAGCATCTTGCCTTCTCATACATCATGGTCTTATGGCTTTGAAAGTCGTCATGTAGATGGAGAAGAAGAGTTAAACATGTAACAAGATCTCCTTCCACTCCGGAGCAGGGATGTAGCAGATCAGGACAGATGCGAAGGATAGACCAAGGGAGTGGATTCGTTGATCTTTCAGAAGAATGCTTAGGGGTATCCTAGCTCGGAACAATTCTTGTGGCTAAATGGAGTTGTTGCTGCCAAATCGTGTGGAGTACGTTCTGAAGTTGATCAACTCACAAGAGGGAGAAGTGAGCACTGAAGGGAGGGCTGAAGGTTGCAACCAGTAGAAGGACTCTCAAAGCCAGATCTTAAGCACCAACAAGTTCTTATTGGAAGAACTTCAAATGCTGGTTGGGTTGTTGGGATTCGTAAGTCCAATGATAAAGCTCAACTGAAATGGGCGCCACATCTCATGTTCTTGGATAGTGATCTCTATGGTATCCCAAGTATGTGCATAAATCAAGTAGGATGTGATACTTTTCAATGACCTACTCTTTGTAGACTGAGAAACAAAGATTGCATGGACAATAATTATGCCTTAAAAACACCTATAAATATATATATGAAAAAGTAAGGGGTGGAAAGGGAGGTACGGGTAGGATTTTACATTCAACATAGATGTGGTGACTATCATATGCATGTAAAGGGACGTCCTTATACTCGTTGGCTTGTTTTTTTCTTCATTTTCGTGACAATTTTTAGAATCTATGAGGTGCAAGAACACTTTAAAAGGAACTCTCAGTTTCGTTTGCTAACCGCAATAGTGGGAAACCTGAAGGGAGTGAGGACCCTTGGAGGGCACCACCTCTGGTTCTTGCAAGGATAGTTTGTATGGTGATTATTCAATTATCTATGACTGAAGTCCCACCATGGGGAGAGAGAGTGCGTGAGTGCAAGACCGTGAATGGGTATGTTCGATGGTCTGATCATTTGACTTCAAGCCTTGATTGGTTGTTGGTAGGCTCCTAAGTGTCGGATAGTTTGTGTGTGGTTGACGATGTCCTTGTGTGAATGTATTTGCGAGTGTGTAGGTGTGAGTAAGTGAGTGGGAGTGTGAGAGAAAGAAAGAGAGAAGAGAGTGAGAAAGTGTGTGAGAGGAGTGAGAGAGGAAAAGGTAAAGTGTGAGAAAGTGTGTGTGTGTGTGTGGGTGTGAGTGCACGTGTGGGTAAGAGTAGGGAAAGAGAGTAGAAGAGAGGTAAAGTGTAAAGGAGGGAGGGTAAGAGTGTGTGTGCTTGGTGTATGCAGGTATGAGGGTGCGGGTGAGTGTATGTGTAAGTGTGTGTGTGAGATTAAGAGCGAAAAATAGGAAAAAGTATGTGCATGTGAAAGTGTGTTTGAGTAACAGAGTGTGGAAGTAAATAGTAAAAAGGGAAAGGAGGAGGAGAGAAAGAGGGAAAGTGGGAAGAAGGGAAAAAGTAGGAAGAAGTGTGAGTGGGTGGTGTGAGTGAGAAAGAGAGAAGAAGAGAAAGAGAGAGGTAGGGAGATTGGGGGATGATAGTGGAAATGGATGTGTGAGTGGGAAAGAGAGTGAAGGTGTGGACATGAGAAGAGGGCAAGAAAAAGAGAACAAGAGTAAGGGAGAGAGAGAAAAAGAGATAGAGAGAGAGCAGGATGCGAGAAAAGAGAATGAAAGAGAGGATGAGAGCGAGGTATAGATAGAGGGAAAAAGAAAAAAGAGAGTGTGCAAGCATAGGTGTGTGTGCTATAGGTGTGAGCGTATGTGTGTATAAGAGAATGTGTGTGTATGAGAGTAAGTGGGGGATGTGTGAGTATATGTATGCATGAGTGTAGGTGCATAAAGAGTGTATGAGAAAGAGAGGAAGTGGGGGAATGAGAAAGAAGGAAAGGAAGAGAATGATTGTTAAGGTGTGTGGAAGGGAGAGATATTGAAGAGTGCATGTGGGTGAAAGGTGGGAAAAGAAAGAGTGAGCTAAAGAGAGGGAGAGAAATAGAGCAAGTGGAACAAGAAAGTGTGAGTGAGGAGAGAGAGCACTCACGAGAGTTAGTTATTGTAGTTGTTATTGATTTGCATTCAAGCTATGCAAGTGGACTGATTATTTGGGCAAAACATAAGCGTATATCTGCATCTTTTCCATGGGCATAGGACCCAAAAAACAATGCTCACAAAATGAAAAATCAGAGAAAGATAACGCAAGCAAGTAGCCAAATGAGAAACATTTTCCATTCCACTACAAGATGTCGCCCAAATGGCCATGCAAAATACAATCCCTAGGTTGTTCACTAGTAGCAAACAAGTGTTCTTTTTGTGATATAAAGAAAGGATAAAGTGAGCCAACTTTTCTTCCTTTTACAATAACCGTATTGCCCGTTGATATCCAAAAGGACTGAGCATAGAAAAACACTTTGTAACTAGGTTCATCAAGTTGACCAATTGACATCAAAATGCATGATATCTAAGGTACATGGCATACATTACGCATATTGAATTTTGAACAATCAATGAACTACACAACCATATCTCCAATTCCAAAAACATCACGCTGGTAAGAGTCACCAGTCCCTTGGTACCAAGAGACTTTGTTGCATAAGTAGGGAACCATTCTCTATGTGGTATCACATGACAAAAAGCACTAGAGCCTAGAAACCATGTGTGGTGATGAGAACCACCCATAAGATCCTAAGTGGGCACACTATTTTCAAATGTCAACACATCATCATCTTCAAAAATAGCATTAATTTCTTGTTTCTTCAAAATCAAAGATAATGGTGCAGGTAACTCTTTAACATGCCCATCAACATTGTCTTTTACGTTTAGCATTCTATAATGCATATAAGTCTTTCTTCATATGTCCCCTCTTATGAAAATAGTGGCACTCGATATCCCTCTTCCGTGATTTACTTCTACTCTTATTCCATTGACCATTCTTTTCCTTGTTCTTGCTCTTACCATGTTCTTGATTCTTTCCTTGGTAAAAATCACAAACATTATATGCACCACTCAGAGTCTAACCATAGACCTTTTATGCATCTCCTTGCTCAAGAGTGCTCCACATATGTCATCATAGAAAATTTTACCACCAAGTGCACTATTGTTAATAGCTATTTAAAATGTATGCCATGATGATGGCAAGGTGCATAGCAACAAAGAATGCTTTCATTTCATTATCTATCTCCATTTTGTGAGCCTCTAACTGGGAGAATATAGCATAAAACACATTTAGATTAGTAGCAACACTATTTTTGTCCTCATGAAAAGTTCATGTAACTTTCTCATCAGATACACTTTATTTGATGTCGTTTCCTTTTCATATGTATTGCATAACTTCTTCCAAAGATCCTCTACACTTTCACAATCCAACTATAAAATAAACATTGTCTACCACGTGCAATCAAATGGATAGAACTCATCCCAATCATCATCATCCATATCAAGAGGCTTCTTTGAGTTTCCATTTACTGGTTTCCGTTGCCTCCTCTGAATCAACACATCTTTAATTTGATTCTTCCATGGAGCAAAGTTTATGCCATCAAATTTTCGAATCTCATAATGGTCTTTGACTTTCAAGTTATAGCTCCTCTTGGGAACATTTGCACCAGACCCTAATCCATCAAATGTGCCTAAGATCTTTGATGCCATGATAATAGAAAATTGACTAGAATGATAATGGAGCTAATAGTCCAAACAACACTAAGGCTCAAAAAAGGATGGCCAAATGTCAGATTCTAGGAAAAATTCGGTAGATTCTCCTTAGAAAAATGGATCAATGAACAACCAAAAGGATTATGTGAGAATGTATGCAATCACACCAATAAGTGTATCAATGAGTAAAATCAACCACTATATTACTAAAAAACTAAAATCTGGAAAAAAATTCCTAGAGACCCCTCTACAAAATGAGCATATGAATAATGTCAAAAAAACTCATAAAATCATGAGTACTCACATGTAAACTTGCATAGTGAATCAATGGCTCCATTTCATATAGCCACTTAACTAAAAGAAGCCAACCAAACTTCTCAAGTGCTCATGAAAAACTAGCATACATCTCCTATGGCAAGGCTAGGTAAGTCTTCCACCTTCATCACCGAAGAGACCCAACATCTGGGTATCTCCTAGGTAAGAAAACCTCACCATGACCCTCTTTATCAACTTCAAATTCTTTATGAAAAATGGCACGAAAAGGCTAAATTCACATCCCAAACACTAGCCAACAACACCTGAAAGTGTCTCTCAACTCCATTCTTTAGGCCCCAAAACTTGCATAAACTTGTGGTGGATGCTCCCACAATAACTTTAGCACATGATTTTGAAAAAATCCAAAATGAAAGAATCTTCTGTGTCATATATTTTTTATCCTTGTTGATTATGTGGATGGCATGTTGCTCATAGTCCAAGAGTTAAGCATTGGTAAGGAGTTAAGCACACCTTTTTCTAGTTAAGAGGTACCCCCTTAATTGAGTTATTTTATCCCAAGGTGGGTCACTATCACCATACTTGTATGCTTTTTCAGGCTCGGATTGGTTTGGTTGCTTTGGCATTTATGTGTCCACAAGTAGTTTTTATTTCATGCTTCATAGCTCATGCATATCTTGGTTGAGCAATAAGAATCCTACCATGGCCATTGTTGATATGTTTCAATAGTGATGTATGTGAACACTCGTAGGACCATCAGGACACTTTTTTCCCGCTTTAGGAGGTTTCTTTCTTAGCTTGTATATGCATGTAACCCTAATAGGTCACTTATCTTTGTACATTTTCTTGGTAATACATTTAGTATTGTGTTGTGCTCCAAGCTTCTTCTTCTTCTTCTTCCTTGTGTTGTTTGTGTGATTTTGTCGACCTCAAACTCCAACAATTGATATCAGATCATGTCATCACTTCATCTAGGGAATTATCGGCACCCCTCCAATCATAGTCTCAAAATCACATGAGAGTTGGTGAGCATACTTGAGACAATTACCAATTTAAAACTACTTCACTATGTGGCATTCAAATTTTGGTTTGAGCTCGTTTCGGCCTCCGAATGCACTATCTCATGACTATGCAAGGTATTTTTTCCTTTTGCACCAAACATATATATAGGTTTTGGTTTTCCAGTACAAGTGTCTCAAAGTCTGCTACAGGATTACAAAATCTAAACAAGATATTTTTCTTCAGCTTTTTAGATACAATCAATTTTTTGCATCATGGTATGTAATCAGTGGCCATGGCTAAAAGTAATGATGTATTCCATATGTTGGCTATTGAGGATACATTGGATGGTTCTAATTATCCATTGTGGGCATATATGATGAGCCATGTATTGGTAGCAAAGGGATGATGATCTTCAATCTTCTGGTCATGTTGCAGTTCTTGTTGCACCTCCTCTAGAGCAACTTTGTTGGGATGGCAGAGATGCTCAGCCATAATCATTAACAGTTTTCTATCAAATGTGCCATTATCCCTCATATTCACCCTTGCAAGAAAACAAAGGATGATTGGGAAAGGATGTCGATGGAAGTTCTTTCACATTACCAAACAATGTATATGTGTCAAGGACCAAGCAAAATGTATTATCAGTTTCATCATTAGACAAGATTGGCTTGATTGTCAAATTTATTGATGATAGATGTATATTTCATGATCTCTCAAATAATGGTGTTATTATTGCTGATGCTCAGCCATAATCATTAACAGTTTTCTGTCAAATGTGCCATTATCCCTCATATTCACCCTTGCAAGAAAACAAAGGATGATTGGGAAAGGATGTCGATGGAAGTTCTTTCACATTACCAAACAATGTATATGTGTCAAGGACCAAGCAAAATGTATTATCAGTTTCATCATTAGACAAGATTGGCTTGATTGTCAAATTTATTGATGATAGATGTATATTTCATGATCTCTCAAATAATGGTGTTATTATTGCTTCTGGTATTTTATATCATGGGTTGTATAAGCTCATGGACTATGTAAAATCCATGAATGATTCAGCATGTCTAGTTCAAGATTCTCAGGCTATCTTAGATACAAAGTTTTGTCATGCATGCATTGATCATCTAAGTTTTGATAGTTTCCTTTGCCTGCAAAAATTTGAAATGGTGTCCTCTATACCCAAACTTGAGGCACCTTTAAACATGTATGTGGAGGCTATATTTTGGACAAAATGAAGCGTTCTTCATTTCCAAAAGATGGTTCAATCGTGAATTTTATTAATGAATTCTCTAGGCATGCATGGGTGTATCCATTGAAAGAAAAGTATGAAGTTTTATGTGCTTTAAAAGTTCTTGGTTATGGTCAAAAATTCGACAACATGTAAATTGGGCACCCTCCATTTTGATCCAGGGGAGGAATACATGTCTTTTGATTTTAATGCATTTCTAATTGAGCCTAGGATAAACATCGGTGTATAGTGTCATATACACCTCAAAAAAATGGATTTGTTGAGAGAAAGAACATGTCTCTCATGGAAATGGTGAGGTGTATGGTCAAAAGTCAGGCTTTACCACATAGCTCTGGCTTAAAGATGTTATGTGTGCAACATATGTACTTAACAGGTGTCCCACCAAATCACTATAATCAATCACTCTATATGAGGCTTGGCATGCTCACAAGCCATCGTTTGCTCATTTGCATGCCTTTGGTTGTCTAGTATATGCATTACTGCATGAACAACAATCCAAGAAATTGGATTATAAAGCAAGGAAATGGACTTTTGTTGGGTATAGTTTGAAAAGAAAAGGTTATCATAATATCATCTATAGAGTAAACACATACTGGTTAGCCATGATGTTGTTTTTGTGGAAGATGCAATTCATCCTTTACTTTCATGTACCAAGAAGACATCATAATTAGCTTGAAGGATATGTGTTATACTTTGCTACCTCCTTTTACAGATGGACAGTCAAGTGCTAATCAAAATGAGGGAATTTCTTAGCCTTTATAGGTATGATAATGCATATCATTCCATTTCTTATGTAGATTTATATGATGCACTTATTGATGAGAGGGCTAACATAGAAGAGGCTAAAAATATGCCTAAGTGGCTAGTGCACACTTTGAGAGAGAGCAAATTAGATGCAGTAGCTTTATCATATCGTACCCGTTAAGGCTCTCACAATGTTTCTTTTGCATTGAAAAAGGAATTATATGGTTTGAAGCAAGCATCATATACTTGGTATGAAAAGATACATGCCTACTTGCTAGCACATGGTTTTGAGAACAATCCAACTGAGAGCGCCTTATATGTTAAGTATGCAAATGATGTACTTCTAATCATTGTTGTATATCTTGATGACATGTTGCTCACTCGCCCTAATGAGAAGCATATTTTGAACTTAAGATCGATTTTCATGCCTCTTTTGAGATATAAACTTTGGGGCATTTGCACCATTATTTGGGCATTTGCACCATTATTTGGGCATTCAGTTTTACACATTGATCGGAGGAATAGCTTTGTGTAAAAAATCCATGATCTTTGGTCAATTATATGTCTTTAACATGTAAATATTCTTGAAGTTCAAGGACATGGGAAACACATACAGACAAAAGTTTAATAACCAATTAGGGTTATTGACATAGTGTATAAGCAAGAGGGAAAAAACCCTACAAGAGGGAAAAAAACTAATGTGACACTCTTAAATATGTACACACACATCCCTACCAAAATATATGAACAAATCCCCCTTGGGAGTGATGCAGCAATTGATGTGGCACTTGTGTATAAGGAAATGCCAAGCTATGCCAGCTGAAATCAATTCACAAAAGGAAGTAAGCCTTAAGCATTGAAAAAATCTTCAAACTTCTCCACAGACAAAGCCTTCGTGAAAAGGTTTACAACATCATTTTGTGTGGACACATAGACCAAATTAATCTCTCTCGCAGAGTCTCTACATGACATAATGATAGTGCACCTCAATGTGCTTTGTGCAAGCATGGAACATAGGGTTCCTTTGTGATTGCCAATGTACTATAATTGTTAGTAAAAATGGTGGTGGTAGAAGATTGACCTACATCTAAATCAACCAAATGGCATTTGGGCCACACACACTCAATTGTAGCTATGAAAACTACCCTATACTTAAGTCTCACAACAAGAAGTGGTTGTTGGAGTTCCATGTCTATAGAAGCATAGGAACAACACAAGGAAGAAGAAGAAGAAGGTGGGCGCACAACACAAAACATAATTTATTACCAAATGAATGTACAAAGATAAATGACTGGTTAGGGTTATAGGTGTATATACAAGTCGAGGGAAAAAAAAATCCTCCTAAAGAGGAAAGAAGTGCTCAAAATTTCTTAAGTGTTTTTGCACACATCACTACCAAAATATATCAAAATATCCACCTGTAAGTGATGCGATGAACAAGAAGCTAGCACTCATGTATAAGGAAGTGCCAAGCTTTGTGGAAAGAGATCAATCTACAAAAGGAAGTAAGCCCAAAGCTTTTCAAAAAGCTTCAAACTTCTCCCTAGGTAGAGTCTTTGTGAAAAGGTTTGCAACATTATCATGTGTGGCACATAAGCCAAACTGACCTCTCCAACAAAGAACCTCTCCCTGACATAATGATAGTACACCTCAATATGCTTTGTGCAAGCATGGAACACATGGTTCCTCGCAGTTGCCAATGCACTATGATTGTCAATGAAGATGGTGTGGCAGAAGATTTACCAACACCCAAATGATCCAAAAGGCATCTAAGCCACACACACTCAACATTTTTTGTGAAAGCTTCCCTATACTCAGTCTCATGACTAGACGTAGGCACAATAGGTTGCTTCTTGCGCAACCAAGATATGCATGAGCTACCAAGCACGAAACAAAAACCACTGGTGGAAATGTGAGTGTCATAACAACCAACCTAGTCAGAGCAAAAAAAAACGCATGTAAATCTAACAGTAATGATCCCCCCCTCCTTAGGAGAAAACAATCCAAGTAGCCGAGTACAACTCAAGTAGCGAAAGATGCGCTTAATTGATTGCCAATGCTTGACACCTAGGCCATGCATGGGATTCTCCAAAACATAGAAAAAAATGGATATATGACTTTAAGTATAAAATATTCATTCAAATATTTAAATTCCAAAATACGTCGCTTGTAAATGACCTGCTTGCCTTTAGGAGAAAATATTGAGGATAAAGTTTACTTGTTGAGGTTCAATATTACCTAGTTCACGATGTTGTTGACATGTACAATACAAGTATTCCAATTATATCAGTGAAGTTTTATTGCAAATCGAATCTCAAAAAGTAAATAAACCCTTTATGATATCATGGATCTTGTGTTTCCCTATATTCTTTAGAAAATAAATTGAAATACGTAGTATTGTACATGCTTATTTCTTTTCTATATTCTTCAAAAAATAAATAAGCATGTTCTCTAAACATGTACAATAGTACGTATTTCAATTATATCAGAAGTTTTATTGCATATGGAATCTCAATGATATCATGGATCTTATGTTTCCCTATATTCTTTAGAAAATAAATAAACATGTGATTTACGATATCATGGATCTTATGTTTTCCCATATTCTTTGGAAAACAAATAAACCTGTGAAAAATTGTTTGAAAACCTTTTACAATTTATACATTAGCTTGACATACCTTACACTATAATTAATGTGTCTTCCTACTACGCGAACCCATAATATTATTGATACATATATGATTTAGGTTTTTCGTTTCTTGGGACATGATAAGCATCAAATTTGATGGGTTCGTTGCATGCATTTTGGAGAATCGACGTAGTTGTACATATTTCGGCGTATAAGCATGGGATGTGCGCCAATAGAATCTCTATGAAATTGATCAAATTGATAGAATGTGAACCATGCATGGCCTTATTTAAAAACAATCACACGCAAAGTTCATTATCACATGGCTGAATTGGGTTTTCTTCATATTTCACTAAATGGTAGAGCACTTACGATAACAATCACACCCAAAGTTCATGATCACATGGCTGAATTGGGTTTTCTTCATATTTCACTAGAAGGTAGAGCACTTACGATAAATCTCTCATACTATTACACATGGAAGCTATGTTCCACACTAACCAACATAAGATATGTTCCACACTAATATGCATATGGTATATACTTTTTGTGTGACTTCAATTATAGGTTAAACATTCATGTTAGGATGCTATATTTGGTTCTTCCTTACCGCGATGCAATGATTCACTTCAAGCATGATGCTTTGTATCAACTAAGTGTTTGACACATTATCACAAAAGTTTGCTGACACATTCCCAAAAAAATGTAACTCTACATGCTTCTTTTAGAAGGGCAGTTTTCATGTGATGTTTGCTGACATTGAACACTCTTTTGATATATGATTGTTATCAACAAGGCCAGCCATTCCCCACATGGTTTTGAAGTGCTCGTGATATATGTAACTTGTTCAAAGCCGTTACACACATTATTTTTTAAACAATACTAACGATTGACATCATGTGTATTCAGACTCTGTTAGCATTTATTATTGTTTCCTCTTGCGATACCATAGAATGTGGAGCCTATTATGGTCACTTACAATTAGCAAGTTGAGAAAACTGCCAAACTACAATCAAGTGTCTCTTTAATCATCACTTCCAAGCATTTCAGCTAATGTACGTAGCACAACATTATTATCTACATTAAGCATTTTGTAACAGTGAGGAATCAAATATTTCAAAGACTGCAATTAAACGCACATCACTTCTTTAAATAAACTGGTGTTCAAAGCTTTCCTGCAATGCTTTGAACTAACCTTCTGTCAAGAACTGGCCACAACCAATAATTGGAACTCCCGTATTCAAAAATTGCATGTTTCGTACACCACTTCACTATCTGTATACATCAAGTTATTTATGATATGATAATGGTTAAGCCCTTTAGTTCATTAATTCCTAAAAGAAAAGTGCAGATATCTTCATTGTCTCTGATCGATACCTTGTACATTTTATATGATATGCGTTGTACTGTTGAAGCCTTTGTCGTATTGTGTGAAGCTTCTGACTATCTTTCTACAAGGAAGTATGCTCAAAAGCTTTCGAAAGAGATAATTTACATTACAAAGCAGTCTGTTTATAGAATGCAGAGTCAAATTAATCACGCGCCTGTAGCTTGGGTTGTGCTTGGCTCAAATAACAAAGAATAGATGTACAATACACCAAAAATTACAACCATCCGTGCCCGCATCGAGAATCACTTAATATCGCCGTTTTGGTAATCTGTATTGTTGTGTTACTGTGAGCAAAAAAATTGCAACACCTGACCAAGACTCATTTTAAAGCACCGTCTCTCAGGTGCCCTCGATAATAACAAATTCCGTAATAATCTCAGACACTATTTATTTTTTCAAGTGTTCTCGGATAGTGAGGATATCGCCACGGATTATTTGAGGATTCTTTGGTTCTCCGTTATCGACAAAATCTGATATCAGAATCTAGTTAATCAATCTTACGGATGATCTTTGCCGTTCACTCTTTACTTCAAAAGGCAAAGGGTCAATACTAATTAGCCCCCGCTCTTTGGAACGCTTAGATGGTCTTCGATTATCAATTCCCTATTTCATTTCCTAGACCCGCTCACATTATCCACGTTGCCGTCATCTTCATTCTGTGTTGTAGTCGCAATGTGCTCACTTGTGGGCAAGTTCCAGGCTGTGGAATCAACCTTATATCCATCTGCTGATGTATCGGATATGACTGGAAGAGGTTCGGAGGGCCCAGAAATACTATCTTTTCTAGACTGATCTGAAACATTTGGCTGCAGATCTTTGTGTGCTTGGATACCAGTAATCTGAGCAAGATCGACCCATTGCTGAAAGAGCACGCCACGAGGAGGAATTTAGAAGCCAATGCACTGCGAATGGAACTAAATAGGTTAAAATATGATACCTGAGTGCCCCAGTACGAATTAGCGGTGCGCGCCACAAATGACAGAAAATTTCCTGCAAGTGGATAAGAGGCCAGATAAAAGTCTGCAATCCAATGCTCTACAATCCCAGCGATAGCCTACATATATTGATTCAGAATAAAAATGAGAACAAAGTCATTTTGCCACTATTCTTCTCAGTCCTGTAAAACACAAAGCATTCAGTACTGTAAAACACACTGTATTTACCTGATACCGCAAGTTAGCTGACGTTCCGAGAAAACAAGCATATATGAATGCAGTTTTAAAGACGGGTGATCTTTTATTCTGCTTTCTCTCCAAGTTTCCTGGGTTCATTCGTTGCTTTATTGCTAAAACTGTATTGGTGAAAGCCACAGTCCCGATACTAGCAATGAATCCGACTGAAAATAATTTCATGCCACCTACAAAAACGCCCAGTAATCGAGCTTGCAAACTCCAATTTGCTGTTGCAGTTGGCCTTTGAAAAGCGTTATCTGGAACTGAGCCGAGCAATCCCTTTAATCCTTCGAGAACACCTGACGCATGGGCTTGAGTGTCACTTGAGCGGAAAGATAATGTAGGGGCAGGCAGCCAGACGGTAAAAAAGTCTACAACAGCACCCCTGACAGTATCAGTAATGACATAATCCAGCTCCTTGAAAAACCGTCCTTTCCTTTTCTCATATTGAGCAATCAATGTTGTTGTTACTGATATAGCCTCTTCGATAGCAAGCCTCTGAAGGAAGCGAGGATCTGCTAACCACCTTTCTCGGAAACCCTGTATTGATGTCAGATGCAGAAATGCATGTTATTCAACAACGCCTTTGTGCTTGAACAAGGATGCCCAGGCCCCAGACACAGTTTTTTTTTCGGTGAAATAGTATATTTAAGTTATGGCCCTGGAAATGGCATAGAAAAATAAACCTATCCTATCAATCTTCATCATGCACATTATTAGCTAAATATCAGCACGATCTCATTCAAGTAATTATTATATGATAAGTACTCTCTATAAATGAAGAGATGCCTTGAACATCATCACGGTACTAAAGTAGGAAGCAACTCATAAAATAGCATGCTGTTAATTGTAACCTGGTAACGTCGAGTTAATTCTGCAATGAATGGTTGCTGATCAAGGTCGAAGAAGTCCTTCAGCACTTCTGGAGGAACGAGACCAAGATCTAGTCCCGCTTGAAGGTCCTGCATTTGAAATGTGTCAAAAACTACTAAAAATAACAGACATCTAATTAAAATAACTTAGAATATATGAAGTTAAAAGACAGTAAAACCTGAGGTAAAGCCTCACGTCTTCTTCCAGCTGCATCCATAACCCTTGCAATCTCTGCACGATCAAAGCAATTCCTGGAACATTGTTTTGCAACAGAATACCACAGAAAATCAGCCTCGGGCAATTCCCCTTCTTTACGAATCCGTTGCCTCTCAGGATTGAGCAGTATAACAGCCTGTGTTCTCTTCTGTAAGTTTTTTGATATTCTAGCAGGAATCCCTGTTCCTTTGGATCCAAATAAGACATGAGTAGCTCCAACAATAACAAGTAATATGCCGACTGATCCTCCATCTGCCATCCCTTTCAGAACAACTTGTGACATTGTATGATCTTCAACCATACGTGCTTGTGCAAAACGATACGGTCCAGGACCAAAAGGCATTGATGCATTTGGTAATACATCATATAAGGAAAGCTTTTGAATCATGGTGGTGGAATTCAGGCCCCCCACAGGAGGAACATACTTGCGCCTTTCACTTTCATTTAGAGCTTGCACTCCTCTTGCTTGAACTGTTCTCAAAACCTGAATAAGATGGAATAAGGGAAAAAGAAATCTGTTTATTAGGTCAAATAAAAGCAGTCTTTTTCTATGGTGCATTTCGGACATGGTAAAAAATGCACAGGATAGATTGCACAGAATCTGTAACCCCAAAATATTATCATAGATGACACTTGTGGGCTTCTTCAGAAATGAGGATCTCATATGATCAATTATTGATTCATATGTCCAGTATGGCAGAGGGTGATGAGCTGCTAGTCATGAACTTCACTTTGGACACTGATACGAGATCCGTATGACTTCTGTGATCCTTACCAAATTCAATAATCTGCAGCTGCTTTAAGGACCCTCATCTAGCATAGTGCAAAGATTTCATGATGCTGCATTTCGTGCACTTGCTACATAGCTCTCTTCATATGAAGACACCGAGAGATCTGTATTCTATCTTAATTCCTCTAGTTGTTAAGATTAAATGCCAGGATCGTGCTTAAAATGGCATCAGCTTAGCCCTGTTATTATTTCAAGGCTTTTATCAACTTATTTATATGAAATGCAATTTTGTCAACATGATTGTCATAGTTTCTTTGTTTGATTCGGCTCATATTAGACAGTCTCACTTATGTTGATTCATATTACCATCATTCACTTCACTCGTTTAACTTTTCATCAATATATACCAGAATCAATCCAGGCAAACCGCAAATTCACCCTCAAATGGAAATGCAACTATAAGCTCATGGCAGTCAACCACAAGACTAAATAGCCATCAGCTCCATTATGCATAGTATCCACTCAATACTAAGCTTGATAAACTTAGCAAAACATAGATTTACAGAGTGCAGCTATAGATAGATTTACATGCGCATCACACAAAGATCACCCATGTTCTAGAACAATGCCCCAACATATGTAGTATAATGATGAATGTAGAATGTTAGAAGTCTTCCAGCTTGGTAAATGCCAAGGAGAGATGACAACTAACAAGATTGATTAGTGTCCAGCAGTGCTAGCTCAAGTGGGTGAGTCATTCAACTCCCTTGTGGGGGGTGTGGATTCAAGTCCTCTTGGCTGCACTGGCACTCCTCATCATATGATATGATGTCATGTTAAACCAGCTCCCTTCGGGGAATCATTGGCCTTCGGGCACTCTTGGCAGACAATGTCGAGTGGCAAGGGCCATGCTTGTTGCATCGGGCTCGATTTCAGTTCAAACCAGTCTCCTTGCCCTATCTTAGGGCCATCCCTTCCTAGTTCCTACTCTTAGCGGGCCTTCGGGCTCTATTCATTCCTAGTAGGTGATAGCAGTTCTACCCTTGCTTGTGCGGGATTCGGGGCCGGGGGGAAAGGGGGGGGGGAACGGGGGGGCGAGGGGGGGGAGGGCGGGGGGAGGGGGGAGGGGGTTGAGTGGGGGAAGGGGGGGGAGGGAGAGGGGAGGGGGGTCCCATGGATACTATGCCCTTTACATTGTAATTTCAATTAATTCCAGCCCTCAGAACAATAGATCGCAAGATTTTCCTCTCGTTGCAAGAGGTGTGATAGTAAGGTGAGTCTGAGTCGTACTAAAAAGGTGGTAGATGCTCCATATCGAGCCCATGTGTCGCGAACCAAGTCTTGACCTATGAATACCAGGCTCTATCACACTCACTCTCATACAACTGTATAGTTGCCTCAAATGCTCTACGAGTGAATCTGACATGGGGCAGGTCCCTCACCCTCTGAATGAAGCTTACTATCTGGAAAAGTGCCTCAAGAACCATGGGTGGTGCAGCGAGTTCTGCTCGAATGATATCATGTGGCACAGTCTGCTTGCTACGGAACAAGCATGAGATCATACATACTTGTGGCCTCTCAATCTATGCCCACTGATCGGGAGTCAAACCTGATGCACATACTGTCGCTGAATACATCAAGGCCGGGGTGACTTGTGTGTCGAAAAGCCACCCCTTAGTGCGGGGTTCCTAAAAGTGTGCCTGTGGCACCTCCGCTCCAGCGTGGCAAGGGTTGCATACCCTCGGGTGAGTCTGTCAATAACAGCCGGCCTCATGGTCAAAAGTCCTGGTAGGCTGGTGAAAGTAATTAACAAGTAGACTATGAGGTAAACACCTCGACGTGCCCTCCTTCTATGGTGAATATGGTTGTACTCCTCACTGCACTAGATGTGAGAAAAATCATGACCTTGGTTTTGCCAAGGTTCACAGTCAATCCTCTGTGTACAAAAATCATCCAAAGCTCCGAGGTGGCATTGAAGCCCCTCAGGTGATTCTAAAATCAAAACAATATCATCAGCGTATAATAGAATGTTAACTGGGGTACCTCCTAGGTCACTCCCTTTCCTGCCTGCTCGTAATATGTAGTCAGAGATCTCATCAATGTAAAGCCCAAAAAGTGTCAGAGAGAGTGGGCAGCCTTGATTAACACTAATTGTGCTAGCGACGGGCTCTGCTAGACTGTCAGGGCATTGGATGTTCACTCTGTAGACCAGTGAGATCGGCTGCTCGTATGTGCTGCATGTGGCATATGGCCCTCCCCACCATCACTGTAGTTAAGAAAGAGGAGTGTGTGGGTCGAGGGGGTCGAGGCTCGGGTGGCTGTGCAATGGGTGGCTGTCAAAGCACATCATATAATCGCACTGCATAATCCCACCAAATCTGTGGGTCCTCAATGGATGTAGTTAGACGAGGCTCGCAGAGAGTGCACCATGTTGTCGCACTATCCATGCTCATGACTAGACGATATAACTCGAGCTCATGTGCCTCCTCGAATGGCCGCCGCTTCCGACGGGTCAGTGCCTTCATCTGTCTACTCGCCTCTCTCTCTCTCTCTCTCTCTCTCTCTCTCTCTCTCTCTCTCTCTCTCTCTCTCTCTCTCTCTCTCTCTCTCTCTCTCTCTCTCTCTCTCTCTCTCTCTCTCTCTCTCTCTCTCTCTCTCTCTCTCTCTATGTGTCTCTGTCTGTAGTCTCTCCCAAGGCTCGTCGTGCATGTAGACATCTGTAAAGTGTTCACTCATCATCATACCAATTATTATGGGATCTAGCCCCAAGGGGAGGAGCATGTCTTGTGTGAGTGGTGTGTGGGAAAGAGTTGATAGCTAAGGTGTGTAATATGGATGAGATATGTGAAGTGAGAACTGAGAGGGGGTTGGATGGGTGTGGTAGGCATAGGCCACGCTCGACCTCTGATGAGTAGAGAGGGGCTAGCTCACGTGTTAAATAAATGGTGGTATGGGTCTATGTAGGGTACTATCTCTAGCGATGGAAAGGGAGAGGTATTTGTGATCGACTCTGATGGGTATGGATGGGATGGTAAGTGATGTAATAAGGTGGATGGCCTCCCTAGCCAAGATACAATTGATTGTGCTCCCTCCTCCCCCCGCAGACCTATGTGACATACAGGTCAATCCTCTTGAAGTAGGCCACTGAGCCATCCCGTTATAAATGATGAGATGGTGCTCAGAGCCAAGCATGAGTAGATGTCATCCATATGATGTGATAGGAGCTTTGTCTTCAGAGTGTCTCATGATAGTCTCCTCTTGTAGGGTATGTAGTGCTTCTGGATCCTCACGGTCATATGTCTCGCACTACTCACTGCGTGTGAGAACTTTACAATCTCCCATGAGGAAGACTTCACCAAGCATGGAGTACTCCATGATCTCATATGATAGACATGCATAGAGTAAGGTCTCCCATGATGAAGAGTCATGCTCAATGAAGGCAAAACGAGAGCCTGTGGGAACGAAATATCATATGGCTATGTAGATGGTACTATCACGTGATAGCTCAAGGTGAGTCCACATGTATCCGGTTTGTGGGTCACAGGCAATAATCTGTAATTTATTGTGTAGTCCCTATCTAAAAAGTATGGCCACCTCTCCTGATTTGCAGGATGTGTGTTGTCGTGTGCATCCTCGGTGTAGAGACTCCCACTAGAATCTGTGCATCCGGGGCAATCCTCTCTTTGGGCTTTCATGTGTCTCTATGAGTATGATGATGTCCTAACCTCTCATCACTTCCTCGAGTCTCTCTGGATGTGTCCACAGGTCTCTGTCACCGTTTCGGACCGCCAATCAAATCTCTTCTCGTGTCCCATAGGTTGTGAATCCCTATGCGATGGCCTTGCCATCTATGATGACATTGACCGTCTCTATAGGATGCGCATTTCCCCTCTTTGCGGGCTGTGTGCACCCTAAGCATACATGCACGCCTGTGTGCGACTTGCATTGTAGTGAGGTCATCGTCGAGGTACTACTACATCCAAGTACCTGAGTCAATACAAGGTGCTTGAAGTACGAAGTACAAAGTACGTACTTCCAAACTACATTCAATATCCTCGAATTGAAAGATTTATTCCACACTGTAAGTTTGTTAAAAAGAGAAGACAGAAAGATATTTGATTATCTTTCTACAGTGTTACGATCCTCCCTTCTACATTCAATGGGAGAGACATCTCTTTCATTAAAACACTAAATTAAAATCTAAAGGAGCAATTGTTGGATATTTGGCACAATAGGTCATAGAAAATTCTAATTTATTTTAAGAACTCTACAATCATTGTACATATATCATATTCATGCACACTTGATTAGATTATAAGAGATACTAAAGGTCAAATAATATTAAAGAAATGGTCATAAATTGCCAAAAACGATCATCCCATATGTGAGAAATAAATAACATATTCTTAAAGTACTCAAAGAAATCAATCCAAACATATAACACTTACCATAAGACCCTAGTCTCACGACCAAGTATTAAACCTAAATCGAAGAAATGGTTATATATGAAAAGTAAGACATAATTGACTTGTACTATGTATTAATACTTGAAGGAATAATGCACCAAATTGCCATGTCATCACTGCTCTGTCCTTCTCATCAGCCTCATGTAAAAGAGAAGCAAACTCTACATTACTTTCACCAGAAGCTCATCGCAAATATAGAGAAAAGCTCACATTAACTTAAAAAGCAACTTTCACCATAGAATAAATCTAAAAATTTACGTAAAGCAATCTATGCCTATGCTTTTGGCAAATTTTCACCATGGAAAGCACAAAACTTGATCATTTATGAATGTCATATAATGTCATAAGCTCTTCCCTCATGATCATCACTTGACATGAGCAACAATTGATATGGAGATAGGGGAAGAATAGAGACAACATGAAGAATAGACTCCATGTGAGAGAGATGTAAGGAGCAAAGCTCCACATATTTCACTACATTACAAAGTCGAAGTTACCAGATAGCATAAAGATATGCTCTTGATATAAAAGTTTTCCAATAACTCCAAAAATCTCCAAAGATTGAAGTATAATCTCCTCCAAAATAACAATTTCCTCCTTGTATATATATTTAATAATACTCACAAAAAGTCTATAAAGTTGCAAACCTTGAAGTTGATTAGGACCCTCCACCTTCTCCCAAAAGAAAAAGACCACATACCTAACCTACAAGTTGAAGAGACACTCTCCAAAAAGTGATGATGCATGTGAGACAATATCCTCTATTTATAGACAAAGAAGTACTTGGATAAATCTACAATGAAAAAGCTAAAGAGTACAGGATTTTCATAAAGTTTAACATAAAAGTTTATTTAGGCTTTTATTTTTGCCTATGCTTTTCGAGTGTCACTTGTAGCTATTGTAGCCATTGGATCAACTTAAATTTTGCCATGTGGCACATACTAAAATATGCTTTTCATACTATGTCCTTAAATAGGGTTTGACTTTTGACCTTAAAAATTGGTCCCCATACACGTGTTATATATGGTTAGATAGCTCTCATTGAGTTCTATAAGAATATGTAAAAATATTTTCGACCAAGAATTGACTATTCCTTAGAAATGGAAACCATTCCTGACCATTTTATGTCATGTTTGATCAATTTTAACGGCCATATAGCACGTTGGGCTTCCCATAGTGGAAGGTTGCCCACCAACTATGTTTTTTATGATTTCGCCAATAATTCCCCTCCTAACTTGACACTAGGGGCATATGCCAAGTAGGTATATTGTTGAATCTAATACTTGTATAATTTTTACAAATCATGCGAAGTATCCAAGGTCACACAAGAATCTTTGGCATGAAGAGCACTCTCCAACACACACATCATAAAGAGAACTCACACATCCCATACTCTTCTCAACCAAGGACTACTTGGAAGGAGCAAGACAACAAAAAGATGTTATTTTAAAATAAAATATAGACTCAAACATACTTCCAACCAGTACACACCCAACTAGTAGAGAGACAACAAAAAGATGTTATTTTAAAATAAAATATAGACTCAAACATACTTCCATCCAGCACACACATCACAGGAAAAAGTTAAACATAATATCCATCACATGTTAATTCTCATGCTAGGTCATGTAGAATACAAAACCCTCCTTGCTTTAAGTTGTTTGCCAATATATTCACACTGTTGACTAGCTCCAACTAGCATTAGAACTTGAACTCTTAAGTCCAATGCTACCTATCCAACAAATAGGTAGAAAATTCCAGCATTAAGCTTGAATTTCCTGTACTTTTCTTTGTATGTAGGAAGTCCACAATGTTGTTGCCACTCATATAGCATAATTGTGTCCTATTCTTCTTCATTATCACAATTCACCCCTCCTCTAATGAAACTCTTCAAAGCAATATTCAGCTTCTTCATATGAAGCAGTCAATTGATGTCCTTTGTTAAATATATTGTTGAACTTGATTTGTACCTTCCATGAAGATTTTATCTTCCTACATGTGGCAATATTCTCTATGTGTTCTATCTTTTTCCGCTCTGATACCATATTATTAACAAATGAGCAACAATTGATATAGAGATAAGAGAAAGAATAAAAACAACATGAAGAATAGACTACACATGAGAGAGATGTAAGCAGCAGTCAAGAGAATTTTCAAATATTTGAGGGGAGCTTCTAGTTATGCTATGGTATTTCCCAAATAGCCATATTTTTTACTTAAAGGTTTTTCAAATTTTGATTGGGAAGGTAATAAAGACTCAAGAAGAAGCACAAGTGGCTATTGTTTCTTTCTAGGAGATTGTCTTATTTCTTGGTTATCCAAAAAACAACCTAGAGTTGCTACATCTTCAAACGAAGGAGAGTATAGGGTTGCATTTACACCTACACTTGAAGCTATTTGGTTGAAGAAAATTTTGAGTTATGTCGAAGTTCATCTTCCTATGCAGATATTTTCAAACAGTCAGAGCGCCATTGCTATTGCAAAGAACCTTACTCATCATGCTAGGACAAAGCATATAGAGGTTAATTACCACTACATTCGGGAACACGTATCTAAGAAGCACATTGAGCTAGTCTACATACTTACAAGTGAGAATGTTACAGATATTTTTACCAAAGCATTGTCTAGAGAATGACATCAGAAGTTTTGTAGATTATTGAACCTTGTACCATTATGACATTGAAGGGGGGATTGTTGGAAACAATGTCAGAATAGCACAAAACCCTGAATTCCAGCAACCCTAAATTTTGGTACTTAGCCAAAATTTGGTCACAGAAGGCCAAAAAAAATTATTACATCATTAGATAGAGCTTGAACAAAGCTTTCATTTGGTATATCACATTCAGCCATCAAAGGTCAAGATTAGGAGAAAACCCTAACCCTAGTTTCTGCTCAAAATGGTTTTTTACCTCATTTGAACCCTTATCTCATGTGCATTTAGGAAAGCAAGCTCTTTTGTCAACCCAATGCATAAAAGTAAAAGATCGCACCCATAAACTATCCGAAAAACATATTTTTGCGCAATTAAAATCCTATCGCTGCTTTTATTAAATTGCATGGTTTTTTATGATTAATTGTAGCTTTTCAAGAAAGTTCGCACATGCTTTTGAGAAAAGCAGCCGTAGGTAGCAACAAACTATATAAGAAGCATCTTGGATCACTTTAGAGCGTCATTCAAGGACAATCATCGTTGAAGATCAAGTCTTAGAGGTCCTCTACACTTGGAAAAGATGTGCTCTACCTTTGGTGCAGCTGTGGAGAAGATTTTGGCAGCCAACGACCATCAGCACATTGCTGATTTACTGTGAGTAGCAAGTCTATACCAGTTCCACACTTGTTAGTTCACTAGTTTCTGATTTAGGGTTTCTGAAACCCTAATTTCAGAATTAGGGTTTGCTGTAAAACAGTTCTAAACTGTTCATATTCTCTACATTCACACACACACACACACACTCTTCACACCTCTTAGACACTTTACACACAAAAACTTGTATCTAGTTCCCTTTTTGTGCCTAGATTCAAAGTTTGTAATCATCTATACGCATTGTAATTTGATATTCATAATCAAATAGAGTAGGTAGGCTATTTGCTTATTGTTACACTTAAAAACTGTCTACTCTCTCTCTATCTCTCAGTCATCTCTTTTTGAGTCTTAAGGTGTGTATGCTAAGGTTCATTTGTTGGAAGATCTTGTAAACCTATGATTATTGTCATTAAAGCCCACCCCACTTCCAACAAATATGTCTACCATAAGGTTCTGAATATAGAGAAATAGCTCTCTTTGCTCATGTAAGTCTTCCTTTATCACCACCGAGTCGTATATGCCAGCTCCCACATACATGGTTCAATGACTAACCCCAAGGAGCACAAGAAGGTTAACAAGGAGGATGAGCATCACTTCTTCTTAAGTACACAAGAAAGCAATGCTCCCCAATCTGCAAATTCTGCAAAAATCAGAACATAACATATTTGTTGCTTTTATAACAACTACAACACCTGAAAATTCTGATTTGACTCCTTATTCTTTATATCCATATTCAGCAACTACAAATAATATGAGTATCTGCACCTCCTTGTTGAATATAAAACTGAGCTTGATTTGCATCTTCCATGAAGATTTTACTCTTCTACATGCAGCCCAATTCTCAATGTAATTGCCTTCAAATATGAAGTACATGAAATTAAGAGATAGCATACAGGATTTGCAACAAATACAAGTTGTTCATAACTCCACAATCTCCAAAAGTGAAGGTGATCTCCTCCAAATAGATAAGCTCCCAAGCTGTTGCACACTTAGTAGATGACAAAGAAAGCACAACTCCACGTCTCCAAATTGAAGAGATCTGCTCCTTCTCCACAAGCTCTCTAAGAGGACTCCAAAGGTGATGAAAAGAGTGCCCAAAGTTGACTTATATAGACTAACTAAAACATTCTTTTTCAAGTGTTGAAAAACTCAAAAGCAGGGTTCCACAATTTTTGAAAACCCTAATTTTGGGCTTTCTAATAAATTTTTTATTGCCTTTTGCTATGTTATATATCAAGTAACAATATTCCTTGATTTAATGCGTATTTGACAAGGTTTCACATTGCTTTTCACTTTTTAATTGCATTTCCCACACAACCTATAAATTAGGTTTTGACTTTTGATGTACAAGTATTATATATCGTTGGATATCAATTGATCAAAATTGTCACAATATGCTATAATAGTCAATTTTTTTACCTATTTGACCAATCTCTTTGACCAAGCTTTGACCACATAATTTTAACCTGCACATAGGGCCCCTAGTGGAAGGTTGCCCATTACACATATTTTTCAATAGTAAGTATATATAATAATACTCGCAAAAAGTCTATATAGTTGCACACCTTGAAGTTGATGAAGACCCTCCGTCTTCTCCAAGTAGAAGAAGACCAAACACAACTAAGCTTCAAGTTGAAGGGAAGCTCTCCAAAATGTGCATGTGAGCCAATATACTCTATTTATAGGCAAAGAAGTACAAGAAAAAAGTTAAAAAGCACAAGATTTTCGTAAATTTTAGAAAAAAAGCTTATTTAGGCTTTTTTCTTATTTTTGTCCATGCTTTTTGAGTGCCACTTGTAGCTATTGTAGTCATTGGATCAAGTTATCAGGATATTGCCATACTAAAATATGCTTTTCAACTTGCTTTCCATACTATGTCCTGAAATTAGAGTTTGATTTTTTACCTTGAAAAATTGATCCACACGCATAAGTATTTTGTATGGTTGGATAGCTCTCATTAAGCTCTATAAGAATATATAAAATATGTTTCACCAAAAGATGACCATTCCTCAAAAATTGAAACCAATCCTAATCATTTCTATGCAATGGTTGACCAATTTTAACTACGTTGGGCTTCCATTAGTGGAAGATTGCCCATTAACTATGTTTTGGATGATTTTTCCAACAATACCTTATTCCCTTTACCTTTCACTTGCTCACTTTGGTATTCATGAGTTCTTATCTCTTTGGTATTCATGAGTTCTGAGTTGTTTCTTTATGTTCTTTTGTAGTTATTTGGAGCATGTCATCATCTTGGACATGTATTATCATGAGTTGAAGCATATTACATTTAACCATACTTTGTGTATTTGTTCTCTATTAGCTTTGTTCATGTGTGCTTATTCTCTTATGTGCGCTATTATCTATCCATCTGATCTAACACATGCAGCATGGATTCTTTGCTCCAATAATACAATAGAATTGTACCCCCACATGCTACTATTAATGGCAATTATCAACTTGATTGGAAGTTGTTGTCAATGGAAAGACAGTTTAATGCCACAACCTCTTCTTAATATTATGCACTCCTTCCCTCCTATGACTTGAATTGTACCCCCACATGCTACTATTAATGGCAATTATCAACTTGATTGGAAGTTGTTGTCAATGGAAAGACAGTTTAATGCCACAACCTCTTCTTAATATTATGCACTCCTTCCCTCCTATGACTTGAATTCAACTTGTAATTGCCAATGGAGATGGAAGCAAAAGAATGCATAGCCCAAAAACAATTAATGATGTGTGGCATACAAAACTACTTGTGTTTTCATATGGAGAGTGTTAGTTCATGGCTTATGGGCTGACACTTTTCTTGTTGTTGTAGGAGATTGAATCCTAATTGTACAATTTGTATATATTATTTTTGGACATTAATTTGTAACTCAAAGTTAGATAGATTTGAATTTTTCGATTTAGAAAAATAAAGGAGTCTTATTCTACACTCTGAGAGCTTTCCAATTATACCTAGGATGCCCACATTCAACCTCTCTATGACCGTCAAAATTATAACCCAAATTTCTGATCATACTTGGTCAAAAATTCAACAGCAACATGAAAAGTCAGCATTAGTCAAAGGTCGACGTGACAGCCACAAACCAAAAAAATAATTATCCAACCCACACAGAGATATAAAAAACAGATCATCAGTCTTATAAAAAAATTACAAAAATCAATTGAAAAGCACACTATGAAAAGTAACTACCCATAAAAATCATATTGCCCTGCTTTATGCTTTTGCAGACTATGATTTTCGCCCCAACCCGAAGTCTATATAAAGAGCTCATTATAACACATGACATACAAGCTCAGCCTTGCCTTGCCTTGCCCTAACTCTCACGTGAAGGTGGAGGTGCAGGGTACTACCTCTTTGAGCAACCAACGTAGGTGTGTGAGAGGTATATAGTAGATTCTCTTTGCCTATGACAAAGGAATAGTTTCACCTTTAATGAAGGAGATTTATCACCTTGATTGGAGTTCTATGAGGACTATTTTCTTCAGCTATGGACTGTTTGCTTCAAAGTTCTGCCATACCATTTCCTTAGCCTGTTCAACTCTAGCCTTGTCCCTCGCATCCTTGAAGACTCTCACGAGACATATATACCAGAATGAATCGAAGCAAACCCCAAACTCACCCTCAAAAGGAGCCACTTAGCATGGAAGCCACTTTAGTCACTTTGTTGACATTACCAGATTATTCCTGCAATCTTCTTCTGTAGGAAATACTTTCAGAAAATTTTGTTTCATTAGAAATAAAGAGGAATGTCTGACCTATTCCTAGTCAGAATTTAAGGTCTTTTTCACCCCAATCCCCTCAAGTGACATGAAACCTCAAAGAAGCACTTATGGCTGTAGTTTTATACCTTATGGAAGCTCAAAACTGCAGTTTTTCTGGGTTTTTCTTGATTTCAGATAGAAAAATCAGGGACATGTGCACCCTTAAACCTAGACCAAAGCTTTAAAATCAGACTCTTTGACTTGTGGATCTACCTCTACTATTTCAAAACCAACTACAAATTCTCTTTTGTAATCTTACAACAGTATTTTACATGAATAAATGTAAGGTTTTCTTTTACAGTTTCCACAAGTAGAGAGATATTTATGAGTGCTTATCTAGAGAAGAATTGATAACATAGCTTATATCCAAGGCTTCTCTTTTCCAGAAGTCCATCCACCACAGTTAAAGAATGTTATCTTGACTTCTTCTCCCTGGATACATATCTTGTGAATTGTTGATGACAGTATATACTTTCCTTCAAGTGGATGCAAGGAAATGCATCACATATTGAAGCACTACTTCATTTAGGATGAAAGGGATAGGCTAAGCTAACTCTTACCATAGTGCCTAAGGAATCTTTTGTAGATTCTGCAAACTGCTTTTGTTCGTTCAAGTACAACAGATGTTTAGAAAAATGAGTATTTGAACATGACATTGTTGGCCCAGCCATACAGGTTATTCACATTTTGCAAGTTTATGGGAAAGGGGATTCAACTCATTTCCTTGCCCCTTTCTCACTACTCTATTCAGGCCCGTTTTTAAAGCCCCAAAGTTTCTATAAAGAACTTTCCATAACCCTCTAAAATCTGTGAAACCTATGGTTATGTATTGGAACTTACGGATAAAATTTAAGCATTCAACCTGTAATATACTCCCTTTTTGAAGCATTTGCTATTAATGCTTGTTCCAGATGTTCTAATTAGGCATTTGTCACCTTTCTTTCCTCTTTACAGCAGCTCTGTGTGGCTATATGTTCTCCTCAAATGACATTTAAACATAAACATGGAAGTGACTATCCATAGATCAAACATTCAAACAATGAAGAGTCCAGCAAGATTTCACAGCATAAAATCACTTCCCACCCACAACTCTAAATCCTAGAAAATGTAACAATTGAATCATAATGTGAATCAAAAATATAAAATAAACTGTTACATAAACATATTCCAGCACACCTCTGGTGGGGTTCCTCCAGCCATCAGCCGCACACCATTATTCCGACAATACTGCAAAAGAGGCAAGTATCCATTCCACCGTTCTTCAGCTAAATGCGGAACTAAGGCCCTTAGTTGCTTGTCAGAGAGCCTGTAATTCAACAATTGAAGCACTATGAAATTATGCACATCAAGACTCTTACCTATCACATATATTTCTTATGTAGCATCCCAATTTTAAAAGAAAACTGAGTAAGGCCATTGGTAATAATAAGAAAGAGAACTGCAAAAGAACGACAGAAAGAAACATAAATATAAAAGCAAATAAACATAAGAAACCTATTTAATTATTATACTTAGGCGAAAAACAGGTGATCGCTTGATAATGGTATTGAAAATAAAAACAACAACAAAACAAGTACACAAAAGCAGAAACCACCCAAAAAATAAGAAACCTTAAGAATCTCAAAGGAAAAGGAACCTCTTAAATTGTATGCCTATTTAAAATAATAAAATATGAAAGTTTATTGAATTTCCTTATTGATGGAATACTGCATCTTAGAGTAAAAGAGACTCAAATCCACTTCCATGTAAGCTGAGATAGATACCTGTGGCAAAGGCAATCCTGTGGGAAAACACATATTCTCTTTAGTAACATTTTGGAGGAAAACGAAGTCCCCACTAAATAATATACAACACTATTTGAACAGCTCAAAGAACATGGTCCTTAAACTCTATTACATGATACCTTAAATCAATAGAGAGTATTTGGAGAGTGGAACCAAATACAAAAAGAGGCATGAATCCTACTACCACCCTTTGATGTATTATCTACCTGCCAAAGGATTTGTTATTTTGTATGTTTTTCTTGTATTTGAACTTATTTTTTAAATTATTCTATTTTCTTTTATTATTTTGTTTTCATTACATGCTTTTGATTTTAGTTTCTATATTTATGTTTTATTTGCATCATGTTAGATGTACTCAATACTCCACCGTCAAGTCACCACAAATGATCCATGGCGCTCTAAGTTGTAAGGCCCCCATTATGAGGAGAAGCCATTGTGAGAGTCCAGACATTTGCAGAACCCTAACTTCAAAGTTAGATGAGGTCTATGTGTGATAGTTGATGGTAATAGATGATCTTTGTGAGCGTAGCCATTCGATTAAGTAGGGCATAAACTTCCGGCCCATTGGGTTGCCATCCAAGGCAAAACGAAAGGCCTTGCAGCATCGCGCGTACAGGGTCCAAGGGGTCTATCCCCTCGGCCCGTAGGGCCGAGACGGTAGGACTTCTTGCCGTGGAGATATTGTCGGATTATATATTTTACCGACTATTTTCTCTCTCCCAGCTATGTTTATCTACACCGACTCCCATTGTAAAAGCTATATAAGCATGGCCCATGTGTAGCTCTACATAGCATTGCACACTAGTAAACCCTTCATCTAGAGTTTGTCTGGATCGCCATCTAAGCTCCATATTGGGAGCACACAAGTGGATAGCACCATCTTTGTAGTTGCATTGATCTTGACATTTGAAAATTTGAGTTATCTACCTCTCAATTTGCGTCTCTCTTTATCTATGTTTTCCTGAACTCTCTACTGGTCTATTCCGTTGTGCTATATTTCTTACATATCATGTATGCATGTTTCCGTAGCTTTTATGTATGCCTTTCATAACTTTTGAAAGCAATCAAATTCTATAAATCATCACACAAATTATATCTCTTCTTTTTCTTTTGTTTGCTAATAGAATTCATATGTGTCGGATCTATGAGTGTTTTGTCTGGTCAACATTTCTCGATGTAATAGATTGGTATCATAGCTCATGCAAGAGAAAAGGTGCACATTAGTCAATTTGTGATGCTTCTGTTGGAAAAATGGCGTTATGGGGAAACCTTCCGCTAGGGAATCTCACCTACACATCAAATATTAGTAAAAATTGATGGTCATCAATTGGTCAAAGGATTGTCAAAATAATTCAAAATGGTAAAAGATGTCCTGAAAATTTTATTGGAGATCATGAAAGTACTCACAAGCACTTTATAATGATATATAATACATAAGTGTCTGGTAAGAAATTGCAAGTCAAAATTCAAACCCTAATTTCAAGGAGAATATGTGAAAAGCAAGTTTTTAATTGAAGAAGTGAACACTTGTGAAAATCTCATTAAAAGAATACATTTTAATCTAGTGGTCCAAGATATGAAACCTCATAATTAAAAACAAAAAAATAATAAAAAATTGAATCTTGGATTTTTTGTGGATTTCTTGCCATGAATCATGGAACTCAGCTTTAAGTGTTTTCTGGTGCTTTGAGCAAAGCATATCATGATTATAAATAGATTAAATTATGGTCACATAATTTACACCACTTGGAGCCA
>CM035427.1:172351457-172478957 GCA_020310875.1 Ceratopteris richardii
AGACTATGTAATGTATCTTTACACACTAACATGTTCATTCTCAACTCTAGTAAATGCAAGAATGTCAATTTCTACCCAACAAACGAAGGAAGAAGAAGATGGTTTCTCTTCAGCCAGAGACAATGACATACAAGATCATCAACCTACTAAAGAACAATCTAGATAGGATTCACAAGATGCTCAAGCACTCTCTCTTATTGTGATGGGTATGCAGAATCATATTATAGTTGAAATCAAGTCATGGAGGACCTCTTGTCAAGCTTGGTTGGAGTTGGAGAATCTCTATCAAAGCATAGATCCTCCCAGGAAAGCTCATCGCGAGAGGGTTTTATCCAACACACACATGAGGGTTGATGATTCAATTCAATCACATATTCTTAAGTTGAAAGATATTCATGATCAACTCCTCAATGTTGGTGTGAACATTTCTGATGAAGAGATGGTCCATATTCTATCCAATTCTCTTCCTCCATTATAGTGTTCCTTTCTTACATCTCTTTCTCTTTCCATGAGAGAAAAATAACATTTGAGGACCTGCAATTTTTGTTAATTCCAACCAGTTGTATATGACAGCAACTTAGGTGCATGTAGGGCACCTTGGGCACTTGGACATGAATCAAGGTGTGAACACCTTTAAATGGTCAATAACCCAAAGGCAAACAAAATGCTTCATCGGATGGTCTCAATTTTGAGCCAAAAAATACATTAAAGTATGTTTTGAAAGCTCTCAAAGAGCTCTAAAATGTGAAAGGAATTATCAATCTATCTATCAATGTGAAAGGGTATTTGGGGTCTTTATCCCCCCAAACACCATATACATGAGGAGAAAGAGCAACAAGAGGATAATGTAGTAGATGAGGATATTGGAGTATGGTATGATTCCACCATGGTTCAAAGTTCATGATACATTCATGATCCATCATGCATGTATTATATAGCATGATAATTGGTCTATCATTTACAAAGTTACCTCTATTCATTGGTAGTTTACTTTCATCACTTGTCTTCAGTCTTGAGCTTTTTTTGCATTTTTATGAAAATTAATGAATTAATAAGTCGTGATGTTTGCCTTCTTTGCCCCTTGATTGTCTATTGTTCATTGTCTATAATTTTTAAATGCTTAATTGATTAGTTCTAAATGATTGCGGATCTATGATATCTGTATCATATGAATTGAAAATTTTTTATCATAATTTTAAATGTTGTCAAAAACATTCAAGTTGAGCCATTAAAAATATAATCACGTCAAAAATCAAAAGTCAATTTCACATTTGAATGCAATTATGGCTGGTGTATGGCATATAAAGTCACACTAACTCTCATACAACAAGATGAGAAGGGTAATCAAGCAAGCAATATGGAAGATATTCGTGAAATAGCCCATCAAAACCACTCCCATCCAAAATGCAACATCACCAAGAGTATTTTATACAAATATCGGAAATGGTATTCATTGAATGACTTTGCTATTTAGATACACTATACTTACCACATGCTATGAAAGTTTCCATTGAACAGCTCAAAGTCTCTTTACATGATTGAGAAAGCTAGAGCTCAAGAGATTCCCTGAGAGAAGATGACCCGCAAATGATGCTTAGCTGAGGTCTAGTGTGATGAGCACTACATTTGTCGATGTCACATGTGTACAAAGATCAATTTGAGCTACATAGACATCATTTGTACACCTCTCTCACTGTCACTTTGATGATGTCATCTGATTCTAGAATGTTGGACAGAGATATTCTTGAGCTCCAAAGCCGCAGAGGTGACATACTAGAGCATCCTCACTTGTCATGGGGTGGTCCACAACACCTCACACTTCTTTCAAAGCCAGAAAGTGTTCACTACATACCCAACTTAAAGCCAAGACTCACACTCACGAAGGCCTAGAATCGAAGAGCACCCATGAGACCAGGTGCCTGCAGGCTTAAGTACATCAGGAATCAGAAGTTATGACTCCGAGGCAAAGACTCAAAAGGGTCTACCTACAACATAAACGTTAATCTAAGCATCAAAGATGCACATACACACTTCCCTATGCACTTATCATGATTATGCTTTTTATAGCATTCACTCTCAATCCTTCCATCTAGCTTGTTTATGATGTATCGTTTCTTTTACTATTTTCTACTTTTTCAACTACAGGGTAGATATCCATATGATTGTAAGATTGATCTCTTGGGTCATCCCTAATGAGATGTTAATAGATCCCTCTCTCTCTCTCTCTCTCTCTCTCTCTCTCTCTCTCTCTCTCTCTCTCTCTCTCTCTCTCTCTCTCTCTCTCTCTCTCTCTCTCTCTCTCTCTCTCTCTCTCTCTCTCTCTCTCTCTCTCTCTCTCTCTCTCTCTCTCTCTCTCTAAAATTTCAAGTACTTCTAAACTTTAATCATTATTTTCTAACTTTTTAGTCAAGGGAAACTGGCATCGATCCCTCTTTGCAATATCAAATTCAAAAAAATCGATCATTATTAAACAATATCCATCATTATTTGTTATTGCTGCGAGAAAACTTGCATCACTGTGAAGGCTAAACGATTCCTTTTTATTTCAACTAAAGCAGTGTAACATAATAAATCAATTAATTCAAAACAAAATGTCTGTTCCATGGCTTAGATTTCTTACTTCTTGTTCATATAAGCATTGAGTTGCGGTTGTAGTGTGCAAGGGATTGCCTCTAGTGCAACCGAAACAGGCCGCTGCTGCTCAAAGCATTTATCTCTGACTGTTTTAACAATTTCAAGCTCAAGAACCTGGATGCAGAATGGTTCAAAATTTCAGTGCATACAAAGTTCAGAGGAATAACACATTAAGAGAAAACAGAAACATATGTATCTGTGTGCACATGCGCACACACCTTGTCATCAGGATCAGGCACTTTCTCAGACTCTCCAAGATAGACAACACGTGCTGCAAGAATTTTTTGCCAAACTCGTTGTTTGTCTTTCCCGACGGCAAATGGTTCACCAAGAACTGAAGCATCATAAATCCTGGATCCACTTGGCTTTTCTACAGCCGGAGCAGCAGGGGCTGCCTCTTTGGTTACAGCTGGCAAAGAAGCTGTCCCGGCTAACGCTTTTCTTCCTTGGAAGGAAATGGACATAACAACACCTGAGAGTAGAGTTCCTGTAATTAGTTCCCTCCTACTTTGAGTCCTTGAATGCCGCAATTCGTCATAAGTGGATGTCTCTTCTCGAATGCACGGGCTTTCCAAATGCCTGCCGTTGCAGACATCCGAAACATCCAATTCATTCTCACGCGAAACTATATTCGAATCCGCATCATGTTCCCTGTCCTCACACGACCTTATCTTGCAAGTCGCATAAACAATTGGCCTCTGAGAAGCAGTTGCAATGTCTATGTCTATTTTACTTGTCCGAACTTTCTGGGATTGGTGGAAAACTGAGAAACTCTTGCGCAAGTGTTGCGGATCCGCTTTAAGTCTGAGCTTTTTCCGGTACCCCGGCGCACCATGCATGCAGACAGAAAATCCTCTTTTGGACTGCCTTCTGCTCCCACGGGCAGAAGCTGGAGCTTTGAGCCTGAAATATGTGTCTTGGCAGTTGGCAGAGGTAATGAAATGAGAGGCTGCAGCCATGACAAGCTATGATGAAGTTCTGAGTAGATGAAAGTGCACTAACGAAAAGATGTATGAACAGAACCGATCTCGAAACAAAAGAATAAAAATCAAGAAGGATGGAACATCAGACGAGGAGGATGTGGATAAATTCTGTGAGAGTGTCTCTTGTGGGAAGAGGAAGCCGTCATTTGCCTAAGCTGTTTGAAGAACGTATTGGAGTCCCGTACAGACACGGCTATAGAACGACTGGCAGATGATTACGCCACTTGCCAGAAAAGCTCAAGGGAGTCAGCAGGAATCAAAAAATGGCCATCAATCCAGTAACTCTCATGGCTCCTGTCGCTCGTCGTCGATGGCTGACGTGGCAAGATAATGGCTCAGGCCCTTGAGGCTTGCGGGCGAAACCCTTTTCCAAATTTTTTTATTTTTTTTTTATTTTTTTTTTTTTGTCCCAAGACGCCTGGTCTAGTGGTTGAATACTTCGCCTCTTGAGGCGGGGGCGTGGGTTCAACCCCACAGTGCTGCGGGATATGTATGCTGCCTTCGGGCGTGTTACTCTGCGGTGCCTTCGGGCCGTTTATCCCGTTGTAAGTCCTTCCCGGTCTGTCTAACCCCTGTTCTTGTGGGATAAGGGGGGTCCCATGGGTACTATGCCCTTCCTTGTACAGTTGTAATTTCAAAGTTAAAGCCCGGGGGAGTAGGCCTCGGCCGAACCTCCATTTTAAAATTAAAAAAAAAAAAAAAGATTTTTTTTTTAATGCCCTTTTTTGAGACGATCGATTTATGTTATGACAAAGCTTTCGGAATTCATAGGGAGAAAATACAAACGGTTCCTTTGTCAACATAGTCAATTTAATCCAGCGGGCATGGTTTAGTCGATGTGCCTTGTACTTCTAGGTAAATAGCCAAGGTTCAAGTTTTGCCCAGAACTGGATGCCTCAAAGTTCCCCAAGATGAGTGCCTCTATTTATGAGGTCGGATGTGTGTGTCACTCTCAAAAAAAAAGATAACCAATTTACATTATTAAGAAAAATTAAGTAATTTGAATAGTCATCAAGATAGTACACACCCTTTTGACTCTTTCTGCAACAAGGAACAATACAAACGGAAAATTCATTTTGGCTCAAGTGATCGATTAGTGAAGGGTTCCTCCTTGCATTACTTCTTTTGACTAAAATTGCAACCACGGGATTAGTTGGCTAGTGGAGATCATATCCCAGTTCTATCAAGGATATCACTATCCCCAACGATTGAGATGAACTACTTGTCAAACTGATAGATGACACTAACATATAATCAAGAATGTGTGCGGACCTTCTAAGAGTGCCTAAAAACATATTGCACCACATCTCGATCTAAGGTTAACCATATGAAGACTCCTTTAACCTTCAAAAAGTTACCATCCCAATTTGTCCTAAATCAATAGTGCAAGGAGATTCTCTCGGGGTAAATTTTCAAGTCGTGTGGTGTCTCAATGAGATTCCATATCTCTATGGCCATATCTCGTGTGGTGCTCAAAAAGTTGGATACCGAATTGCATTACTAGAAGGGCATGGCAAGGCCACGGTGGTCAATACATTCCTTATCCCTTGTACCGTTCGCTTCTCACTTTTTGAATGCCTGCAAATAAAAAACTGCACAATTTGGGAGGCAATTTGTAGGAAATTTCCTTCCACCATGGATCCGAATAGAAGGGGGATTCCTAAGATAAGGTGGGACATTCGTAGTTTCCCTAGGGATAACTTAGGGATCTTCAACATGATTGAAAATGATTTCCAAGTGGATGGTTAAGGCTTGGTCCAACCAACAAGAGTCGTCGCCCCAACTTATGTTTATAAATAAGTAGTGCCTCTCATTCATATGTTCCCCCTCATCAAAAAAAACTATGACACCATTATGTTGCTCCTTTCCCCCATCAAAGTTTCTCCCAAGGGGTTTCACATGATATCCTCCTTATGAAAAGCATGAAACAATTTGACATCACATTGCCACCTCACTTCTAATTCAAAGTGGGTTTCAAACATAAAATAAAATGACTACATTTGGTTTACATTATTGGTGTATAAATCATTAGAAAAAGAGATATGGCAAGAGCAAAGATGTTAGAAAAGTCATTCGGGAAATCTTCCACGAGGGACCCCACCTCCAAGTTTAGAAGGTAACTAAATTTAGTTCTTGAAAATGGTAAAAAACGGGTCCTATTTCTACCAAAATGTGATAAGGTAAAAACAAAGTACATAATGTGATGCTCAATGAGGTATTCAACCATATATCATACTTATGTGTTTGGTACTTAGATTAACTTCAAAAAGTAAATCCTGATTTTCACTTTTAGTGTGAGGAGCAATTTTTAAGTGAAAAAAAGGTTTTATTGTATTAATGAAAAGTAAGTGAAACTTAGATTTTTCTTTATTATTGAAAAGTAGTTTTTGCTTTATTTTTACCTTGCTTACCAAGGCAAACAGCCTGTATAAACAACGCACATTGGGCACAAACATCATCACATCTTGGAGCCCTCATCTGGGGCTAGCTTGGAGGATGTAGTCCTTTCAACTCGAAGAGGTGGAGTTGTGTTTTCTTTATCATCTATAAGGTGTGCAACAACTTGAAGCATATCTATTTTTTGAGGAGATCATCTTTAGCCGTCGCTTATTGAGATACTAGAGAGCATGTATTCATCTTGTGTATCTTTTATGCTATCTTGTAGCTTGAATCATGGAGTATATAGATTATCTTTGGAGCTTTGATCCTTACATCTCTCTCTTATGTTTTCTATTCTCCATCTTGTCTCTATTTTTTGTATGTCTCTATATTGATTGTGGGCCTAAACACCAATAACTAGTATCATAGCATGAAAAATTTAGAGTACATAGGGATCTTGGCAACATGCAAAAGGATCAAATCTTCATGACAGATATAGATCAAGCTCAACTACATATTCAAAAGTGGTCATCAAGTCATTTATTTTTGCAAAGATGATAAATACTTTAAGGAAGAGATACACTCTAGGAGGGGTGTCAAACAAGAAGAAAAAAGCATGTTGCAGTTATTATAGGGTCAATACAACTCCAGAAACTATATATACAAATATATGCAAGAAGTTTTATTAATTTGCTAGATTTGTTGGAATCAACAATCAAAGGCAACTTGGAGAGCATTCTTTAAATATGCAATCAGGAAGTGATGTTCAACTATTCAACTATTAGTCAACCTTCTAGTGCTCCTTCAAGTTTGTCACTCAACCATGTATTTGGGAGTTGGCATCTACATCTCAGTGTTCATGCAGGAAGTTACGTGAGCAAGGAGGGGTTATTTTTTGTACAGACAGAAAAGTATACAAGATCAAGATGTGGTGGATTTTGTGTAAGACTTCCTTGAATTCATGTGCATGTGTTTATGATAGGCATCGATGAGAGCATGTAAACTTGATTTGAAAAGGACTGGTTGACCTTGATAATTTTAGAAGTATGTTTGAATATATATCCTATAATAGCATTGCATCTTATATTTGTGTCTATCCTTCCAAGTAGTACTTGGTTGAGAAGAGTGATAGATGTCCAAGATCCTTTCATGATGTGTGTTTGGAGGGAGCTCTTCATGACAGAGTTCTTTGTGCGTGTTTGTAGGATACTTTGCATGATATTTGAAAAAGTTACCCAAAACAAATAACAAATATACCTACCTTGCATAGTCCCCTAGCATTAGGCTAGGAGGGGATTGTTAGAAAATATTTCATTGAGGAAAGTTTCCATAAAGGACCCCACCTTCAAGTTTATAAGTTAAATAAATGTAATTCTTAGATAAGTTAAATAAATGTAATTCTTAGAAATGATAAAAAATGGTCACATTTTTGGGAAACGATAAAAAATAAGATTAAGAAATTTTATTACATAATGTGATAGAGTCCGATGAGAGCTATCCAACCATATATTTTTACTCAAATCGTAATTTTTAGATTTAGTGTGAAAGGTAATTTTCAAGTGAAAAGTAGCTTCTATTTTATTAATGAAAAGGAGCTTCCTCTTTATTAGTGAAAAGTATCTTGAGGTTGGTTCTTTGGTCTCTTGAGGTGGAGGTCCAAAGTTCAATCCCCAGGCTAGACATGTAATGGCTTTGGCCAATCTTTACTTGTTGAAACCAGTTATAATCTTGTCTAACTTTCTGCTTTGTGGGATTCGAGGGGTCCCCTAGGTACTATGCCCATTCATCTGTACAACTGTTCTTTCAAAGTTAAAGCTCAAGGGAGTAGGTGCTTGCCGAACCTCCAATAAAAAAAAGGTATCTTTTGCATTGTTAGTGAAAACAAAAACAATTTTTGTTATATTTTTACTTTTCTTACCAAAGTAGACATAACCTATATAAACAAGACACATTGGGCACAAATATTATCACATATTGGAGCCCTCTTCATGGGTTAGCTTGGACGAGGTGGTACTTTCAACTTGAAGAGGTGGAGTTGTGTTTTTCTCATCGTCAACAAGTTATGCATGAACTTAAAGGCTTATCTAAATTTGGAGGAGATCATCTTCAACCTTGTAGGTTATTGGAGTTATTAGAAAGCTTTTATCCATTTTGTAACTTCAATCTTGGAATGTATACATTATATTTGGAGCTTTGGTCCTTACATCTCTCCCATGTGCAATCTATTCTCCACCTTATCTCTATCTTCTCTATGTATATATATTGATTGTGGGCCTAAAATCCAACACAAGAGACTTTGCGCTTGAGGATTTAACTAGTAGATGCCTCTTTGGAACCATGAAATAAACTAGTGAATCACAAGAGGATGTAGAGACCAGTCTCAAGTTGGACTATGAACATTTGTGTCTGGACTATGAACATTTGTGTCTGCTTGAAAAAAATAAAATTGAAGATTGCAGAAGTGAAAACTTGAGCTTGCTACGCTTTGGGTATGAATTCCACCCAAGAGGCCTTTTGTGGCCAGGCGACAACAAAAGCATTGACAACATCCTCTGACTCATAGAGGAGAGAAGAGCATAGGGTTGGCTTTTATTTTACACGTCCTAAGGAAACACGTGATGCTCTATGCAAAACATACTCAAGTTGTATAAAAATATCTCCTAATAGCAAGCTATCTTGGGCAAAGCAATGGGCTACTATGAGGCCCTTTGGAATGCTATCAAAAGACAATCATTGTGAAAAATATGAAAGAATAGATGTATAGTCGATTTAAAAAACTCTCCCAATTTTATTGTCGTTGAAAGATCGCTTATCTTCTAGACATTGGATGATCTTTGAAATGCGAAAAGATAAGCTAAGAAAGAAATGGAAGCTTGACTTTTCCCATCAAGTATTTGCACAAGCTATCTACGCATGGGGCATTGGGGCTCCTACGAGCGTCATTCGTTTTTGGGAGTGTATGCTACATTATCTTATTTCAATTCGAGCACTTTTCTCACTCTTTTCTCTTGCAACTCTTCCCTTTGTTCTCTCTCTTCGCGTCAATTATCATTCTTTGAGCACTTTTCTCACTCTTTTCTCTTGCAACTCTTCCCTTTGTTCTCTCTCTTCGCGTCAATTATCATTCTTTTCGCCCGGTTCTCTCCGTTTATTTCTCTCTTTCCTATCTTACACATACGCATACGTATGTGCGTACATAAATATACATACGCACACATACACTCGCAGAAAATACAGACATACAAATTATACATCGCAAACACACGTATATATGCAAATGTATATATATCCACACATACATATGTAGATTTACATGCATACATACACACATATACAAATAGTTTACATACATATACATCCATGGATATATGCATAAATGAATACACACACGGTTTTAAAATGCATTCATAGATACATGCGTGCGCGCGCGGGCACACACACACATATATATATATATATATATATATATATATATATATATATATATATATATATATATATGCACGCGTGCACGTGTATGTATATTAAATATATGTATACATGCATATACACAATACATAGACGAATGCATGTATACATGAAATACACACATGAAATGTTAAAGAAGAGAAAGATATGGCTATATATAATTACATTTATAGTATCCTATATACATACGCAATGTCTTGTATTAAATGATATATAATCGCATATATAACTATATAAAACGATTATCTTCCACGTACCCTTAGTTATATACGATTTGTTTAGGGTATCATTTTTTCTAATATATATATATATATATAATCGTTTCTTTTTTTAATTCATTGATTTTTTTACTTTTTTTACAAGATATAATAAGCAAGAAAAGCATTTTAGGAAGGAATTTATTTATAGAAACTATTTAATGTTGATTAAATGATTGATTATGTTGAGGTTAAAAATGTATGTATATAACACACTATTTCATAACTTCTCTCACATTCTTTATTGATAGGCTTACTTTTAACTAGAGTAGATAGCAAGATCTATATGGAAGCGGAGTGCAACTTATATGCCTTTCTAGATTTATTTATTTATTTTTATTAAACATTTATTTTTTCCCAATTTATAAAAACTATGCATATTATAATTCAAAAATATGCATGTATGAGTTAGAACTAAGTGTTAACATGTAATAAAGTGATAGGTAGGAGATGGTTGAACCACACCTTTGACAAGCATGACATGCTTGAACTAACCCTAAGAGGGAGGATTAGGCCATGGCTTTTGCGGCAAGTGTGTAGCCCATCACACTCCTAGCTCGAAGGTTGTGACTCCTAATCTCCTATAGTTCATTACATTGGTATCAGAGCTTAGAAAGTAAGCTTGGGCAAGGTGGATTGACCTGATGGTTTCTAAAAAAGGCACTTGGGCACTCTATCATGTGAAAGGGTTCTAAAGGGGAAGGTGGTGCTTTGAGAATTCCACCCAACAAAGATTGGAGCATATCTCTCAATCCGTAGGTCGGATTGAGGTGTGTAAGATACTATTGGAAAGCTCTCAGAATGAGATTTCGAAATCCACTAAGATGGCTAGGAAGTGTGAAGCTCTCGAACACCTTGAGTGACACTTGATCGAGGGTTCAAGATACCTAACAAGGGTGAGAACAAGATTCAAGATACTAAGGTTGAGAACAGGGTTCAAGACACCAAGGTTGCCAATAAGGTTCAAGAAAGCATGTGAGGCTGAGGAAATCAATTCAAAGGTACCTAGAGAGTTCAAGAGTTGATCATCGAGGCTAGAGAGATACAAGGATAGATAATTGATGACAATTAGCAAACAAAAGGGGAAGAATGTAATAAAACTATAAGTAGGAGATGGTTGAACCACATCCTTGACAGATAAGAGATGGTTGAAGTACACCCTTAGATGGAGGTTTATGAAGTAATCCTCAACCATGACTTTTGGGGCAAGTAGTTAGCCCATCACACTCCTAACCAAGAGGTTGTGAACTCAAATATCTTATAGTTCATTACATAATTTGTGTATAATTTGATTTGTGAAATCATGTTTTGTTTGTATACTTGTTAAAAACAAATCATGTTTTGTTTGTATACTTGTTAAAAAAATGGTTTAATGTTTAACAAGTATGCATGTTATGGTTAATGAAAGTGCTTCTTACTTGCATACTTATTATATATAGTAAACATACAAAGTATTTTGATGGTTTTAACTATCACATGGATTTTTACTTAAAATATTGTAAAGAGTGGATATATATTATTATGCTATATATATATATTAATCCTTGATCTTACCTCCATTTAATGATTTCATTCATTGTCTCCTAATTGTTATGAATGTTGGTGGATCATTCTTACTTCTATGCAAATGTAGTGTTCAGGGCAATAGACTCCCTAAACACACATATCTATTCAGATACAACCCTAAGAAATACATAGGGGAAGAGTTATTAAATGATTTCGATCTAATGCCCAAGGGTTCTATAGGTTCTATAGAAAGAATATGCATTCACAATAATTTTTGTCTAATTACTATATTCCAAACTAAATGCGATTCATGATTTTTAAAGACAATGAGACACACAAAATAAAAACCACACTAAAAGAAGTAACTCACAATCATGTTTGAAAAGAAATAGGTATATCATGTAAAACATTCGTAGATTGAAGTCACTAAGAAAAATATGTGATCTTGTTGTCTAAAAATTTGATTACAAATAAAAGATGGATAAAAAGTAAAATGTCAAACTCTAAAAGAATCTCTAATGTTTGCTCAAAACTACTATGCAACAATCTCTTGGTTTTAGGTTATGCCTTGCTTTAACACATCTTTTGTTTGGGATTCATCTCTTTTCCTCTCGGACTTCTTTTACAACATGCAACAATTCTTCTCTTCTTATGATCATCAATACGATATAACTTTCATATTAGTAGACCGAGCTTGACCACTAACATATATTTCTTATGTAGATCAAATGCAGATTTGTGAATTTCTTAAATATTGCATTGATAAAATGAGACCAACAATTTGAAACCAATTCAATGAAGCATCCAAATGTGGTGATGATCTTTTTTTACAAAGGCTTGGCCAGACTATCAACACTATTGTTTCTCATAGCTTTGATACACTATTAGAAACTGGGGGGCATAGCGATGCCCCCCATTGAAAAAAAAAAGAGAGTTTCATCGCTTATGTGATGAAAGCATCACATAAGCGATAGGACTATTTTTTATTAAAAAAAAGAAGCCATGTCGCATAAGCGATGCAGAGCATCGCTACTTACACCATCGCTAATTACCGATGCTCCTACCGACATTTGCAAATTGATTGTGACACTTGAGCATCACATAAGCAACATTTCCAAATTCTAGAGCTTCGCATAAGCGACACTCCGGAATGTTAAAAAAAAAAGTCAATTTTACCTGACACATTTGTGCCGGGATTGAGATGAGAGAGAGAGAGAGCACATGCATGCACATTCCTCCTAGCGACGGTTAGAGAGAGAAGCAAAGGTATGTGCACACACATATACACATGCATACACACACATATATATACACACATAGACACACATATACACATATAGACACACACACATATACACATAGAAACATACACACATACGCACATAGACACATAGACACACACACACACATACACAGATTTACACACACACATATATACACACATAGACACACACATACACACATAGTCACACACACATAGACACACACACATACACATACACACACATATACAGACACATACATACACACCTAGACACATACACACACATTTACACACACACATACACATGCATACACATACACACGTATACACACACATAGACACACACACACACATACACACAAATTTACACACACACATACACATGCATACACACACATATATACACATACACATGTATATACACACATACACACATACACACATAGACACACACACATACACATACACATACACATACACATACACATACACACACATAGACACACACACACACATAGATTTACACACACACATACGCATGCATACACACACATATATACACACACATAGACACACACACACACATACACACATAGACACACACACACACACATACACACACATAGTCACATACACACTTACACACACACATACACACATCCACACACATTTACACACACACATACACATGCATACACACACATATATACGCATACACATGTATATACACACATATACACACACACATACACACATAGACACACACATATACACATGCATACACACACATAGACACACACACATACACAGACATATTTACACACACACATACACATGCATACACACATATATACACATACACACATATGTACACACATAGACACAGATGCATATACACATAGACACACACATACATACACACACATACACATACATACACACACATACATACACACACATACACACACGCACACTTATATACACACACATAGACACACACACGTACACACATAGACACACATAGAAACATACACACACATACACACAGATTTACGCACACACATATACATGCATACATGCACACATATATACACACATAGACACACACATAGACACACACACATACACACATTGACACACATGCACATACATACACACACATATGTTGAAGATAAATGTGTAGAAAATCATTTTTGGCTGCTAAAACATGAAATTCAAATGTTAAATATGTATTGTGACTCTCCTGCTCCCAGGCCTACAATAATTAAGGCACCGGGTATAAAAGCTCCTTTGTGGACAAGGATACAGGTCTTAAATATGACCTTTCCCCTGGTGTAGAGTACACATATTTAGGCAGTGTAGTTGTGCATGACAGCGAGATAATGCAGGTTAAGAGATTGCTATACGGGAATTGTCCCAAGTCTTTGCTATCAAAAAGGGAATGAAATTGCTCTTCAATTCCTAACATGCCTTTAAAATGTTCTGCATGAATGGCTTTTCCAAACAGGGTTCAATGTTGGCTTGAAAGACATGTACTTGACAGATGAAATCAAAACATATAAAAAACTTCTTGAAGAAGTTCATATTGTTGTAGATGATGGCAGATTGTCTTCTCAGACAGTTCTCACTTTGGAAAGGCAGATCCGATTAGTCTTGTCAGGAAAAGAGGAACTCATTCCAAGAACTTTTATCAATCCATGTCATAGTGATATCCTTGACTATGGTTACCAAGAAAATTTTCTTAGCTTAGTTGAAGAAATCAGTGCTAGAAGATCAGCAATTTGTGAATTTCAACGTGTTCTTGGGGAAATACCAATCGTTGTTGAGAGGCATAGCTATCCATCCAATTCCATGATGGTAATGATAAGGGCTGGAAGCAAAGGATCATTGTCAAACTTGATACAACAGTGTGCATGCTTAGGTTTACAGTCTGTAAACGGAGAGGAGTTGTTCTTTTCTTACTTTCATGATGGTTTGGCAATAATTCATTCTTGCTTTTTAGATGGTTTAACCTCCAAAGAATTCCTTTATCATTTAGTGTCTTCTCGAAAACCTGGAAAAGGGTATGGAGCTGAGGGGCCTGGAGAACTTTTTCGAAAATGTATGTATGGGTTAAGGGAAGTGTATTTAGCATATGATGGTTCTGTTCGGACACGAACAAACAATCATGTAATACAATTCAATTTTGAAGTTTTGGAGAACATTGAAGAGGCAGACTAGAAATCAAAGGATCCGTAGAGTCCTGCCTTGGTTCAGAGCCTGTTGGTGTATTGGCCGTGACATCATTGATTGAACCAGCTTATAGTTATGCATTTCACCAGTGTGCACCAACAAAGAGTAATCCCATTGAATTGCAACTTTTTATCAATGTAATTAAACAAAAATGGTGGCATCCCTGGTCGGACATTCTTTACATAGCTGATATGAGAAGCTCGAAGGCCTGATTACATACCAAACAGAAGCTGTGTGACGCATTCATTGTAAGTCGCATGGTCACAGCCAAAAATCACAGTAGCAAGCTCCTCCACCAGAAGGTTCAAGAACGGGAGCGGTGATGAAGGAGGACGGCTAGCCCCAGAGGAAGGAGAATGAAGGCCTTTGTATGCAACCATCAACATCTTCTCCTTTGTCCCTTGACATGGACCCACGTTGTAAACCCACAACTTGTCTACTGACACTCAACGAGTTTCTCATGAAAAGAGATATAAGCTTATCTGTCTGCACATGATTTAACTCAAATAGGATTTTCTCATGTGAATAATTCACATAATTCGCTGCTAATGCTCCCTTGTATATGTTTTCTCTCAATGGTGCACACTGACATCTCAACTGTACGCGTGCCTACATGTAAACAAAACCTCATTACGCCTCAGACAGTGACCTAATGTAATATCGGAGATTATTAAATCTAAGCAAAGAACCTGAGCTGAAAACTGTGTCTTCTGCTTCCCATCAGTCAAGGCATATGGATTGATGTTCATCTCTCCATAGTTGTCTGCCTCAAAAATACCATGCAACTTTTTATCAATGTAATTAAACAAAAGTAGTGGCATCCCTGGTCGGACATTCTTTACATAGCTGATATGAGAAGCTCGTATGCGTGATTACATACCAAACAGAAGCTGTGTGACACATTCATTGTAAGCCGCATGGTCACAGCCAAAAATCACTGCAGCAAGCTCCTCCGCTGGAATGTTCAAGAACGGGAGCGGTGATGAAGGACGACGGTTAGCCCCAGAGGAAGTAGAATGAAGGCCTTTGTATGTTTCGGTCTTACGTCCAGCTCCCATGACAAAAGCACTCCGCTGGCAATGAGACTTGTAAGAGTAATTTTAAAGTTTGTTGGAAAATTTTAATTACAAATTTATGTAATGAGATCATATGCTACATGTGTATTAATTACAATAATACTTTCATAATAACATTTTTTTATGAATGAAGGCATTCTGTGGCTACTGTTCATGCATAAGGACGTCCGTAAAATAAAACCAAGCCCATGATTCCAAGTAAGCTTTAGATTCAGCATTCTTCTCTGTGTGTATATGTATGTATGTGCATGTGTATGTGTGTGTATATGTATGTATGTGCATGTGCATGTGTAAGTGTATATGTGTGTATGAGTATGTGCAAGTGCATGTGTATATGTGTGTATATGTATGTGCATGTATATGTGTAACTCTATGTGTATATGTGTGTATGTGCATGTATATGTGTATATGTAGGTATGTGCATGTGTGTGTGCATGTGTATATGTGTGTGCACGTATGTGCATATATATGTGTATTATGTGTATAATGTATGTATATGCAGGTGTATATGTATGAAACATGCATGTGTATGTGGATGCATTTCCATTTGCATCCATGTGCATGCATGTGAATGTGCATGCATGTGGATGTGCATATACATGTATTTGCGTATATGTTAATGTGTGTATGTGTGTGTATATATATATATATATATATATATATATATATATATATATATATATATATATATATATATATATATATATATATATATATATATGCAATAATGCATGCATGTAAGTCTTTTTATGTGGTTGTTAGCCATACTTTTTGCTTGGTTAGCTTCTTGAATAACCTGCAATAAAGAGAGAGAGAGAGAGAGAGAGAAAGAGAGAATTCAAAGGGAGAAAGATGTAGAAAGAGAGAAACAAAGACAGAGGGAGACAATAAGAGAGAGCTTAGGCAAAACAACAATTCTGCATATACTTGCTTCAGCTCTAAGCGTAGCGCAATTGCGAACGTTGGAGAGCTCTTTGATCATATGCGTGAAAATGCCGATCGAAGAGCGTCCAACGTTTTAATTTTTTTCCGTCAATAGACCATCATGTAAGCGATGCTACACGTCCAGTTATCGTCGCATAAGCGACATGTTTTAGCGTCGCTTATGTGACACCAAAAAGAGTCGCTTATGAGACGTAAAAAAGCATCGCTTATGCGACGCTTTTTAAGACCATCATGTTAGCGACCCTCTATGCGAGTGTCACAGACCTCATCGCCCCACAGGTCGCAAAAAACATCTAATCGATGGTCTATGCGAGACGCTCAATACGATGCATTTTGCAATTTTATAGCGATGAAATCATGTCGCCTTAACCATCGCTATACGCCCGTATTCCTTGTAGTGTGTGTTGGCATTTGATGCATCCTTGTTGTCTTTCGAATTGTTTTGATTGTGGTTGGAGTTGTTGTGACCTCTTCCTTTTCCTCTTGAGCCTCCTCTTGAGTTCCTTCCTTTACCTTGACCTGCATATAACATTTGGTTGTGGCTGTCCTTTCCTTTGGGGCCACCAAAGCTAAGCTAACAAGATGAGGGATTAGTTGTTCAAAACCTGGATATGCATCTTTCAAGTTAATGGAAGTTATAAAAGGCTTCCATCTTTCATCTTCTCTAAATCCATTGAGAGTATAATGTCACACAAGATCTTCATCTTCAACCGTTGTGCCAAAAGAAGCTAAAGCATCACTTAGCTCCTTAATCTTCAAAGTATATTCAGCTATGGATTGACTCGAACTTTTCTTGATTGTGTTCAAATCATTCTTGAGTTGAAGTTTCCTAACTTTGGTGTTTGTTGAATACATCCTTTCAAGAGCTTCCCAAGCATCCTTAGCTTTCTCTAGATGTTGAATATGCCCTACCATGTCATTAGTAATGACTTGTGAAATGAGGAACATGACTCTCCTATTCCTCTCTTCCCATTCTTTTGCTTACCTCCTTTACGTACGTATTGACAACTCCTTGAATATATATCCTTTGAGGAAGATATTTGACAGAGAGAAACTACACAGAAATATCTTTCCAAAAACCTAAAAATCAAGTAATTTGGATGAGTTTTGGTTCCCAAATTCAACTGACCAAAATAGACCACCTGTGCACACATGTATATTGAAAAACTAGACTTCATAGATATCTCACAGAATATAAATTCTTTGAATGATATATTTGGGAAAAAGAAAATGCATGCAAAGAGCTTTCCAACTAGCTAAAAATCAAGCAATTTTGATATGTTTTGGTTGGGAAACTTAACCAACCAAAATAGACTACCTATCTACACAGGTATGCTGAAAAATCGGACTTCACTCTTTGACTGATATCTCACAGAATGTATAAGATTTGAAGGAGATATTTGAGATCGAAAAATAACATGAGATAAGCTTTCCAATGAGTTTTTAAAAGAAAGAAATGGTTACATATACACTAAGATATGAGCTTCACAATAGAGCTATGTACAAATGTACAAAATGACCAGATCCGACTATTGGGAGCTCTTGCCTCTTTCTCTCCTTGTTTAGAATGTTCTTCCACTCCACTTTTATAACCAATGAGCATGTGAAGAAGTTTGTGCCTCTTTCTTAACTCACCACTTTCATTTGATTGCCCACTACATGCCACTTACTACAAGGCAGATATTGTATCTTTTAGTCCATGAATTTTGACTAGACTTTTTTTTTCTTCCTTTTTTCTTTTCTCTTAAATCCAACAATTCAGAAATCTCAGCCTTCTCTCTCTTGCTCTCTCTCTCTCTCTCTCTCTCTCTCTCTCTCTCTCTCTCTCTCTCTCTCTCTCTCTCTCTCTCTCTCTCTCTCTCTCTCTCTCTCGTTCTCTTCTTGCTCTCGCGTGTTAATCCTGACACAAATGTGCCGGGAGAAATCGAACTTTTTTTTATGTGTGTGTATGTGTCTTTGTGTGTATGTGTATGCATGTATGTATGCATATGTGTGTGTATGCATGTGTATATGTGTGTATGTGTGTATGTTTGTGTCTGTGTATATGTGTGTGTGTATATGTGTGTGTATGTGTATGTGTATGTGTTGCAATAAAAATGCATGATTTCTTCAAGTTTAAAATAGTATTTTATGAACTAAAGAAAAAAAGGGGCTAACAAACATTTTGATGATGGTACGTAACTCTATCATGGTCTTATAAACTGGTAACATTCCAAGTGTCAAACAGTGAAGATGTCTCTGAATCTGCAGTGATACCCTTGCTGGGTCAGTTTTCCTCTTTATTGTGTTCGAAGAAATGGCAAAATGGATTTGTGATCTATGCCTTTCAAAGATGTGCTGGAGCATCTTAGAAGGGTCTCCTAGAAAATGAGAAGGGAAAACAAATCATGATGATTGAACTTCCCAGAGTTTTCTTTGTTTTGTCTTACCTCAAAAACCAATTATGTTTTAACAACATTACATTAAAATCAAAACTATAAGAAGAGATCATAATTGTCAAAGATTACCTTTAGCGATTCAATGGGATTACCCTTTGTTGGTGCAGACTGGCGAAATGCATAACTATAAGCTGGTTCAATCAATGATGTCACGGCCAATACACCAACATGCTCTGAACCAAGGCCAGGACTCTACGGATCCTTTGATTTCCAGTGTGCCTCTTTGAGGTTCTCCAAAACTTCATAATTGAATTGTATTACATGATTGTCTGTTCGTGTCCGAACAAAACCATCATATGCTAAATACACTTCCCTTAACCCATACATACATTTTTGAAAAAGTTCTCCAGGCCCCTCATCTCCATACCCTTTTCCGGGTTTTCGGGAAGACACTAAATGATAAAGGAATTCTTTGGAGGTTAAACCATCTAAAAAGCAAGAATGAATTATTGCCAAACCATCATGAAAGTCAAAAAAGAACAACTCCTCTCCGTTTACAGACTGTAAACCTAAGCACACTGTTGTATTAAGTTTGACAATGATCCTTTGCTTCCAGCCCTTATCATTGCCATCATGGAATTGGATGGACAGCTATGCCTCTCAACAATGGTTGGTATTTCCCCAAGAACACGTTGAAATTCACAAATTACTGATCTTCTAGCACTGATTTCTTCAACTAAGCTAAGAAAATTTTCTTGGTAACCATAGTCAAGGATATCAGTATGACAAGGATTGATAAAAGTTCTTAGAATGAGTTCCTCTTTTCCTGACAAGACTAATCAGATCTGCCTTTCCAAAGTGAGAACTCTCTGAGAAGACAATCTGCCATCATCTACAACAATATGAACTTCTTCAAGAAGTTTTTTATATGTTCTGATTTCATCTGTTAAGTACATGTCTTTCAAGCCAACACTGAACCCTGTTTGGAAAAGCCATTCATGCAGAACATTTTGAAGGCATGTTAGGAACTGAAGAGCAGTTTCAGTCCCTTTTTGACAGCACATACTTGGGACAATTCCCGTATGGCAATCTGTTAACCATTTATTGCCAACAGGACACTGCATTATCTCGCTGTCATGCACAACTACACTGCCTAAATATGTGTACTCTACACCAGGGGGAAAGGTCATATTTAAGACCTGTATCCCTGTGTGAATGCATGTGTATGTGTGTGAATGCATCATTATGTGTGTATGTGTGTATGCATGTGTATGTGTGTATGCATGTGTATGTGTGTGAATGCATCATTATGTGTGTATGTGTGTATGCATCTGTATGTGTGTATGCATCTGTATGTGTGTATGCATCTGTATGTGTGTGAATGCATCATTATGTGTGTATGTGTGTGTGTATGTGTGTGTGTATGTGTGTGCGCGTCTATGTGTATGTGTGTGTGTTTATGAGTGTGTATCTGTTTATGTGTGTGTATGTGTCTATGTGTGTGTATGTGTCTATGTGTGTGTATGTGTCTATGTGTGTATGTATATGCATGTATGTATGCATATGTGTGTGTATGTGTGTGTATGCATTATGTATGCATATGTGTGTGTATGCATGTAAGTATGTATGTATGTATGCATATGCATATGCATTATGTATGCATATGCATATGCATTATGTATGCACGTATGTGTATGTGTGTTCATGTCTCTCTATGTGTGTGTGTGCATGTGTGTATGTGTGTATGTGTGTGTGTATGTGTGTGTATGTGTGTGTATGTGTGTGTATGTGTGTGTATGTGTGTGTATGTGTATGTGTATATGTGTGTGCATGTGTATGCATTATGTATGTGTATGTATGCATGTGCATTATGTATGCATATGTGTGTGTATGCATATATGTGTGTGTGCATGTATATGTGTGTGTATGCATGTATATGTGTGCATATGCAACATTATGTGTGTATGTATGTGTGTGTGTCTATGAGTATGTGTGTGTATGTGTATGTGTATATGTGTGTGCATGTGTATGCATTATGTATGTGTATGTTTGCATGTGCATTATGTATGCATATGTGTGTGTATGCATATATGTGTGTGTGCATGTATATGTGTGTGTGTATGCATGTATATGTGTGTGTATGCAACATTATGTGTGTATGTGTGTATGTGTGTATATGTGTGTATGTGTGTGTGTGTCTGTGTATGTGTGTGTGTGTGTGTGTGTGTCTATGTGTGTATATGTGTGTGTGTATGCATATGTATGTGTGTGTAAGTGTGTGTGTGTGTGCGCATACCTGGTCGTTCTCTTTGTCTCTCTCTCTCTCTCTCTTTCTCTCTCTCTCTCTCTCTTTCTCTCTCTCTCTCTCTCGCTCGTTCTGTTGCTCTCGTCCAGATCTCGGCACAAATGTGTCGGGAGAATTTGAAAATTCTTTTTAACATTCCAGAGCGTCGATTATGCGACACTTTGGAAAGGACCACACATATGTGTCGCTATCCAGTTTGCCCATGTCTCCAATAATGTTGCTAGGCAACGACTGCTACTTGCGACGCAGAGATTTAGCGCCGCATAAGCGACACAAGCATCGCTTATGCGACGTATCCGCTTCAAAAAAAAATACATTGAAAACTTTACCATCGCTTATGCGACGTTAGCGTTGCATAAGCGAAGATACTCGTTTTTTTTTTCAATTCGGGGGCATCGCTACGCCCCCCTATTTCTTGTAGTGACACAAGGAAGAGGTCAAGTTAGAAGTAGAGGAAGAGGCCGAGGCTCCTACAATTCTCATAAAGGTATAACATGCTATCATTGTGGTAAAGTAGGACACTATGGTAATGATTGTTGGCTGAAGAATGGAAGACCAAATGGATGCAATCAAGGAGCCAAAGCAACTATGCAAGCACCTCAAGTTAAGGAAGCAAGAACACACTACTTGCAATGAGACATGAGTATAGAAGCTCTTGTGAAGATGACAAAAAATGGTACATTAATTTAGGTTGTAGTAACCATATGTCATGCCAAGGAAGTTTGTTCACTAATCTAAAGGTACCAAGTGGAAAAGGATGTGTTGAAATAGGTGATGATACTCAACACATGATTGAACATATTGGAGATATAAGGCTTGGAGATACAAGTAGAGCAAAGGTACTATCTAATGTTCTTCATGTTCCTACAATTTCAAAGAACTTGATTTCAGTAGGACAAATGGTGGAGAAGGGTTATCATGTCATATTCAATGAGAATGGGTGCTTCATAAAGAATCCAAAGGAAGGCTTCAAGGTCATTGCTTGAGGTAGAAGAGAAGGAAGGATGTTCACTTTGGACGTCCAATATCCACATGGAAAGGTCATGTACATTCATTGTGGGAACAAGAAGATTTCAGAGCCGGACATATGGCACAAAAGAATGGACACATCAACATTCCAAAGCTGAAGGACATGAGCAAACATGAAGTGGTAAGAGGTCTTCCAAAATTTAATAGCATTGGACTATATGAGTTATGTGAAGCTTGTCAACTAGGAAAGCAAACGAGGAAGCCATTCAAGAGGAGTGATTACGTGGCCCCAAATGTCTTGGACTTGATACATACAGATGTATGGGGACCAACCCAAGAGGCATCAATGGCTGGTAATAGATTTTTTGTCACCTTCATTGATGATCACTCAAGAAAGGTATGGTTGTTTTGTATGAAGCAAAAATTAGAGGTGTATTCTATATTCAAAAGATTTAAAGTTGAAGTTGAAAAAGAAACAGGAAGGTCTATCAAAACCTTAAGGTTCGATGGTGGAGGAGAATACTTCTCCAAAGAATTTTGAGATTTTCTACAAGAGAATGGGATCAAAAGGCAGTTTACTTGTAGGTATGCACCACAACAAAATGGAGTAGCTGAGAGGAAAAATAGGCAAATTGCTAAAATTACAAGATGCATGCTCAACGAGATGAAGGTACCATTGTACTATTGGGCTGAAGCTACCATAATCGCCATTTACTTGATGAATAGGTGCACAACATTAGGAATACATTGCTTGACTCCAAAGGAGGTATATTCTGGTAAGAAACCTGATCTTACACACCTCAAAGTGTTTGGATGTGTTTGCTTTGTTCACATTCCACAAGAAAATAGAACAAAGATGGAACCAAGGTCAGAAAAATTAACGTCTATCTCCAACAATTGGTATCAGAGCAGATCGTCGCTTCTTCTAGGGCGCCGTCGACACTCCTCCGTTTGCAGTCTCAGATTCGCACGAAATTTGGTGAGCATACTCAAGGTGTTTCCGAGATCAAAACTGCTTCGCTCTGTGGTGCCGAGATCGCGATCTGAGCTTGTTTCGGCCTCCGAATGCACTATCGCAGTGCTTGTGCTGGCTATTTTGTCGTTTTGTGCCAAAGGTATATACCAGTTTCTGTTCGCCAGTTTAAGCGTCTCGAAGTCTGCTACAGGTCTAGCAGAACTCGTCTGGGCAGTTCTGTTCAACTTTTTGAGATACAGTCAATTTTCTGCATCAAGGTATTTTAGTCACCGACCATGGCTGAAAGCAGTGATGTATTCCGTATGTTGGCTGTTGAGGATAAGTTGGATGGTACCAACTACCCATTATGGGCTTATATGATGCCACATGTACTGGTTGCAAAAGGATTGTGGAACATTGTGCAGGGTGTTGAAAGACGTCCTGTTACACCTGTAACGATAGGTACTGCAAATACAGGTGTTGGAGCTGATGAAGATGGTGTCGAAGATGATATTCCGCAGATTCTTGTTTGTGCTACTGTTTCTGTTGCACCTACTGCAGAGCATATTCGTTGGGATGGCAGAGATGCCCAGGCATATGCATTGATAGCTTTGTCTGTCAAACGTGCCATTATTCCTCACATTCGCTCTTGTAGAACAGCAAAGGATGCTTGGGATACACTTACCACTTTGTACCAGGCTAGGAATGAGGCTCGTGTTGCTTACCTCCGAAAATAGTTGGAGAGTGAGCACATGAATGAAGGTGATTCTATGGACAGTTTTCTTACAAAGATCAAAGACCTGAAGGAACAATTGATTTCTATTGATGAGGTTATACCAGATAGCTCACTTGTTCAGACCGTTTTGAATGGTCTTCCTGATTCATATCAGAGTTTTGCCTCTACTCTTCGGTTGATGATGAAAGGCAATCCGAATGCCTTGTCATTTGAGGAATTAGTCTCTATTCTGTTGCAGGAAGATCAGTCCAGGCAGAACAGATCCATTATGCGTGTTGCAGATCAAGCTTTCCTGGCTAGTCAAAAGGGCAAAGGAAAATGGAGCTCTTCTACTAGTAAGCAGAAATCTGCAAATGCTGCACAATCGAAGAACCAGGATAAAGATGATCAGAAAAGCAGAAATTGTTCTGCAAGTACTGTAAAGGAAATGATCATATATAAAGAACTGTCCAAAACTGGCTGCTAAAGAGGCAAAGAAGAAAGAGGCTGGAATGGTTGTTGCAGAGGCCTCTGCACCAAAAACAGAGTCTGCAAATCTTGTGCAGGAAGAAGAATGGGTGTTTACTACTGTCTGCAGTTTTGACCCATCTTCTCATGATCAGTGCATGTCTATAGTAGACTCAGATGTTTGGTACTTTGACAGTGGGGCGACCAAACATATTACCTCACAGCGCAGTTTCTTCTCTTCACTCGAGCCTGCCCCTACAGGGAATACTGTCACATGCGCCAATAACTCCTCTTATCCTGTTATGGGAGTTGGTAAGATCATTCTGACTACTGCTCATGATAGTTTTTTCACTTTGTCAGATGCTTTATTTGTGCCAGGGATCAAAAAGAACCTGTTATCAGTTTCTGCATTAGCCAAGATTGGCTTGGTTGTGAAATTCGTTGATGACAGGTGTACAGTCCATGATGTCTCAAATGGTGATGTGATTATTGCTTCTGGCATCTTATGTTGTGGGCTGTATAAGCTCATAGACTATGAAAGATCTGTGAATGATTCGGCATGTGCAGTTCATGATTCTCAGGTATGTCCGATGCAAAGCTTTGGCATGCACGCTTTGGTCATCTGAATTTTGCTAGTTTGCTACGCCTGCAGAAATCTGAAATGGTGTCCTCCTTGCCCAAACTTGAGGCTCCTGGAAAACATGTTTGTGAAGGCTGTATTTTGGGCAAAATGCAGCGTTCTTCCTTTCCAAAAGATGGTTCAGTTTGGGCTACGCAGAAATTGCAGCTTGTACATAGTGATGTCTGTGGTCCTATGCAAAACACCCTCTTTTGGAAATTACCTTTACTTCGTGACTTTCATTGATGATTTTTCCAGGCATGCATGGGTATATCCACTTAAAGCAAAGTCCGAAGTGTTCATGTGCTTCAAACAGTTTTTGGTTTTGGCTGAAAATCTGTCAGCATGTAAAATGGGCACCCTCCGTTCTGATCGAGGGGGGGAATATATGTCTTCAGATTTTAATGCATTTCTGGCTGAACGTGGGATAAAACACCAATGTACAGTGCCGTATACACCTCAACAGAATGGAGTTGCTGAACGAAAGAACATGTCACTCATGGAGATGGCGAGGTGCATGGTCAAAAGTCAGGCTTTACCACATAGTTTCTGGCTTGAGGCTGTCATGTGTGCAGCATATGTACTGAACAGGTGTCCCACTAAAGCGTTGCAGTCTATCACTCCATATGAGGCTTGGCATGACCGCAAGCCATCTGTTGCTCATCTGCGAGTTTTTGGTTGTTTGGCATATGCATTAGTGCCTGAACAACATCGCAGAAAATTGGATGATAAGGTAGTGAAATGTATTTTTGTTGGGTACAATTCTGAAAGTAAAGGCTAGCGTCTGTATCATCCACAAACTAAATGTATTCTGGTTAGCCGTGATGTTGTCTTTGTGGAAGATGCTATTCAGCCATTGCTTTCATGTAATAAGGAGACATCTGTTAGTTCCAAAGACATGTATGATACTTTGATGCCTCTTTTTACAGGTGGACAGGCTAGTGCTGGTCCTAATGAGGCAACTTCTCAGCCTTTGCAGGTTTCATATGATGATGCAGATCATTCCATTTCTGATGCAGATTTACATGATGCATTTGTTGATGAGAGAGCTGATATTGAGCAGGCAAAAACTATGCCAAAATGGCTGGTGCAGACTTTGCGTGACAACAAATTAGATGCACCTTTGTCATATCGTACTCGTTCAGGCTCTCATAGTGCCTCCTTTGCATCAGATTGCTATGCTATGGCTGCATCTAGTCTCTGTGATGAGAATGAGCCTGTTTCTTTTGATGAAGCAGAAAATTCAGAAAATTGGATGGCTGCTATGCAATCTGAATATGATGCTATAATGAAGAATGGTACATGGTCTTTATGTGACTTGCCTCCTGGCAAGAAGGCCATTGGCACTAAGTGGGTATACAAGCTGAAGCGTAAACTTGATGGTACAGTTGACAGGTATAAGGCTAGGCTTGTTGCAAAGGGTTATGCACAGGAAAGAGGCATTGATTTTGATGAGACCTTTGCACCTACATGCCGTATGACTATTGTTCGGAGCATTTGTGCACTTGCAGCCCATCATGGTTGGAATGTACATCAGTTGGACATTAAAACAGCATTTCTGAATGGTGACTTGCATGAAGAAGTGTATGTTTTTCAGCCTCGTGGCTTTGTGTAGAAAGGGCATGAAAACCAGGTTTGCAGGTTAAAGAAGGCATTATATGGTTTAAAGCAAGCACCACGTGCTTGGTATGAGAAGATACATGCCTATCTGATTGCACATGGTTTTGAGAACAGTCCAACTGAAAGCACCTTATATGTTAAACGTGCTAATGATGTGCTTCTGATCATTGTTGCCTATGTTGATGACATGCTTGCTGCTCACTGGTCCTATTGAGACACATATTGCTGATTTTAAGGCTGATTTGCATGCCTCATTTGAGATGTCTGATTTGGGGCATTTGCATCACTATTTGGGCATTCAGTTTATGCAAGTTGATGGTGGAATGGCTTTGTGTCAAACGAAATATATTGACACATTATTGCAGCGTTTTGGCCTTGAAGACTGTAAGCCTATTGCCACTCCTATGGAGACAGGTTTACGATTGAGTCTTCATGATGCTGGAGATGCATTTGATGCTGTTCTCTATCAGCAGGCTGTTGGATGCTTGATTTACTTATGCATTACTCGGCCAGATATTCAGTTTGCTGTCTCACAGATGAGCAAGTTTATGCATTGCCCAGGAGTCATGCATTGGAAAGCGGTTAAGCGCATCTTTCGCTACTTGGGTGGTACTCGACTACTTGGGTTGTTTTATCCCAAGGGGGGATCACTACTGCCAGATTTGCATGCTTTTTCTGACTCAGATTGGGCTGGTTGCTATGACACTCGTGTGTCCACCAGTGGTTTTTGCTTCATGCTTGGTAGCTCATGTATATCTTCGTTGAGCAAGAAGCAGCTTACTGTGGCCACTTCCAGTTGTGGGGCTGAGTATAGGGCAATTTGCATAGCGACTGTTGAGTGTGTGTGGCTGAGACGCCTTATGGCTGATTTGGGTGTTGGCCAGTCTTCTGCCACCACCATCTTCACTGACAATCAGAGTGCATTGGAAGTTGCGAGGAACCCTGTGTTCCATGCTCGACCGGGGCACTTTTTTCCCTCTTTAGGAGGTTTTTTTCCCCCGGCTTGTATATACGCCTATTGCCCTAATGGGCTACTTATCTTTGTACATTCTCTAGTAATACATTCAGTATTGTGTGTTTGTGCTCCAAGCTTCTTCTTCTTCCTTGTGCTGTTCGCGTGCTTCAACAGACGTCTATCTCCAACACAATCATTTTTATAATGTTATTTTATTGTCATATAATCATTTAAGACAAGTCTTGGGAACTAAAAAAATCATTTTTATAATAAAAAAATTAGTACAATATAGGGTGCTCATTATATAGTTATACACTTTAGCAGCCTTCTATATGATATTGATTCATAAAAACACTAAAATGGTTTGTGTTTTATTTCAAAAACCATCATATAGTAGCATAAAGATATGCTACATGACTTTGAACCAATAATTTTGTATGTATCTCACATACCACTAAAATTCTCAATATTTCATTGAATGGCCACATTCCTCTCTACCAAGAATAAAAATTCATCCTAGAAAATTAGGTTTTCTCAATGATATAAGCTATATATTATGAGTCAAAATACTTCTATAAACATTATAAACTACTTTATATAGAAAAAACTAGCATGTGAACTTTAATCATGTAGCATATGCAATATTTCCTCATAAAATGACCTTTTCTTGGCGTAGAGAAACAGTGGTATTGTTTAACTTGAAGAAACGACATAGAAATTCGACTCCTAAGGTTGTCAAAAAACTATTTCTAGTTGCAATAATATCAAATAGTATTTTGATAATAAAAAATGATGCATGTTCATACCATCACTTTGCAAAATAATTCATAGATGATAAGACTGTCATATCACAAATGTGATTCATTTTATGCCATAAACCTAGTAAAATTCATTACAAATCTCTAATTATGGATAGAAACATGTTTACAATATAAAATAAAATAATTAGACCAATGAAAATCACGAGATCATGATTTTAATAAAAAATAACCACTAACTTACATCACTGTAATTTATGCGCCAGTATTGAAATTAGCATCATAAAATCAGTGAATAAATATTAATTTTTATATCCTTTAATAAAAACTATATTTTTCGCAAAATATTCAACCCTTATGCCAACATGTTGCATAGTTACATTTATAGATGGTTCCTCCTAGTAATCTAAAAAATTCATCAAACATTGTCTCTTTTTCACGACACTAAAGTGTCCAAGTACAACACTAGTGTTAACATCTCATCTATACATAGGGTGCATAAAAAAGTTCATAAAATGCAAAAAAAACCCCCCCCCAGCCATAGAAACCTGAGATTCAGCCCTGAAAAAAATCTGCAGGGCTGAATCCCGCGTTTTTGTGGTTGGGTTTTTTTTGCATGAAAATGACCTCTGGGGCAATATTAGGTACAACATGTACATATCTAGTCAAAAAACAATAGGCAAATGCATGCAGGTTCAACTCATTCCATATATAACTGACTGAAGCAAAAGTTATTTGCATACACTTATGGTGGAGAGTCAAAGATAGAGAGAGTGAAAGAGAGAGAGAAATAGACACAAAGAACATATAGGTAAAAATAAAATTTTCTATTAATCATTGTATTACATCGCAAAGTATGCCTATCAAAAGGTACAATATACACATGTCATGGGTTATTTCCTCTAATTCTTCTTGCTAGCTGAATGTCCTTGGGTTGTATGGTTACTCTCTTGGCATGGATAGCACACAGGTTAGAGTCCTCAAGCATGGAGATGAGGTAGGCTTGAGCTTCCTCTTGAAGCACTTAAAGTGCTATCCCTTGTATTCGTAGACTTGCACAGTAGCTTTGTAGTTCTTCTTTTACTACCCTTGCAAAAGCTCTTCGTGGTATGAGTAGTTCAATGGACTTTTGGTAGTGTCATATCTCTACAAAATCCCTGGAATGCCTCCTTCGTCTTTGTGGAGCTCTTGCGTTGGGAGGTATGTTCGGTTGTTGTTGAGGTCTATGTTGTGGTTGATAGTTTTTCTTTCTCCAATGTACACGATGTGAGGGTCCAGCTTCATCTTGCACATTTTGTTGTCGATGTGGTTGTTGACTTTGCTACTTTTCCTCCTCTATTGGTACTTGCCCTTGTCCTTGTGGAGTGTCTTGCCTCCATGTGTTACCCTATGGCTCATTGGAATGTGCATATCATTCCATGGTGGTTGATTGCTGCTTTCGTCATTCGGGGATGACTCCTCATCACTCTTTGATACAACCCTCCTCATCAATTTTTGTTTGGGTCTTGCCTTGATGGGTGTCCTTGTTGGTGGCTCATCATCTGGATCTGACTCTGATCATCTTGGAGTGAAATACTCTTGTCTATTGGAAACTTCATGTTCTCATGATGGATTGCTCCCAGATGGTGTGCCATCATGGACACAGACACAGATGTGCTCTGGGAACTACTTAGGGATCTTTGGGGGGGTTGCAACCATGGTGGGCATTGCGTCCCTAGATGAGGGCTAGGAAAGAACACGAGATCTTTCCTTGTAGTTTGCTTGGTGCGTGCCATTCTCTTGAGTTGCAAAAAGTGTGAAATGAAGTGAGTTCTCTCTATTTATAGAGTTTTTTTTAAATTATTTGTTTGCACTAGAATGGAGAAAAGCTGTTTAAAAACATATAGAATATTATAATATAAATAATAAAACATTGAAATCAAGATTACAATAATCATAGGTTTTACCACATAATGGGAAATAGCGAATTCACTTTACTTCTAAGCTGAGCCTTCTCGTAGTCTCCTAGCATGCCACTGAGCATGATGGAGAGTTCTTAATGATGACTTGCATTTCTCACTAGCAATGTTGTGTTGCATCCTTCTCGCAAGTTTTGCCAATTTTGAATCCCTAAGTCGTTCCACAAAAAACTTTCTCGAGAATGTAGTGCGGTAAAACCAATTAAACATCTCCTCCATGTAGTTTGATTACATTGTACCACCACCATGTCACGTGTTTTTGAAGTAGAGACCCCTCGCTTTGTAGTGTGACTTTTCCATTCCTTGGGTACTGAAAATCTCTAACGACCCATATGGATGCATGAAATAACCTCCAGGTGCAAATAAAATATGCCAAAAATTGTTAAGTACATTGGAAAAAGGTAAGTGCAATGAACACTTTTAGAAGAAGATTACACTTACAATGTAGTGTGTTATACTGCTCTCTCTCCAAGATTGAATGAAATACTTGGTGAACTCCACTAATGTCTCTTGAAACAATTGACGCTGAATAACACTAGACCGAGTTAGACCCATTAAGCCTACCAACTTATCAAAGCTCGACCAAACCTTCTTTCTCTTATTACAAAGATCAACTTGAGAGTCATTGTCTGTTGTGATCATGCATAGGCCTTTCCAGAGCTCATAATGTTCATTATTTTGAGTGCTAGTACCTCTTCTAAAAAAATGTCTTGCTTTATTCCCTGTCATTGACACTTGTTGCAAACTATCTTGAGATTCTCCAACTTTCTTAACAAGTAGGGTTACGTTTCCACCATGACAACCAATTGAATTAAGTAGTTCCTCCAATTTCTTTATAACTTGAATAGATTTATCAACTGGCTTCATGGCAAATGCATATTCTATATGGAGCTTCAATAGTCTATAAAAAATTCTCATGATGGCATGCAAGGTGCAAAAGTGGACATTGAATAAAGGGAATGGAATAATGGGGTTCCAATCCTTATTTGACATGTCAAGATTAGGTGTACCTAACATGGGACACCTCATTAAAGGTATATCCCATTTAGTAGATGGAGATGCATCTGTATCATCAGCTAAATCATCTATGTTGTTTTGTTTTCTCTTTGTTCGTTTAAAGCCTCATGTGCAATATAGACAAGGATAGAGAGTGTTGATGAAGCGACAAAGGCTCGAACCTTGTCAAGCCTGCGGAATTCGCCGCGCCATCGGAGTTGATGGCTAAGCTAGAGTGATATTAGAACACCTCTATAATCAGCATTAGCCTAGCAAAGTTACTGTCACTCAAACATATAAGACTGTGTTTTGAATTTATTGAAAATTCCACTGGAACTTCACCGAACTGTCACCGGACTGTCACCGTAAGTACACCGGAATCTTACCGGAATCAACCGCAATTCTATTTGTAATTACTTCAAGTGAATATACATGAAGTAAAGAAGTGATGTGTGAACTTCTTTCACTGAATGAACTCTTCTTGAAGTTTAAGAAAAAACTTCACTAGTTCAGAATGCTTTTTCGGTCAGACTTTGTACTGTGTGTACATGTCCTTTTCACCGAAATCTTTGATGAACTAATAGTAGAGATGTCTAGCTATAAGATAAGCTATCTCTCATACAAAGCTCTAATTTATTCTGCGAGATATACTTTGTTGTTCTACCGAAAAACACGTTTACTGAGAAAACTGTAACTGACCAAAAAATACGTTTACTGAGAAAGTACCGAAAAACACGTTTACTGGAAGAACTGTAACTGTTAACTGAATTTATACCGTAACATGAAAATACTCAGATTTCTTCACATACAAAGAATGCACGCAAACTTCCACATGAACATGTGTTTTCTATTAGAGAAGATGAGTACAAAACTAGCTTGGCCTTTTCCTGCTCAAGCTATAAAAACTCTCCTACACTGAGTAGTTTCTTCTTACCATCTCTCTCAGATGAATACCTGACATTTCAGGTTTCTGTTATTCATCTTTACATACGCAACCTTTGGCGTCTTCTAAACCTATTCTTGATTTCTATATGCGCTCTGTTCGCACTACGCGCTCTTCTCAAGCTCTTATGCTCTCTTCTCACTTTTCTGTTCTCGTCTCTCTTTATATACAGTTTTGATCTGGTGTAACAAACTCTAACAAACTCTAATTCTGGAAGTTTCTATGCTGTACATTACAGTCGTGAATTTGTCCCTTCACTAAGGCTTTGATTTTTTCTGAATACTTTGATTCTGCTTCTCTTTAAATTTCTTTATCTTTATGTCTGTCTGTATGTCAAATTCGTGAGTGATTCTTCAACAGCTCCCCCTCAATCACTAATTTGACTCTTCCTGTCTTTCATATATTTTTCTTTCTTTTATACCTGCCATTTCTTTGAATTTGCTTGTCTTTGTTCCATCCAAGCTCTTTGTCAAAATATCTGCAATCTGATCTTTTGTCGGAGTGTATACAATTTCTAGCTCCTTCTCCATCACTTTTTCCCTCAGGAAATGATACTGAATCTCTATGTGCTTTGTTCTTGCATGAAATACTGGATTTGCTGCAAGATACAACGAGCTCATATTATCTCCATGTATGATAGGTATACCTTGATCAATACCCATGCTTTTGAACAAGGTCTGCATCCATATCACTTCTTTCGCTGCTTCTACAAGTCCTTTATATTCGGCTTCTGTTGACGATAGAGCCACTGTGTGTTGTTTCTTCGAACACCAGCTCACTAGCTTATCTCCTAGGTATATCATATACCCATGTGTTGATCTTCTGTCATCTTGACTTCCTACCCAGTCTGAGTCACTGAATGCTCTCAACTTTATATCTGACGTAAAAGGATAATATAATCCTTCCTTTATAGTTCCTTTGATATATCTAAGGACTCTTTGTCCTGCAACCCAATGTTGATCCTTCGGACAATGCATGAACTGTGAGAGAACTCCCACTGCATAACTGAGATCCGGTCTTGTTAGCGTAGCATAAATTAGGCTTCCTACTAACGACTGATACTTTCTCATATCTTTAAACTCTGCTCCATCATATTTACTGAGTTTATGATTTACTTCAAGCGGTGTTGAAGCTTCCCTGCAATTCTCCATATTAAACTTCTTCAGTAAGTTTAGGAGATACCTTTCTTGCGACACATATACACCATGATCTGTGTATGTGATTTCCATTCCAAGAAAATATGATAAATTTCCTAGATCACTGATCTTAAACTCCTTTTCAAGTAATCTCTTTATGTCCTTGATTCCTTCATCTGATGTACCTGTGATTATAATGTCATCTACATAAATACAAATGTAGATCATACCTTCTTCTGTTCTTTTGATGAGTAGACTTGCATCTTCCTTCGAACTTTGGTATCCAAGTTCATTGTGATATTTCACAAGTCTGTAAGTCCAAGCTCTTGGAGCTTGCTTCAATCCATAAAGTGCTTTTCTTAATCTGCAAACAAAATTTGGGTATCTGGAACTTACAAACCCTTCAGGTTGTTCCATGTAAACCTCATCTGATATATATCCATTCAGAAATGCATTCTTTATATCTAGCTGACTTAGCTTCCATCCTTTTGATGCTGCTATAGCAATCACTGTCCTTATGGTTGACATCTTTGCCACCGGACTAAACGTCTCATCATAATCTATGCCATGCGTCTGAGCATAGCCCTTGATAACCAGTCTAGCTTTGTATCTGGCTATCCTTCCATCTGCAAGTTTCTTAACTTTGAAAACCCATTTATTTCCAATTACTTTCTTACCATTTGGTTTAGGAACAAGTTCCCATGTCTTGTTCTCCTCCAGTGCGCTGAACTCTTCTTGCATTGCTTCTACCCATTGCTTCTTGCCTTTAGCTTCATCATAGTTCTGAGGTTCTTCATCATCTTTGACCATATATGCATAGTTTTTCTGAGTTATGTACGAAGTATCATAAGAATACCTTTCTGGTTGTGTTCTAGTCCTGCTTGACCTTCTTGGTTCACATTCTTCATAAGTGTCTGAATACACTTCTTCATCAAATATAGGAATTTCTTCATTCCTTCTTGTTGATCCATTTCTGGACGTACTTGCTTGCATATAGTCTTCATCTCTATTCACATGCACAATTGATTTCCCTTTCTCTTTCCTTCTTACCTCTTCTTCAAGTTCTTCAGTTGTATGACTTTGATCTGCATACCAACTTTTCAGTTCATCAAATGTAACATCTCTAAAAAGAGGCATCAAAGTATCATACATGTCTTTGGAGCTAACAGATGTCTCCTTAGTACATGAAAGCAATGGCTGAATAGCATCTTCCACAAAGACAACATCACGGCTAACCATAATGCGTTTAGTCTGTGGATGATACAGATGATAGCCTTTACTTTCAGAACTGTACCCAACAAAAATACATTTTACTACCTTATCATCCAATTTTCTGCGATGTTGTCCAGGCACTAATGCATATGCCAAAAAACCAAAAACACGCAGATGAGCAACAGATGGCTTGCGGTCATGCCAAGCCTCATATGGAGTGATAGACTGCAACGCTTTAGTGGGACACCTGTTCAGTACATATGCTGCACACATGACAACCTCAAGCCAGAAACTATGTGGTAAAGCCTGACTTTTGACCATGCACCTCGCCATCTCCATGAGTGACCTGTTCTTTTGTTCAGCAACTCCATTCTGTTGAGGTGTATACGGCACTGTACACTGGTGTTTTATCCCACGTTCAGCCAGAAATGCATTAAAATCTGAAGACATATATTCCCCCCCTCCATCAGAACGGAGGGTGCCCATTTTACATGCTGACAGATTTTCAGCCAAAACCAAAAACTGTTTGAAGCACATGAACACTTCGGACTTTGCTTTGAGTGGATATACCCATGCATGCCTCAAAAAATCATCAATGAAAGTCACGAAGTAAAGGTAATTTCCAAAAGAGGGTGTCTGCATAGGACCACAGACATCACTATGTACAAGCTGCAATTTCTGCGTAGCCCGAACTGAACCATCTTTTGGAAAGGAAGAACGCTGCATTTTGCCCAAAATACAGCCTTCACAAACATGTTTTCCAGGTGCCTCAAGTTTGGGCAAAGAGGACACCATTTCATATTTCTGCAGGCGTAGCAAACTAGCAAAATTCAGATGACCAAAGCGTGCATGCCAAAGCTTTGCATCTGACATAGCCTGAGAATCATGAACTGCACATGCCAAATCATTCACAGATCTTTCATAGTCTATGAGCTTATACAGCCCACGACATAAAATGCCAGAAATAATAATCACATCGCCATTTGAGAGATCATGGACTGTACACCTGTCATCAACGAATTTCACAACCAAGCCAATCTTGGCTAATGCAGAAACTGATAACAGGTTCTTTTCGATCCTTGGCACAAATAAAGCATCTGACAAAGTGAAAGAACTACCATCAGCAGTAGTCAGAATGATCTTACCAACTCCCATAACAGGATAAGAGGAGTTATTGGCGCATGTGACAGTATTCCCTGTAGGGGCAGACTCGAGTGAAGAGAAGAAACTGCGCTACGAGGTAATATGTTTGGTTGCCCCACTGTCAAAGTACCAAACATCTGAGTCTACTGCAGACATGCACTGATCATGAGAAGATTGGTCAAAACTGCAGACAGTAGTAAACACCCATTCTTCGTCTTGCACAAGATTTGCAGACTCTGTTTTTGGTGTAGAGGCCTCTGCAACAACCATTCCAGCCTCTTTCTTCTTTGCCTCTTTAGCAGCCAGTTTTGGATAGTTCTTTATAATATGATCATTTCCTTTACAGTACTTGCAGAACAATTTCTGCTTTTCTGATTTCTTCTCATCTTTATCCTGGTTCTTCGATTGTGCAGCATTTGCAGATTTCTGCTTACTAGTTGAAGAGCTCCATTTTCCTTTGCCCTTTTGACTAGCCAGGAAAGCTTGATCTGCAACACGCATAATGGACCTGTTCTGCCTGGACTGATCTTCCTGCAACAGAACAGAGACTAATTCCTCAAATGACAAGGCATTCGGATTGCCTTTCATCATCAACCGAAGAGTAGAGGCAAAACTCTGATATGAATCAGGAAGACCATTCAGAACGGTCTGCACAAGTGAGCTATCTGGTATAACCTCATCAGCAGAAATCAATTGTTCCTTCAGGTCTTTGATCTTTGTAAGAAAACTGTCCATAGAATCACCTTCATTCATGTGCTCACTCTCCAACTGTTTTCGGAGGTAAGCAACACGAGCCTCATTCCTAGCCTGGTACAAAGTGGTAAGTGTATCCCAAGCATCCTTTGCTGTTCTGCAAGAGCGAATGTGAGGAATAATGGCACGTTTGACAGACAAAGCTATCAATGCATGTGCCTGGGCATCTCTGCCATCCCAACGAATCTGCTCTGCAGTAGGTGCAACAGAAACAGCAGCACGAACAGGAATCTGCGGAATATCATCTTCGACACCATCTTCATCAGCTCCAACACCTGTATTTGCAGTACCTATCGTTACAGGTGTAACATGACGTCTTTCAACACCCTACACAATGTTCCACAATCCTTTTGCAACCAGTACATGTGGCATCATATAAGCCCATAATGGGTAGTTGGTACCATCCAACTTATCCTCAACAGCCAACATACGGAATATATCACTGCTTTCAGCCATGGCCGGTGACTAAAATACCTTGATGCAGAAAATTGACTGTATCTCAAAAAGTTGAACAGAACTGCCCAGACGAGTTCTGCTAGACCTGTAGCAGACTTCGAGATGCTTAAACTGGCGAACAGAAACAGGTATATACCTTTGGCACAAAAGGACAAAATAGCCTGCACAAGCGCTACGATAGTGCATTCGGAGGCCGAAACAAGCTCAGATCGCGATCTCGACACCACAGAGCGAAGCAGTTTTGATCTTGGAAACACCCTGAGTATGCTCACCAAATTTCGTGCAAATCTGAGACTGCAAACGGAGGAGTGTCGACGGCACCCTAGAAGAAGCAACAACCTGCTCTGATACCAATTGTTGGAGATAGACGTCTGCGGAAGCACGCGAACAACACAAGGAAGAAGAAGAAGCTTGGAGCACAACACACAAGACTGAATGTATTACTAGAGAATGTACAAAGATAAGTAGCCCATTAGGGCAATAGGCGTATATACAAGCCGGGGGAAAAAAACCTCCTAAAGAGGGAAAAAAGTGCCCCGGCGGTCCTAGAGTGTTCACACACATCACTACCTAAATATATCAACAACGATCTGCCTACTGATTCTTCAATGAGCTGTAGAAGATGAAAATATTCATAAGTTAAAGAGGCACATAGATCCACAATACAAGGTCCTTTTCTAATAAGTTCCTAGGCATTTAGCTGAGATGTGGATGAGTTGAAAGGTGTCTGGGTAATTTACACTCAAGATTCAGCCGTCTCGAGCCAGAAATTAATGAATAAAGATGGCCTTTAGATGAATGAGCTTATTTTCCACACTGTTACACCAACGAGAGCTTTTGGTACAACATCACATAACTACTTGCCTTTAAAAACAATGACTGACCTTCTATGAAGCCTCCAAATCCAACGAAAGACAAAATTCTTTAAGTACTGGTTAAATTTGTTTTACATATTATCTGAATTGATGCTAATTTTTACTCTTAGATGAAAAAGGCCAATAGCTACTAAAGAGGCAAAGAAGAAAGAGGTCGGAATGATTGTTGTAGAGGCCTCTACACCAAAAATAGGATATGCTAATCTTGTGCAAAAGCGAGAATGGGCATTTACTACTATTTGCAGTTTTGACCCATCTTCTCCTGAATAGTGTATGTCTGTAGTAGACTCAGATGTTTGGTACGTTGATAGTGGGGCAGCCAAACATATTACCTTGCAGCACAGTTTCTTTACTTCACTTGAGTCTGCCCCTACAGGGAATATTGTCACATGCACCAATAACTCCTCTTATCCTGTCATGGGAAGTTGGTAAGATTACTCTGACTACTGATGATGGTAGTTCTTTCACTTTCTCAAATGCTTTATTTGTGCCAGGGATCAAGAAGAATCTGTTATCAGTTTCAGCTTTAGCCAAGATTGGCTTGGTCGTGAATTTTGTTGATGATAGATGTATAGTTCATAAATGCCAAATGGTGACATTATTATTGCTTCTGGCATTTTATGTCATGGGCTGTATAAGCTCATAGACTATGAAAAATTTGTGAATGATTTTGCATGTGCAATACATGATTCTCAGACTATGTCAGATGCAAAGCTTTGGCATGCACGCTTTGGTCATCTAAATTTTGCTAGTTTGCTATGCATACAAAAATCTAAAATGGTGTCCTCTTTGCCCAAATTGAGGCATTCAGTAAACATGTTTATGAAGGCTGTATTTTGGGCAAAATGGAGTGTTCCTCTGTTCCAAAAGATGGTTCAGTTCGAGCTACTCCGAAATTACAACTTATTCACAGTGATATCTATGGTCCTATGCAGACACCCTCTTTTGGAAATCATCTTTACTTCGTGACTTTCATCAATGATTTTTCTAGGCATGCATGGGTATGTCCATTGAAGGCAAATTCCAAAGTGTTTATGTGCTTCAAACAGTTTCTAGTTTTGGCTGAAAATCTGTCAGCATGTAAAATGGGCACCCTCTGTTCTGATTAAGGAGGGGATATATGTCTTTTGACTTTAATGCATTTTTGGTTGAACGTGGGATAAAATATCAGTATACAGTGTTGTATATAGCTCAATAGAATGGAGTTGCTCAACGAAAGAACAGGTCAGTCATGGAGATGGCGAGGTGTATGGTCAAGACTCAGGCTTTACCACATAGTTTCTGGCAGCATATGTACTTAACAGGTATCCCACTAAAGCACTGTATTCTATCACTCCATATGAGGCTTGGCATGGTTGCAAGCCATCTATTGCTCATCTGCATGTTTTTGGTTGTCTCGCATATGCATTAGTGCCTGAACAACATAATTGGAAATTGGATGATAAAGCAATAAAATGTATTTTTGTTGGATACAGTTCTGAAAGCAAAGGCTATCCTCTGTACCATCCATAGACTAAACGCATTTTGGTTCGTCGTGATGTTGTTTTTCTAGAAGATGTTATTCAGTCTTTACTTTCATGTACGAAGGAGACATCTGTTAGCTCCAAAGATATTTATGATACTTTGCTGCCTCTTTTTAGAGATGGACAATCTAGTGCTCGTCCTAATGAGGCAACTTCTCAGCCTTTACAGGTTTCATGTGATGATGCAGATCATTCTATTTTTTATGCAAATTTACACAATGCACTTGTTGATGAGAGAGATGATATTGAGAAGGCAAAAACTATGCCAAAATGGCTGGTGCAGTCTTTGCGTGATAGCAAATTAGTGCACCTTTGTCATATTGTACTCATTTTGGATCTAATAGTGCCTCTTTTGCATCAGATTGTTATGCTATGACTGCATCTAGTCTCTATGATGATACTGAGCCTGTTTTGTTTGATGAAGCACACAATTCTGAACATTGGATGGCTGCAATGCAATCTCAATATGATGCTATCATGAAAAATGGTACTTGGTCTTTATGTGACTTTCCTCATGGCAAGAAGACCATTGGCACTAAGTGGGTATACAAGCGTAAACCTAATGGAATAGCTGACAAGTATAAGGCTAGGCTTGTTGCAAAGGGTTATGCACAGGAAAGAGGCATTGATTTTGATGAAACATTTGCACCTACATGCCGAATGACTACTATTTGTAGCATTTGTGCACTTGCAGCTCATCATGGTTGGAATGTACATCAGTTGGACATTAAAATATCATTTTTGAATGGTGACTTGCATGAAGAAGTGTATGTTTTTCATCCTTGTGCCTTTCTGCAGAAAGGGCATGAAAACCAGGTGTGTAGGTTAAAGAAGGCATTATATGGTTTAAAGCAAGCACCATGTGCTTGGTATAAAAAGATACATGCTTATTTGATTACACATGATTTTGAGAATAGTCCAACTGAAAGCACCTTATATGTTAAGCATGCTAACGATGTGCTTTTGATCATTGTTGTGTAGGTTGATGACATGCTGCTCACTAGTCCTCATGAGAAGCATATTGCTGATTTCAAGGCTAATTTGCATGACTCATTTGAGATGTCTGATTTGGGGCATTTGCATCATTATTTGGGCATTTGGTTTATGCAAGTTGATGGCAAAATAGCTTTGTATCAAACGAAATATATTGACACAATATTGTAGTGTTTTGGCCTTGAAGACTTTGAACCTTTTGCCACTCCTATGGAGATAGGTTTATGATTGTCTTCATGATGCTGGAGATGCATTTGATGTTGTTCTCTATCAGCAGGCTGTTGGCTGCTTGACAGGCAGTTAAGTGCATCTTTCGCTACTTGAGTAGTACCCGACTACTTGGATTGTTTTATCCCAAAGGGGGATCACTACCGTGAGATTTACATGCTTTTTTTGACTCTGAGTGGGCTGGTTGCTATGACACTCATGTGTCCGCTAGTGGTTTTTGCTTCATGCTTGGTAGGTCATGTATATCTTGGCTGAGCAAGAAGTAGCCTACTATGGACACTTCCAGTTGTGAGGCTGAGTATAGGGCAACTTTCACAGTGATTGCTGAGTGTGTGTGGCTCAGATGCCTTATGGCTGATTTGGGTGTTGATTATTCTACCATCACCATCTTCACTAACAGTCAGAGTGCATTGGCAGTTGCGAGGAACCCTATGTTCCATGCTCGCATTAAGCACATTGAGGTGCATTATCATTATGTTAAGGAAAGGTTCTCTGTTGGAGAGATCAACTTGGCATATGTGCCCATGTAGGAGAACATTGCAGACCTTTTAAGGAAGCCTCTATCTAGGGAGAAGTTTGGAGCTTTTTGCAAAGCTTTGGGATTACTTCCACATAGCTTGGCACTTCCTTATACATGAGTGCTAGCTCCTTGTTCATCGCATCACTCCCAGGGGGGTTTGTTGATATATTTAGGTAGTGATGTGTGTTTGTGGATTGATTCCTCATAGCTTGGGACTTCCTTATACATGAGTGCTAGCTCCTTGTTCACCACATCACTCCCAGGGGGGATTTGTTGATATATTTAGGTACTGATGTGTGTAAACACACTAGGACTGTCGTGGCACTTTTTTCCCTCTTTAGGAGGTTTTTTTCTCTCGGCTTGTACATACGTCGATAGCCATAATAGGTTTGGTAACACCTATATCCCAAGGGAAAGGATACTGAGAGGCACTTATACTGGATCTAAGTCCCTCAAAATCGGTCCACTCTCCTTGCCTTAAGTCACTAAATCGTATTTGAACGTATCTCAAGCTTCTCCTCGCACATGCACTCTCGTTCTAACTAATTCACGCGGCTTATTCTCTTTCCTACTCTTAGTTCTTTCGGTTCACTCACCCGCATACAGTTGTGGCTACATACACTCAGTCCCGCAACCTTACACACACTCACACACACATGCACATTCACTCCCTTACATAGTCACTTTACACTCACACTTTCATTTCCCACTCTCTTTCTCTCTCGCGACTGCCCAATCTTTGTGTACGCCCTCATACACACACACCAACACCTAAGTCGCACAGATACCAACACACCCACATACCCCAAACATACACACATGTGCTCACCTACACAATCACACATACATTCTCACACACTGGTACCCACTCATGCCCACACCTCCTTTCCCCCTTGGTCGCTTTATCTCTCACTCCTTCACACATGCTCTATTGCACACACCTGCACATTCACCCCCACGCCTTCACAGCCACCCACCTGTAACCACAAGTACATGGGCCTTGGTTGGCATATACTGAAATTGCTTGATCCTTAGGCTACACATGAGCTTTACATGACCATAGTTCAACATATTCTCGCAACTAAGTTAACCGTTCATTTAATGCATTGTTTTTTTTTGTTTGTTCTTTTTTAAGAAACAAAGATAATAATGACTTGTTCCTCATTTGGGAAAACTACAATCAATGCTAGAGGCGAGCGTTTTCAACCAGAAATCATAGATGTTGCCTCCCTATCGGCCATGGATGGCAGAAGCTCAACACAGCCAGACCAGTTCATGTGTCTGCATGTAATGCATTACAGTGGAAAAATTGAGAAGTAATCAAACAACACTCTCTACAATCGCACATGTAAGAGATACTCTGAAATTCAGTCAGGCCTAAATATCACACATTCAGATATGGCAACATTTAGGCAGAGAGGATCATTACTTGCATAGGAGCCATTAATTGCAGCAAAGCTTCCAGCATCCCGAAGCAACTTGTCAGTGTACCTATTTTGGCTTGCCACCTCGAAGTCTCCCTTTTTGGATTGAAGATAAGCACTCGACCAAACAACACTTGAGAAGAGCTCAAGATCAGCAGCATGCAAATCTCCTTCTAGCACGTCCCCTCCTTCCTCCACACCTCTGATGGAGCAGATGATGAGAGCGGCTACCCCTCCACTTCTTTTCTCAACCACACAAAGAACTCGAATAAGTCTTCACATACGTGGCAAAGACACCAAGAAAATTCCCGGACCCATGATCAGCATTGGCTCGTCCTTCATCGCCCTTCAGAGTATCCCTTTTTTACCAGGCCTTCTCCTTCTCTCCTTGACGCAAATCTCTGTATATGCAGAGAAGATTAAGATGGGTTTCCAACAGCCGAGAATATATTAGACCCCCTTCCCCTTCAAAATATTGGATGACAGTGAGCGACAGCAAATCCTCTAAGCATGGCTCCTCACGATCCTTCCCCCCGGGCACACCTCCATAGAATAGTCGAGAGAGAGAGTTCTTGTCTGCTCTCCCCAAATTCCCTTCTGTCAACTACTTTCCCCCATGCTTCCTTGTGTCCAACTCCTGCACCGAGCAAAAACCACACAAGAAGAGTTGGCCAAAACAAAGAAATTGAAAAAGACACACTCCCCGCAAGCACTGCCTAGACTCCTCTCTTATGGCATGTGAGCCGGAATTCCCTGAAGAAGAGGGAGAAAAACCCTCTCTATATCTCTTAAGCTGCATAGAGTAACTCCAACACCAGACTCGCAGACCCCCCCCCCCAAAAGCAGCTCCACCTCCTAGAAGTGACGCTTCCGCACCCTTCGTCCCTCCACAAAAAATGACGAAGAAGAAAAACTCGGTTGCCCTCCCCTTTTTTGTGGAATTCTGTCTCTCCTCTCTGTTAACGCGGGAGCTCCCTCGACACTTGTTCCCAATAGTCCCGTTGTCCCCTCGATCATCTTCGTGCCTCCTTCTTTCCCCAGAAACCCCTGTGTGCATTCATAATGGAGCATACCCTGCCCCCCAATTACTCCTTATGACGATCGTCTGCATAAAACCCCCTTCTTGGGTTACTCCTCCTGCACAGAGCGAACCTCCTCTAAAAGACAGTAGCCCCCTCATTGATCTGCAAGACATGCCCCCCGATGTCTTCTTCTCCTCCTCTCTCAACGTTCGAGTTCTCCTCGATGTCAGCATTCAATTCCCCCTGTGTATGCATTGAAGGGTCATACCCCCCCGTCCAAGAATGCCCGCAGAATTTAGGGGGTGTACCCCGTTTAGTGTTCGCAATTCCAATGATGCACTCCAGCGACGACTCCTCTTCGAGAAAACTCTAGCACACATAGTTTTGAATTTTTACAGGCCGTCTGCAGTACTGAAGCATGTATAGAGCATTCATGTGCTCGGATTCACCCCATCCTTTGTGATATATGATAAACTAAATGGTAGGCATATTGCATAAGCATCCACTTAATCCACCACTTGGCGATCCTTTATACTCCACAGTCAAACTTTTCCATCCAAAGAGCCTTTGATGAACCAATAGCTGCTCCCAGTCCATGTGCTAGGTGACCTACTACTGTGACCATCTCACATGCATCCACACATATGACATGTCAGTACAAATGTGGAATCTCATAATCAAGACATACATCAAGACCTTCGACCTTATCACCCATATCCATGATCGATGTGATATCCTGCTCAACTTTGGCACAAAAAAACATGAAGTGCAACAATAGTATCACATAACAACCTTCGTTTCAAGATTGCTTGCAAAATTATGCAAATGCATATGTACAACTTCCTAAGACTTTTCTACTGTCAAATTCATGCATCCATCCTCCAAGTCCTTGTTAATTTACACACAAGCTACTGCACAGCCCACACTGATATTTCATCACATAAGCCCTTTGCAAGTAAGTCCCCCACATATTTCCCTACCCTTATCAATGACCCCCATACTGCAACAAGCTTTTAAGCTGCAACCCAAGGTGACTACATTGGAAAGACCCCTTCAAGCTCTATTTTAGCATACAACATTCTAGTGCTTCTCTTTTACATAACACGCATTTTCTATCTTCAACGTACCTAAGTCAGACCTCTATCCCATACAATGGAGACATGTTAGCACAAGAAAATCAACCATAAACACAGCTAACATACTCTCCCCTTCTGCTCGCGAAGTCATCCCCAACGAGCCAACACGTGCCTACACTCAAGCCAAGGATTAGTCTTCTTCAAAAACATCTAACCGGATTATCATCTATGACATGCTTTCTCATTCATATACCATGCTCCTTATCCACACATGCGCTTGATCATATAAATCATGCTCACTTCCCTTCTCCTATTTTTCACTCACCTCGACTATGCGCTCCCATGTCCACGCACATTCCATTACGCACACACATATCCACATCATGAATTACACACTCTCACTCATGCTCACTCGTCTCTTCATGTATTTCAAGAAAGACACATGACAACCACATTCAGTTCCATGTCCTCATGCAATCACCTTTTACTTCTTCCCTATCTCACATCTCCTCTTCATCGTGCCGCATGCAAGTCTATGCAAACACACATATGAACCATGCTGCATACCAAGTTCTCAACCATATCCATATACTTACACTCTTTTCACCTATCCATTTCCAAACATAGAACCATCAAAACCCTGTTTACATTCGCTGACTCGATCACTTCATACCTTACTTACCATCCATGCAATATTTCCTTTGGCCCTTCACCTGTGTTCCTACACTATCCATCAAAACAAAGTCCAACCATCACAAAAAGACTTACCATGTATAAAGATACCGGACGGAGTCCTTCTTTTCCATTGCACCTGTTACCTCACACATCTCAACAAAAAGGTAAGTACCAAAAAGATGTATCAAAACCAAAACCATCATGTATAATCCGCATGCATATAGGCATCTTCCCTAACTAATCATACACAAACAAGACGAAGTCCGAAACAAAACCGAACTCGCGTAATCAAAAAGAGACCAACTCCAAAAATAGAACGTGACCCAAGTAAAAGAATCAGAGTGGTATACCTCATTTCTGTCTTTAGAAAGAACCTGTTGACGAGGATCGAAAAGCCAAATACAGTGAGCAGGTAGCAAACAAGTCAAATACACATGTGAAGACCGGTCCTTGTTGGCGTTGACGTTAGGCAGATCGATCTATCAACAATCACAAAAAGATCACAAAAACATGTACATGCATGCCACACCCATCCGGACGATCATCGTCCTCCTCCTTTCTGTCTCTCCCCCTCAGGGATGGGAACACAAAATCTTTCTTTTCTTTTTCTTATTTATGTTTATTTACACACGAGTTGGCCTATGCGACAACCGGATGCGACTTGTGGCCCTAACCGCCCGGCTAGGTTCGTTCCACCCATCTACCGGTACAGCATAGTGCACGACATAGATACACGATGTATAAACACACACAGAAGGGCTTGCCCATAGCGAAGCCGAGTGCGACTTGTGGTCTCGTCCACCCGGCCGAGATGGCTCCACTCACCTGTCGACCCACTATGGCGCGAAGCACCAAAACACACACACATACTCCAACACCTATGGCGAAACTAGCGTCGGTTCGCAGTCTTGATCGCCCGGCCAGGTGGACTCTGCTCGCCTACTAGCCTGACATAGCGTGCTGGCACACATATAGACACGATGTTTTTGCTTTTTTTTTTTTCCTTTTTGTTTTGTATTTTTTTTTTCTTTTTTCCTTTTTTCTTTTCTTTTTCATTCCCCTTAAAAGAACCCCGAGAGTTAGGGAGAGGCAAAAAGGAGCGCTTCCCCACCTTTCCAACACGGCAAGCATACAAAAACACAAACAAAACAGACTCCTGATAGATCGATCTTTTTGTTGTCTTCGCTTCCTCAGAAACGACACTCAAATGGCATACCTGACTGCCTACAACCTAACTAACTGACACTTAGCTGTTCATTCCCTTGCGAGGCCTCTCTTCCAATGACTCTGTTGTAAGACCGACTCGAGACTCTCTTACCTAACCACGTCCACCTCCCGGAAATCAATACTCTCTAGGAAGGCGAATCTGGCTCCGCCTCAAGAGCCTCGTCATCGCTGCCTATGACCAATTGGTCCGCCCAAGCCCAACATAAACCCTCTTCGTCTATCGGCGTATCTCTAGTGGAATCATAATAAAAATATCTATCCTCGACGATTCCTGTCCAATACATCAAATACTGTTCAAACTGCACAAATGGAAATTCGACACCCAAACCTTGATTGAGGGACTCGACCAACCAATGCGCTTCCCCGACGTCGTATTCCATGAACAAGTTCTCTGCATATATCTCCATACTCGAAAAGGCATGATCTGCAAAATAAAGTACTAGCTTGAACTGTGCTTGTTGTTGTGCCCGGTCAGCCATCGTGTGCTTATTCGCTACCTATCTACAAAATGACACTCAACATTAGCTCTTCACAATTCTATTCTAGGTAGATGCACGGCAAAAAGGATCATATGTATATATATAGTCTCTTGCGCTCTCGGTTATCCATTTGATCTTGTACAGTGGTCTTTGTCAAAAAGGGACTCTGTATCCTCAACGTCCATTCCTATGTCCTATTCTCGAAACTCTTCAACCTAGCTTGCTCGCTTCTCTTTTGTTGCAATCTCTTTTGAAGCAACCTCAAAACGAAAACCACCGTCTCTTCGGACCTTGTGCAATATTTGGCAGTGTCCTTGGTATGAGCTTGATCCTTCACCATACTGTCACTAGTCCTAGCATGTCCATCGTCCATTTGACTCCTCGAATTTTTCTCTTCATGCATACTCTGAATGCTCTTGTATGTTGCATCTTCGCCATCATGATCTCCTTGACCTCGCTCGTGCTTGGCTCTTCCATTCGTACTACTCCTCTTTCTAGGCTCGTCCTTCCCTGACTCCTTGCCTGGGTTTTTCTCATAGCTTTCTTCACCAACTCAAACCTGTGCTTCCCTTGCAAGTACTGCTAGAGATTCATCGCAACTCCTAACTGATTGTTCCTCTTCACCCCACTTTTCTTTCTTTGCACCTAACAAAATCAATTTCTCTTTTTCCAACTCCACTTTCTCATCATAGTCCATTGCCCAAGTCTTTTGGTCCATGCACTTACTTTCCAGTGTGCATACATCCCGTACTAATAGTTCACTGATTCCCGTTCTGTCCTTCTGTCTTACATTCTTTGATTCCATCTCTTCGACCACCTCTGACACGTACGTCTCACTGCCTCTAACTTTCACCGGTTCTTGGCATTTCCTTGGAACTTTAGTTTGAAAAGCAACCACCTCTGTCCCAAGTTCCTTCGCCTTCCGTTGCATGGCCAATTGGCTCTTCACCTCTTTAGACAAGCCTTGTGCTTCCTTCTTCTTCTTACCTTCCGAGTCCATGCTTGTTGTGTAACACTCAAATTCATCGACTCCTCCCAAAAACCCTAATAACTCCCTATCTGAGTCATCATTGTACAAGGTCGGAAGCACATATTCACCCATCTTGGGTTGACCTCGCCTTGTTGCTTGTAAGTTAAATCCATCTTGCAAAAGGCTTTTGTAATTTTCTACTTTCAGAGAAAACTTTTCCCGTACTTTTTCACACACATCCTTTTCAACCACTTTTTTTTCTCTCTCTTTGATCGGGACTGTTTTCTTAGCATCTTCCTTAGGGGTCACTTGCATTTGTATTCAGTCGGTTTTGGGCCCAATAGTGATAAACCCCGTCCTCCAGTCATGTACACAATCAGCCTGCATCAGCCATGGTTGCCCCAATAATATTGAAAATGTAGTTTTGGTGGATCTTGGTCTCACAACCAAGTAGTCAACGGAGAATTCGATCCCACCAACAATAGTTTTCACATTTCGTATTAATCTTGCAGGCTTTACCTGCGTCTGGTCAGCCATTCGAAGATACATTGGGGTGTCTTCCAATTGTGTCAATCCCAACGCTTTCATCATGTGTTCCATCATTAGGTTCAATGCAGCTCCGCTATCCAATTGCACGCCTGGAACCGCATATCCATTGATCTCCACTGTGACTACAGGGGCATTTGAGTCCACTTGAGTCGTAATGCTTTGGATCATCCCTAAGACCACCTCGTCCATTTTTTCTTTTCTTTTTGCTTTCCTTGGTTTTTTGATAAACTCATTGTAGAATTGCTTTCTGCAGGTTGGCAACACCTTAGTAATGTGGCCAAATCCAAAGTGACTTCGATCTCCGCAAGCCTTTGTACAATGTCCATTCCCACGTCTGCTTGCTTCTTTTTTGGCAACTTCTCTTGGACTTTTAGCCTTTCTGGAAATGGTGGAACACATGGTACAAACTTTCGTGTAATTGGTGGAAGGACCTCCACCTCGTCTTCTTCATCTAAATCCCTTTGCCTATGAATCTCGTCATCGTCATTCACTTGAACTTGGTTCCCTCGGGTGTACTCTTGTGCGTGAGTGACCACAGCCACCATTGGTTCTTTACCTCTCTTTTCCTTGATTAGCCTCTACAAGGTGGGTAGAGGTGCTAGCTCCTGGATCCAACTCCCTAATTACTACTCCAGTATTGGGCACTCTTCCTTGAGGTTGCATCATCGGTTGTTGTTGCGACTGTGCGTAGGTGGAAGTCTCAGCCCCTCTTTGTCCTTGGCAATAATCGTTTCTTCGTTGTGGGCAATCAGCATCATAGTGGCCCTCCCTACTACAATATCGGCACATAAGTGTAAAGTCTTCTTGCTTCCTCGCATTCGGGCAATGTGCTTGTATATGCCCCAGGCACCCACATCGCTAACACTCTAGTGGTCCTGTCCTCCTTTGATTTTGTGGTTCAGACCTTTGATATCCACCTACTTGGCTTTGGTCTCCATAAGCATACATGGGTCTAGGCCCCCATCTAGGCATGGGAGGTTCACTTTGGCCCGATAATCCCTGATAGGAATAGTTCTTATTGTTTAGCCACTTTCCCTTATCATAGCACTCATCTTCAGTGTGATTGTTCCTCTTGCAAAAGTTGCAAAAAACTCTCGGTTCTACGTATAATCTCGAGACTGTAGGACATTCTATGGCCATGTGCCCATATCCTCGGCATTTCGCACAAAAGATGTTCGATCTAAACACTCCTTGGATTGGCTCGAGTGCCACTTCCTGCCTTACCGCATATGTTTCATGAGTTAGAGTGGCAGCTTTTACCGCCTGAGCCACGATTTCGATAATCCTTTCTTCGGTCAATGCCGACTTCACCTCTTGGGGCGTGCTTGTAGCAGCCACAAATGCTGGCGGAGTTGCACCAAGATTTACCTGAGTAGTGCCACTTGTAGACCCAATGGCCGTACCTTGCATTGGTTCAAACAAAAGTTCTTGCCTTCGTTGTTGGCCAAGTTGGACCTCTTCCCACACGCGAGCAACATCTTTGGCGGCCACCAATGTCGCCGGTTGGCTCAAACTGATATGTTGCTGAGCACTTGGATCTCTAAGTCCTGCAATAAATCTTCGTTTCAAGGTATCTTAATTTGGGGCATTTGCACCCATCTTCCTTACCAAAGTTTCCATTCGCTGGATATAATGGTCTATACTCTCATTCACCCATTTTCGTAGGTTATCCATTTGTTGAGCTCGACGATCTTGGAAACCTTGCCTACGAAACTTAGCCAAGAAGGCATCCTTTAGCATTTGATAAGTTCGCCTTCGCAGCTCTTCCAGGTTCTCGTACCAATTGGAAGCCTCATCTCTAAATATGGCCGGCAAGATTCGAAGTCTTTGCGCTTGGTCGACCACTTCATTTGCTTCACAAGTGACCTCGAACAATTGGATAAAGCTATCCGGATCCTCATCCCACAATCCCGAGAATTTAGGAAAGTCTCCTAAATGCACTTGGACTCGTTGTGCCAGTTCAAACAGTGGCATAATGTCAATATCCTCACGATCCCAGAAAATTAGTGCACGTGGCCTTAGGATCCCTCCTTCAAACTTTTGCACTTGATTCGCGACTCTCCTACGGGAGTACACTTTTTTGACGGGTCTCTTCTCGCTAGTCGAGGTCGACTCACCTTGCGACTCCCACCTTTGCCTTTCTCTTTCAAGGGTTCTTCTCTGAGCGCGCTCTTCTCTTTCCGTTCGCATTTCTCCTAAGGATGAGCTCCCCTCGCTCATGTACTAGATCCGGGGTCCGCAATCTCGGCCAACATGTGGCGCTAGGCGAACCTATAGCGCTCTCTTATAGAGACGTACCCAGCTTATCCCGGTAGACGCACCAAAATGGTAACACCTATACCCCAAGGGAAAGGATACTGAGAGGCACTTATACTGGATCTAAGTCCCTCAAAATCGGTCCACTCTCCTTGCCTTAAGTCACTAAATCGTATTTGAACGTATCTCAAGCTTCTCCTCGCACATGCACTCTCGTTCTAACTAATTCACGTGGCCTATTCTCTTTCCTACTCTTAGTTCTTTCAGTTCACTCACCCGCATACACTTGTGGCTACATACACTCGGACCCGCAACCTTACACACACTCACACGCACATGCACATTCACTCCCTTACATACTCACTTTACACTCACACTTTCATTTCCCACTCTCTTTCTCTCTCTCTCTCTCGACTGCCCAATCTTTGTGTACGCCCTCATACACACACACCAACACCTAAGTCGCACAGATACCAACACACCCACATACCCCAAACATACACACACGTGCTCACCTACGCAATCATGCATACATTCTCACACATTGGTACCCACTCATGCCCACACCTCCTTTCCCCCTTGGTCGCTTTATCTCTCACTCCTTCACACATGCTCTATTGCACACACCTGCACATTCACCCCCACCCCTTCATAGCCACCCACCTGTAACCACAAGTACATGGGCCTCGGTTGGCCTATACTGAAATTGCTTGATCCTTAGGCTACACATGAGCTTTACATGACCATAGCTCAACATATTCTCGCAACTAAGATAACCGTTCATTTAATGCATTGTTTTTTTTTGTTTTTTCTTTTTTAAGAAACAAAGATAATAATGACTTGTTCCTCATTTGGGAAAACTACAATCAATGCTAGAGGCGAGCGTTTTCAACAAGAAATCATAGATGTTGCCTCCCTATCGGCCATGGATGGCAAAAGCTCAACACAGCCAGACCAATTCATGTGTCTGCATGTAATGCATTACAGTGGAAAAATTGAGAAGTAATCAAATAACACTCTCTACAATCGCACATGTAAGAGATACTCTGAAATTCAGTCAGGCCTAAATATCACACGTTCAGATATGGCAACATTTAGGCAGAGAGGATCATTACTTGCATAGGAGCCATTAATTGTAGCAAAGCTTCTAGCATCCCGAAGCAACTTGTCAGTGTACCTATTTTGGCCTGCCACCTCGAAGTCTCCCTTTTTGGATTGAAGATAAGCACTCGACCAAACAACACTTGAGAAGAGCTCAAGATCAGCAGCATGCATATCTCCTTCTAGCACGTCCCCTCCTTCCTCCACACCTTTGATGGGGCAGATGATGAGAGCGGCTACCCCTCCACTTCTTTTCTCAACCACACGAAGAACTCAAATAAGTCTTCACATACGTGGCAAAGACACCAAGAAAATTTCCGGACCCATGATCAGCATTGGCTCGTCCTTCATCGCCCTTCAGAGTATCCCTTTTTTACCAGGCCTTCTGCTTCTCTCCTTGACGCAAATCTCTGTATATACAGAGAAGATTAAGATGGGTTTCCAACAGCCGAGAATATATTAGACCCCCTTCCCCTTCAAAATATTGGATGACAGTGAGTGACAGCAAATCCTCCAAGCATGGCTCCTCACGATCCTTCCCCCCGGGCACACCTCCATAGAATAGTTGAGAGAGAGAGAGTTCTTGTATGCTCTCCCCGAATTCCTTTCTGTCAACTACTTTCCCCCATGATTCCTTGTGTCCAACTCCTGCACCGAGCAAAAACCACACAAGAAGAGTTGGCCAAAACAAAGAAACTGAAAAAAACACACTCCTCGCAGCCACTGCCTAGACTCCTCTCTTATGGCACGGGAGCTGGAATTCCCTGAAGAAGAGGGAGAAAAACACTCTCTATATCTCTTAAGCTGCACAGAGTAACTCCAACACCACACTGGCAGACCCCCCCCCAAAAAGCAGCTCCACCTCCTGGAAGTGACGCTTCCGCACCCTCTGTCCCTCCACAAAAAATGATGAAGAAGAAAAACTCGGTTGCCCTCCCCTTTTTTATGGAATTCTCTCTCTCTCCTCTCTGTTAACGCGGGAGCTCCCTCGACACTTGTTCTCAATAGTCCCATTGTCCCCTCGATCATCTTCGTGCCTCCTTCTTTCCCCATAAACCCTTGTGTGCATTCATAATGGAGCATACCCCTGCCCCCCAATTACTCCTTTTGACGACTGTCTGCATAAAACCCCCTTCTTGGGTTACTCCTCCTGCACAGAGCGAACCTCCTCTAAAAGACAGCAGCCCCCTTGTTGATCTGCAAGACATGCCTCCCGATGTCTTCTTCTCCTCCTCTCTCAACGTTCGAGTTCTCCTCGATGTCAGCATTCAATTCCCCCTGTGTATGCATTGAAGGGTCATACCCCCCTGTCCAAGAATGCTTGCAAAATTTAGGGGGTGTACCCCCTTTAGTGTTAGCAATTCCAATGATGCACTCCATCGACGACTCCTCTTCGAGAAAACTCCAACGTGCATATTTTTGAATTTATGCAGGCCGTCTGCAGCACTGAAGCATGTATAGAGCATTCATGTGCTTGGATTCACCCCATTCTTTGTGATATATGATAAACTAAATGGTAGGCACATTGCATAAGCATCCACTTAATCCACCACTTGGCGATCCTTTATACTCCACAGTCAAACCTTTCCATCCAACGAGCCTTTGATGAACCAATAGCTGCTCCCAGTCCATGTGCTAGGTGACCTACTACTGTGACCATCTCACATGCATCCACACATATGACATGTCAGTACAAATGTGGAATCTCATAATCAAGACATACATCAAGACCATCGACCTTATCATCCATATCCATGATCGATGTGATATCCTGCTCAACTTTGGCACAGAAAAACATGAAGTGCAACAATAATATCACAGAACAACCTTCGTTTCAAGATTGCTTGCAAAATTATGCAAATGCATATGTACAACTTCCTAAGACTTTTCTACTGTCAAATTCATGCATCCATCCTCCAAGTCCTTGTTAATTTACACACAAGCTACTACACAGCCCACACTGATATTTCATCACATAAGCCCTTTGCAAGTAAGTCCCCCACATATTTCCCTACCCTTATCAATGACCCCCATACTGCAACAAGCTTTTAAGCTGCAACCCAAGGTGACTACATTGGAAAGACCCCTTCAAGCTCCATTTTAGCACACAACATTCTAGTGCTTCTCTTTTACATAACACGCATTTTCTATCTTCAACGTACCTAAGTCAGACCTCTATCCCATACAATGGAGACATGTTAGCACAAGAAAATCAACCATAAACACAGTTAACAAGGTTACTTATCTTTGTACATTCTAGAGGTAATACATTTAGTATTGTGTGTTGTGCCCCAAGCTTCTTCTTCTTCTTTGTGATGTTCTCATGCTTTCGCATACATCTAACTCCAATAGATCTTGATTTCCTGAGAAAAAATCATCACTTTTAATCTTCCATGTTAGAAGAATTTGATCATTGTTGGCACTTCGAGGAAACATAGGTTTTGTGGGGGAAAGATGTGGTAATACAATTATTTGTAGATTCCGATCCATTAGACAGAACTATATATGAGGGAAGTTTTTGACACAACTAAGTGCGAGCTTACTTATTCGCAATCTTCAAAATCATTTTGGATGGATTAATGTATCTATTTCCGCACTTTAAGGTATAATTTTTAATTTTCTGTCTATTTATATATATACATGCATAAATATATAAAAATAAATACATACATACATAGACATACACATATATATACATGAATGCATACACACATATAAACATACGCACACATATACACACATACACATCTATGAGAGTAAGGTCAAATTATACATACCTATATCGAATGAAGATGTTTTGTCCATCTAGCCTTTGGAATTGTCCGCCCAGCGTTTAGAATCTTCCTAACACATCTGCTTCTCCTATTCTAGTGGACCTAATACCTATGTTGCTAACTCTTTTATGAACTTCAAGTACACATGCATACATACACATTCATACATACATACACATACATACATACATCAATACACACACACATACATACATACATGCACACATACATACACATTAATACATACATACACATACATACATACATACATACACATATATACACACATACACATATATACACACATACACATATATACACACATACACATACATACATATATGCATACAATTACGCATATGTATACATACATACATGTTACACTTTTACACTTATGTGATCCTTGAATAGCTTTGATGTGAACCTTTTCCCTATACATGGGCACTTTTTACTCTAGTGCTGGCTAGAGGTTTTTTCCTCATGTTACCACATACATGATTCACTCATATGTGGTGGTACTTTGTACTTAGGGATATTATTCAGCTCTTACTTGAGTTCAGTTCATTGTCAATAAAGAGAGCTATTGCAGCCATCATATTCTCTATGTGTCTTGTTGTGTTTATGCTCCTTGTGTGTGCTTCTCGTGTGTCTCTCGCACTTCTACACACACCCAACAATACATATACACATATAAAACACATATACACACATAAATACATACATACATACATACATACATACATACACACATACATACATACATACATATACACATATGCATGTATACGCATGCACATGCATATACACATCCACATACACATACACATAAGCATACACATATACAAAATCATATGCATATATATACATATATGTATATTTATTTATTTATTTTTATTAATATGTCTTTTTTTCATGAACTTACAGGTTATTATTTGAAAAGTTTTTACCAAGTTAGAATATTCTTCCTACCTCACATGATGAAATGAAGAAGATAATCAACAATCTTGGTATAGATTATCATGTATACATGCATGTCCTAACAATTGTATTTTATATAGAGGTGAATATGTAGACTCTTTGACATGTCCAAAATGTCAATCTCCTTGATATAAGGATGAAGAAGGTAAACTCCCAAAAAAGGTATTGAGATTTTCCATTGGCTCCACGGATTAGACATATGTTTCAAAGCCTCGAATTATCAAAGCTTTTGACATAGGGACATGACCATAAAAGTACTGATGAAATAATCAGAATTCCAATAGATAGTGTTGCTTTTTAGCATATTGATTCTACATGGCCTCACTTTGCACAAAATCCATCAAATCTAAAGTTAGGAATTGCATTAGATGGGGTTGATCCATTCTCCATGAAATCTAATAAATGGTCAACATGACCCATGGTAGTCATAAACTACAATCTTGCACCATATCTTAGCATTAAAAAGGAACATTTAATGCTTTCACTTTTAATCCCAGGAAAAAGACAAGTTAAGGATATGAATATATATCTCACTTCTCTCATTGACGATCTCCAAGAGTTATGGAGAGGTATTAATGTCATTGATGTATCGAAAAGCATCATTGAAAGAAATATTACGATTCGTGGTATTGTGGCTTGGACTATTCACAATTTCCCAGGATATGGTGTTTGTTCAGGTATTGATGTAATTTTTTTATTCAATATGGATACAAATAAATGTGAGTTAATCTAATTATATTTTTATTGTTTTTCATGATCCAAGAATATCTACTAAGGGTTATAAATCTTGTCCATATTGTGGTGATTGGTTGAGATCAATCTATAGTAAGAATCTCAACAAGAATATTCATCTTTGACATGGACAATTCTTGCCTGATGATCATCCATTAAGATGTAAAAGAGAAGTGATACATTTTAATGGAAAGCTTGAAATGGGTCAGTGTCCCAAAAAAATGACACCTATGGATTGCTATAAAAAATGGACAGATGGATCTCTGATAGATCCAGAATAAAAAATCTTCAGTGATGATGAAGATAATGAGAATGTGCAGAGAGGTAAAGGAAAATTGGCACTCGCTGAAAATATATCAATATGGTATTCTTTGGAGTATTGGAAAGAGTTAAAAGTATGTCACCTTCTTGATCCTATGCATATATTCAAAAATATTGGTTATTCATTATAGCAACATCTTTTTGGATTAAAAGACACCATAGCATCAAGGAATGATTTGGAGGACCAAAACTCAAAACCAAAGTTATGGCCAGTTTTTGAGTCACATCGATAGAAAACACTTTATGCACCTGCTCCTTGGTACTTACAACAAAAGAGATATAGACTATAACCAATAGGACTCAATTGATTTGGACTCCTACAGGATATGGAGCATCTTTCCAAGAACATGTTTACTATGGATGATAAGAGCTTATCTAGGTTAAAGACCCATGATTGGCATAACTTTTTGAAACATATTTTACCTTTGGTTATCGATGGATGTATGACGAAAGGAGTACAACATGTGTTCTATCATCTTGGATTGCTTATAAGGTAATTATGATACTTTTATATTTAATATATATGAATATTTGAAATCTTTTATTTTTGAATTAATTTCTTTATAGTTTTTTTTGTGATGTGTATAGGTGGATTACATCAAAGGAGATTGACAAAAACTCAATCCCACAAAAGAAACGTGAATACAAAGAGCTACTATGTTTGATGGAGAAAGAGCTTCCTACTTCATTTTTTGATATTCAAGTTCATTTATGAGTCCATCTTGTAGATGAAATAGAGGTTGCAGGTGTTGTCAACACTCGATGGATGTTTTGGGTCGAATGATTTATGGGTATATTAAAAGATTATTGTTAGCCCAGGAACTAGTCAGTTTTTATGCACTAATATGTTGCTATTTGGCAGGAGAAGATGTTTGATTTTAGGTACTTGATGAGTTGATTAGATGGTTGATGGGAAGTATTTGGGGGCTACAGGAAGACTTCTTGGGCAAAGAGGAATGCTGTCAAGGGAGGCAATAATTGGAGATATGACTTTTTTGTTATGGTGGTTACGACATGTGTGCTCACACAGATGATCTATCTCAATAAGCAAAGAATGTCAAGAAATATAGCTTTCTCTTCTTTGTGAGTGACTGTTGATATGTTCAAAGCAGGGTTATGCAGCAGCTTCCGGCTATTCAAAAAAAAAAAATCTTGTGTTGGTCTAGATATTATTGGGAATGCTATGATTGATGCTTGATCTACTGAAAAAAAAAACTATCATTTTGTGCAATTGATGGGTAGAACTGCATCACATATCACATTGGAATGTTTCCTACAGATAGACCCTACTGTTGATTCATTGGTGAAGAGGTTGCTCAATTCAAGAAACCTTTAAAGCAGGTCACAGATTATAGTAAAGCAAGATGCACAAGGTGTAGTGAGAAAGAATGGTCTTTGGAAGGCAAGGATTCAACCTCAATCTCATGCTTTTCTTGAATTTCTATTTCAAATTATATGGGAACAGTTGGAAATGTATAGGTGTCAAAGAAATTTCACTTCTTTGGGTATGAAGGAAGATGTGGCATGCCAACAAACGTCAATGAAAAATTTTGTTATGCCTTGGATACACTATCGGTGCTCTTTTACATGCATGTGAAACTGGCCTTGCAGCTTTGGTTGGCAATTCGATGAAGCCTCTGAGGGATTGGACTATGGGAGGGTTAGCTCTCACTCAGCTCATGGTGGTCGAAAGGCTGAGAGAGGTAGCTTACATGAAAATTATTTCTATGGTAGTGTTTTTTTTTTCCACAAGAGTAATTGCGGAGCATGGGGACCAACCAGCTTCAATTAGATATCTATGGATTTAATTCGACAGATGTGATAGGCCCAAAATTCCGTTGCATTCTGTTTTCTTATCAGATCTGGCAACGGATGAGGATCACAACAAAAAAGGGGGCCACGGCTGTTGTGCTGTGGAAAAACAGAACAAGAGCAGAGGGGGAGGAATATACAGAGGGAGGGTACTTCGACTGATGTGTGGTGGGGGAGTTCTCTTGACTTGCAGGCGTGAGCTGTTAAAAAGTGAGGGGACTCAGCAGCACTGAGAAAAAAGGGGGGGAAGTCGAGGAGGAACTACTTCTTCTTCCCTGGCTGTCTGTGCGAGTTTTTTTGGGGTGCGAGGACGTTTGGGGCTGTGATCAGTAGCCGCAGAGGAAGGAGTTCATTTGTGCAGATTGACTAGCTCTGCACAAGCATTGTAAGGGAGGAGTAACCTCATTCAGTTGATTAAGGGGAAGCACCCAGAAGTACAGGGCGTTGATTTTGGTATCCACTGGAAACAACTTTGAAGGCTTCAATGATGCACATGCTAAAGCTCTTCTGGAAGCTACCCGAAACCGAGAAGCTGTTGTGAAAGAAGGCCTGTTGGCTAGTCACGAGTGGTGGGTATAGGAGTGGTGATCTCGGTTACAGTGTGTATCTGTGGAAGGGAATTGGAGAATTGGCGAAGGTCATGAATCAGAAGCTCGAGAAGAAGGCACATGTAGCCGCTCATCTAAGTAGAAGAGTGATGAGGTCAATTGGAAGCGGTGTGGGGAGAAAACCATCTGGAACTCATCATCTTGCTTGTATCAAGCGTTACCATCACCGTCCCTACACAACAATTTGGAGGCACTAGGCTGAGTCTGGAGAGCGATGCTCATTGTTCGGAATGAATGAGTAGCAGTGGATAAAAAGTCTTTTCCGTAGAGTTGTAAAGCTATAACACACGCACTTCTTTTGGCCACCACTGCAAAAGAGCTTTGTTTGATTCTCATGTGAAGCATGGGAAGTTTTAGATATGCTCTGTACCAAATGTTAGGATTGAATTCTTTGAAGGACAAGTCATGTATTGAGAGTTGTGTGAAATGCATGTCCGTTGTACTACGTACAATTTGCAAAGACATATTAGATGTCTTCCAAAGAATGTACATATTGCATTTCAAGTGGATGATGGCAGGAGCAAATAGAGATTTTGATTTGTTTCAGGATTTGAACATCTTGCCTTTCGTTTTATGGCCTCTCTACTGCAACGAATATCTGCACGCATTACAACCTCGCGTAACTCCTTGACTTAGCACTAGACTTTAATACGATTCTCTCGAGTGGATCGGAAACTTTGTCCTACTAAACTGTGATTTCCACTGCAAGATAAATGAATGCATATGCTCTCTATACCAAATATTGGAAAGTTCTCCACGTGGTACATGTAAATTCGAATTAGGAAGCACCCGTTGTACCAGGACTTGTTAGCGTTCAACATTGAACTGGAGTGCAAATAAACTTCTACGAGATGCTCAAGGGTGAATACTAGAGAACATCCTGACTAGCAGAAAACAAACACTTAACGCATATAGAAAACTCTTCCATTTCTAGAGTGCTAGCATTGTGATCCTTCCTATAATGGTTCGAGTTGGATTCTAAGAGTTAGAAGTCTTCATTTTGGAGTCCATGCAAATAAGGCTTCTATCTAAATTTGGGACATTACATTTAAATAACTGAATTGAAATTTCACACAAAGCCAATTACTCTACGGGTAGGCTCAACTTCCTCGGTAGCGTTACAAGCAAAATGGTATCTACGGGGCTAAATGGAGGAAAAAGGGATTTCACAATATTGTTGGCAACTATTCAGAGTAAGTGGAAAGGTGTTTCGCAATAGCGTTCCTATTCTTAACGAGTCTCGCTCTCATACATGGAAAATCTATGACCTACGTAGGGTTGGAGGAAATGAGGGTAATTTATGCCCTTGAACCGAGTTCATGGTAAGGAAGGGTTGCTAACTTCAAAAAACTTGGGTAAGTTTTAGCCTCACATCAATATTTTCTTTTAGGTCTTAAGGGAGAAATAGAGAGAAAGGAAGAAGAGAGAGGGAGAGAGGAAGAGAGCATAATGAACGATTGTGTGAGTGGCTCTGTGTGTGGGGGTTAAGTGTCTGAGCACATGTGTGAGTATTTGGGTGAAAGAATGAAAAGAGTGAGGTGTGCATGAGTGAAAGAGAGCTCCGAAAGGAGAGGGTGTAAAATCATCAATTAGAGATATCTTTGCAGCTTCCAAGCAATCCAAGTGGATCAATTCCAAGGGGTTTGAGCAAAATAAAGGCTTGTATAATCATCTTTTGTGTGGGCATTAGGAACCTTCATTTGGCGATCCTACTGAGGATCCCAAAGGAGGACACATTCAAGGGCAATCGTGGTCTCGAAGTGAGGAAAGGTGATAGAATACAAGGAAACTAAGAAAAATATAAGTGTGTGTAAGAAACTTTCCCTTAGGTTATTAGACATAAAATTGTGGTGCGTTTGCCGGGAAAAGCTTGGCACGTCTCTATAAGAGAGTGCCATAGGTTCGCCTAGCGCCACATGTTGGCTGAGCTTGCGGACCCCAAGATCTAGTACATGAGCGAGGGGAACTCATCCTCAGGAGGAACACGAACGCAAAGAGAAAAGCGTGCTCAGAGAAGAGCCCTTGAAAGAGAAAGGAAGAGGTGGGAGTCGCAAGGTGAGTCGACCTTGACTAGCTCGAAGAAATCTGCCAAAAACATGTACTCCCGTAGGAGAGTTGCAAATCAAGTGCAAAAGTTTGAAGGAGGGATCCTGAGGCCACGCGCACTAAATTTCTCGGATCGAAGTGATATTGACATCACACCTCTGTTTGAAATGGCTCAGCAGATTTTGGTTCATTTGGGGGACTTCACCAAATTCTCAGGTGCTTGGGACGAGGATCTGGATGAGTGTCTTCATGCATCCATGAGGATCCTGATCCTATGGAATGCACTGACTCTGTATCATCTTTGGCTCTATGGATGAGATTCCATTGGATGGGAGGGACATCTCTATTAGAGTAATCTTTGAGATTCACTTTGGTCGTAACACCTAAGTGTTGCAAATACAAGGAATTGGTTCCCCAATCCTGTACCACTTGCAACTGTCGCATAAATGGTCTTCCCAAAATCATCTCATAGGCATGGTTCTTGCTAAAATCACATATGGCAAAAGTATGCACAAACTCAACACCCGCATGTAGTGAGAGTTATTCCTTCTAGCAAGCCTAAGGTTCTTTCTATGTGACCATAATCCATATGCAATTTCATCCTTGTGGGTCTGAGTGCTGGCTTGCCCCAATGCTTCCAGAGGGAAGTGGTAGCAATTGCAACTCCTGCACCTGAGTCGAGAATTGCCTTGGTTGCGTATCCTTGATGGGTGATGGGAAGATAGGTGTTTCATTCTTCTCCTTCGCTCATATCTCCTATCTTGTCCAAAGGTATCTCTAGCACTATTCTATGAGAACCTACCTGGGAACGCGGTTTAGCTACCTCTGGTACTTGTTTAGCTACATGTTTCCACAGTTCTGGCCTAACCTTGAGTAACTCTTCTAAAGTGAGATTGCATTGCACTTTAGTATTCTTTACTACCTCCGTATTCCTAGGTATGACCGAGTCTTTGTTTCTTACCATGACCGTGGGTGCTCTCATGCAAGTAGACTTTGCTTCCCATGGGCCTGTGAAATGGGGCAATTCCTATAAGGAATTAGAATCGAAATCTAATCTCTCCTAAGATTGGGTACTCTCTTGCTCCTCATAGATGGAAGGAATATCTTGTGGGAATTGATCATGTGTGTCATCCACAAGTTCAATGGGAGGAGGGACTTCACTCTCTTTTGCCCATTTCTCTTCTTGAATCTCTCGTAGGAATTTTGATGTGTACCGATTCATAGAAGAAGATGTGTCTGGTTCTGTGGAGTTAGGCACATAGGCTTCCTGGGTAGGAAGGCTTACTCTTTCACTTGGCTTGTCCTTATTTTGAGAGGCGGGTTCCTTTTTTGATTGTGCAATTAGCCTCTCCAATCTTTCTAGCAGTCCATCAAAGTGCAACTGCGTCTTCGCTGAACTAGAGATGTTAAAGAGGCGACTGGCTTCAAACGGTTTGAGCCAATTCCACCATCTTAGCACAAATTTTAGTTCGTTCAAGCTCTAGTTTTGCTCTAGGGTAACACTTTTCATGATCCGTCACGTTTGGCCCTTCTTGGATTCTGGCCTGATATGCCTTAAGCATCATATTTAGGTCCTCGGGAGTGGGATCTGCTAATACTGATCCTACTCTAGGGGGTGGTGGGATTGTATGAGGCGGGTTGGAAGGTGGTGGATTGGATGGGGATGGGAATGGTGGTGGTGGGGTAATGTGAGAGTGAGGTTGAGAGGTGAGTTCAATTATCTTGGCTCTTGTTTCTCTGAGACTTTCCTCGAGTTCACTCATCTTCTTTGCCCATTGTCTTTTCATTCTCTCGCGGCTATCCTTCCAGGCTCTCGTCCGTTTCTTAGTTGTGCTCTCAGTCTCACTAACCTCGGCACTCTTTTCTTGGCCTAAACCTTGGTTTTGCTGCAAAGCCTGAGCTCTGGTGACCACTTGCACAGGTGCAGTGGAAGTTACACTTCCTGTGGAGTCTACTACTAACCCAATAACATTGATAGGGGTGATTTTTGGCATATTATTGGGGTTCTTTGGACAATCTCGTAAGAGATGCTCCTTTCCGCAAACTTGATAGAAGCCCTGGATGGCTACTGATAGGGGTTGTGTAGGTGCAGGCATGGGGCAATCACGAATGAGGTGATCTCGCTCACATTTGTAGCATGGTCCTCTAGGGAATGGGGGTCTTACTTGCCTAGGTTGAGGTCTAGGGTTGGGATTCGTGTACATGATATTTGCATACTCTGGATCCCAACTAGGTTCACTCGGTTCTTCACTATAGTAGGACTCCCCATGTTTAGGAGACTGCATGTAGTAAGCTTGGGGGCTATCAATATGTGTAGAATCACAGCTATGGTCACTGGGATCGCTTTCTGAAAGTAATGGAGTTACTGGGACTATAGCTCTATTCAGGTTCTCTTCTGCAGCTGCATACTTTACTGGGATCACATTGGATGGAGCAGGAGGTTATTGTGCTAGCACTGGTTGACGTCTCTGCTGGGCCGGATATTGTGGTTGGTAGGTTTGTTGAGGCCTAGTATACTGTTGTGGTGGGTACTGGTTCTGGTATCTTCCTTGTTGAGGGTATGGTTGTGGGTACGTTTGCCTAACTACTTGCTTATTGTAGGGGCAATCTTGCGCGGTGTGATTGGTGTACCTCCGTTCTATGGTGCAGTACTGGCTACTAGGATTCACTTGGGGTTGAGCCATAATGGGACATAAATTCGCCATATGGTCACCACCGCAAGTATAGCATCTCTTTACTGGGGCAAATCTTGGGATTTGTTTGCTAGATACTCCTAGCTTCTGAGCTACCTTCTCAGCGAGTTCCTCAATAGATGTGGATTGCGTGGAAGAGAGGCTAGTAGAACTATCTGAATCTCTGTAGATTTTTGAAAGCTCCAATTCCTCCCCTAGGTTATCCTGGATGTCTATGCACATGCGTACACACTCTTCTATGCTCCTAGGGTCCTTTAAGTACATATATGATCTCAATTTGGTACTTAGCAATCCATCTAGGAATAAAGCCACTTGTTTGGCTGGTGTGGGTAACTCAGGAATAGGGCATCTCTCTAAGTATTGCCTAAACCTTCTTCCTAAAAGTCTAACCATCTCTTGAGGGGTTTGCTTGAAGCTATGAGTCAGTGAGGAAGTATTATGCCTTATGCCACTTTTAGAGAATTCGGTAATGAATGCCTCTAGAAGTTGGTCTATGTTCCTAAAGTGTCTCTCATTTAATGGTTCAAACCATGTAAGAGCGGTGTTCCTAAGGGTTAGACCAAAGGTGTTGTACTGCGTGAATAGGTCCTCCACTTGTTCAGCTCTCAAGACTTGCCTAAACTCAGCCACATGATTGTAGGGGTCTCATGTGCCATCGAAGTAGTTCTTCATGGACTTAACCAGCTGGGTTGGCCTCAAGGTTCTGGTGTGTTCCTTAGGCCTTGGCAAAGGAAAATCATCAGCATTTGTTAGGTTCCTTGGGGCTCTAAGTCTCTCAGTTTCTTCTCTATCCATCTCTGTTCTTGTTCTTTCCCTTCCCAACGGGTTGGCGAAACTCACTTCTGGCCTATCTCTACTTCTGTCCCTGTGAGTTCCATGAGCTTGGGACATTCCAGCTCCTGGGTGGCCAAAAGAGACGTTTGATCTTGGTTGGGGAAAAATAAATTCCCCCTTCCAAGTGTAGGCCTGCCTACCATGTTTTGTAACCACAAAGATCCTCTCTGAAGTGTTGTCTAGATAGGTCACTTTGCCTGGGCTATCAGGGTCTTTGAACTCATAGATCGTGATTGCTCCTATCTCATTCGACTGGTCTAACTTATACCTCCAAAAGGCTTCATCAATCTCTCGGTTCAAGGGTAGATCTATGCTCCTATTGTCATGGGGAACCCACTCTGGCGTGATAATTCTAGTAAGAACAGATTTGCCTCGAGGTGTTTTAGGCTCTCCACCTATGTTCCCTTGCTCTAGGTCACCTATGTCTGTTTCTGGGATCACATTACCAAATTCATCTGTCCTATCTGGGTGACTGTTGACTATGTATATGGTTCCTTCTTTGTCCAGGTATGCTCTGTTTTCAAATTTGACAGCTGGATGTTCAATTCCAATAGGTTGATCAGGGTTTTTAATTTGGACCACCAATCTTCCTAGGCCGTCCTCATAGATGCAAGCACCTAATCGGTTGATCCTAAGGTATTCCAGCTGAGTCTTGTAAGGGCCTTCAACCCTCTGTAGGTATGGCACACCGGAACTTCCTGTGGGTCTCTCCATACCGTGGGACATCTTAGACTCACTAGTTTCAGAGCTAGGGTAGTATGAATGGTGGCTCAACTATTGGGCCCAAGACCTAGCAGTATGATTGACACTAGCCTCTGAAGACCTAAGACTTTGTCTATCTCTCCCTAGGTATCGTCTTGATCTAAGGTTCATATGCCTAACTGAGCAATCCCAATTTTTTACCCAAGTACAATCTCGTTGCTGAGTTCTTTTGTATCAGTAACTTGATTCTTTTTTATGTTGATTATCGTGTTTTAAGCTCTTGTCTGTATCACGTCGTCAGGAATACTTGAGTGACTTTTCGCACTTTAAGTTGTTCGTTCCACGTTAAATTCTTTTCCTTTAAAGTTATCGACCGCACAGAGATTATGTTTTAGCTTGAACTTGAGTATTAAAGTAGTCTTCAACTTGATAGATGCTTATCGTCACCCTGACTTACTTCTAGCACTACTCGCACTTAGCCTAAGCTAGGAATTGACAGAGGGAGTTGAGAGTATTCCAACCTCACTTGTTGTTCCCTTGCTCTTTAGTGCTCAAGAATCCCGTTCTCAAGCTTGCAGAATGCCCTCACTTTGGATACTCTCTAGTGCTCTCAATGGACCTGTAAAAAGTCCCAATGTTCGCTCAAGACTTAACTTCAATTGACACAATAAACCATGTTCATTCATGCAATTCAAAGATCAAACTGTTCTTTTGGCTTTATGAAAAACAATCTTGAATACCCCTTAGCTTTTCTTCCCCCTGGGTATTGTCACTTCCCCACGAGCTTTCCAACAAAACAAAAATCATAGCAAATGGATTTCGTATGAGAAAGTTATGACTATTTAGGGTTCTGGGGTTAAAACAGGGTTCAAATAGGCTAACACGCCAACAAGGTTTCCTCAAATTATTTGCTTATAGCCTCCTTATATGCCCTATAGCCCAATATTTATGCCCAAAATTAGCCAAAATCCTCAAATTAAAAAACCCTAAAAAATTGGCCGAAAATGGCTGTCAATCATGATGGATAGAGCTGTCCGTCGTGGCCTGTCAGTCGCGATGGACACGTGTCAATCACGATTGATGGGTGTCGATCGCGATGGACAGGGGTGTCGGTCGCGATGGACTGGGGTATCGATTGCGATGGACTGGGGTATCGGTCACGATGGACTGCTGTCAATCGTGATGGATTGCTGTCAATCGCGATGGACTGCTGTCAATCACGATGGACAAAGATTTTGGGTTTTTTTCCGTGGCTTTGTGTCAATCGGGGTCTATGAGTCGCGATGGATACGTTTTTTCGTCGAGATGGGGTGTCAATCGCAATTTTTCTGTCAGTCGCGATGGATAAGTGTGTTCGTCGCAATGGACACGTGTCCGTCGGGGTCTGTCAATCGCGATGGACAGGCTGTCCATCGTGATGGACACTGTCAATCGCGATGGACAGAAAAAATGCAAATTTTTTAGAAATTCCTATGGATTTGTGATGTGCAAGGTCTCTAGTCTACTTTGGTGCACTTAGTTTTACCAAAGGAGCGATTTATTTGTCAATCGCGATCGACAGAGGTCTGCGACACAGAGACAAGACCGAGCTTTTCCATACTTGTGCGACGTGCTGGAGATGATGGAACAGCTACAACCTGCAAGATCACTCAAAAAACATGCAAAAACAACGCACACAAATCACTCTCTCGCTCTCTCTCACAAGTGGAATGAGGGAAATGGATGGGAGAAGGTGATATGATCAAAAATTGAAATAATGGTGATGGTGATGGTGATGATGATGATGAAGTAAGAAGAGAAAAATAAAGAAAAGTAAAGAAATTACCTACAATGCCAACGTCACAACTCTACGTCTTACCATCACATGCTCGTCCTCAAAGCTCGATCCCCGGCAATGGCGCCAAAATTTGGTGTAGCTCAGTGATGAGTAGCACCTCCTTTAATGTCAATCTAGGAAGATGTGAGGATGGTATGAAGACCTCGAACAAGTGATGGCACAAGTGCGTGAGTGAGAAGCACACTAACATGCACACACATACACACACACGCGCACACAAGGTAAGACAAAGAGAGAGAAGCAATGGAGTTCTTTAGATTACTCAAAAGTGCTCTTACAAGTTCAATTCTACAACAAGCTACCCTCAAAAATGAGCTCTCTAGCTCTATTTATAGTTTTTTATTAGCTTTTGGCCCTGCCCATACGTAGTGTACGTCCTAGTTAAAAATTAGGTTCTAGGGCCTATTTGAGGGCTCAAATGCAGTCTAAAAAATATGAAAATTGATAGGTAGGTACTTCTAATGCTCCTCAAGATCAAGGACTCATTGGCTTGCACAAAATGGAGCTAGAAAAAGATGAAATGGTACTTACAATGATTGTTAGTATGGATTTACAAAAAGATGAAATGGTAGTTACAATGATTGTTAGTGATGATAATGTATGTAGCACAAGGGGAAGAAGAGAAAGAATTACCTCGATATCAAGAAGAACCAAAGATCAAAGAAAAAATAGAGATAGTTACCATGCATTTATTGTCTTTGAAGAAGAACAAGACGAGCCATAAGAAGTAGAGATTGAATGTCAAGATTCACTCCAAGGATTGATGAATACGAATAAGCTCTCAAAGATCTCAAACTATAATTATGCAAAGTACAAAAAGAGTAGGATGCCATGAATTATCAGATCCAATTAGATAGGGATATTAGTGCCAAGGCCCTCGGGAAACTCAAGAAGCAATTATTCTCCAAGGAAAGGAGATTCAAAATGCTGTGAAAAGAGCTTTTAAGAGCACAAGAAGACTTAAGAAGGGTTTTTGAAGATGATGATTATTTGAGAAAGGCATTACTTGAAGAAGATAGCCCATTATGCATCACTATTTGAGAACAAGTACAAAACATAGAAGCCAATGTTACACAAGAGAAAGAATAATTAAATGTTGTGCAAGAGAATAAGTCCAAGATATAATCATCATCATTAGAGAACAATTGGATTAACCTCATTATAATCTTTTGGGGCTTTTGATAAGGATTAACCAATGTCTTGTCTCTTGACACATGACGAAGCTTCTTTGTAACTGCAGGGAACATTAGCACATTTGAAATTCTATTCTCACTACAATGTTCCTTGACCCTTCTTTTACTAACTGCATCATAGTACCCAACTGTAAGGCACTTGGTAGCACTAACAAACCTATGTCCTGGGGTGTGATTTACATTGTCTTTACCTTGCAAATTAAAAATTATAAGTACAATGTGACATGCAATTTCAACATAGAGACAAAAAGCAAGGACAGTACCATGTAAGACACTCGATAGCATGACACGTTGACTTTAATGTTGTTGAGACAATGAAGGATTGGTCCCTACTATGAAAAGTGACAATCCTCTAGAGTGGTGACATGGTCAATTAAACAAAATCTATCACCATCTTTTCGTATCTATGGGTGCTTGAATGGCTCATCATCATTAATAGAACCACTCATTCTAAATCCATATGCGATGTCTGCTATAAGAAGGGAATATTGTTTCCTAGGTACTATTGTACATATGTTATTTACATCAGCACAATATACATTGTAATACAATGGCCTTAGCTGGTCTATGGGGTTTGAAAAACACTTTAGTCCAGAGGACTCGTCCTTGAACTCCATCTCCTTTGCCTTTATTCTAGAATTGTCATGCCTTTCCCTTTGGATATGAGCAAGGAAGGAAGTAGGACAGTCTTCATTTGGCTCACCACTCTTCTTTCAAGGTTTCTACAAACAAAGGATGAGCATCAACTCAAAGATTGTTTTACAAAGTGCAACATACATGAATGATTTTGATGCTTAGTATTGAATAAATAGATAAAGTCTTTTTTAGGAAACTTAAATGAATAAATATTTAAAGCCCAAAAGCCATCTCACTTGCTTCAACTCGATGCTTGGCATAGACTACTTATGACAAGCTATACCTGGCATCAAGTCTCTGCTAAAATCCAAATGTCTGGCATCGGAATCCTAGTGAAATTTGATGCTTGGCATTGAATTTTGATTGGGCATCCATGGTACTCTCCCTAGACTTGACTCCATGTCCACTCCATTTGAAGCACCCAAGCCTCCTCATCACCTCCTGAATCTTCATATAAATCTTGTGACTGCATTATGAAGTTTAAAGTTACATGATCAATTACTAAAGGAGCAAGTAAAACCAATCAATGATAAGATTCTAGCTTGGCATGATATTCCCTTGTATCTGTGGCAAGAGATCCACAATCAAACTGTCTAAATTTGTGCAAATCTGAGCGAACCTCTCTAACACACAAATTTTTGGACATAGAAGTTCCATTTTGCAAATTGCATTCCTCAATCCTTTTGAAATCTCCACTAGGAAAAGGAGGTTATCTTAGTCCTCACCTTCGTATTCCACCTTGAACACAAGGCCATATTGAAAAACTTGGGTGGTGGTAATCTTTCCCCTCCCATAGGCCCCAACCAATACAAGCAGGGTGGCATTTTTCTCCTCTATGTATTGAAGGCACCACTCTAGGTTTATCATGTCTCGAAGTGGTCTATCTTTTCTACTGAATTCAGTCCCTTTTAATTTATCTTTTCTAACTATCTCTTCCTCAATGGGTTTGACACTACTATGGCCACCTGATGATATCAGGATGCTCTTCTTTAGCTTCAAAGCATGTCCAATGCTTTTCTCTCGAGCACCCTCTCTTGAGCTAAGCATCACCTTCAGCTTCTTAAAGGATTTCTCCTCACCCTTATCAGTGTCCCTAAAGTGATACAATTTATGTTAGCCAAGGGCATGACATTAATCCTAGAAATGAGATTCGTCTCAATGGGCTTGTAGTCTGACTCGATGACTAGCATCAAATTTGGGGTCCAAGTTGAGTCAAGCTTTAGAAAGAAAGAAAGCAATTCATCATCGAAGTAAAGCAACTCAGAAATCCAGAGCGTTATATGTGTTTGTTGATTGATGGTATGGATCAAAAGAAAACATGTTTGCCCCATTTCGCTCGCATTCCTAAGGACATTAGAGATAAAGTCCTTGTGCAAATGCATTGGGTTGGTGCTTTGGTATACAATGGAACTGTAAAGTCGAAGGTTTTCTTCACATATCCCAATGTGCATAATCATCCAAACCTTACGATTACTATGATTCATAAAGTTTTTCAATCATGGGAGGGTCTTTTGCCACCAAATCTCTATTTGCATCTTGATAATATTGCAAGAGAGAATAAAAATTCTACAGTCTTTGGATATTTATGCATGCTTGTTGATAAACAAGTGTTTCAGAAGGTTAAGGTAAATTTCCTTTTGGTTGGGCACACTCATGATCACATTGATCAAATGTTCAGTACATTCTCTAAGAGGTTGGCATGCCATAATGCTTTTACTCTTCCAATATTATCTATTTTGATTTCTGAAGCATATAATCCAAAGCTTGAAGTTCAACACCTTACACACATTTATGACTTTAAGCATTTTTGCTTAGTAGGTATTGATAACAGTACTAAAGTTTTGGCTCCATTGCACAACATTAGCTTCAACCACGTATTCTTGATGAGGAGGCTTAATGACATTAATCTTTTATTCGCAAAGCAATATTCATGTTCTCCAGGGCGGGAGTCTAAAGATGAATGCAATTTTTTATTGCATGTGCCTAATTTGTTTGTGGATGGTGTAGAACAAACATCATGTGAAGATAAAAACAATATGGAAAGATGTGGAAATGTGGTTGAGCAAAGTAAAAGGTGGATGCATGTACTTATGAAGAAGAAGAGATAGATTGAGCGTGCAAAAAAGTATGTTGGAGATCAAGATTTATCTTGGTGGGATGATTTTTTTAACCATCAAGAAGAGATTATAAAGAATACCATTGAAGGGCATTGGCCGATTGATATTCCATTCACATGTGATTTTAGCACACAAAGATCAATGAATGTGGACTAAGATTGTAGTGTAGACTTCAAAGCTTTATGCATCCACGAGAAAGGGATATTTATGTAGGCCCAAGGATGAAAAAACAAGTTGAAGCACGATGGCAAGGAAATTTGAAAGAAATAAATGTTTGAACACTTATTGCAGTCCTTGGTGATAGTGATGAGGCTACTAGACCATTTTGGATAGCAAAAGTTTTAGAGGTCATTAACGATCATTAGGGGAAAAAATGAACCTTGCATAGGCCTTTTAGATTAAGGAGTGATTAGTGATGGACCAATCTGAGACAACAAACTGAATATATGGTCGACTAATGCATAAGTAAATCAAGCATCCAACAACCTGCTGATAGAGAACAACATCAAATGCATCTCCAACATCATGAAGACTCAATTGTAGACCTGTCTCCATAGGAGTGGCGATAGGCTTATAGTCTTCAAGACCAAAACACTCCAATAATGTATCAATATATTTCGTTTGACACAAAGCCATTCCACCATCAACATGCATAAACTGAACGGCCAAATAATGATGCAAATGCCCCAAATTAGACATCTCAAATGAGGCATGTAAATCAGCCTAGAAATCAGCAATATGATTCTCATGAGGACCAGTGAGTAGCATGTCATCAACATATACCACATCATTAGCACACTTAACATATAAGGTGCTTTCAGTTGGACTGTTCTCAAAACCATGTGCAATCAAATAGGCATGTATATTTTCATACCAATGGTGCTTGCTTTAAACCATATAATGCCTTCTTTAACCTCCACACCTGGGTTTCATGCCCTTTTTGCACAAAGCCATGGGGCTAAAAAACATACACTTCTTCATGCAAGTCACCATTCAAAAATGATGTTTTAATGTCCAACTGATGTACTTTCTGATCATGATGAGCTTGCTGACAAATTTTCAGCCAAAACCAAAAACTGTTTGAAGCACATGAACACTTCGGACTTTTCCTTCAATGGATATACCCATGCATGCCTGGAAAATTCATCGATGAAAGTCACAAAGTAAAGATAATTTCCAAAAGAAGGTGTCTGCATAGGACCACAAACATCACTATGTACAAGCTGCAATTTCTAAGTAGCCCGAATTGAACCATCTTTTGGAAAGGACGAACACTGCATTTTGCCAAAAATATAGCCTTCACAAACATGTTTTCCAGGTGCCTCAAGTTTCAGATTTCTGCAGGCATAACATAGAAAAATTCAGATGACCAAAGCGTGCATGCCAAAGCTTTGCATCTAACATAGCCTAAGAATCATGTACTGCACATGCCAAATCATTTTCAGATCTTTCATAATCTATGAGCTTATACAGCCCACGACATAAAATGCTAGAAGCAATAATCACATCTCCATTTGACGGATCATGAATTGTACATCTGTCATCAACAAATTTCACAACGAAGCCAATCTTGGCTAATGCAAAAACTAATAACATATTTTTCTCGATCCCTGGCACAAACAAAGCATCTGACAAAGTGAAAGAACTACCATCAGTAGTAGTCAAAATGATCTTACCAACTCCCATAACAGGATAAGAGGATTTGTTGGCACATGTAACAATATTCCCTGTAAGGGCAGGCTCGAGTGAAGAGAAGAAACTGTGCTGCGAGGTAATATGTTTGGTCACCCCACTGTCAAAGTACCAACCATCTGAGTCTACTACAGACATGCACTGCTCATGAGAAGATGGGTCAAAACTGCAAACAGTAGTAAACACCCATTCTTCTTCCTACACAAGATTAGCAGACTCTGTTTTTGGTGTAGAGGCCTCTGCAACAACCATTCCAACCTCTTTCTTCTTTGCCTCTTTAGCAGCCAGTTTTGGACAGTTCTTTATGATATGATCATTTCCTTTACAGTACTTGCAAAACAATTTTTGCTTTTCTAATTTCTTTTCATCTTTGTCTTCCCTCTTCGATTGTGCAGAATTAGCAGATTTCTCCTTACTAGTTGAAGAGCTCCATTTTCCTTTGCCCTTGTGACTAGCTAGGAAAGCTTGATCTGCAACACGCATACTGGACGTGTTCTGCGTAGACTCATATTCTTGCAATAGAATAGAGACTAACTCCTAAATGACGAGGCATTTGGATTGCCTGTTAAGTCCTAATGCCCACATGAAATATGTTTATATAAGCCTTTATTTTTCTCAAACCCCTCAGAATCGATCCACTCTCATTGCTTTAAGTCACCAAATAGTACTTGAATGTATCACAAGGCTCCCCTAAATCATGCGGTTTCGTTCCACTTATTTCCCGTTCCTTTCTGTTTGCTTACTCTTACTCTTAGCCTATCTCTCTCTCTCTTTGCTCACTTTCTCTTTTCTCTTACTTTGCTTTCATGCATAACTTCTGTGCTCATGCACACACCAATACTTGCACTCTCTACCCATATAGCTACACTCTCACTCTTTCCTTTCCCCCTTGCTCTTTCTACTTCACCCCTCTCTTATTCTCACTTTCTTTCTTTCTTCCTCGCTCCCTCTCTCACATGGACACAACACACATTCGCACACTTGCATTCATACACACATATCCATGCAAGCCCTCACATGCACCTCTACTTATTGGCTTCTTCCCTTTCTACCTCACTCTTACTTTTGCACTCACCCCCACCGTCACATACATACTCACACATTGGTACACATCCATGCCCACACACTTACTTTCACCCTTTCTTTCTTTTCTACCTCTACTCAAACACACCCTCACACTCACATATGCACACATACAAACAGATCCCCTCTCTTCTCTTTCCTCCACCCCCCCTTTGCTCGGCTTCACCCTATTTCTCTCCTTACCACTCTATCTCACTCTCTACCTCCTATCCCCTTGGTCTGTTACTCTCGCCCCCATGCTCTTACTTCCCTCCACAAGCTTGCACTTATATGCACAGGAACAAACATCAATCTCAAAGCAATAATTCAGCTTTAAACTTGGAGAGGATAAATAAAAAAAAAACTCTCCAAAATAAAAGTTGCAATAGTCAGAAACAAAAAACTCTTTGCTCACAAGGAAAACCAAAAAATACATGAAGAACTATTATTCATTCAGTGAAACCACACGTACTAATGAAGGATTGCAACAGAAAACTTTGTTCTGGTTGCTCCATCTCATTCATTGTTTCTAGCAGAACAGATCCTTACACATATCGCTTGTACAAACAAGTCCATCAACATTTATGCCACGAAGACCAATTCATAAAGCAAATATGCAGAGAATTAAGCATATTAGCACAATGCAGCATCCAAATTACAATAACAACATCACACGCAAAGATCCCATGAGCAGCGTCATTATATACTTAATATACGTGATGCGCAAAGCAGGGAATCATTCAGATGCCTAAGAACTACAGAGACTAATTATTGTACCAGCAATAGTAGACTGAGTATTTACTCGTTTGATGTGGCAAACTGATACTGCTCTTCACCAAATTGCACATGATTGGTCGCTTTAAAGATCAGTTATGAACAATGGATGATTTATCCGTTGAAACTAGCAGAAAGCACAATAATATTTTTTCCATATGAGCTTGCAGAGAACATGAACATCGGTTTCAATCCTAGCATATACATTTGCTCAACACTGTCGCATGCATGTTAGTGCAGTTCTCTTAGAATTTTCAATCACTGTGCCTGAGGTGGTGTATGCCCACACTCTTTCCGGTATCTCAACATGGAAGATCTCACGCTCTACTCACGACTTGACATCCTTTTCCCCCTCCTTCTTAATCAACTCTATTATTCAGACGGAGAATCCAGAGAGTAATTCGTAGTCAAATAATACTTCCAATAACTCTCTCCGTTCCAATCCTATTTAATCGTTGCACTATATCCATGACATGTCATAACAAAACTAACAAGTCTATGACCCAAAAGAGATGAACTATTTATAGATCATGATCCTATTTTGAAACTCAGGCTTTATCAGACATTACCTGACTAGAGACTCCCTGTTTTCATTAGTAGAACTATGTCAAGATACGTTTTTTTCATGAAGCAACTCGCTTGATTTTGGTGAGAAAAAGAATGGAAGTGCAGTGGTCACTATGCACAGATATATAATTTCAATGAAAGGGAATTTTGCATACACAAGCATGTTCCGACCTCTTTAGGTGCTCATTCAACAACTAATATTAGTTCCGTAAATTATCACCCAGCATGAGACTTACTCCGGTGCCTCTGAGGGTTGTTCCCTAGCCTTACTCGTTGTCCATCGAATCCTTAAAATCAAGTGGGCTCAACATTCTTATGAAAACAAAAAGAAACTCTTACATTATAGTTAAGCACAGCTTGTATGTGGTTTCTCTAATCGAAGATAGTGATGGTCCTGAGTGCAAAACTAGCTTCGTACCTCTTCCAAGTTCACTACTTCTCTCATAGGTAGTAGTGGCTCTCTCGAACGGAGTATCTAGCTGCGGCTATATTGCCTTGCTTCCCCTCTGTTATTGGTCGTAGCTTGCTCACCATCTCACTCCCCGAAAAAGCAAAGAACTCCCTGCTCTTTTCCTCCTTCTCCGTCCCTTCCACAGAGCAGACGAACGGAAAACCCCCTTAATGATCCTTCACTTTCCTCGGATGCTCCCCTCTGCTCTCCTTCGACACCTTCCCCCCCGAAAACCCAGGAGAAACCCAAAAAATTCCCCCCTTTGCTGGATGCGCTCCTCTACTGCTTGTACCTGCTACTTCCACTCACGAGGACAGAAGGGGAACGAAGAGAGAGCCCCCAACATTCCAGCCCCTCCAGAAATATCTACCAAAACCCCCTTTGCCCATGCTCGTGCCAAAAAGTAATGGCCATCCCGCATTTCCATAGCGAGACGGCAGCAGACCATTGCCCATTGAACCCTCCTTCAATTTTCTGGCAGTATACCTTTAATTCCTTTTTCCCATCACGAGCACCACTAGCACATATACTATTGTACATTTCTTCTTCCCAGTATTTGGAGACAAACTCCGATGATTCCTCTTGCACACAAATTTGATCTAATTCTTTCCCCACATCAATAAGCATCATAACCATATCCAGGAATGGGAAAATAAAGCCAACATCTATAGTTGCCCTTCAACAAATGCGACACATGCTGCACCCCTATGCATCTCCAAGTGCAACTTCATTCTTGAACCAACTCCTTCGGGAAATTTTATCTTATATGCATGCTTCATACCGTCCCTAATAACCATGAACCACCTGTAAAATACTTGCAACCAGACATTTTTCTGTCCAAAATAAGAGTTTATTAATGCATCAAGATCAACACTTTTTATAGCTAACATACTCCCTCCTTCTGCTCGTGAAGTCGTCCCCGACAAGCCAATGTGTGCCAACTTTCTCCATTTGCTCGCATCTTCATTGCCATGTCCACTTGTCTAAAACTCATCAAACATATTAGATCATTTTTCATCAAACACCACATCTACTACCAAAATGGAAAGAGCAAACACACATCAGGAAATCACATCACGCATGCAAGCTCGTCACACACAATATACATGCAAGCAGAAGACATGTCCACATTCCCTCTCGTTACTCTTCTCGACTATTCGTTGAACATGGCAAGAATCTCTATTCCACATGCATACTCAACTCACTTTCTACACACACCATCAAAAACCATTCCCCACTTCCATTTTGATACTCTTCCCAACCACACGATCGCTTTCTTGATTCCTTTTTCTTATTTCTAACTGAGTTCTGTCGCCGATTTTTCATTCCCCTTCTACTTAGGGTTTCCACTACCCGCTTTCCTTTTCCTTGACTCTTTTTTTTTGTTTTTCAATCAAATTTCATGCCAGGTCACCACCACACCTCCTGAATTGATGGATACACATCAAAGACCACTCAAGCCTAATAGGAGCTCACTCCGACAAGATCGCTCATCGTCGACAAGCTTCAGGACATCACAAGTAGTTGCACAACCTAAGAACCAAAATGGGCACCTCCCAAGAGTTCGCAGTCACTAGCATGCTTGGATCCCTCAAGTCCAAGTCTTCCACAGATGATTCAGTTGCAGACACCATTGCATTTGTGTGTGAAGAGATTTTGAGTGATGCCAACCAAAATGCCACTGAAGAAGATCTGGCCGCAACAAGGGAAAGAATTTTGGAGAAGAAGATTCCAAGATTCCCTGTTGTGGAGCAAAGTGGCATGGCTCACTCTTCAATTCCACTAGATACAATGGGAATAGGAGAGGATGAAGATAGGCTTCAAGATGTAAGTACCTAATGACATTTATGATTGTCTCATATTCATACAATATGTATCTAATGAATTTTATGATTGTATATTTGGTAGGAAGCAATTGAAGTGGATAAATTTGCAGTAAGGAGTGGTGGTGACCGTGTTGCCTGTGGCAGTGGCTCTTCCTTGGCACATTACATTGGGAAATTGCCAAAGGAAGATTTTGTCATAATCCACAAGCACTTTTCCCCTCAAGGACACTTCATGACTTGGTGTCTGAAGGCATTGAGCAAAGTTTTGTGCCTATCTACAATAATGCAAGGGACCAATTGTATATATCTGGTTAGGAAGTCCTTTTCCCTTACTACCCTAGGAGTTAACTTTAGAGGAAAAATATTAGGTCAAATAGGAATAGCTTTAGGTCTTGCATTGACAGACCCTCAGTTAATATACTAATCAATTTTGACTTACCAATTGCCACTATGTTTTCAGAGAAGAAAGATTGTAGTGAAGAGGTTCAAGGCCAAGAGCCAATTGTAAAAATTTTATAATACCAATTATTGTTTTTTCAATTTCCATGTGCATTCAATCTATTGTGTCTTTATGTTTTTGACAATCTCATAACTTTTGCACAATTTAATCAGTCTTTTTCCATTATTTCTTGTAATTTTTTTTGCCCAAAATGCATGCAATCGCCTAGGAATGCAAAAAAAAAGGCCTGCAACAGAAACGAGGGGATGGGCTCTGCAAAAGTTTTGCAAGGCTCATCCCCGCGTTTCTATGGCAGGTCTTTTTTTTGCATTCCTATGCCATTCCATGCACTAATTTCCCTATATTGGAAGTCTATGTCATGCAATTACAACCTAAACTTGGGGAAGTGTGGAAGACTTTTCTTATTTGCAATGATTAGAGAATATTTAGACTCCTCTAGGTGCATATAAGCATGCAACAATTTATAAGTACATTTGAATGTTCATCAACATTGTTTATCTATTGGTCAGAGGGTTTGCATGAATTGCACCCTATCTAAGGCCAATCATGTGCTCCAATGTGCATGGCATGTGGTTTCGTGGCTTAGAAATGCAAAAAAAAAGGCCTACCACAGAAACACGGGGATGGGCCCTACAAAACTTTCGTAGGGCCCATCCCCGCATTTCTGTGGCAGGCCTTTTTTTTTGCAATCCTAGGCCATTGAATGCATTTTTAAGCAACATCACTTACAAAAAATACAATAGAAAGACTGATTAAACTATGCAAAACACTTTAAAGAAGTACTGGAAAAAGACACTTTTAGATATATAGGAGAAATAGACTTCAAAACATGTACACTAAGAGATAAACACGTGCGAGAGCAAATATAATAAGAAAAAGATTATATTCATCGTTTGGGATATACAAAAAGTTCTCCAAATACAAATATTAAGGGTTATTCCCTCTAATTCCTCTGGCTAGTTGCATATCTTTAGGTTGTATTGTCACTCTCTTTGCATGGATGGCACACAAGTTAGAGTCCTCCAACATTGAGATAAGATATGCCTCTACAACTTCTTGGAGGGCTTCAATGTCTATCCCTTGGATATGAAGTCCAGTGCAATAGCTTTGGATCTCTTCCTTCACAACTCTTACAAATGACCTTCGTGGAATAAGAAGCTCCATAGACTTTTGATAGTGTCGAATCTCTGCAAAGGCTCTGGTTTGCTTTCTGCACCTTTGTGGTGCTCTTGAATTTGGGGGGATGTTGGGTTGTGTTTGTTGTGGTCTACGATGCGGTTGATAGTTCTTCTTTCTTCTTGGAGCATGTCTATATGGTCCTGCCTAATCATTTACTTGCTCTGTCCAACTTTTCTCTCTTTCTTCATCGGTTGGTCTTTGTCCTTGACCTACGGGGAGTGACTTGCCTCCTTGTGTTACTCGATGCTTTAGGAGGATATGATCATGGGTCCATGGTGGCTCGTTAGCACTTTCTTCATCCGAGGAACTCTCTAAATTTGATATTATCTCCAACACAACTTGTATCCGTCCTTGTTGTTTGGGCCTTGCCTTGAGTGGTGTCCTCTATGGGGGCTCATCATTAGATATGGTAGGGGAATATTGCATTTCTTGTGTTACATCTCTCTCTTGTGAAGCTTCATCCCCTCGCGATGGAATGCTACGAGAGTGTGTACCTACACCCGAGTTCCATCTAGAAGAGTGGTTTGTGGCTCAACGCTTCTTGTGGGGTGTCATCCATGTTGGGCGCTGAGTACCTTGCACATGGCTAGGGTAGACGACATGATCCTTTCTAGCAGTCTGCTTTGTGCGTGTCATTCTCTTAGGATGTAAAGTGGTAAAATGAGGAAGGACACCTTTATTTATAGCCTTTCACTAAAGAATTATCATGTTCACATTTAAATGGATAAAAATTAGTTTTAAAACATTAAAAGTATATTCACAAAAACATTGAAAGTTTATTTGAAGTGAAAGGAGTTATAAAAACCTTGAAAAAAATAATGCATTTTAAGAGTTGGGAAACTATTTCCAAGCAAAACCCTCACAAACTCTTTGTGCACGATATTGGGCATGATGTAGTGGTCCTAATGATGACATGCACTTCTCTCTTGCAATATCATGTTGTAGCTTTCGTGTAATCTTTGCTATTCGTGATTCACATGCTCATTATGTTACATATTTTCTAGCAAATGTTGTAAGAAAAGACCAGTTGAACATTTCTTCTAAATAGTTTGATTGGATTTAGACCACCCCCATGACGAGTGTTTTTAACGTAAACACCTCTAGCCCTGTAATGTGACTTCTCCATTCCTTGTGTACTAAAAATGTCCAGTGATCCATATTGATTCATAAATATGCTCCATGTGCTAAAAGAATATGTGATGATGTGGTCAATAAGATATACACATGGTATTTAAGACCAAATAAAAAAATGTAAGCAAAACTTAATATGTAATGTGCAATGTTGCTTTCTCCCCAAGATAAGATGAATGACAGTGTAAACTCCTTCAAAGTCACTTGGAAAAATTCTCGTTGTGAAGCATTAGTGGAAACCAAACCCATCAAATGTAACAATTGATCTAACAATGACCAAACCTTCTTTCACTTATTAATGAGATCAAACTGACTATCATTGTCTGTCATAATTGAACAGAGGTCCTTCCAGAGCTCCCATTTCCCATCATCTTGACTATTCACATCTCTTTTAAAGAAACGTCTTGCCTTCTTCCTAGTCATTGAAACTTGTAAAATTTCTTGAGACTCACCATACTTCTTAACAACTAAAGATACATGACCACCATGACAACCAATAGAATTCAAAAGATCTTCTATTTTTTGGATTGCTATTGTAGACCTCTCTAGTGCTTTCATTGCAAATGCATATTCAATGCATGCAAATTACAAAAGTGAACATTGACTAATGGAAATGGAATAATCGGGTTCCAATCATTGCTTATTTTATCACGAGTCCGTTCTTGTAACATTGGACACCTCAAAAGTGATATCTCCCATTCCCTGTGATTCGATGAGTCTGTTTCATCAATTTCTTTAGAGTCATCAACTTTCATCAACATCCTTGCAGGTTTAGACTGTCTCTTAGATCCTTTGTAACCTTGTGTACAATATGGGCAAGGATAGAGAAAACATGCTCCTTGTTTACAACCTAACATGCATTTTATACTCTTAAGGTCTCCACCCAAATGCCATTCTACCTCAAAATCACCTATATCATCTACAGAAAGCTTTTGCCCATGTATTTGAGAAGATATTACTTCTGTCATCCATGGAGTCCTATTAAAAATCCATGAAATAACATTGTTTTTTTTCTTTGGGAACTTCTATAGCACCTAACCACCAGATATCTCTCTCTGATTGCACACTGTAAGAAATATGGGAAGTGGATCCGAAAGTTTCATCACTCATTGCATGGTCCATAACTTCATTCATTAGTGTCATACTCAACCTTTCCAGTCCTCGACCCTTTATGATTTGGCACTCATCAAGCTTTAGTATGAACTTTAACTTAATATTACTGTTATCAGGTCCTTCAGCGCACACACACACACAGAGGCAGAAAGAAGATGAAACAAGAATCAGAAACAGAGAAACAATTGATGAGATATTGGGTGCAATCTCCCCCCGTGTACTTTGATGGATGAGTCTCTCAGAGGACATGTATTTATAGGTTTATTTCTATTACCTCCTGAAAATAGAAGTTACATGAGGGCCATCGCTTTTAGAAGCATCTTTTAGGAAAAGCTACTTTATTTACAAAAGGTGTCGCTTTCTAAAGCGAACCACTACTTTTACAACAAGATAAACCTAAATATAACTATTCTAGAAGTCTTCGATTTAGTCTTCGAATTTATTTATTTATGCGCATCCACTTGTATCCACGCCCTCATGCTTCTTCACTTGCTAGATCAAACACAACCACATTAAAACCTTCTACATATTTAAAACATTAAAAATCCATTTAACCTTCCATGATTCCATAAAATACAACATGCCTCCCAATTGACAAGCAACTGACCTCAGTTGATAAATATAAAAATAGACATGGATGATCAGTCACATGTCCCATCACTGAACAACATGAACCATTTAAAACACATGCATGGAATCGAAAACTTGAAAGTTAAATGTAATTGGGAATGATATGCAGAAATTAAATAATCATAGTGAGGTGATAAGGAGGTCTTATGTATCCATTGTGATTCCTCAAGTGAAAGATTTTTATATTTGACTAAATATTGTTGGAGTTAGACGTCTGCGGAAGCACGCGAACAGCACAAGGAAGAAGAAGAAGCTTGGAGCACAACACACAAGACTGAATGTATTACTAGAGAATGTACAAAGATAAGTAGCCCATTAGGGCAATAGGCGTATATACAAGCCGGGGGAAAAAAACCTCCTAAAGAGGGAAAAAAGTGCCCCGACGGTCCTAGAGTGTTCACACACATCACTACCTAAATATAACAACAAATCCCCCCTGGGAGAGATGCGGTGAACAAGGAGCTGGCACTCATGTATAAGGAAGTGCCAAGCTATGTGGAAATCACTCCACAAAAGGAAGTAAGCCCAAAGCTTTGCGAAAAGCTTCAAACTTCTCCCTAGGCAGAGCCTTCGTGAAAAGGTCTGCAATGTTCTCCTGCGTGGGCACATATGCCAAGCTGATCTCCCCAGCAGAGAACCTCTCCCTGACATAGTGATAATGCACCTCAATGTGCTTAGTGCGAGCATGGAACACAGGGTTCCTCGCAACTGCCAATGCGCTCTGACTGTCAGTGAAGATGGTGGTGGCAGAAGACTGGCCAACACCCAAATCAGCCATAAGGCGTCTGAGCCACACACACTCAACAGTCGCTGTGAAAGCTTCCCTATACTCAGCCTCACAACTGGAAGTGGCCACAGTAGGCTGCTTCTTGCTCAACCAAGATATACATGAGCTACCAAGCATGAAGCAAAAACCACTGGTGGACACACGAGTGTCATAGCAACCAGCCCAATCTGAGTCAGAAAAAGCATGCAAATCTGGCGGTAGTGATCCCCCCTTGGGATAAAACAACCCAAGTAGCCGAGTACCACTCAAGTAGCGAAAGATGCGCTTAACCGCTTTCCAATGCGTGACTCCTGGGCAATGCATAAACCTGCTCATCTGTGAGACAGCAAACTGAATATCTGGCCGAGTAATGCATAAGTAAATCAAGCATCCAACAGCCTGTTGATAGAGAACAGCATCAAATGCATCTCCAGCATCATGAAGACTCAATCGTAAACCTGTCTCCATAGGAGTGGCAATAGGCTTACAGTCTTCAAAGCCAAAACGCTGCAATAATGTGTCAATATATTTCGTTTGACACAAAGCCATTCCACCATCAACGTGCATAAACTGAATGCCCAAATAGTGATGCAAATGCCCCAAATCAGACATCTCAAATGAGGCATGCAAATCAGCCTTAAAATCAGCAATATGTGTCTCAATAGGACCAGTGAGCAGCATGTCATCAACATAGACAATAATGATCAGAAGCACATCATTAGCACGTTTAACATATAAGGTGCTTTCAGTTGGACTGTTCTCAAAACCATGTGCAATCAGATAGGCATGTATCTTCTCATACCAAGCACGTGGTGCTTGCTTTAAACCATATAATGCCTTCTTTAACCTGCAAACCTGGTTTTCATGCCCTTTCTGCACAAAGCCACGAGGCTGAAAAACATACACTTCTTCATGCAAGTCACCATTCAGAATGTCCAACTGATGTACATTCCAACCATGATGGGCTGCAAGTGCACAAATGCTCCGAACAGTAGTCATACGGCATGTAGGTGCAAATGTCTCATCAAAATCAATGCCTCTTTCCTGCGCATAACCCTTTGCAACAAGCCTAGCCTTATACCTGTCAACTGTACCATCAGGTTTACGCTTCAACTTGTATACCCACTTAGTGCCAATGGCCTTCTTACCAGGAGGCAAGTCACATAAAGACCATGTACCATTCTTCATTATAGCATCATATTCAGATTGCATAGCAGCCATCCAATTTTCTGAATTTTGTGCTTCATCAAAAGAAACAGGCTCATTCTCATCACAGAGACTAGATGCAGCCATAGCATAGCAATCTGATGCAAAGGAGGTACTATGAGAGCCTGAACGAGTACGATATGACAAAGGTGCATCTAATTTGCTGTCACGCAAAGTCTGCACCAGCCATTTTGGCATAGTTTTTGCCTGTTCAATATCAGCTCTCTCATCAACAAGTGCATCATGTAAATCTGCATCAGAAATGGAATGATCTGCATCATCATATGAAACCTGCAAAGGCTGAGAAGTTGCCTCATTAGGACCAGCGCTAGCCTGTCCACCTGTAAAAAGAGGCATCAAAGTATCATACATGTCTTTGGAGCTAACAGATGTCTCCTTAGTACATGAAAGCAATGGCTGAATAGCATCTTCCACAAAGACAACATCACGGCTAACCAGAATGCGTTTAGTCTGTGGATGATACAGACGATAGCCTTTACTTTCAGAACTGTACCCAACAAAAATACATTTTACTGCCTTATCATCCAATTTTCTGCGATGTTGTTCAGGCACTAATGCATATGCCAAACAACCAAAAACACGCAGATGAGCAACAGATGGCTTGCGGTCATGCCAAGCCTCATATGGAGTGATAGACTGCAACGCTTTGGTGGGACACCTGTTCAGTACATATGCTGCACACATGACAGCCTCAAGCCAGAAACTATGTGGTAAAGCCTGACTTTTGACCATGCACGTCGCCATCTCCATGAGTGACCTGTTCTTTCGTTCAGCAACTCCATTCTGTTGAGGTGTATACGGCACTGTACACTGGTGTTTTATCCCACGTTCAGCCAGAAATGCATTAAAATCTGAAGACATATATTCCCCTCCTCGATCAGAACGGAGGGTGCTCATTTTACATGCTGACAGATTTTCAGCCAAAACCAAAAACTATTTGAAGCACATGAACACTTTGGACTTTGCTTTGAGTGGATATACCCATGCATGCCTGGAAAAATCATCAATGAAAGTCACGAAGTAAAGGTAATTTCCAAAAGAGGGTGTCGGCATAGGACCATAGACATCACTATGTACAAGCTGCAATTTCTGCATAGCCCGAACTGAACCATCTTTTGGAAAGGAAGAACGCTGCATTTTGCCCAAAATACAGCCTTCACAAACATGTTTTCCAGGTGCCTCAAGTTTGGGCAAAGAGGACACCATTTCAAATTTCTACAGGCGTAACAAACTAGCAAAATTCAGATGACCAAAGCGTGCATGCCAAAGCTTTGCATCTGACATAGCCTGAGAATCATGAACTGCACATGCTGAATCATTCACAGATCTTATATAGTCTATGAGCTTATACATCCCACGACATAAAATGCCAGAAGCAATAATCACATCGCCATTTGAGAGATCATGGACTGTACACCTGTCATCAACAAATTTCACAACCAAGCCATTCTTGGCTAATGCAGAAACTGATAACAGGTTCTTTTTGATCCCTGGCACAAATAAAGCATCTGACAAAGTGAAAGAACTACCATCAGCAGTAGTCAGAATGATCTTACCAACTCCCATAACAGGATAAGAGGAGTTATTGGCGCATGTGACAGTATTCCCTGTAGGGGCAGGCTCGAGTGAAGAGAAGAAACTGCGCTGCGAGGTAATATGTTTGGTCGCCCCACTATCAAAGTACCAAACATCCGAGTCTACTACAGACATGCACTGATCATGAGAAGATGGGTCAAAACTGCAGACAGTAGTAAACGCCCATTCTTCTTCCTGCACAAGATTTGCAGACTCTGTTTTTGGTGTAGAGGCCTCTGCAACAACCATTCCAGCCTCTTTCTTCTTTGCCTCTTTAGCAGCCAGTTTTGGACAGTTCTTTATAATATGATCATTTCCTTTACAGTACTTGCAGAACAATTTCTGCTTTTCTGATTTCTTCTCATCTTTATCCTGGTTCTTCGATTGTGCAGCATTTGCAGATTTCTGCTTACTAGTAGAAGAGCTCCATTTTCCTTTGCCCTTCTGACTAGCCAGGAAAGCTTGATCTGCAACACGCATAATGGACCTGTTCTTCCTGGACTGATCTTCCTGCAACAGAACAGAGACTAATTCCTCAAATGACAAGGCATTCGGATTGCCTTTCATCATCAATCGAAGAGTAGAGGCAAAACTCTGATATGAATCAGGAAGGCCATTCAGAATGGTCTGCACAAGTGAGCTATCTGGTATAACCTCATCAGCAGAAATCAATTGTTCCTTAAGGTCTTTGATCTTTGTAAGAAAACTGTCCATCGAATCACCTTCATTCATGTGCTCGCTCTCCAACTGTTTTCGGAGGTAAGCAACACGAGCCTCATTCCTAGCCTGGTACAAAGTGGTAAGTGTATCCCAAGCATTCTTTGCTGTTCTGCAAGAGCGAATGTGAGGAATAATGGCACGTTTGACAAACAAGGCTATCAATGCATGTGCCTGGGCATCTCTGCCATCCCAACGAATCTGCTCTGCAGTATGTGCAACAGAAACAGCAGCACGAACAGGAATCTGCGGAATATCATCTTCGACACCATCTTCATCAGCTCCAGTACCTCCAGCACCTGTATTTGTAGTACCTGTAGTCGCAGGTGTAACAGGACGTCTTTCAACACCCTGCACAATGTTCCACAGTCCTTTTGCAACCAGTACATGTCGCATCATATAAGCCCATAATGGGTAGTTGGTACCATCCAACTTATCCTCAACAGCCAACATACGGAATACATCACTGCTTTCAGCCATGGCCGGTGACTAAAATACCTTGATGCAAAAAATTGACTGTATCTCAAAAAGTTGAACGGAACTGCCCAGACGAGTTCTGCTAGACCTGTAGCAGACTTCGAGACGCTTAAACTGGCGAACAGAAGCTGGTATATACCTTTGGCACAAAAGGACGAAATAGCCTGCACAAGCGCTGTGATAGTGCGTTCAGAGGCCGAAACACCCTGAGTATGCTCACCAAATTTCGTGCGAATCTGAGACTGCAAACGGAGGAGTGTCGACGACGTCCTAGAAGAAGCAACGGCTTGCTCTGATACCAATTGTTGGAGTTAGACGTCTGCGGAAGCACGCGAACAGCACAAGGAAGAAGAAGAAGCTTGGAGCACAACACACAAGACTGAATGTATTACTAGAGAATGTACAAAGATAAGTAGCCCATTAGGGCAATAGGCGTATATACAAGCCGGGGGAAAAGAACCTCCTAAAGAGGGAAAAAAGTGCCCCGGCGGTCCTAGAGTGTTCACACACATCACTACCTAAATATATCAACAAATACCTATGATATTGCTTACCAGTTCGTGTAGTGGTAACATCATAATCGATTACTTTCTCAGGAATCAATATTTCCGCGTCCTCTTCAAGTAAAGGAGGATCATCTAAGATAGGCATGAGTGGTAAAGTACCTTGAAAAGATTTCAACAAACTTATATGGAAAGAATTATGTATACCCCAATGAGAAGGTATATCTAATCGAAAAGAAGTTCATTTATTTTCTCAATAATGCAAATAGGTCCATAATATCGTGGGGCAAGTTTTACCTTAGGATGTTGAGAAATATTTTTTAAACGCCTTTTAATGATTCATGACCAAACTGAATCATTTTCATTAAAGTGTTTGGCTATGTGCTTCTTATTAATACTATGCATGTAACATTCTTGACTCTTCCTAATATGCTCATGCACTTTAGCAAGTGTAGAAATATGATCTTGTGCAAAAGAATCAGCCATAGGAATATCAGTTTGAGTGAGACTCATGGGAGTGTGAAGCTTTCTTCCATAAACAATTTCATATGGTGCACGGAAAGTAGTAGTGTGTGGGATGTTATTATATGCAAACTAAAGTAAAGGGAGTTTTTCATCCCAATTACTTGGATTATCTAAAGAGTAAAAATGTAATAGATCCAAAATAGTATTATTTGTAGCCTCACTTTGACCATTACTTTTAGGATGAAATGCAAAACTAAAGTCTATTTTTTATCCGAAAACCATGATGTGGAAACATACATTTAATAAATAACTTAGCAGCTTGAGGTGCAGTTAAAGTCATTTTAGAAGGAATGAAGTATGCATGTTTACTAAACCTATCAACAGTTGTCCAAATCATATCATTGTGAGATGCAATTGTAGGAACATGAAATCCATAGAAATCTATTCCCATGGTCCATCAGGTATAGGAAGTGGCATTAATAATCCGAATGGTTTGCCATGATGTCGTTTTACACGCTGACAAACAATGCAGTGAGAAACATACTGTGCAACATCTTTTTCCATGTTAGGCCAAAAGAAGAAATCTTTACATGCAGAAATAGTACTTTATATGCCCCTATGACCCATATATGGTGGTTCATGCATCTCTTTCATAACAAACTCTTTGAATACTTGTGTAATGCATAACTTGTGTTGGAAGTACAAGAATCCATTATGAAATGTGTAATGATCCTCATGATGTGATGTGGAATTATTGAAAGCAATCCATGCTTGTGAAAAGTACAGATCACATGCATAAGTGGAAATCATATCATGAAATGAATGAATCTGAATAGAAAAAATATTATTAATTGAAACAGTAGTTGTTTGTGGGGATGGGAGACGACTTAAAGCATCAACTACAACATTAGCTTTTCTTGGGTGATATTGAATCAGAGATTGGAAGTTTTATAGAAATTAAGCCCATTTAATATGTCCATCGAAAATCAATGGTTGATGTAATAAATGCTTAATAGCTTGTTGGTTGGTTTTAATTAGAACTTTCGAACCCATAAGGTAATGTTTCCAAATTTTCAATGCATGCACAACAGCTAACGTTTCCTTATCATATGTACTATAATTGTGTTCAGAAGGTTTGAGTTTCCTACTTTCAAATGCAAGAGGATGATCGTTTTGCATTAAAACAGCACCTATACCAAAACCACTAGCATCTGTAACTACGTGAAATGCTTGTGCAAAATCAAGTAATTGCAGAATAGGCGCATAGGAAAGTGCATACTTAAGTTTATCAAAAGATTGTTGTTGGGCTACTTCCCATACAAATTTTAGATTTTTCTTCAATAATAAAGTAAGAGGAAGGGCTATATAAGAAAATTCCTTTACAAACTTTCAATAAAAACAAATGGACATCATTCACTAATTGAGGTTTAGGCCATTCTTCAATTACTTTAATCTTCTTGGGATCTACATGAATGTCTTGACTAGAGACGATATGTCCAAGATACTCTATCTCGTTTTGGAGGAAACAACTCTTTTCAGAATTAGCACAAAATTTATTTTTACATAACAAATCAAAGACTGTTGCTAAATGAGTTTCATGTTCACTGGCATTCCTACTATAAATAAGTATATCATCAAAGAATACAAGAATGAAGTCTTGGTATTCAAGGAAAATATTATTCACCATACGTGCAAAGGTGGCGGGTGCATTGGTAAGTCCAAAAGGCATTACCATGAATTCAAAATGGCCGTGTTGAGTTCTAAAAGCAGTTTTATAAATGTCATGCGATGAGGCCGATTTTACTGAAGACAGAAGCTCCACAAAGTTTATCTAGCAAGTCATCTATCCTAGGGATAGGATACCTATTCTTAATGGTAATTTTATTAAGTGCTTTATAATCAATGCACATTCTATACGTCTTGTTCTTCTTTTCAACTAAAAGAATAGGGGTTCCAAAAGGAGAAGAGCTAGACCGTATTAGTCCTTTGTTGAGTAAATCTTTAACTTGTCTAGCTATTTCATTTTGGTGTAAAGGTCCATGCCTATAAGGTGCTTTATGAGGAGGAGAGCTACCACGAATTAAATCAATCCTATGGTCAAGAGATCCCCTAGAAGGTGGTATTGCAGAAGGAAAATTAGCCATAAAACAATCCTTATACGAGTCCATAATTGACTTATGTGCACTTGCAAGTGTATGTGTATAATCAGTTATATTATTCACAAAGACAATACATGAGTTATAACCTTTCCTAAAAGCTCGTTTGACTTGTGTATGACTAATGAACGGGAAGGGTTGAAAATCATGCATCGCAGATAGTGAAACATCTTTATTTCGAAATTTGAAAGTAATCATGTGTGTATCATAATCAATGCAGGGGTTGTAATTATGTTGAAACGGCATGCCAAGTATAATATCATATGACTACAACGAAGCAATTAAAAATGAACGTTCATCTACATATGAGTTTATACAAATTTGAACATTATGCACCTCATTCGTAACATTATACCTATTCCCTATAAATGCAGCCTTAACCTTATACATAGAAGGATGAGTAGTAAGGTTAAGATTTTTAACTAGCTTATGAGAAATAAAATCATGCGAGCTACCATCGTCATGTAAAACATTTACTACTATGCCATTAATGGTGCCATGCATGCAAAGTAGAGAATGGTTAGAAATTCCATTACCTAGGGTACTTAGTTTTTGCTCTAATACTTCTTCAGACCAATTAGGTTCAGTGTCAGCAAGAACAACCTCCATGTTGTGTACTTGAGCTTCAATGGGTTGCCTATTATTAGGTCTCATCCTACAGGCAGCTTTGGTATGACCAATCTTTCCACAATTCCAACAAGTTATACGGGGTCGTTTTTGTTGAGCATTCATCGTCGTATTTTGAAGAGTGGTAGGTTTGTGAGGCTGGCCAAGGGTTGATTTGTTGGATGGTACTAAATGGGATTGAGGAGGGTGTTGGAAAGTAGGTGAAGCGAACGTAGTAAAAGGTCGTTTAAAAGGAAAATTGGCTTTGACGGGTGGTTGACGTTGATGAATTTGTTGTAAGCGAAGTGTTTTGGTGATAGATTGGAACTCCTTTTCAACATCATGCATGAAAGAGATAGCTTCATACAAGGTTGTAAGTCGGAGGGTATGGAGCTTTGCTGGGAATCATCCATCGAATCAAGAGAATTGGAAGTTCTTAGCACCTATCTTGGAACTTGCACCTTCTTCTTGTGCAATGATAATTTCTTTCATCACTTTGATTAAGCTACGATCATCACTTTGTACTTGCTGAAGCATAGCATCGCATTCTTGTACAGCTTGTTGAGTTGCTTGAAGTTCTAAGCTCTAATTGTTGCTCAAGTGAGACCCCAGGTAAAGGTGAATTGCCAAAATCCTCCATTATTGTAGGGTCCATATCTAGAGAACAAAACCCCTCTTTCAAACTATGTTGGATCCTCAATCTAATAGGTTAGTTAAAAAGCTCGTTCCGAGAGCTTTCCAACGATATATTATATGCTAAAATCCGAGTTATATATTGTGAATTATGCCCTATTCTTTGATGCACTCCTCTAGAAAATCGACGGACGCTTCCACATTGTGAGATCATCTTCGAAATTGTAAAAGGAAGAGGGAGGTGAAAGTTGATGTAAATATGACAAAAGGGAGATAGAGTGATAACTCAAACAGATGGAGTAGTGGTTAAAGTACTTCCCTTGTAAGTAGGAGGTTGTGGTTTCAAAACCTCCTACCTTAGGGAATCTAAAACCCTCTATTGTCACTCAAAATTAAAATTGCCTCGCGCGTAGCCAACGGTCGCCAAGGGAGCCTTGGGTGCCAATGTTGTCAATGTATTTCCTAAGTTATTGCCTAAGTTATTGCCTAAGTTATTGCTTAAGTTATTGCCTAAGTTCTTTGCCTTAGTCGACGCCTTGGAGTAAGCGAAGGTGTAAACGTAGGTTCTGGTTCTGGAATTGGAACAGAGACAGAGACAAAAGCAGAAGCAGAAGCGGAAGCGAAAGCGGACGCAGATGTGGACGTGGATTCCGATTCGAATCACGAACAGAGAACACAAATAGGAATCAATCGCAGAGATAAATACAAACAAACCCCTCTGGAGTGATATGTGCCAGGCTCTGATACCACTGTTATCAGGTCCTTCAGTGCACGCACACACAGAGGCAGAAAGAAGACGAAAGAAGAATCAGAAACAGAGAAACAATCGACGTGATATTGGGTGCAATCTCCCCTCGTGTACTCTGATGGACGAGTCTCTCAGAGTACACGTATTTATAGGTTTATTTCTATTACATCCTAAAAATAGAAGTTACATGAGGGTCGTCACTTTTAGAAGCGTCTTTTAAGAAAAGCTACTTTTCTAAAGCAAACCACTCCTTTTACAACAAGATAAACTTAAATATAACTATTCTAGAAGTCTTCCATTTAGTCTTCGAATTTATGTATTTACGCGCATCCACTTGTACCACGCCCTCATGCGTCTTCACCTGCTAGATCAAACACAACCACATTAAAACCTTCTAGATATTTAAAACATTAAAAGTCCATTTAACCTTCCATGATTCCATAAAATACAACAATTACAGTTTGCACAAAAGAGAAAACATTATCTTAATATGACACTTGAATGTAATAAAACTTCGACACCAAATAAAATGTAGTAGGGGTACCTTTGATTGTTGAACTATAAAAGTGAACCATTGCTTGTTGAAGCTTCTGAAGATCCACAAATATATGTTGAATTTAGTGTAAGTAAATCCTTGTGTAGATAGGATCTTTCATTGCTTCTTGGGAATATTTGGATGATAAACAGAGGCAGACATAGTGTCTTCTATGAATAAATATTGGTCAATAGTACGAGTCACATCCTCATTTGAAGTTTCTTTATTGATAGACACTTTATATGGGCATGGAAATATACTTTGAGAAATACCTTGTGCTTGTAAGGCTTGCCTCAGAAGGGTGTACATTGCAGTATACCCATTTCTACTGATGCCCGCTTCATCACATATTGCCTGCACATCTTACACTTTGATAATATTTTTTAACTTCTATGAAAACTCAGCTTCAACAACAACTCTAATACACTTGCCTATGGGTGTGTCTATAGCAGAAGTGATTTCTTTGCTATTTATACAACTATTCATCAGCTTGAATTGGTCTTGTGTTGTTGATGAAGCAGTTATATATTGAATGAATGACCTATACAATGAAAGATTCCATTACAAATCTTCATTAAAACATATAAAGGTAAAACAAACACTCACCTTGTTGCATATATACTTCATTTGCGTACTCCGCCACCTATTGAAAGAGCCTCAAAGGATGTTGATATTGTCGGAACCAATACTTAGCAGTACCATGTGAATGTGTAGATAATCGCTTGCAATAACCTAATAGTCCAGCTTCACCCGCACCAATGAATTGAAGTAAAGTTGAGAGGTTATGGAATGTTGGATGGTAACAAGATATTGGATCAAGAGGATATAGTGAACCATGAGTCCAAAGATCAATACTTTTTTCTCCAGTTGCACGACGTTCATTTTGAGAATTGGCATCATTGTTGCATTGTGTTTTTGGAGCAAACTCTCTAGGCACACGAACATGGATACTTGTTGATGCAAGATCATGAGGACATTCTACTGTGAAGTTTGTGATACATGTCAACACCATCTTTGCTAATGACCAACAATATCAAAAATAAAGATGGAAAACTGGTTGGAAGGGACTCTAAAGCATATGTTTTGCTCAGAAAATATGTTTTCTTGTATGTGTATGGGTTAAAGTGTATTTTTCCACTGTGTATGGCTGAAAATGATGAAATTTAAAAAGAATCATTTTTTGGGAGAAGCATAGTCAAGGATTTGATGATGTGGCACTTACTTTTGGAGGGAGTTTGAAAATTATACTTTATCTAAAAGAAAATTTAAAAAATGGGCCCAAAAAAATGACTTCTGACATATATATATATTAAAAAATAGGCCCTTTTGAGTTAATATACACTGAAAATGGGACTTTTTCAAAAAATCATTTTTTTATTCAAAACACGCATGAGTTTGATGATGTGGAAAGTAGATTCTCTTGCTCTCTCTCTAGAAGAAGAAAGAGAGAGGCCTAGTAAATCCCTAAAAATTAGAGATCCTTACAATGCCCATGTAGGGTTCATTTTTTCCCCTAATGTATTGATAAAAAAAGAATAGAAGCTTCGATAGTCCATTGGTATTATACGAAAAGTAGTAATGAATTCACTAGTAAGTATAACTTAGAAATGGTATGTGACACCAAATGAACAGGCTAAAAAAAAAAGAATATTTGAAGTACATCCACCCTTAAAATGATATTCTTGTTTATGATGCCTTAACAAAAACACGGCACTTGAGGAAAAAAACCATCAATATGATAAAGCAAAAGCTTCTCAATGTATATGGGACATCTAATCATGGCCAAACAAGAAGATATATGCATGATCCTATAGAAATTGGTATGTACTTAGATGAGGATAGAGCTCTTGTTGATATAGAAGAAGAAGAGAGCTCCCAATAGTCTTAGAATGAATCAGATGCATCCGATGATGGGAGTTGCAGACATAGATCAAGAAAGTTGTGAATTAATTTGAAAATATGTGACATTTTTGGTGCATATACAACTGCTCAAAAGCACTTCGCATAATGAAACCATGTTCTATTGCATTTTTGAATGACTATCGATGAACATCTATCCAACACTCGTTTAATATTTATTTTCTATAAGTTTTTTTAGCACTTGTATATTTCTCGTATAGATTTTGGAGATACCAATGTTAAATAGATCCAAAGTTCGGGCACATTTTGGCCTCCTAAATTTAAAGAAAAGGAGAAAAAATGTCAAAAACTTGCATATTTTCACTTGATTTTTGAAATGTATGTCTACTGGTGTAAAGGGTTTTCAAACATAAGATGTAATTTACTTGATTTTTGATGAAGGAGTTCTCTTTTTACAACATAGTTCTCATTTGTTATGACTTGCTCTTTGGCAACTCAATGAGAAAAATTATAGAGATTAAAAGCTTCTATTCCAATTCAAATCCCCATACAATCATCCACTCCTCATGTCCACATACCTAATGTTGATTTTCTTGAACAAGGATATGCATTAAAAATCCCACAACATGACTCAGACAATGAGAAAGAGGAGAGCACTTCAGTGGTGGATACACCCCTACAAGTTCCAACAATCAATGAAGATCATGAGCCACTTGCAATTGATAGCTCAGGAGATAAATGAATTGAAATTATGAAAAATGTATGCAATGAGTTTGAAAAATCAATTCTAAATCTTGATTAGATGAGACACTTTGGCAAAGTACAATCACAGTCTCCATTATCATATGGCCATATCCAAATGAAAGCATAATAGTACATCAAAGCTAAATTTAGCACCAATGCAGATGATGCTTACATGCTTCCATATGATCATGTAAATCACCTCGCTAAGAAGAATCTAATTTTTGTAAATCCTACCTAGTGTTGCTTCCACTTCAAGTCCAATAGAGCAATGGAGTATGTATGGAGCCATGTTTAAATTTATATAAAGTATAACCCAATCTATATTCCCTTTACACATAAAAGGTCATGGTTGCAATATGACATAATGCTTGTCCAATCCAATCAACAAAATTTTGGTTAAATTATTTGACCATATAAGTTGAACCTAAAGATAACATTATTTTGGTTCAATATATGTGTAGCACCATCAAGTTTTGGCACAAAGAGATGACAGATCTCTTAGACCCTGCCTACCAAATGTTAATAGAAAATTTGGAAACCATTAGAGTATGCATAACAACCTTTAACTCTGATCCTTCCCTCCATATACCACAAGCTAACTTCTGCTATGGCCTAGCTCCATTAAGTTTTGAACTAATCCAAACCCTTGAAATTAGCTAACTTTTAGCATATTACAATCACTATCATTATTTATCTAGCCACCATATGCAAGCCTTTGAAGAAGCCTTTCACATTGGATTTTTGGAAATATACTTGGAATTTTTTTTTAATAAGATACCAATGTGCCTTCCCACACTTCATTGATATGTCTTTACAAACAAAACAAATCAAGATGCTCCCACCCACTATATGATTTTGGGAAATATACTTGGAACTTTTTTTAATAAGATACCAATGTGCCTTCCACACACTTCATCGATATGTCTTTACAAACAAAACAAATCAAGATGTCTTTACATTTAGTGGGTGTTCAGGATATCGATTCACACAAGAAGATCTTTTTTTGACCAATTTGGACTATTTCTAAAGTTATGTCACTCTCAAAAATTAAGAGACAGCCAATCTCAAGCAAATGACGACACCAACTACAAAGAATTGCACCTATGGATTCTGTAAGCAACCAACCATGAAGAATTGTGCCTATGGATTCTAGATGCAACCAACACGAAAAACTGCACCTATGGACTCTAGAAGCAACTAACTACTAAGAACAATGCCTATGGATTTTGGAAACAACCAACTATGAAGACCTGCACCTATGGATTCCAAAAACAAGTGTCGACCAAACTAGATCAATGACTGCCAAAAATACTATTACACGCCTATGAGTATTTCAACGATGCATAAGCATTGATGAGTGAGGCATTAAGTATAGTCAACATTCATGCCGCTGACTTAAGGTCACCATGTGTAACGTCTTTCTTGGGTGCAAATCCAAGATCTCAGTATAATTCACTCATACGAATGGATAGATTGGGGAATCAAAGCTATCATGACACAATATAGCAAAGCAAGACACTACCAGTATAAAAGGAGCCTTATGAAGAGGCGCTGATATACATACACATAGAAGGAGAAGGGAGATAGACATAGGGACTCACAAGCATCTATAATGACACATCGGACATAGGGGAAGAAAGGGAGAAGGATAGACATATATTCCTAGTTGTGGGACACTAGAGTGGTGGGAAAGAAGTGTTGTTGTGAATGTAGGAGATGTGTGAGGGCAAGGGGAGGACATATACACATCACCAGGTGTCAAAAGTGTAATATGCCTTTGGGAGGATATCCCTTTGTATGACCCACAACAAAACACACACGAATAGAGGCATGCAGATATAGGAACTCTACGACAAGGAGGAGATAGTATGCAGGAACAGAGGGAGAGGAAGCAAGAAAGCAAAGTCACAGAGCAATGGGAATGCATGTGAAGGTAGAAGATTCAAGGAAGCTCAGAAAGACATAGTGGAATGAACGAATGAGTGAGAGGAGCTAGAAAGTTCAAGATCAGGTCTCTAATGGAGTTGGGACCAATCAAGCAAGATACAAACCCCCAAACTAGAGCACTTGTTTCTCTAGAGCCACGAGGAGGGAATACGGAGCTGCAACATGTGACAAGTCTATAATGGAAAGAATTCACAAGTAGGAGAACACTCCTTGGCGTGGAAAAAAATTTCACAAATTTGCTTGGATGGGGATATGATAAATTAGTAGCTCACTTAGCTACGCTAAAGGATGAGCCTTTGCCTCTCATAAATGTATCCAGGCTCAAGGTATACCACACCTAGAACAAAGAAAAAAAACCATTGTACATTATATCTCAACTTTTGATAATGGTAGAAATCCCAAAAACCTATCAATCTCCCTCTTCTTGTCATCAGGTCAAGAGTAGAATCTCTCTTCACACACCTTTTTTGTTCCACACTCTTGTTTTTCCCAATCTGGGGTAGAGCAAACTTTAGAATTGGGCATTTGTACATCCGGTGGATGTTTGAGATACCAATTCATGCAAGAATATCTTTTAAGGATAAATTCAGGCTATTTTCAGAGTTATGTCGTTCTCGAAAATTAGGAGCTAGTGAGTTTGAAGTAAATGATGGCACCGGCCACGAAGAACTACGCTTATAGATTTTGGAAGCAACCAACCACGGAGAACTACGTCTATGGATTCTAGAAGCAACCAACTATGAAGAACTACACCTACAAATTTTGGAAGCAACCAACTACAAAGAACTGCACCTACGAATTCTGAAAGAAACCAACTACGAAGAACTGCACCTATGGATTTTGGAAGCAAAAAAATACGAGAGAACTATGCCTATTGATTCCAAATGAAAGTGTCGACCAAGAGAGTTCAATTTCCACCCAAAATACTATTATGCACTCATTATTATTCCAATGATGCATAAGCATTGATGAGTGATGCATCAACTTACATCCATGTCGTTGACTTAAGGTCACCATCCATAATGCCTTTCTTCGGGTGCAAATCCAAGATCTGAGTATAATACACTCGTGCAAATGGACGGATTGGGGAATCAAAGCTATCATGACATAATATGGCAAAGCCAAATACTATGAGTATAAAAGGAGCCTTATGAAGAGGCATCGATATACATACACGTAAAGGGAGAAGGGAGATAGATAGAGGGACTCACAGCATCTGTACTGACGCACCATAGACAAAGGGGAAGAAAGGCAGAATGATATACATATATACCTAGTTATGGGACATCATCGTGGTGGGAAGTAAGCACTATTGTGAATGTAGGAGAAGTGTGAGGGCAAGGCGAGGACATATACACATCACTAGGTGTCGAGAGCACAACAAACCATTGGTAGGATAGACCTTCATATGGTGCGCAACAAAAGACACACGAACAGAGGCATGCAGATATAGGAACTCTAGGACAAGGAGGAGATAATATGCATGAATGGAGGGAGAGGCAACAAATAAGTGGATTCGTAGAGCAAGGAGAACACATGTGAAGGTAGAAGATTCATGGAAGCTCGAAAAGATGATGGGCAACAACACAGTGGAGAAGGTGAAGAACTAGGTGATACTAGGATAGTTGATGGTTCTTGTAGGATTAGAGGAATTGCCTATGGTGTCAAGGAGGAAGACAACCATGCTAGCAGTGGGTGATAAGTGCTAACTGAGAAGGATGAAAGCTAGCTACAATGCATGTGCTAGAGGAAGAATGATAAGAGAAGCTCGGGCATTAACATCAAGCAAAAGAGCAACGACTAGATCTGGACCCTTAGGTATGAAGGTTGATGTTGTTAAAAACTCTTGAAGGTCTACATGTTGAATACTAATGCATCGTCAAGGAACCATAGGAGGTCGAGAACTGGCGAGCCGATGACTCTTCGATAGGATGGGTCGAAGGCAACCGACAGACCATAGGTGGAGGAAGGTTCAGTGGGCTTCCACTTCTACTCTGAAGACCAAGAGATAGAGAAAGCTTCTTCCTTCCTTTTGGCCTTGAATGGCTCAATCTAGAGGTGGAAAGGACACCAATGTTTGAAAGGTGACGAAAACTATGACATCCCATCCATCTTAAGGAGACATCTTTATTACTTTACTATAGTTTGTTGCGACATCCATTAGGGGAAAAAGTGATCCTTGCATGGGCCTTGTAAGGATTCTTAATTTTCATGAATTAAAAAGGCTAATCAAGTGGATTAAGAGGTTGGGAATTACCACTAGTGGGATTGTCAGTTAAAATAAAGAATAAAAAGAAGAAACTTCGAGGAGAGAATTCATGTGCATTTTTAGCCATTGGATTTCTTGATTATATGTGGAGGATCATATGGAAAAAAATAAGCACTAGAAGACAAAATAAGACCACATACTTTGGCAATAAATGACAAAATAACAAGAGCCATGCAAAGAGAGAGAATAAAATATCATGATTTCATTCTAATCTTAAACATCATATCGCATTTCATTTTGATGGTGGAGATTGAAAGCCAATCTACTATCACTACAAGAAATAGGGGGGCATAGCGACGCCGCGAAACCGGAAAAAAAACGGGGACCGTCGCTTATGCGACACTAACGTCGCGTAAGCGATGGTCCTGTTTTTGAAATTTTGATTTTTAGGCGGGGTACGTCGCAGACTAAAGCTTGCGTCGTGCGCCGCAAATAGAGTCGCTTGCTAGCGACGGTATGGGCGACGTGGGCAAACTGCAGAGCGTCGCATATGCGTCGTCCTTTCGAGAGCGTCGCGTAAGCGATGCTCTAGAATGTTCAAAAAAAATTTTGATTTCTCCCGGCACATTTGTGCCGAGATCTGGACGAAAACAAGAGAACGAGAGAGAGAGAGAGAGCGCGCGAGAGAGAGAGACCAGGTATGCGCACACACACTTACACACACATACATATGCATACACACACACATATACACACATAGACACACACACACATACACATATACACACACATACACACACAAATACACACACATATACACACACACATAGATAATGTTACATACACACACATATACATACATACACTCACACATATACATGCACACACACATATATACATACACACACATATGCATACATAATGCACATGCAAACATACACATACATAATGCATACACATGCACACACATATACACATACACATACACATACACACACATACACACATACACACATATACACATGCATACACACACATACACACACACATACACACACACATACACACACACATACACACATACACACACATATATGCATACACACACATAGAGAGACGTGCACACACATACACATACATGCATACATATGCATATGCATATGCATACATACATACATACTTACATGCATACACACACATATGCATACACAATGCACATGCATACATACACATACATAATGCATATGCATACATAATGCACATGCATACATACACATACATAATGCATACACACACATATGCATACATAAAGCATACACACACATATGCATACATACATGCATACACATACACACATAGACACATACACACACACACATACATATGCATACACACACATATACACACATAGATACACACACACACACATACACATACACATATACACACACACACACATACACACACAAATACACACTCGTATACACACATACACACATTGTGTTGCATACACACACATATACATACATACACACACACATATACATGCAGACACACATATATACATACACACACATATGCATACATAATGCACATGCAGACATACACATACATCATGCATACACATGCACATACACATACACACACATACACACATACACACATACACACATACACACATACACACATATACACAATACACACACATACACACACATACACACACACATACACACACATACACACATACACACATACATACACACATACACACACACATACACACACATACACACATACACACATACACACATACACACATACACACATACACACATACACACACATATATGCATACACACACATACATACACATACACACATACACACACATATATGCATACACACACACATAGAGAGACATGCACACACATACACATACATGCATACATATGCATATGCATATGCATATATACATACATACTTACATGCATACACACACATATGCATACATAATGCACATGCATACATACACATACATAATGCATATGCATACATAATGCACATGCATAAATACACATACATAATGCATATGCATACATAATGCACATGCATACATACACATACATAATGCATACACACACATATGCATACATAAAGCATACACACATATACACACACATATGCATACATACATGCATACACAAACACACATAGACACATGCACACCCATAGACACATACACACACATAAACAGATCCACACTCATAGACACACACACACATACACATAGACGTGCACACACATACACACACATATACACATACACACATAGACACATACAACCTTAATGATGCATTCACACACATACAGATGCATACACACATACAAATGCATACACACATACAAATGCATACACACATACACACATACACATGCATTCACACAGGGATACAGGTCTTAAATATGACCTTTCTCCTTGGTATAGAGTACACATATTTAGGCAGTGTAGTTGTGCATGACAACGAGATAATGCAGTGTCCTATTTGCAATAAATGGTTAACAGATTGCCATACGTGTGTGTCTATGTGTCTATGTGTCTATGTGTAAACCCACAAGCTATCTACTGATACTCAACGAGTTTCTCATGAAAAGAGATATAAGCTTATCTATGTGTATGTGTGTGTATGTGTGTGTCTATGTGTAAACCCACAACCTATCTACTGACACTCAATGAGTTTCTCATGAAAAGAGATATAAACTTATCTGTCTGCACATGATTTAACTCAAATAGAATTTTCTCCTGTGAATAATTCACATAATTCACTGCTAATGATCCCTTGTATATGCTTCTCCTTTGTTGATGGACCCACGTTGTAAACCCACAACCTGTCTACTGACACTCAACGAGTTTCTCATGAAAATAGATATAAGCTTATCTGTCTGCACATGAATTAACTCAAATAGGTTTTTCTCCTGTGAATAATTCACATAATTTGCTGCTAATGCTCCCTTGTATATGCTTCTCCTTTGTTGATGGGCCCATGTTGTAAACCCACAACCTGTCTACTGACACTCAACGAGTTTCTCATGAAAAGAGATATATTCTTATCTATCCGCACATGAATTAACTGATCAAATAGGTTTTTCTCCTGTGAATAATTCACATAATTCGCTGCTAATGCTCCCTTGTATATTCTTCTCCTTTGTTGATGGACCCACGTTGTAAACCCACAACCTGTCTAATGACACTCAATGAGTTTCTCATGAAAAGAGATATAAGCTTATCTGTCCGCACATGAATTAACTGATCAAATAGGTTTTTCTCCTGTGAATAATTCACATAATTCACTGCTAATGCTCCCTTGTATATTCTTCTCCTTTGTTGATGGACCCACGTTGTAAACCCACAACCTCTCTACTGACACTCAACGATTTTCTCATGAAAAGAGATATAAACTTATCTGTCTGCACATGAATTAACTCAAATAGGTTTTTCTCCTGTGAATAATTCACATAATTCGCTGCTAATGCTCCCTTGTATATGCTTCTCCTTAGTTGATGGGCCCACGTTGTAAACCCACAACCTGTCTACTGACACTCAATGAGTTTCTCATGAAAAGAGATATAAGCTTATCTGTCCGCACATGAATTAACTCAAATAGGTTTTTCTCCTGTGAATAATTCACATAATTCGCTGCTAATGCTCCCTTGTATATTCATCTCCTTTGTTGATGGACCCACGTTGTAAACCCACAACCTGTCTACTGACACTCAACGAGTTTCTCATGAAAAGAGATATAAGCTTATCTGTCCGCACATGAATTAACTGATCAAATAGGTTTTTCTCCTGTGAATAATTCACATAATTCGCTGCTAATGCTCCCTTGTATATTCTTCTCCTTTGCAGATGGAAGAACCCTATCACCATAGTTCTCGTCCATTTCCTCTTCGCTGCTAATGCCCCCTTGTATATGCTTTTTGTCAATGGTGCACACTGACATCTCACCCGTATGCGTGCCTACATGTAAACAAAACCTCATTACACCTCAAATAGTGATCTAATATAATATCAGAGATGATTAAATCTAAGCAAAGAACCTGAGCTGAAAAACGTGTCTTCTGCTTCCCATCAGTCCAGGCATATGGATTGATGTTCATCTCTCCATAGCTATCTGCCTCAGAAATACCATGCAACTTTTTATCAATGTAATTAAACAAAAATAGTGGCATCCCTGGTCGGACATTCTTTACATAGATGATATGAGAAGCTCGAAGGCCTGGACATGCAGAAAAGCTGATGATCAAGCTATTGTTCATGCATATGGTTTAAAGGGAGAGACATATATATGTGATAGAAAGTAAGAGGATAGATAAAGTATACCAAACAGAAGTTGTGTGACGCATTCATTGTAAGTCGCATGGTCACAACCAAAAATCACAGCAGCAAGCTCCTCCGCCGAAAGGTTCAAGAACGGGAGCGGTGATGAAGGAGAATGGCTAGCCCAAGAGGAAGGAGAATGAAGGCCTTTGTATGTTTTGGTCTTACGTCCAGCTCCCATGATAGAAACACTTTGCTGGCGATGAGACTTGTAAGAGTAATTTTAGAGTTTGTTGGAAAACGTTAATTACAAATTTATGTAATGAGATCATATGCTATGTGTGTATTAATTACAATAATACTTTCATAATAATATTTTTTATGAATGAAGGCATTCTGTGGATAGAATATTGACACCAATGGGTGAAGATATGAAAGATATTGACACCAACATTCACGAGTTCACTGTCAAGGATCTAGTTGACAATGATGTGGATAGCAATATGTGGAGCATGCACAAGAGCAAGGCTAAGTGGTTCAGGATCTTGGGTGTTCTGTCAGGTATGATCACAGTTGGGAGGTGGTTTTCTGATATTTGCAGATGGAAGAACCCTATCACCACAGTTCTCGTCCATTTCCTCTTCGCTGCTAATGCTCCCTTGTATATTCTTTCTGTCAATGGTGCACACTGACATCTCACTCGTATGCATGCCTACATGTAAACAAAACCTCATTACACCTCAAACAGTGATCTAATTGTAATATCAAAGATTATTAAATCTAAGCAAAGAACGTGAGCTGAAAAACGTGTCTTCTGCTTCCCATCAGTCCAAGGATATGGATTGATGTTCATCTCTCCATAGCTATCTGCCTCAGAAATACCATGCAACGTTTTATCAATGTAATTAAACAAAAATAGTGGCATCCCTGGTCGGACATTCTTTACATAGATGATATGAGAAGCTCGAAGGCCTGGACATGCAGAAAAGCTGATGATCAAGATATTGTTCATGCATATGGTTTAAAGGGAGAGACATATATCTGTGATAGAAAGTAAGAGGATAGATAAAGTATACCAAACAGAAGTTGTGTGACACATTCATTGTAAGTCGCATGGTCACAGCCAAAAATCACAGCAGCAAGCTCCTCCGCCAGAAGGTTCAAGAATGGGAGCGGTGATGAAGGAGAATGGCTAGCCCAAGAGGAAGGAGAATGAAGACCTTTGTATGTTTCGGTCTTACGTCCAGCTCCCATGACAGAAGCACTTTGCTGGCGATGAGACTTGTAAGAGTAATTTTAGAGTTTGTTGGAAAATGTAATTACAAAATTATGTAATGAGATCATATGCTATGTTTGTATTAATTACAATAATACTTTCATAATAATATTTTTTATGAATGAAGGCATTCTGTGGGTAGAATATTGACACAAATGGATGAAGATATGAAAGATATTGACACCAGCATTCACGAGTTCATTGTCAAGGATGTAGTTGACAATGATGTGGATAGCAATCTGTGGAGCATGCGCAAGAGCAAGGCTAAGTGGTTCAGGATCTTGGGTGTTCTATCGGGTATGATCGCCGTTGGGAGGTGGTTTTCTGATATTTGCAGATGGAAGAACCCTATCACCACAGTTCTTGAATATCAAACATCATATTCATACTAGCTAATGACACCCAATATGTTGTTTTTTTTTATTTCAATATTTTTAAAAATTCTCTTTGGAGTTCTCCAAATATCATGTCACCTATATCCATGTAAGCAACTACTCATGAATTATGAACCACTCTAGTAAATTGTGGATGATTGAAATCTTAACCAATAATATCGCAATAAATATACCGATGCAAAGTTGCATGTATGTAGTGTTATTTTCTCCTTTCTTTCGTTCATGTTGTATTCTTAAGATGTAGATATATAGATGTTGGCAAACTTGAACTTCTATAACATTTCAAGAACAATAGTCAACAATTAGGAGAACAAGAGAGAGAGTCAACAAAGCGAGAGAGAGACAAAGAGAGAGAGAGAATTCAAAGCAAAAAAGATGTAGAAAGAGAGAAACAGAGACCTGCATATACTTGCTTTAGCTCGTAAGCGCAGCGCAACTGTGAACATTGGAGAGCTCTTCGATCAAATGCGTGAAAATGCCGATCAAAGAGCCTCCAACGTTTTAATTTTTTCTCGTCAACAGACCGTCGTGTAAGCGATGCTAGATGCGTCTCATAAACGACGTGCACACAGCGTCGCTTAAGCGACGCTTTTGGAACCCACGTATAAGCAACGCTACAGGCGAGCGTCGCAGGTCCCGTCGCAGTACAAGTCGCAAAACGCGTCGTTCACTTCGTCGTTTAATTGACGGTCCGCGCGTGACGCTCATTACGACGCATGTTGCAATTTTATAGCGACGAATTTGTGTCGCCTTAACCGTCGCTATACGCCCGTATTCCTTGTAGTGTATCACTAAAAGACAAAATAGCTACACAACCTATCACTAAAAGACAAGAGCATTAAAACTCGTGGTAGGAGAGAGAAAGAAGTTTGAGATCCGTGTAGCTTTTTGTCCATTGGATGTGGTGGAGGATTGATGGTGTGAATTGAATAGGAACATGTAAGGATCAAATCTCATCCATTCATTTTTTTCAAGATCGAATGGCCCATTTCTTAAGAAATAATCTTAGCCATTGAATCTTGAAGGGCATCCAAGGGTGGAGTTTGAATCCCATGTATTTCCAAAACTACCTGAGGAACAAAACCATGAATTTTATTATGTTTATGTGGTTTTGATTGGCCCAAACAAAAGGAAGCCTATACCTAGCCTAGTTGATTAAGAACCTAAACTGTGGCCACCACCCTCTTCTAATTGGTCCATCACTAATCACTCTCTAATCTAAAAGGCCCATGCAGGGTTCATTTTTCCCCCTAATGTCTATATTACTTTACTATCGTGCTCTTGTTCGACAAAGATGAAATTTCTATGAGGTGCATGCTTTTGAGCAAAGGGCCTCTTTCCTCTTGAAATTTTGTAAGAAGGACTTGGTGGATTCATGCAGTTGTAATTCTCCTGTTTGAAGTAATATAAATATCAGTTGGTCACTTATTTTTTACTTGTTGTTCCTACTGCTCATATTACTTTCTCTTGGGTTCTATATGAGTCCACTTGTTGTTGAAAAAGGAAGATGGTATAGGCAATTTAGAGTTGCAACAAGTGCGTTGCCTCCCTAGGCCCTCATAGAGAATCAGCCCGAGTTGAGCCACACTTTACACTGAGGTAATTATGATTGTGACAAGCCCTATTACATATCTATGGAGGAAGATAGAGCTTAGGGAGGGTGGAGTTGTTAACACATGAAGTTGAGAAGAAGGAACAAACGTGAAGATCTAAAGTAAAGCTTTAGCAAGTAGAAGGGCCCACCAAAGTTTTTCAATTTGAGCCATGAAGTAAATGCAAAATCTCCTAGGACAAACGAAGGAATAAAGGAACATAGAAGTGAGAGTTTGGTCCAAGAGGCAATTAATGCCACATTAATCCTATTTTGTATCAGCTTTCATTTAATTTCTTTAGAGAGTAACACGTGGAAGCAAAATCAAATGAATAATGTACTCATAGAATGGAAAAGAGTGTGAGACTCAAAAGTGAGTAGACCGTGAAATGGGAATACTCACATGGATTAAAGTGAGATTGCCAAGAGCATGAAATGGGATCTTCAAGTTAGCGCTTGTTATATAGACTTGAAGCTCAAAGTAAATCACATGTGGAATAATTCCCCTTGAAAGATAATGAATACAAGGTAGAAACAACCAAATAAATATGAAAAAGATTTTCTCCTAGATACAAATTGGATATGCACTTATATAGATACAATAGTAAATAGAAGTAGATGAAATCATGTCATCAACACCCCCACTATAGCTCATTTTTTTTGGAGTGGTAGAATGCTATAGAGGTCCACCAAGCGATGGAATGGAATTATAAATAGAGCCTTCATGAATGTCTTTCAAGTTCTCTTAAGAGGCACTCCAAAGTAATCTCCTAAGATATGTTCTTACAGATGAAGTAGTACTAGATCTGGATGTGTTTTGCCCAAGCATGGAGGATTGGATTCTTGGCAATGACCAAGGCTAACTGTTGTCCTTGCACATGCATGTAGGAGTATCTTTGTGAAATTCCAACGTCATATAATATCCCCAAAGCTAGATGGCCTCACATGCTACAAAATAAGATGCTCGATAATCGATCTCTATGGATGAATGGGAGATTGTAGGCCGCTTCTTACTTGCCTAAGATATGGGTCTTTAGTCAAGCAAGAATATATAGGTAGAGGTGGAACATTGAGAATCAAGATCACTGATCCAATCAGAATCAAAATATCTTGTGGGTCGAATGCCCGCTCTATACCAAAAGCCATGATGGCATGTGAGGGCAAGATGGCGAAGTAACTTCTAAGTAGGTTACCAATGTGTTTGATGAGGCTCATGTGCAAATTGACTAAGAACACCAACTACATGTGCAATGTCAGTTCTAGTGTTGGCTAAGAATAACAACTAGCCTTTCAAACGTCATATACATCACACGTGATGCCACGGAGAAGAGTAAAGAAAAACATAGGCAAAGTGCACCCAATCTAGATCCCCAAATGATACGGGATTCGCAAATGATGACTCACAACTCGTGATGTTAGAAAAGACATTTGAATTCTACTAGTCTGCTTCTATCCTCTCTACATGGGAAGAATGGCCAAGTGACAATCTCTCTCTCTCTCTCTCTCTCTCTCTCTCTCTCTCTCTCGTGTTGGAAGAGAGATGCAAAGTATTAGGAGAGAGCTACTCTGGATGGGCTAAATGGAGAAAGGCGCCCTGCTATCTTCTCTCTATTGATCTTGCACACAAGAAAACAAGGTGTGTGTGTTCCTTTCAGGTCTTACACATAGCTTGAAGATCTTCTGCCTATTGCTAATGATGCTTAAGTCTTGAGCCACAACAAGCGATCAGACAGTAAGAGATCGTAAGTTTCATCGACTATGTAGAGTTGTGATTCCCATGTGGAGGCGATGAGCTCATTTATTTCATTGGCCACATGTTCTTCTTGTAGGATCTCTTCATCTAAATGTACATCATGAGGCGCCCATTCTAAAGACACCCTTGTGTTCCATAGCATGTCCAAGCTTCTCTTTGTATTTAAGGCTCGAACATGCTCTGTAGAGCTTCTGCTATGAGTTTATGTTATAATATATATGCTAATAGGTTTAAGAACTTCTAGAAAAAGAAGGAAAGCTATCAAGAGGAGTTGAAAAGCACAAACAACAAGGAGGGAAAACGAGATGCTCATACGAAAAAGAAATTAAACATGTAAAACCTCACAAGAGTCACCGCATATCTGGATAAACATGTAAAACCTCACACAAAAGTCACCATATATTTGGAGAGGATGAACGACCAAAATGGAGAAAGAGCTACCGAAATGCCAACAAATTAAGTTACAAAATACCAAAATCACCACTAAAATGATGGCAAAGAGTGTTTATAAACACTTAAAGAACTTGAGATCCACTAGCAATTCTACAAAATTTCCATAACAAACGAAGGAAAACATCATAATGACGCCAAGGAGAGGAGTGGAAATGGTGGGAAATAGAGATGGAAGGGGGTGGGAGGTGGGAAAATGGGCGAAATGATACCCGAGATAGTCTGTGAGCATGAAGATGATGGCTAAAAGCTATTCTCACTCTGAGGAGGAAGCACTACTTCCAAATCACAAACACCACCATCATCAAAAGAACCACCAAAAGAGCCTGGAGATATGATACCATGTAGAAAGTACACACGTAAAAGCAAAATGAAGTGAAACGAACAATGTATGTGAGACTCAAAATATCTGAGTAGGGAAGCCGAATCAATGTTATGCTTTTCTCGATCTTATTTATTTCAAAAATAAAGAAAAAACACACGTCGATCCTAAATAATGTTTGCTCTTTTACGAAGTACAATGCATGGCAAGCCACTCTGGCTTTGCAAGAAAATTGACAGTCTTGCGATCGCGGCCTTACGTTGCGCCCACGCGATCGATGGTTTCTTACTCAATTTCTCTGCACGCAACAAGTCGACACTTTTTCCGCTCCTCATTATCATAGGTCTCTTCATTGGCGTCTTTACATCGTTCATTTGTGCTCCCTAACTCGTTCTGATATGTCAATAAAATTTGTCACACGAAATATTTGCATATCAGAAAGTAAGTTTTGATTGTTATGCTGATAAAAGAAGAATAAGGCGATGGCATTTATACGAACTTCAAAGAGGTCAACGCCTTACGAAGATCAAAAACCTGGCACCTCAGGCTTACGGAAGAAGGTACGTCAAATGCCTCTTGAGGGCTTGTTGTTGATGGGATACATAAGCTGATGGTTTCTATCAATATGTTGTACGTTTCTAGCATGGACAGGAGCTTTCTGTGCTTTAATCGGCAATTAAATTAAAGATAATACCGAGCCATCACTTTCTCTGATTTGTTTGTCTGGTTTCGGAGTATGTATGGTGCTGATGCTCTAGAAATTTAGCATTACAAACATGGGGCATAAAAAAAACTCTTCAACATTGACAACCCTCTGCAAGATCAATGTTCTTTTTAATCTTTTGGTATGTTGCACTAGAATCTATGAGCATGTTGTCCCTCAAGTTGAATCCATATAAGTAAATGTACTGCCTAAGCTGTTTCTGACGCCATTCCTTTCTGGTTGCAGAAGACACCAAATATGAATCCTATGCGGGTTGCTAAGCTGTGCTAAATCTAAGCTAAGATTCACCAGGAGCTTTCTGCAATATATGTATCGCTCCTTATAAGTCCGTATACATAATTTTGAGCTATACTCATCTTTTGGTCACACCATTAAGCATCTCACAATGCAAAGAGGAAGTTTCCGCCTTGTCTTCTGCCAAGGTTCTCTTCAACGAGGGTCCTTAATTGTTTGTAGCCTTTAGCTCTATAAAATCCTTGGATGTCGGTATGAATCAAATACTCTCCTCTTGTGTGTATCATCCTCAATACTTATGATATCCTCATTGTGATAGTTAGTGTGCCTAATTTGAAGGTGCTTTTCATGGTCAAGCTCTAGAGAATGACCATCAATGAAGTCATCCTTTTTATCCCATCAATGTGATCTTGGCCAAATGCTCCTTGAGTATGGGACTGATTCCCAATGTCTTAGCTTAAGCTTCGTCAGATGAGGTTGACTCCCATACTTATCAACTAGAACCACATGGTCTTTAAGAAAATTTGTGTTGATCATTCACGTCTTCCAATGCTTTTTTTTTCCCCGATATTTCCACATCATTATCCATATAGCTTCTCATGATTCATCATTCAATTGTAAAGATTCTCAATTCGAGTTATCCTTGTTTCCCTATAAATTTTCTCTATCACTACTATCTTTATGCTTGCTATAAATGACTTCATATGTGCTATAGTTTCTAATTAGCAAGACATCAAAACAAAGCTGTTTTGATTACTATCTTAAAGGAATATATGCTAAAATCTCAAAATAGAGTATCAATCTTGACATGCAAATTATGTTCTTGGAGAAGGATACGAGAACCAGTGTTGTTAAGTTTTGAAAGGTCATCATTGCTTTTTGCCACTTTGCATGGTAGTTCATTGCCATAAGAATATGTATAAGTCTCTAGCTTAAGGTAATTGTTGGACTTGAGGGATCCAATTCCCATCTTTGAAAAGGTCCATAAGGTAAAGTATTTATGATTGGAATTTGATCTCCTTGGGTGCATGGTGGTGACTATTGGAATCTGGAAAAATTCACTATTCCTTGATTGCATTTTTCCAAAGAGATTATGATTACCATATGTTTGCTTAGATGATCCTTCCAGTGGTCTCTTTTAAGGATTTCTTTTCCTCCAACCATGCCTTCATAATATGTATAGCTCCTATAAGATCGTGTCCTTCTTTGTGAAACCAACTTTGTTGTCCTAAAATTTTTCGTTGGTGCACTTTTCATAGAATTGTTTCCTCCTTTGTAAAACCATACTATATATTTACAAGACGTAGGTTTTCCAATTTAACAGAAGTAGATGAAATACACACAAGATTTAGATTGCTTCGGTAAGAACACAATAATACACAATACTCTTTATTTCTTTATAGTTGGAATTAGAAGAAGACTCTTGAAATAAAAGAACATGCAATGAATTGCAGGGAGATACAAACTAGAACCATTAAAGGAGCATGGGCAACTAATAATGTGTTGTGTGTAGATAATGCATTGAAAAAAGTGCTTCTCATGTTGTTTTTTTTGTTATGGTTGATGCCTATAACATCAACATTGATATATTTGGGAGAAACATAAGTTGCATACATGAGACTACCAACAACAAATTGATAAAGAATCTTGGTCATGATTTCATTCTTCTAATTAGATTTGGGGCAATCATCGAAGACCATTAAGAACAGTCTCCACACGTGAACTATTGAGTAAGCATTTATCAACAGAAATCAACTGCTCCTTCAAATCTTTGATCTTTGTCAAAAAAGTGTCCATGGAATCTCCTTCATTCATGTGCTCACTCCAATTGTTTTCGAAGGTAGGCAACATGAGCCTCATTTCTTGCTTGGTATAAAGTGGTTAATGTATCCTAAGCATCCTTTGCTATTTTGCAAAAGAGAATGTGAGGGATAATGGCATGTTTGAAAAACAAAGCTATCAATGCATGTGCCCTGTGCATCTCTTCCATCCCAAGGAAGTTGCTATGTAGTAGGTGAAGTAGGAACCACATCACAAACAAGAATTTGAAGATCGTCATCTTCAATGCAATCTGCATCATCTTCAATAACTGTATTTGAAGGGGTAGTAGGATGTTTTTCAACACTCTGCACAATATTCCAGTCCTTTTGCTGCCAATACACGCGGCATCATAAATGCCCATAATGGGTAATTAGTACCATTCAATCTATCCTCAACAACCAACATACGATTACATCATGGCTTTCTGCCATGGCCACTGAATAAAATACCCTGATGTAGATTTATCTCAAAAAGTTGAATAGAAACTACCTTGTCAAGCTTTGCTAAACTTGTAGCAGACTTCGAGGTGCTTGTACTAGTGAACCGAAACTTGTATCTATGTTTGGCACAAAACTACAAAATTTATTGCGCATGCTTTGCGATAGTGCGTTCGGAGGCTGAAACAAGTATGCTCACTAATTTTCGTGCGATTTTGAGACTGTGGCATGAGGGGTGTTGACGATGCCCTAGATGAAGCGATGACGTGATGTGATACCAATTCTTGGAGTTTTAGGTATGCAAGAGCATGCAAAAAACACAAGGAAGAAGAAGAAGCTTGGAGCACAACACACAATACTAAATGTATTACCAAGTGAATATACAAAAGATAACTAACTCATTAGGGTTATAGGCGTATACGGTATAATATATACAAGCCGAGGGGGGAAAAACCTCCTAAAGAGGGAAGAAAGTGCCTCGGTGGTCCTAAGTTTGTTCACACACATCATTACCAAAATATATCAATAGTTTCGGTAATAAAAATCAAACTTTATATGGCTCAAGCATAAAACTTGGAAAATTTTTGATAGATGCTCCTCTTTAAAGCAAATGATCAATAAATATATTCATGAAGCCGATTAATATGTTACCCAAGAGTGCATAAACAATGGCTACATATGTCATAATATCAACTGAACAATGCACTACTTATACATACAACCGTCCAAGAAAAGTAGGATCATTGAATACCTATAAATCCACTCTCATATATCTTTTATGGCAAGGTTAAGGTATGTCTTCCACTTGCATCACATAAGAGTCATGAACATCTAAGTATCTCATAGCTAGGAAAACCTTACCATGACCCTCTTTAACATGTTATAGGCTTAATGCAAAATCTTCAAACCATCAGGCTCAAATCATATGGATGTACATAGATAATATCTGCAAAGTCCTACATAGTGATTGCTGAAAGTGTATGTGCAATCCAATGGTAAAATATAGTTAAATCCAAGTCAAAATATATACCAAAATCCAATACTGCATAGAAAGAAGCAAACTACCAATAAATGTGGTGATTGCTTCCTCGACAATTGAGACTTGTCTGAGAGAGCAAAAAGATGGCTTTAAAAAAGTCTCAAAAGCTTATGATCTACTGCCTAAGACACACCACCTTGAGTAGAAGGTGCTCTGGGAGGTGAAGCATTCATTTTTTTTTTCCTAATAAAAAATGGAGACATGGGGGGTCTTCCTTCTACACTTTCACATAGACATTATCGGTAATAATGATTACCATTAGTCATATGATTTTCTATTTGTTGCATCCAAATAAAATCTTAGATAATAGGAGTTTCAATTCCCATGTATCAGCACTTCCAATTTTTTCTGATTATTTCAGCACAGATCATCCTTCTGGATTGCATGAATTGAATTAGATCTTGAAAATTCTGAATCCACAATGTCAAGATAACTTGTTTCCAATATGATGATTATCCATTGTATCTCATTTAGACAAAGTACAACCTGATTTGTACTAGATCTTGAACATTTTTGAAGCCCTATTGCTGACTTGTTTATAATGTGATAGTTATTTATTATGTTTCATCTAGACGAAGTAGAAATAGCTCATGGCTTTCAAAACATGCCATTTTAGAGCCCCCAGCACTGTTCAAAGAAGTGATTCTTCTCGTTCATTCATTCATTATATGATATCTGAGAGTATCTGAATAAAATGCAAGGAGATAGGAACTGACGGGGAACGCAACTGGTTTTAAGAGAGAGTGAAGGAAGAAATGGTACAATGTTCCTGGAAGATTTTATCAACAGTCCGTATGTCCACTCAGGTGTTTTATCACACAGTTCCTAGTGCTTTTATAGATCTTTGTAAGCTTGTTGTTATGGAGTAATGTAAGGAACTTGAACCATGCAAAGGCAAAATGAAGTAGGAAGGCATATTAGACATTAGCACTCCATTTTATTGCTAAATCACTGACATGTTTGATGCAGTAATTTCTATCTCTTTGATTATATACAGGTTACAGTATTCAAGCAACCATGCTATGTCGAAAATTTTGTGCAAGCAACATTTGATGCCTTAGGTGAAAAAGTAAAAGGTATGTAATTTTTCTGATATCTCCATAGTTGGTTTAAATTTCACTGGGACTAGTCCATGTGCTCTTTTGGGCTGTAATAGGTTGATAGCATCAGTGTATAGCTCTGGGCTACCTCTACTTGTACAATTCTAGCATTATCTATCTGTTTTTTTAAAATGAATATGGTTCTCTTCCCTCCCTTTCCCTTTTTCTTGGGGAGTTTTATTATCTTTATCTTTTTTGTGCTTGGCATCCTATTGCTTTTCTGATGGATAGGTGAGATGCCAGGTCTCCATGTTTACCTCATTCGCCTATTTTCAAGATTCCCTGTACATGACTTGCTGGTTGATGCTGCTATGTAATACCTACTCCAACACACTATACAGCAGTCAGCCTACTGGAAAACAGTGTTTACTAATTTATATTCCATTTATACTCAACACATTTGATGCAGTTGGATGAACTTCAAAGGCACATGCTAAAGCTTGTTTCGGGTGACCAGGCCATGGGACCCTCTAAGTACTTATTTCATCATGGCTGAGGTTATGATATTTGGTGTCTATTTGGTGTCTATTTGGTGTCACGCACACCAGAATTCTGGATAATAAGTAGATTTCGTCTACTGCTGATATGATATTCTGTGTGGATAGAGAAAAAGGCATCTTTTTAGTTGCATCTATGTGCAATATAAACATAGATTTTAATGAATCTTTCCTATTGCAGGCTTGATCATTGTGGTGTCAGGTGATGGAAGATACTTCTCAAAGGATGCTATTCAGGTATCAGAAATTCATATATACATTTGTTTTATCTTTGATTTGCGTACGATAATGGATTCAAAATAAACACTTTGCTATGTTCCAGATCATTATCAAAATAGCTGCAGCAAATGGAATAAAGGAAGTCTGGATAGGACAAAATGGACTATTATCAACGCCTGCAGTTTCAGCAATAATACGAAATCGAGTTGGTCCTCATGTAAGAGTAAAATAATTATTTTTAAGGAAAGAAAAAAGAAGTTCAAGTCCGTAACGCTGGATGAAAATGACTCAATGTATTCAATCCACAAATCATTACCTCCCGATCTATTATGAGATTCATTATTTGTTCAGGGTGAAAAAGCCAGGGGTGCTTTTATTCTTACAGCAAGCCATAATCCAGGTGGTCCACAGGAGGTAATGCTTCAAGTAGATCACTTCAGTTTTCTCTATATTAACAATAAAATTTTCAATTTTACAGTCTATAGACCTTTACATGATTTTGAAATCCCATGTTCATTCTTGAAAAGGAATGCCACGTTGGACCTGTTCAGTACCTTATGTTTTAAATCCAAAAAAGCTGTATCAACCTTCAGTTTCTCAGTGGATTTGTAGGTGATATTGCCTTGTAGTTTGTCAAAAACAGATGAGAACAAACCTGTCACAGGTTAACACGAGAAATTTTTTATCACCATTCCCCCTTGGATCTCAATGTTTCTTTGTCATTGTGAGCATGCACAGCAGCTTATGAATCGATTCATTGCCTATGTGTTTTATTCACATGGTGATGCTTCTTAATGATCACTTAATTTGTCTCAACATTGTTAAAAATCTCTGTATTGCAGTGTTCGGTTTGCTTTAATCCTTATTATTCTCCTTTTCCTGTATGCTCATTGTTTAAAAGTTCTCATTTTAGCTTTTCCGTTGGCAGTATCTAGTGCCAAAGAGTTCCTTCTTTCTGTATTGGAGTTTTCTGGAGAAAGCCATCTAACCAGGAAAAGTTCATAATGAATTTGTTCAGGACTTTGGAATTAAGTATAATACTGAAAATGGAGGACCAGCTCTGGAATCGCTCACAGAGAAGATCTTTTCAATAACAAAGACAATAACTAAGTACCATATAGCAGATGGAATAAATGATGTAAGCTAGCCATGGTTAATTTCTATTGTAGTTGATGAGCAGGACTAAGTTTGATGAGAATTGATTCTTAAGGTGAACTGCAGGTGGACATCAGCAAATGTGGAACACATTCTTTTACTGGTCCAGATGGTCCATTTAATGTTGTGGTGTTTGATGCAACTGAGGATTATGTGAAGCTGATGAAGTCAGATAGCTTCAAAATATTCTAAATTCATAATGGGGGCATTCTTTGAAGCTCATAAACGCTTTTTCTTTCTCATTTTGTAGAAGTATTTTTGATTTTGGAGCCATAAAGAATCTGTTATCGAGACCAGAATTTTCATTTTGGTATGCTGCCTTTCTGAATGTACTAGGCTCCAGTGGTTTCGGTTAAGAAATATATTGGTGTTTTCTCCATAAACAAGTAGAATGTGAATGGCTTTCAATTATCAAATTTTTTTGTAGTTTTGATGCTTTACATGGAGTTTCTGGTATCTATGCACAAAAGATATTTGTAGAGGAACTGTCTGCTAACCCACACTTCTTGGTGAATTGTGTTCCCAAGGTATGCAAATATGATTTGCAACACAATTTTCATTCTTCTTATTTCCGATTGATCCACAGCAAAAAAATTATTATCACCTTCTCTATAATTCCTGATGTTTTCCAAACCATCAGGAAGATTTTGGTGGAGGTCATCCAGATCCCAATTTGACTTATGCAAAGGAGTTAGTTCATCGCATGGGACTTGGTAAAATGGTACCAACGGAAAAGATACCTGAGTTTGGTGCAGCAGCAGATGGTGACGCTGACAGGAACATGATTCTTGGAAATAGGTAACACAGAATCATTATTTCCAAGGCTTACATATGTGAAGTTTGAGATTGCTGCAAAGCATCTTTTGCAGTGTTGTGCAATTTTCAACTTGAAGATATTAAAATATGTTACAATGGTGCTGTTTTCAGGAATCAGTTTGTGCACTTTGTTCATATTTTTGGAACCATATGCCTAATGCTATACTTATTACATCATTAATACCACATGTAGAGAATGCACGCGAGGAGCTAAAAAAGACACGCACAAGAAGAGTGTGGGTTTGGAGCTCAAACTGACGTCGGTGTGAAGAACAGAGACTCATGAAGTAGAACAGAGTGAAGTTCTTAAGAGTTACACATCAAATCAAGATTTAATCAAGTCCATAAGAGGGGAAACGTGTGAGCTAATGTGGCAAGGTCATAATTTTAAAGGAGACTATGCTAAAGTGGCAAGGTCATAATTTTAAAGGAGACTATTACGAAATGGAGGTGCACTCATATACAATAGAAAAATGTGTAAATGTAAACATGGACATGGGCTTGGATCTATACAAGAGAGCTTGCTGGTCTAGTGGGCTTGGAACCCTCTTTCTCATGGAGTATGTACAGAACTAGAGATTATACACACATACTCCAATAGACTAGAAGCGAACAGGAGAGATGAGACAGCAACAGAACAACTTCTGCATTAACGTTTCTGCCCACATAAAACAGAGCACACATTTACCCCCCATTTACAAAAGATGATCGATTTGGATAGTTTGCGGCATGGTTTTTCCATACTCGAATCATATGCAAATGGAAGTATGAAACAAGTAAGGAACTCTGTCAAAAATATCATAGTGATATTGTATGTCTGGCATTAAAAGTAATAAAAATTTGAAAATTATATACATAACAGCATAGGTAATACAAGAATTTCCTAAAATTCAGAATTATACTTGATTATACATAAAATTAATAAAACACATAAAATTTTAGATTTCATATCATAAACCAATCATCATGGATATAATAAGTAAGATTTTAGCTCCTGTATACATCGGCATACATATTAGATAATATGCATGATAAACAAAATACCGAAAATTGACTATTTTCCATTGGGATTCCGACTTCAAATTTCAAGCATGAATTTTCGATAATGCTAGTGGAATTTTTATCAACATCATGCTCATCATTATCATCAATGTCATCGTCATCATCGTCATCATCCTCGTCAATGTCGTCGTCGTCATCATCATCATCATCATCATCATCATCATCATCATCATCATCATTATCATCATCATCATCATCATCATCATCATCAAGGAAGGTATTATAATCATGAACTTAAGATGATGTCCCAAGATGGCCACGGGGTGCGGCTTCCCTCAATGACTCTGCATGAAACTGGCCAAGTCCACTAGGTTAATCATCCACAAGGCCTATTTCCGATTTTTTAAGGTTTTGCGAAGCAAGAAGATGACCTTCATTTTTTTCTGATCGAGCATGTCCCATATAATCTTCATTCTTTCAAATCCCCCTTTTTTTTTCACCTGAGATGAGTGTTGCACCCCAAATTAGCATGCATAAGCATTAATCCTGCAGATATTTGTAAACCATGGTTTTCTTTCTCGTTTTGTATCGTATGAAAAATGTAGCCTTCGATTAAGATAGAGCTTACCATTAGCTTTCTGTCTCTCAGTGATAGTACGTTCATGTATTCAATACCTAAGCCTGCCTTCATGCATCACTCTACTCTTACATTCAACCCTCCCTCCAAATCCAGTCCATTCCCTCTACCGTCCTTTCCATGCATACTTCTTCCTCTTGGTATCCCTATCTCCTACTCTGACCCTACCTTCCGCCCCTTTCTTTCTCTCTCTTTCTCTCTCTCTCTCTCTCATAGCTTGAGGGTAGTGATTGGCCAGTTGAGGGTCTCATCACACCAACTAGAGATTGAGACGGGCAGAGCCGCAGACATCCCAGAGAAGAGCGGATATGCAAGATATGGAGAGTAGAGATGGAGGATGAGGAGCACTTTGTATGCACATGTAGGACACGTGATGACATCAGAGGCAAATATGAGACTTTGCCTACAGGACAGCCCACCCTCTGAGAGATCATGGACTCTAGAGATCAGCAATAGCTCGGGTGATTCTTACTAGAGATACGGAGTCATAGAGATTCCCTACTCCAGCCCACTGAAGCAGTCTAGACAGGAGGGAGACAAAGTCAGTTCACTGACTTCTTTGTTCTACGACGTGTAGCAGCCCTCCCCCTCTCAGCTCACACACGGAGAGGGGTGACTCTTCAGCATGCTCAGACCTCTCGAGCTAGGAGACAAACCCGTGCTATAGGATACCGGGCCCCGAGACTTCACTGACACCAGATTGCAGAGATCTAGGCTCGTGACTAGCGCGCCATGGATGAGAGACGATCTTGGATGATGGTTGATTCCGCTGGAGTCATCAGGGCAGCCCTTACTCCACCTCCACCTATGTACCACATATTACACCCACCCATTAGTAGAGGATGGAACTAGTTAGTCATTCATATTCATTCTCATGCTTGTACTATCCTTTTGCATAAAGACTATCATAGATGTAGCACTCCATACACACACACCCCCCCCCCCCCCCCCCCCCCCCCCCCCCGCCCCCAAAAAAAAAAAAAAAAAGAAAAAAAAAGAAAAACTTTGATGGCTTCTCCACATGCATTCTATGGAGATTTATATCGGATTTTCCAGTTTTTTCAGCACTTTTATTTTTTTTGATTGACAAAAGACACACCCATGTACATAGATTTGCCTCATAGGCTGACTTCGGCCTCCTAATAGATATAAAAATACTTTCTTTCTTTCTTCTCTCTCTCTCTCTCTCTCTCTCAAGGGGGACACCAACACACCTGCCCATGACATGCACCCCACACACCACCATTCCCTTCACACATGAGCTAGCTCACATATACTCAGCTCAGGTTGAGGAAGATCTTCTTCTTCATCTTGACACCCCACTACCTATACTCACCTCACACATAGTATCCGTTCTTCAAACATCCACCATTAGTTCCTTGCCGCACACCACTCACTAAGGTCACACACCTCCCCCTGGAACCATGCCACAAAACCAGTGGTATGAGGATGATTGCATGTGCCTCTACAATTGATTATGCCCTAAGAGAGCATTGGGAGCGATCACAAAGACTCAGGCGAGGAGACATATGAAGAGCCTTACACGTGGGAAGAGGCGGAACTTTGAGGAGGCATAGGAGCTTGAGCTATACCTCCTATTCATGAGCATGGATTGTCGCAGAGCATGGCACGCTCTACGAGAGACACGACCAATCACACCTATCGGGGACCCATAGATCTAGTATGCCTATGTAGAGAGATTATATGAGGTACATGGACAGCCTCCCATCTTCCAGCCACCCGGACCCAATCCTACTAGCTCCTCTTTCTTCACAGCGAAGATGGTCAAAGGGCCATTGATTGACTATAGCATGGGCATTCAATCGACCACACAGGTCTGCAATGTGAGCATCTCATATATGCTGCCTCCAAAGCCTTGTTGATTGCACACGTTTTCAATCGTGTTATAGGGGAGGGCTTTCCAAAGGAGTGGATGGGGAACACCATTGTGCCCATTCACAAATCTGGTGACACCCTGGATCCAGGGAACTACAGGACTATCATGATTGGTCACATCATGGCAAAGCTTTATGGGGGGGCTCTCGAGGCAGGGCTCAGTTCATTCGCGGAGATGGAGGGGCTACGGCCACGTGGTCAAGCAGGTTTCGGACTAGCTTTCTCCACTATTGATCACATCTTCATTCTGTGTTGCCTTGTTGATGGGGCAAAGGTGCAAAAGTAGCGTTTATATTGCTCCTTTGTGGATTTCCACAAAGCTTTCGATACCGTGCCACGAGAGAGTCTCTTTGGACGTCTTCGAAGCTTGGGGATTCCTTCGGAGATGATTTGGGTAATCTACACACTTTATGAGTGAGTGACCGGGAGAGTACGGTGTCCACGGGGATTATCAGAGGCAATTGCTAGCATGGTTGGTGTTAAGCAAGGCTCCCTCCTCTCTCCTGCTCTATTCGGGCTATACATCAACGAGATCCATGACTACATCCTACGGTCTGACGGAGAGGGAGGAAACCTTGTGGGTACACCGGTACACGTTCTTTTATATGATGATGATATTATATTGATTTCAGAGTCCATGGAGGGGCTACAACACTATCTAGGTGCCGTGGATGAGTTTTGTACACAGAAGGGCTCACAGTAAACCTTGGTAAGACCAAGGTCATGATCTTCCACACCTCTCCTATGGTGAGGAATGCAGCGGGCTTCACAACAACGAGGGGACAGATAGAGGTGGTTACTTCATATGTCTATGTAGGAGTCACATTCACGAGTCTACCTAGTCCCTTCAGTATGAGACAGGCTGCTACGGATAGGCTCACACGAGGATATGCAGCTTTGGCCATGTTAGAGCGGAGATGTCATTAGGCACACTTCGAGGAGCCCCGTATGAAGGGGTGGCTATTTGACACACTAGTCACATCAGCTATGATGTATGCAGCAACCATTTGGGCTCTAGGTCTCACAGCCACCCAGTGGAGTGCGATTGAGAGGCCACAGGTACGCATGATTTCTTGATTATTCAGGGCCATTGCCACACGACATCATCAGGGAAGAGATGGCTGCTCCTCCCATGGTGGTAAAGACACTATTCCAGACATATAGTAGAGGCACCATTCGAGACTATATGTTTCATTCAGAGGATTAGGGAGCTCCCTGCTGATAGATTCACATGCAAGGCATTTGAGGCGGCCATGAAGATCTCTGAGTCAGGGTATGAGAGAGCTTGGTATTCTCAGGTTAGGGCATGGTTTGAGGGCTATGAATCGGATATGGATAGGCTTGTGCCCTTCCAGTATGACCTAGATTCTCCCCACATTCACCTCTCACGTAGTGAGAGGAACACTCTGCTCAGACAGGATCTCTGGAAGCTCTACACTAGCCGGACATGGTTCACTTCTGGCTTAGGATCTAGATTGTCATACTACTGTGATCAGTTCTTGGACACTTCAGAAGATGGTTCCATTTAGAGGCCACACTACATGGACACATATATGCCTCATAGCTCGAGGGTAGCGATTGGCCAGATGAGGGTTTCATCACATCGACTAGAGATTGAGACTTGAAAAGCAGCAGACACTCCTAGAGAGGAGAGGATTTGTTAGATATGTGGGGTAGAGATAGAGGATGAGGAGCTTTTTGTATGTAGATGCAGGGCATATTATGATGATATCAGAAGCAGATATGAGGCTCTATTTACAGGTCAGCCTACCCTTCGTGAGATCATGGCCTCCAGAGATTAGTGTGAGTTAGGATGATTCTTACTAGAGATACACAGCCATAGAGATTCCTTGCTCCAGAATCATGAACCGCACATGCCGAATCATACACAGATGTTTCATAGTCTATGAGCTTATACAGCCCACGGCATAAAATGCCAGAAGCAATAATAACATCGCCATTTGACAGATCATGAACTGTACATCTGTCATCAACAAATTTCACAACCAAGCCAATCTTGGCTAATGCAGACATAGTTCAAAAATACTCGTTTTTTTTGGGAAATAAAAAACGTTTAGGACGTCCGGACGTTCCGGACGTCCTAATACGTTTTTTTGCCGTTTTTTTTTGGGAAAAAAACTTCGACGCCTTTAGGTTTTATATACTCGCGACCTGCGCGTTTTATTCAGCTTTGGGCCTTGGCTTGCCGCTTATTGATGTGAGTTGAGAACCCTCATGAGCTATAGCCTATGCATAGTTTGAGTTGCACACTTTCAAAGTCCATTCCCTCTGTTGCCTTCTCTTTTTTAGCACATACTCTTGCCCTCTAGAGTCTAGACTCTCTTTCGTTCTTTGCACATAGTTTCAACTTTCAGCCCTCTAAGCTCTTTGATTTCTCTCTCTTTGAGACACATAGAGAGAGAGTTTCAGCCCTTCATTATTTTGCAAGTTTCACCATGGGTAGAGCCCTCGATGTCATCCGTAACCATGTGAAAATTCATAGCACCACCTCTTGGGAATGCAATTATTGCAAGGGCATTTATGGTGGCTCGGCATCCCGCATGAAAGCTCATCTCCTTGGGTTGAGAGGAAGAGGCATTGGGAAATGCACTTCCATACCTCAAAAAACCGTAGAGGAGTTGACTGCTCATCTCCAAATGAGCGGAGGGGTGGGTAATTTGCCTATGCCTCCATCGTCTGAGAGCACTGTGGGTGCGGGTAGTGAACCTCTTCATGATGATATCCTATCTCCTCAGGCTCATGATCATGGTGCAAGTAAAATGCAACTCACAGAGAGTATGAGTTTCATTGGTGCCTCTCCCTCTTCTTCACGTCATCCATCACATTCAAAGATCTCTGATAGTAATATATTCATGAGAGGCAATATAAGGGCTGGAGTGCAAAAGCAACATATGGAAGAGGCCACTAGAGAGTTGACGAAACTCTTCATTCAGTGTGGCATTCCATTTAATGTTGCTAGTACTCTTCCATGGAAGAGGGCAATGAAAGCCGTTAGTAGAATAGGTGTTGCTTGGGAGGGTCCTTCAGGAGAAACCTTGCACACTACTGAGCTCTCAAGGCAAACAAAGCTGGTAGAGACTGAAATGTTATCCCTACGATCTGTATGGGAGAAATATGGATGCTCTATTCTATGTGATGGCTGGTCGGACATTCGTAGAAGGAATGTTTATAACATCCTTGTGTCCTCTTGCAAGGGCACAATGTTTTTACGTGCTATACCAGCCCATGCACCAGGCAGAGTAGTGACAAGTGAATTCATATTCTCACATGTTAAGAAAGCCATTGAGGATGTGGGAAGTGAGAAGGTAGTGCAAGTTGTGACCGACAATGGGTCCAACTGTGTGTCGATGGGGCGTATGATTGAAGAGGCATACCCCAAGATTACATGGACACCATGTGCATCCCACAGTTTAGATTTGCTTATGGAAGACATTGGGGCACTTCCATGGGTGAACTCGATCCTTGATAAAGCAAAATTCATTGTGAAATTTGTCACTACTAAGCCAAAAGTATTGAACATCTTTCGTGCCCACTCTACCTTGGATTTCCAGAAACCCTCTATGACACGGTTTTGTTACATGTATATAGTACTTGATAGAGTCCTTAGAGTAAGAAAAGGGCTTCTACGAGAACCAGGTTGCTCCCGTCACATGGTGGGAGAAATATGGAGTGAGTACTCCACTATTGGTAAGTATTTTTACCATTTAGTCTTTCAAAATCCATTTGAATCTATTTTTATGAATCATGATCTATTATTTTTTTTCATGAATCATAGCGAAGATTAGCCTTGCGAATTCTTTCGCAAGATTGTAGCACAGGTCCTGCATAGAGGAACTGGAGTACATGGGCTCTATTCCATACGAAAAAAAGGAATAGATTGAGTCCTCAACAACTTGAGAGATTGGTTTATTGCCATTGTAACCTCAAGTTGTTAGAGACTAAAGGGATCAACATAGCCCCACTACAGGTAAGTTCTAAATTTGAAGTTTCATGAAAGCTTAAAGCTATTTACTAGAGTCTAGACTGAATTTTGATTAAAAAACTGAATTTTGCAGGTAAATGTTGATCTAGTTGATATCGGTAAAGTCAAAGATATTCCTCAAATTCCTGAGGAAGAGAGGGATATCTTTGCTATGCTTGCAGAGGAGTCTCAGAGATTTGTACGACAGACTCGTAGCCGCACTCGAAGGGGTAGGTAAATTGTAAATTTATAATACTATTTAGTATTACGTAACATGTTACACAAGTATGTCCATTGCTACGATTTTCTCGCATATATATGCATTGTTTATGTAGGTGATCCATCATTACCATCCACTAGCCGGCACACACAGAAGTTTGTTTCAAGAAGGGGTGGACGAGGTCGTGGAAGGGGTGGTGGATCCTCTACCACTCAGAGAGATCATCCAGTTGTTCGAGAGGATTGGGAGCAGGATTCAGCCTCATCTTCTAGGGGAGATGATGACTTGGGACGAGAGATTGCTGAGATTGCAGCTACATTTGGACATACAGACTCAGATAGTACATCTTCGTGGGCTAGCACATTTGATGATGAGCCCATAGATGATGTCTCTACCGAGGACATTGCAGAGTCATCTTAGACTTGTGACTTGTCACTTTAGTTTGTATAGCTATTGGCATGCTTCATATATTTTGGACATAGTGTGATAGTGATCAGTTGGATCATGGATGTATCTTGTTGGATTTAGACTTATGATATGGTTTTACCATTTTTGTATGAGACTTGAGTCATGACTCATGAGTTCTGACATTCACGGTTCATCATTGATATATACATTCTACTCTAGCATTATCTTCTAAGTTCTATAAGGTTATAGATTAAGTTTTTTATGTGTTTTCACCAATAGATATGTAAATGAATACTAGACATGCATTATTCATGGTTTTTTTGAAAAAAAAAAATTAATGTTGCGACCAAATATAATACTCGTTTTTTATTTTCATTTTTTTAGTACCCTACGTACTAAACGTTTTAAAACCCGTTTTTAAAACTCACTTTGAACTATGAATGCAGAAACTGGTAACAGATTCTTCTTGATCCCTGGCACATATAAAGCATCTCACAAAGTGAAAGAACTACCATCAGCAGTAGTTAGAATGATCTTACCAACTCTCATAACAGGATAAGAGGAGTTGTTGGCGCATGTGACAGTATTCCCTGTAGGGGAAGGCTCGAGTGAAGAGAAGAAACTGTGCTGCGAGGTAATTTGTTTGGTCGCCCCACTGTGAAAGTACCAAACATCTGAGTCCACTGCAGACATGCATTGCTCATGAGAAGATGGGTCAAAACTGCAAACAGTAGTAAACGCCCATTCTTCTTCCTGCACAAGATTAGCAGACTCTGTTTTTGGTGTAGAGGCTTCTGCAACAACCATTCCAGCCTCCTTTTTCTTTGCCTCTTTTGCAGCCAGTTTTGGGCAGTTCTTTATGATATGATCATTCCCTTTACAGTACTTGCAAAACAATTTTTGCTTTTCTGATTTCTTCTCATCTTTATCCTGGTTCTTCGAATGTGAAGCATTTGCAGATTTTTGCTTACTAGTAGAAGAGCTCCATTTTCCTTTGCCCTTCTGACTAGCCAGGAAAGCTTGATCTGAAACACGCATAATGGACCTGTTCTGCTTGACTGATCTTCCTGCAACAGAACAGAGACTAACTCCTCAAATGATAAGGCATTCGGATTTCCTTTCATCATCAACCGAAGAGTAGAAGCAAAACTCTAATATGAATCAGGAAGACCATTCAGAACGGTCTGCACAAGTGAGCTATCTGGTTTAACCTCATCAGCAAAAATCAATTGTTCCTTCAAAAATCAATTTTACTAGTAGAAGAGCTCCATTTTCCTTTGCCCTTCTGACTAGCCAGGAAAGCTTGATCTGCAACACGCATAATGGACCTGTTCCTTCAAATGTTCTATCTTCGTTAGGAAACTGTCCATAGAATCACCTTCATTCATGTGCTCACTCTCCAACTGTTGTCGGAGGTAAGCAACACGAGCCTCATTCCTAGCTTGGTACAATGTGGTAAGTGTATCCCAAGCATCCCTAGCTGTTCTGAAAGAGCGAATATGAGGAATAATGGCACGTTTGACAGACAAAGCTATCAATGCATGTGCCTGGGAATCTCTGCCATCCCAACGAATCTTCTCTACAGTAGGTGCAGTAGAAACAACAGCACGAACAGGAATCTGCACAATATCATCTTCGAAACCATCTTCATCAGCTCCAGCACCTGTATTTGTCAGCACCTGTATTTGTCAGCACCTGTATTTGTCAGCACCTGTATTTGTCAGCACCTGTATTTGTAGTACCTGTTGTTACAGGTGTAACAGGACGTCTTTCAACACCCTGCACAATGTTCCACAATCCTTTTGCAACCAATACATGTCGCATCATATAAGCCCATAATGGGTAGTTGGTACCATCCAACTTATCCT
>CM035427.1:172483957-172488957 GCA_020310875.1 Ceratopteris richardii
TGTGGTCAACGGTAGAGTAATCTTGTCTGAAACCTGCCTGTCCTGGAGCCCTGATACCATTCCTCTCAGCGAGAGTACTCAATTCTGTCTCTAGTACCGCCCCATATAACTTGGCCAATATAGGCCCGATCATGATCGTCGGGTATGTAGCTGGATCCATGGTATCACCTGACTTATGAATGGGCACTATGGTGTGCTCAGTCCATGAGTCAGGGAACCCTTCAACCAAAGCACGGTTGAAGAGGTGGGCGATGAGCGGTGCAAGAGTCGTGCCTCCATAGATGAGGTGCTGTGCCTGTAAGCCGAAATGGTCATGTGCCCTGCCATGCTGTAGACGGGCAATAGCGCGTCGCACCATAGTGGCTGTGAAGAAGTCAGAGGTAGTGGGACGTGAGCTCTGCGGCCTGGGAATGGGGGGCTGGTCTGGGATCTCGTATACGCCCCATGCATAGCTATGCCAAGTACTCGAGTCTCGGATGGGTGTCTGCTGTCTCCTCTCTCTGAAGTGTCGCCACGCCACTACAGTGTCTCGACTCATGAGCAAATGGTAAATATCCCAGTACTGTCTCTCCTCCCATTCTCGCCATTTGCGGCGAGTAAGGATCTGCATGTGACGCTGTGCCTGTGCATGTGTAATGTCCCCTCGATGCTCTAATATCCGTAGGTGTTTCCGTAGCTCACGACACTCTGCATCATACCAGCGGTTTTGGGGCATGGATCCTCTGCGAGGGGGGTGTACATATGTGCGATGTGGGAAGCTTAGGAGAGCTGAATCCTGTAGGATGGTGGTGATCTGTGATGTAAGTGTGTCTAAGGGTGAGAGTGGATCGAGTGAGAGTAGGCGGGTGTGTAAATGGTGTGCATAAATATGTGAGAGTTCGTGTGTGAAGTGTATCGTGGTGTGTGTCTCAGTGGATGAGGGAGGGTCTAATGGAATAGGAGATGAAAGTGTGAATGTGATAAATGTATGGTCAGCCCCAAGTGGGTGTCATCCAATACTAAGTGAGGGGATGAGTGAGGCTCCAGAGATGGTGCCCAAAATGTAGTCGACTGTGCTCTCGCCTCCCCCGTGGGGGAAGCAAGTAAGTCCGCTTGAACCTGGCCAACGGTGCATCCCGTTATATATAACGAGATGGTGTCTGCTGCCCAACTCAAGCATGTGTCTGCCATATCCAGTGGCATCCTGGCCCACATCGGCTGACACTCTACTGGTGCTCATCTCCTCTGGATCATTGCTCCTCATAATCTGTGGAAGGTCCATGTCATACGGCTCTCACTGACGTGACTGGGTGCGGCCATTGAAGTCCCCCATAAGGAAGACCTCACCAAGGGTGCTGTAATGTAGAATCTGATCTGATAATGCTATGTATGGTGAGTCCCTGTCCCGAGTCGATCCCCCAGGGTCCAGTCCTGCATATCTCGATCCACCTGGTGGAAAGTAGCATATGGCAATGTAAACCCAACTCTCTGGGGCTATCTCCATGCGGACCCACATGTATCGTGCTTCCTCATCTCTTCCTATGATATGGATCCGTCCCTGTATCTCCTGTCTAAATATGATGGCTACTCCCGATCCTCGTGCTGTGCTCTGTCTCGTCGTGTTTCTGAATGTAGATTCCCAGTGAAAGTCGGCAATACGAGGTAGGCCTCGTTCTGGGCTCTCATCGGTCTCTGTGATGCAAGCAAAGTCATGGGTGTCTAAGATCTCTTCCAATCGGTCTGGCCGTGTCCAAAGTGCTCCGTTGCAGTTCCATACAGCTCCTCTAAGTGGTGACTCCTGGTATGGTGTTGCCTCATAGGCCGCGTATCCCTATTTGATAGGGCGTCCATCGATGAAGACTTTACCGTCACGGTAAAAAGCCTTCCTCCCCTCTTGTCTCGCCTGGAGAATCTGTGGCATACATGTCCGACGGTGCTCTATCTGCATCCTCGTGAGATCCTCATCCATATATAAAGCTCTCCCGGGTAGTCCTCGTAGTACTGATCGTCGTCGGAAGAAGGCAGTGCGTGTATCTTCCGAGCTCATACGGAGTATGAGTGCTCGTGGACGGGACGTGTCTCTACCAACCCTCCATGCCTCTGTGAAAGGCATAGTCTCATATCCAAAGCGGTGGCACAGATCAGTGCCATCTTCCTCTGGTGATGTCCCCTCTGGCAATCCTGTAATCGGCGTGTGTGTCGAAGCCTCTCTTCTTCGAGGGTGTCTTGGACTCTAGTGATCTCTTCCTTTCGTGCTTGCTCATTGACTTCTTTCTTGACCTTTTTGTGGACCACCTCGACCCATGTATCCCGAGTGGATTCCATTTCGGATTTGATCTCTTTTTTGAGTTCTTCTTTGAGTTCTTCAACTTGAGAAATCTCTCCATCTTCTTTAACTCTAGCGACCTTCAAATGGGCAATTTCTTCTTGAAGGGGATGCATTTCAACTTTCAATTCATCTCGCTCCTCTCTGATGTCTTTGATTTGGTCTTCCAAAGATTTAATCTTCTCCAATGCTCTTCTCATTTCTTGGTTTAGTGCTTTGTCTGCCTCCTTTTTTACTTCTCTGATAGCTTTGCTCATCATCTCTTCCACATCCTTCTTCTCCAGTCTTGCCATCTTTAAAAGAGATGAGAAGAGAGAGAGAGAGAGAGAGAGGGGGGGGGGGGAAAGAGGATTGGGGTTAGGGTTAGGGTTAGGGCTCTTTGCACTTAGGGTTAGGGTTTTGATATTTAGGAAGGTTGGTTTTTGCTAAGGATTCAGGTTAGGGTTTCGAAAGCAAAAAATGTTTCTCATCTTTACGAAACCCTAGCAGCAGCAGCGGCAGAGAAAGGTGGGGTTTTCCGGGCAGCACCGTCAGGGCGGGCAGGGCTGGTGGCGGGCGCAGCGGGCTGGGAGGGTGGCGGGGGGCAGCGCGCATGGCGGGAGGGCGGGGCAGCCGCGGGCAGGGCGGGGCGGGGCAGCAGAGAGAGAGAGAGAGAGAGAGAGAGAGAGAGAGAGAGAGAGAGAGAGAGAGAGAGAGAGAGAGAGAGAGAGAGAGAGAGAGAGAGAGAGAGAGAGAGAGAGAGAGAGAGAGAGAGAGAGAGAGAGAGAGAGAGAGAGAGAGAGATAGAGAGAGAGAGAGAGAGAGAGAGAGAGATTCATTCAAGCAAGGGAAAATTAAACTTATTTCCAAGGTGGAGATCCCTAAACGGATCGGAGATTGGAGACCAATTTCAATGATGAATATTATCTACAAAGTATTTGCTAAAATTTTTGCTCTTAGGCTGAAGCCTCTCATCCACAAACTAGTCCACTCTTCCGAGATTGGCTTTATTCACAAGAGGTCGATTTATGATAACATCCTTATCACTCAAATTTTGATGGAACATGCTTCGACTTCTGGTCAGGAGGTGGTGGGTATGCAAATTGATTTTGAGAAGGCGTTCGATTGTGTGTGGTGGGATTTCATTGCCGTGACGCTTAAGAAACTGGGATTCTGGCGTAAATTCTGTCGTCTTATTTATTTGGTATCTCAAGGCAATACTTCCCTAGTAGAAATTAATGGAAGGCTTTGTGCACCCTTTCCGGTCCAGCGGTCAGTGCGCCAGGGCTGTCCTCTGAGCCTCTTTTTTATGCAATGGCCTCCACACCGATGTTTTATCTCTTGCAAGCTAAGATGGAATCAGGATGTATTCATGGCATTTCTCTGCATGGAATTCACCACATTGCAGTCGGGTTTGGAGATGATACTTTTCTCTTTGCAAAGGCATCTGAGGAAAATATTCAACATATACTTGCCTCACTGACTCCTTTCTCGCAGGCATATGCATTGAATATCAATAGGGAGAAATCGGCCCTCATTAATATCTCTGCATGGCACTTTCATTTTTCCTCTTGGCAGGGATGTAAAATCGATTGCGGCACCATTTTCCGACATCTGGGTTATCCGTTGGGTATTAATGTTCCGATCAAGGATCAGATACAGTGGGTGTTATGCAGAGTCAAGAGCAAATTGAATTTGTGGCACGCTGCGCAATGGCCACTCCATATGAGGATAAGGATATTACAATCTTTTTTGCAGCCCTATATCATGTATTACATATTGTTGTTAGATTGGAAGAAATCCCATTTCTATGCCTTTGACTATTTAATCAAAAATTTCCTATGGAATAAAGCACACAATCGTGCTATAGTCTCCTCATCATGGGACTTTATTTGTCAACCTAAAAGCAAGGGAGGTCTGGGTATTCTGCATCTTCACTTCCATATGATGGCTAGACGGGAAGCTTTCATCATGCGTATCACTTCTTTTTTTAAACCTATTTGGACAAATGTCTTCTGGAAGATCATGGACAATGCAGAAGTGTACTATAAGCGCAGCTGGAAATTGAATACATGGAATAAGTTCTTCTCTCACGCCTCGATACAAACTTCTTCCGCTACACTCTCTATGCTCATTAGAAGTTTTAAGCACACTGCTTCTCTCCTTAAATGGAATGGGCGGCAGCGTTACTTAGGAAACTCTTTCGCCTCATTATCTCCATATTGTTCTTTCTTAACGAATCTGCCCCTGGCCTTTTCTCTGGGTGCAGCAGCGCGACATTTCAATAATAAAGGAATTGACAGTATTGCAAAGTGCTACGATTCCAACTGGGAATTTTTGTCTTTCCCTACCGTTCGCAGAATGTTTGCAGTGGGGCCGGCCTATAGATCTAAGTGGATTCAGTTAGTTCTTTTTTTGCAGCAATTTCAAATTCCTCTATCGATAGATGCGTCTCACCCCTAGCGTGATTGGCTTTTGCTAAGCATACACGATGTTGGAACGGCGCAGCTAGAACATATTATTTCTCTCTTGTTGATCTCATGGACATTACTTCCCAATGCAATCTCATATGGAAAATGGACAAAACGCAAGCTTGGTGGTATGCAAGATTTTCATCTATTTGGGACTCTTGTCTTACTTTCAAGATGAAAGTTTTTATGTGGAGGATTGCGGTGGGGCATTTCATGCTCGTGGCATTTCTTTCCAAACATGGTAT
>CM035427.1:172521449-172838949 GCA_020310875.1 Ceratopteris richardii
GGCCTGATTCTAACGAAACTTAAAAAAGTTGCAAACGGACTGAAAATACTCTAAAATTGACTTTGAAGTGAAAATGTATGTTGAAAATCACTTCTCCATTGATTCACTAAAGTTTGATTTAGACAACACCTTCCACTTATGCTTGTAACAAGGGAACAAGGAGAGGCATCGAACAAGCTTGAGGAGACACGTCACTTACATTATTCCTTATGATTTGAGATCATGCAAACACTTAGAAAATGGTAGTGAGAATTTTGAGTCAAAGCAATGCATGAAGCTCGTAACGAAGAAAAATGAGTCAAGAGGATGCACTAAGCTAGGAGGAGACATGAGAATCAACACTAAGATCATCAGCAGGGTAGCAAGAAGACATGAAACTAAAGATATTTATTATTCAACAAGAGGAACTTGAAGTCTTAGACACCCACACACACTCACAACTCAATGTGCTGTTTTATGTGTGTTTACAAAGAAGCATTTCGTGCTTTGTCGGTTTAAAATAGAGCAGAAAAATGGATAAAATTTGTGCCAATGTTTGAAATGAGAATTGGATGGGATGACCATTGTGTGTGGAAGAGTTGTCAAAAAAAGATCACCAAAACAAACATAGATCTAACTTGTATCACCATGTAAATAGTAGATTTTTCACCAAGAACAGCCAAAACCTGCATACACGTGGAATGAAGAGCATCAACCTCCATGTACCGCCACAAAGTAGACCACTAACAATGGTGAAAATGGTGATGAAGAATCTTCATGCTTGAGGTGCAGCACCATGCCATAAAACCCTGTGAACACCACTAGACATGCTTTTTTATCATGTAGAGAGTGCAGAAATCTAGACAAAAAGAGACTAAAAAACGAACAGTGAGCTCACCATACATGAGAAAGACTCACAGAATGGATTACAAAGAGCTCATTGAGAATTGTGCAACATAGAAAGGCCTAATAAACTGTACAAAAGGGGGAAGGTCTCATTATATAGGATTTGGAAAAGGCTCTTCTATGCACAATGTTGGATAAATGGCTAAAATTGAAACGTAACTGCTTCTGGGAAAAACATAGATCCGAAACGAGTTAGGTTAAGCTTCAAAACTGCATGGTGATTTCATAAAAGGAAAAGAGGCAAAGCATTTGCTGCAGCCTGCACATAGGAGCTCTCAGGAAGATTTAACTGAGATGAACTAGTCTAAATTTGAAACGAAATAGGTGTTTTGATTGTGAAAGAAATAATAATTTCGAGAATGAATATCATCCAGATGATTCACCTGGTTCAGATATGAGAACTTCCCAGTGAGATGTTTGGACATAGGAAAACCTGACAAATAATGTAGTCTCGGAAATGGAATGATTATCAATTCATGCAATGACCTTGTTTTGATAATTTGAATCTTTGTTATTTGCATAAGGGCTTATAATAACAAGCAAGCATGAAATGATAAGCTCTCTATGTTTTTACCATCAGTACTTTTAGGAACTTGTAAATGGAAGCAAGGCACCCCAATGCAATGCAGTCTCTTTCCATGGGCATTGAATGACTATAGTGCCAGTCAGAATAATCCCTTGTCTTTTGATGGTGGTTCAGAATCTTTGTGATGCCATCTAACTCGTCTTCTCTTTTGGTGGAGCTTCAGATTCTTTGTAACACCATCTGACTCAGTGGCCATCATTGCTGCCAATGCAGTGGGTGCAATCCCATATTTTAAAACAGGCCTAAAGGGTGTTGCAAGGTGTGGGCTGATTTTTCGGAGGAACATTTTGTTGTAGCTCTGAGAAATTATTGATCAACTAACTATGTGCTGATCAGGAGTATGCCGACCTCAGCTGCATTGGATGTGGTTGCAAAAGCTCTCAAACTAAAACTTTTTGAGGTAAATTCAATTATGTGGGTCTCATCTATGTGATTGAGGTGAGGTGTTTCTATGGATACCGGATATCACCTATATGTACATGAATGCATAGAGTTAATGTGGTATGTACAGGTTCCGACTGGTTGGAAGTTCTTTGGAAACCTAATGGATGCAGGGATGTGTTCTATCTGTGGAGAGGAGAGCTTTGGAACAGGTCTATGGATCTTAATACGCAATCTGCTGCTAGAGAGCTTGTAATTACCTTATCTGGCTCACAATGCTGCCTATCAGGATCTGATCATATAAGGGAGAAGGATGGAATATGGGCAGTATTGGCATGGCTATCGATTCTCGCACACAAGAACAGAGGAGTTCCTCGTGGTGGCAAATTGGTGACAGTGCAAGACATCGTACGTCAGCATTGGTCAACTTTTGGACGTCACTTTTACACTCGTTATGATTATGAGGTAAGTTTACAGGTCAGATTGCCTTAATTTCAATCAGAATCGAGGAAACTGAATGGACAATTTAATGATGGTAGAATGTAGATGCTGGTGCTGCAAGAAACCTTATGGCGCATTTAGTGAATTTGCAGTCTTCCCTTTCAGATATAAACAGGTTGATTAAACAGATGCTCTTTTGTTCACTCCTTCACTTCTATTTCATTAACTGAATGTTGTTCTTGAAACGATCTATTCTTTGACCAGTATGATTAAGGAGGCAAAGCTAAATGTTGCTCGTGTGATTAGAGGAGATGAATTTGAATACAAGGACCCGATTGATGGATCTGTGTCTAAACATCAGGGTATCCGTTTCTTATTTGAAGATGGATCTCGTTTGGTAAGCGCAGGAAACGACATCCATAATACAATGAATGGTCAAGTGAAGTAATTAGTTACATGACGTTATCAGCGCTAGCCATTCAACTTTTTAAATGCAACACTTTAATCTCAAGCTACAGCTATTGAACTAGTAGAAAATGCATAAATTGATTTAATAATGTCATCCCACTGGACAAGGTATTCCGACCGTCTGGAACGGGTTCTGAGGGGGCAACAATTCGGCTCTACATCGAGCAATATCAGTCAGATCCTTCGAAGATTGGAGTAGAGTCTCAAGTTGCTCTTGCTCCTCTTGTAAGATTCCTTTTTTTCACCTTCTTGCACAAAAATCATCTATCCATCTGTTCTTCTTCTTCTTAAAAAGAAAAAAGGCGTCTCGAATGAGGCAAGTATGCAGTGCATATGGCTTAAATTATTTTGCAGGTATAACAATATTTTCTATGAATACACAGGTTGAATTCGCTCTGAAACTTTCAAAGCTGGAGGCATTTACTGGACGAGCTAGCCCAACCGTCATCACCTAAATCTGTGTATTCAGCTAACAAGATAAAGATGATACTTACATACCATTCATTTCCTCATTAACATGCAAATTAGCAATCATTGCAATTGGTTATCTATTCAAGATGCATTCAACAATTCAGTTATTAAGTAAATTCTCGATTCACACGATTTGTATTTTATTTGCGACTGTAACCTTATTATCCGGATTCATCTATCAACAATCTACCTACATACACGAATGGGATCAAATATTGGGCATAGATTTTGAAATAGGTAAATCATGTCACCTTTTTTAGGAAACGTGGATGTCGTTTCATCTTAGGACTTCTTTTGGATGCGAGAAAGCTATAGTTAGTGCTAGATACATGTACTTACGATCGGAAGTATCTACTAAATTCTCAATCAACTCAAGTTTCAACGGTTGAGGAGATAAATTGAAGGAGTTTGTTTGCTAGCAAAGATGTTGCAAACGGCTCCTCTAGACGTATTCTCAATGGTGATCCTAAAGTCTTGCATAGTCCCAATTATCATGTATGTTATGGTGAAAATGGTTGCGCATGATTCTGAAGGAGATGCTAATCTAAGGTCTAGTGGTTATTAGAATAAGGATGATGTGTAGGAAATTGCTGAAATTGACCATGGTGGAAAGGTCTCTTCTTCACTAGGAGTTGATCACCTATCCCTAGGCTTCCTCCTTTGGGATAAAATTAGTTAAATTATATGGAATATACATATAAAAGAATTCCAACCTTTTTTTGGATAATTTGATTGAAAATTACATTGATTATATATTTAATAAGTGGACTCGGATGATAAAACCCAATTCTAGATGAAAAGATATATCTTAAAATCCAATTTTATGTCAATCATTCATCATGCTTATTCAAATGGTAAAAGAGGCATATCTTTATGTTCTAAGATCCCTATAGTGAGGGTGAATTTCAATTATGCACACATTAAGTCAAATTGGTTGATGATGGAGTGCATGCTATTTTTGACCAAGGTGGATGGACTCAGCATACATTCTCACTTTGCACTTTGCCTGAGGGGCTTATTATATCTTCTTGCATGCAATGATTTTATGCTTTGTCTTTATCTAGGTCTACCTAAGATGTTGATAAATTTTAACTTGTGATCAAGTCAAAGATGATTTTTATATGTTTCCCAAGGTGAAATTGTAAATGATTTTGTGGGGGGACATGTGTGCTATGAAGTGGGCTTGATTAGTGGCTCCTAACACTAGGATTACACCATTATGATTCATACAAAAGCCAAATTAATAGCATGCAAAATATAAGAGAGAAATAACTCTAATGATTCATAAATGATTCAAGTTACCAAGGTGTAGATCCAGGGAAGAAGGGATACCAATATGCCACAAAAAGGGCGAATGATGGATATCTCTCTTTTGATGCAAGAACCACAATATTATAAAGCATTTTGAGAATACCATATTTTGCAAGGTTTGGTATAAAAGAATGTTATCAAAATATGGAACATGGAAAAAAAAGAAGAAATGAATGATAATCAATTGATTGCAAGGCCTCTATTGGAGACATAAGCAGCATCTTAAATATCAAGGACTAAATTCTCGAAGAATTGAAGCAAGATTAGGCTATTGTCTCCACCAAGATGATCATGCTCCATAATGTTATGAGAAAGGAGTGTTGCAAATTTTTGAAGAGTTATGTTCTCTCTCAAGCTATTGTGGTTGCTCTCTTTGTACCTATCATCCACAAGTGTTATCCATACTTTATTGAATAGGTCATAGTGGGAGAGGCACATATCTTCATTGAAGCCCATGCTAATCCATCCTCTAACATGATGTCTAGCTTTTGTTTCCAAAGGTCATGATGTTTTCAAAATAATTAAGTACGAGTGAGTCAACTGAAAAGCTCCATTAAGGAAGTGATATTTATTACGATAGGCAGATTTTCCTAGTGCGAATGTGGAGTTTATCAAAATTAGATTCGATAGGTTGGACCCTAGAGAGACATGGAAATAAACTATGTGCCTACATGTGAACCACACAAATATGAGTTGGAGTACATTCCTTACCTATTCATTGTACATCTTTTGAAAAAAACAAAAAGCATCTAGAGGTACTTGCCAAAAAAAGGCTTCTCCATCCGGAAGTGGAGAGCAAGATTGGTCACATAGGAGAAGGAATAAAAGACACAAGGTATGAAACCCATGTTGAGAACAAATTAGTCTTTTTTGTCTCTCTTCTTCTTTCCTTTATCCTTTTTTGACCATTCTCTCTCTCTCTCTTCTCTCTCTCTCAGCGTAAGAGTAGGATTAAAGACACAAAAGTTTGTTCATCATAAATTGAGATTATAATGGAAGTTAGATGTATAATGAATGTGTAAACTTAAGAGTATCTGCATTCATTAAAAGAAACAAAGAGTATGTCATGCAAAAATGAAGAAAACTAGTGATGAATGAAATCTTTGGCTATTTATGATAAACGTTTGAAATTCCTAGAAAAGAAAGCTTGCAATTCAATATGGTTCTCCAATGAAAGAGGGTTTAGATTGAGTCTCTAATGGAACTAAATATAATGGAGATTGTTGCTAGCAAAAGTTATTGGTGCGTGTGTAATGGTCTCGATAGAAAAAAAGCTCTTCTTTTGAAAGTTATAAAGTTGATAATCTTATAAGCGATTATAGTTTTTCACACATTTCTCTAAGTCTTTGGTTAGCTCAAACATATGATCCTTCTATTGTTTGTTCTCAAAATTCATATTTTGAATGATACCCTCGTGGATGCTAAGTTTGTTTGGCTTTCAAGCATGTTGAAAAATACCCCCTTGCAGTAGCGAAAATCATATGCAATGATGCATCGAGATGAACTCAAGGAGTGGAGATCATATGCCTATAGTGCATTGATAATGTTGTTTTACGAGGCTAAGAAGGGGTGGGGTGATAAACAATAAATGAAAGGTTTTAAGCTTGAGGCATAGAGAAATGTGGCTGAGCAAGGAGTGATGGAAGAAGGAAGTTGGTTCAAAAAGTTGCGTATTAGGAGGAGGCCATTGGATCTTGTATTAAGTTGGGTAGGACAAGGATGAATGGAAAGATGGTGGATTAGGGCATAAAACTCCAATAGGAGAAGGATGAGTAGATAAAGAGGGACCAAGAAGCATGAGAGCAAGGAGATGGTGCGAAGGCTTGGAGGTGGATGATGTTTCATCATGATAATGATGCAATCTTTTAGAGTATCCATGATCATTCAATGATAATCATAAAAAAAGAATTTTCCAAAAAGAATTAAGGCACATGCACCCATTGACATTGAGGAGATCTAGTATAGATGTATGGAGGATGCAAGAGAGGATGAAAAGAATGGACTTGAGAAGCTACTAGATCCAAATGATTATGGGAAAGATATAAACATAAAAATCTCAGGCACTCAAAACTGACATAAGCCGTTTAGCAATTAAATGACATGTAAAGAGAAGGCCTTTTAGTGTGCAAATTAGTATAAGGGGCCTCAAGAATTTATGTCTTCAATATGGATCTCATTGGTGGGGTTCCATAAGATGAAATGAAGTCTTGTCTTATTTAGGAGTTTTGCACATATAAACTCATGGTACTAGAGAAAACATACTTTTTCAAATAGAGATTTTGTATCTTTGAGAATGTTAAGGAGATAGAAGAGAGAAGCAAGAATCTTGTAAGCACAAGAACTTACACTTAAGAAATAGTAAGAACGTGGAGATGGAGGAAAAAACAATCTTATTATTATTGGAATGATAATAAAGTAAATTAATTTGAAATATCCTTAAAAATCATATTTTGAGCTTGAAATTTAGAAAGCTATATGGTAATGTAGATAGAGATTTTTTGAGATAAGGGATATATTTGATGCATTCAACGAGGAGGGAGGGGATAGTGTCGCCACTTAGAACCTTGCATAAGCTCTCAAAAGAGGATATGATATCATCTCTAGTGATTTATGTGGCCAAGTTGTAGCCAATGCAAGTTTGCCTCATGTAGGTAATCTCTTGAAAAGGATATGCTAACATGTTGAAGGGCATCCAAGATGAGAATCCTATTGAAATGAGGTCCGAGAGGAGAAAATGCCAAAAGTTCATGCTAGCATACTAAGCGGTGAATAAAGATGATATGTCAAAAGAAAGATTAGATTCCAAATGAAAAACGAGGAGAAACGACCAAAAGCTCATGCTAACCTACTAAGGAGTAAGTAAAGATGATGTGCACAAGTCCAAATGAAAAACGAGGATGGAAGATGGTGGCATAGAAGAGGAAGGTAGAGTAAAGGATGCACATTGAATGGATTTCTCCCATTGTAGGATTACCCAAGAGAAATGAAAGCTTTAGGGCCTTTATCAATTTAAAGAGTTTCAACGCAACCAGTATTTGTGATAACTATGAACTCCCAATTATACACCATCTCTTGGAGAGTGGTAGGAAAGGAAGTCTATAGCTTCCTTGATGAGTTTTCATGTTATTATTAGGTAGCCATTGCTTTTAAGGATTAGTGCGAAAACTACTTTTCCCATAGAATGGGGCATATATGCTTTTCCTAGAATAATGCCTTTTGGGCTTACAAACACTCTAGAAAACTTTCAAGAAACTCATTTGACATGTATTTAAAGAGTTTCTTAGGAAAGATATGGAAGTCTATGTTGATTGTCTATGCACCTTTTCAAAGAAGAGACAGGTCCACTATCTTGAACTTGAATGAATATTTGATTCCATGTACACATATTCTTTCAATCATCAAGTAGGTTGTGTATTGGCACAACCCATTGAAGATGGAAGACTAGATGTATCAATAGCCTATTGGGTGTGTGTAGAAGTGCGAGAGACACACGATAAGCACACACAAGGAGCAAAAACGAAGCAAGACACACAAAGAAGATGGATGGTTGGAATATCTCTCTTTATTGATGATGAACTAAATTGAAGTAAGAGCTGAATAATATCCCTAAGTAGAAAGTACCACCACATATGAGTGAATCATGTATGTGGTAACATGGAGAAAAAACCTCTAGCCAACACTAGAGTAAAAAGTGCCCATGTATAGGGAAAAGGTTCACATCAAAGCTACTCGAGGAACACATGAGTGTAACAAACCCGCTTGGATCGAATGATGTGAACACATCTAGGGAGTGAAAGATCAGCCCCCACAAGGTAATAAGCCTAAAGCTTTGTGAAAAGCTTCAAACTTTTCTCGTGGAAGAGCTTTGGTGAATATGTTTGCTACATTATCTTGTTTTGGCACATATACCAAATCAATGTCTCCTGCATGAAGGCCATCTCTCGCATAATGATAATGCACCTCAATATGTTTGGTCCATGCATGAAACACTCGGTTTCGTGTAACAACCAAATCAGTCTGGCTATCAGTGAGAATGTATAGCAACATCAATCTCCATGCAAAGGTCCATCAGTAGGCATCTCAACCATATACACTCCATTGTAGCTGTGAAAACTGCCCTATACTCAGCTTCACAACTCGATGTTGCTACTGTAGGTTGCTTCTTACTCAACTAAGATATGCATGAGTCTCCAAGGAAAAAGCAATTACCACTAGTGTACACGCGAGTATCATAACAACTAGCCCAAATCACTATCTCTAAAAGCATGCAAACATGGCTAAATATCTTTGCCATTAAGGAGACTTAAGCTCAAAGTGCCTTTGAGATATCTAAACACATGTTTTACCGCTTGCCAATGCTTAATGTCAGGGCTATGCATGAATCGACTCAACTAGGAAACTGCATACTGTATATTCGGCCTTCTATTGTATGCATATATAAGACATCCTGCAACTTGCTGATAAAGAGAAGTGTCAAATGCATCACTGGAATCTTCAACTAAGAATCTAAACGTTGTCTCAACTGGTGTGGAAACTGGCTTGCAAGTCTCAAAGTCAAAACACTGAAGTATTTTTTTCAACATACTTTGCTGATGCATAACAATTCCCCCCTCAATGGATACAAACTGGATGCCAAGATAGTAGCTCAAAAGATCAAGATAAGTGATATCAAAAGTATGCTGCAAATCATCCATAAGAATGTCAAGTTTTGCATCACATGACCCAGGGAAGAGTATGTCATTGACATAAAGAAAAAACATTGTAAGATGAGTCCCATTTTTGCGTACATAGAGTGTGCTTTCAATTGGACTACATGTGAAACCAAGAACAATCAAGTGCTTATGGATTTTGTCATACCATGCACGTGGATCTTGCTTGAGACCGTACAAGGCTTTATGCAAGCAATAAACCATATGCTCTTTCCCTTTCATAGAAAATTCAGGAGGTTGCTTCACATAGAACTCTTCTTGCAAATCATCATTCAAGAAGGTTGTTTTTATGTCCAGCTGATGCACTTTCCAACCTCGATGGGCAGCCAATGCAACCACAGTACGAATGGTAGTCATGCGTGAAGTAGGTGCAAAAATTTTCTCATAATCAATGCCATATTGTTGTGCATATCCTTTGGCAACCAATCTAGCTTTGCATCAATCAATGCTACCATCAAACTTTCTCTTAATCTTGTAAACCCACTTTGTACCAATGACATTCTTTCTTTTTGGCAATTCACATAACTCCCAAGAACCATTCCTATGTATGGAATCTATTTCTGATTGCATAGCACTCATCCATTGTGGATCGCCACATGCATCTTCAAAAGAAAGTGGCTCTTCATTATATGTTGTTGCAATAAGAGAATAATCGACAAAATTACTTGATGTACCGTGAGAGTTTGATCTTGTTCTACCAAGTAAAGGTGCACTCAATTTGCCATCCTCCAAAATTTGTTCAACTACTTTGGCATAATTTGTGCACTCTTGATAGACATGTGTTCATTATGCAATACATCATCAACATGTACAACATGCATAGGCTGAATTTCGTGCTCATTTTTAGCCATACATTGACGAAAAAGTTCAGACATATGTGGCTAGAAATCTCGAGCAGTTTTGACATTTTTTTGGCTCAAAACGTTCAATCATGTTTGGCTGGAGATTCTTTGCATTTTCAGCTCTATTTTGTTGGAAGTTTTTAGCCCTTTGAGCCTCAGTTGGCTGGTCTACATAGGCATAGTCAAGTGCACCATTTTGGAACAAAGGCATGTGTAACAAACACATCTTGTGAGCTAACTGTTGGTTGTTTTTTGCATTCAAGTAGAGGGAAAATTGAATTTTCAGCAAATACCATATCTCGACTCATAATAATTCTATTCGTCAATGGATGGTACAAATGGTATCCGTTACTTTCAGCACTATAACCAACAAATATACATTTCTTTGCTTTGTTATCAAGTTTGTGACATTGTTGTGATAGCACAAGAGTATATGCCAAACAACCAAACACGCACATATGACTAACCATGGGCTTATGTCCATTCCAAGCCTCATAAGGAGTGATGAATCTCAATTCTTTTGTAGGGCAACGATTCAACACATAGTTTGCACACATGATTGGTTCCATCCAAAACTTATCATTAGGGGAAAAAATGAACTCTGCATGGGCCTTTTAGATTAGAGAGTGATTAGTGATGGACCAATCAGAAGAGGGTGGTGGCCACAGTCTAGTCTCTTAATCAACTAGGCTAGGTATAGGCTTCCCTTGGTTTGGGCCAGTCAAAACCACATAAACAGGCTAAAATTTGTGGTTTTGTTCCTCGAGTAGTTTTTGAGAGACATGGGATTCAAACACAACCCTTGGATGCCCTTCAAGATTCAATGGCTAAGATCATTTCTTGAGAAATGGGTCACTTTAAATTTTATCCCTTGGATTTTTGTTGCATCTAACGGATGTGGTTGATCCCCAACGAACAAGAGGCGCCTTAAAGATGGGCCATTGGATCTTGAAGGAACTCAATGGATGAGATTTGATCTTCACATGGATCACTAGCCATCCAATCTCCACCATCTATTATACAACGCATCGAAGGGACAACAAAGAATGCGGATCTGAAATTGTCGTCGTAGTCCTTGAACGAAATTTCACGTATTTGTCTTTTTGTGATAGTGTTTACTCCTATTTTGTCCTTTAGTGCCAGTGTGTTGGGTTTTAATCTTCACCATCCACAGGAAAATTCATCGGACGGCTTGGAACCCATGTGAGGAGCGAAATTTTCTTCTCTCTCCTACTCGCCACTGTTGCTATTTTGTCGTTTATTGCCAGACTGAGCTCTCTTCTTTTGTCTTTTTGTGCCCATGTTTTTGAAACGATCATGTCCATCCAATCATTGGATCGAACGGCTAGGAATGCACACGAATTCCCTCCTTCAGCATTCCTTTTTTTATTCTTTATTTTAGTCTACAATACCATTAGTGGTTTTTTCCAACCCCTTAATCCACTTGATTAGCCATTTTAATTCCTGAAAATTAGGAATCCTTACAAGGCCCATGCAGGGTTCACTTTTTCCCCTAATGTGAGGAGGGTGCTTTCCTTTAACCATACATCGTGCCATTTCAAGTAGAGTTTTATTTTTATGTCCTGCAACACCATTTTGCTAAGGTGTATATGGCACCGTACATAGATTCAAAAGCTTTTGTGAATAAAAATTTTCAGCCATAGTTAAAAATGCTTTGAAGCAAGGAAATACCTCATTCTTTGCTTTCATAGGATACATCCATGTATGGCGAGTAGCATCATCAATGAAGGTAACAAAATATAGATACTTCCCAAAAGATGGAGTCTTGATGGGACTACATACATCACTATGAACAAGCTTGCAGTTTTCGTGTAGTGTGTGTATGACCATCTTTTGGAAAAGAAGCACGATGCTTTTTCCAAGAATGCAACCTTCACATGCATGCTTTACTAATAACCATGTACTTCTTTTGCAAGTAAAGCAAACTATTGAAATTCAAGTGACTAAAACGAGCATGTTTCAGCCATGGAAGAAGTATGAGAAACCAAGGCATTCGAGACAGCCCTCTTGTATGCATCCATGTGATACAAACCATTACATAATGTACCGGACATCACAATAATATCTCCATTGCTGAAATCATGAACAATACACTTATCATCAAAAAAGTGTATATGAAGTCCAACTTTGGCAATCAAATGGAACTCAAATTAAGTTCTTCTTGATATCGAGTACATACAATACATTTTTCAAGAGAATCACACCTCCATTTGATGCCATAAGCTCAATTTCTCCTACTCCAATGATAGGATAAGAGGCATTGTTTGCACACACCACATGTCTCCCTTGGGTGCATCTTTCAAAGATGCAAAAAATCTTTTGCATGATGTTATGTGATTTGCAACACCACTATCAAAGAACCAATCCGAATCAGCCTCACTCACAACCATACATTTAGAATGCAAAGATGCATCATAATGACATATAACAACACATGCCCAAAAATCTTGAGCCATGTTAGCTTCATCATTCTTTGCATTGGCTAAATTTTCAGCAATAGGCATGCTGGATTCCTTCTTCTTTTCATTGCATTTAGCAAGCTTTCTACACTCATCAATAGTATGACCAACCTTTCAACAATATTTTCATCTCTTCTTGTTTTGCAAATCACTGTCATTAGAGGAATGAGTGGAAGAGGAAAGAAGATTTCCTAAAAATCAACTCACTATTGTTATTTGAATCCTTTTGCAACCAACCATGCTTTATACTTTGGAGAAACACTATCTGATGTGAATTTTAACTCAGATACCCATTTGCATGGTAAAGTTTTTCTACCCTTTGGCAAAGGTACCAAATCCTAAGTATCATATTTATGAATATATTGAGTTCACTCTTCATGACATGCTCCACTTGACAGAAACATTTTTATGACAAGAAGGCTCGCCAAAAATTGTCAACATGATAAAATCGAAACTCAAAAAATCTATAAGATGGATATGAGGCACGTGAAGGTGGACTCAATGATTGCTGATCATGAGCACTAGCAAACTCTTGTTGAACATTCTCATGAACATCCCTTTCGATCATATTCTTATGCATACTAGCAGGAGGAAGATCATCCTCAAATATGAATCTTCTCACTTCAATATCTTGTATAGGTTATTTATGCATCCTTATTTCATTGAAAATAACATCATTGCTTTTGATCATTGAACATGATTTTAGATCCCATAAACAAAATCCAAATTTCCTATCTCTTCCATATCCAAGTAAAATTCACTTTTTGAATTTGTAGTCCAAATTTTGACTCAAATTATTTGGAACATGGACACAAGCTCATAACCAAATCCTCTAAGATGATCACTATGTGATGTCTGCCCTGCCTATAAATGTTGTGCCACTTTCAAGCCTTTAGCCGTACGAGGCGATAGGTTAATCACATGAAGTACAATCAATATTGCTTCTTTCGAAAAAACTTTTGAAAGATTCGCATGATGCAACATAGAAACTACTCTATCTTGAATAGTTATATTCATCCTCTCAGCTACACCATTCTGTAATGGGATATAAGGAGATGTAAGCTCTCTCTATATTCCTCTATACTGATAAAAAATTCTTGAATTCATGATAGTTATACTCCCAACCATTATCTAAACATGAAGTGTTAAGCATAGTTCCCTTCTCAATCTCTGTTGAGGTAAGCCCATATTTAAAAGTAAGAAATACCTCATCCTTAGGCTTGATAGGATACACCCAGACTTTTCTAGCAACTTGATAGGATACATCTTCAAAAGAAAGTGGCTCTTCATTATATGTTGTTGCAATAAGAGAATAATCGACAAAATTACTTGGTGTACGGTGAGAGCTTGATCTTGTTCTACCAAGTAAAGGTGCACTCAATTTGCCATCCTAAAAAAATTGTTTCAGCTACTTTGGCATACTTTGTGCACTCTTGATAGACATGTGTTCATTATGCAATACATCATCAACATGTACATCATGCGTAGGCTGAATTTCATGCTCATTTTTAGCCATATATTGACGCAAAAGTTCAGCCATATGTGGCTAGAAGTTTCGAGCAGTTTTGACATTTTTTTGGCTCAAAATGTTCAATCATGTTTGGCTGGAGATTCTTTGCATTTTCAGCTCTATTTTGTTGGAAGTTTTTAACCCTTTGAGCCTTAGTTGGCTGGTCTACATAGGCATAGTCAAGCGCACCATTTTGGAACAAAGGCATGTGTAACAAACACATCTTGTGAGCTAACTGTTGGCTGTTTTTTGCATTCAAATAGAGGGAAAATTGAATTTTCAGCAAATACTATATCTCGACTCATAATAATTCTATTCATCAATGGATGGTACAAATGATATCCCTTAATTTCAACACTATACCCAACAAATATACATTTCTTTGCTTTGTTATCAAGTTTGTGACATTGTTGTGATAGCACAAGAGTATATGCCAAACAACCAAACACGCACATATGACTAACCATGGGCTTATGTCCATTCCAAGCCTCATAAGGAGTGATGAATCTCAATGCTTTTGTAGCGCAGTGATTCAACACATAGTTTGCACACATGGTTGGTTCCATCCAAAGCTTATCATTACAGGAAAAAATGAACCCTACATGGGCCTTTTAGATTAGAGAGTGATTAGTGATGGACCAATCAGAAGAGGGTGGTGGTCACAGTCTAGTCTCTTAATCAACTAGGCTAGGTATAGGCTTCCCTTCCCTTGGTTTGGGCCAGTCAAAACCACATAAACACGCTACAATTCATGGTTTTGTTCCTCAAGTAGTTTTTGAGAGACATGGGATTCAAACACAACCCTTGGATGCCCTTCAAGATTCAATGGCTAAGATCATTTCTTGAGAAATGGGTCACGTTAAATTTTATCCCTTGGATTTTTGTTGCATCTAACGGATGTGGTTGATCCCCAATGAACAAGAGGCGCCTTAAATATGGGCCATTGGATATTGAAGGAAATCAATGGATGAGATTTGATCTTCACATGGATCACTAGCCATCCAATCTCCACCATCTATTATACAACGCATCGAACGGATAACAAAGAATGCGGATCCAAAATCGCCATCACAGTCCTTGCACGAAATTTCACGTATTTGTCTTTTTGTGATAGTGTTTACTCCTATTTTGTCCTTTAGTGCCAGTGTGTTGGGTTTTAATCTTCACCATCCAAAGGAAAATCCATTGGACGGCTTGGAATCCATGCGAGGAGCGAAATTTTCTTCTCTCTCCTACTCGCCACTGTTGCTATTTGTTGTTTATTGCCAAATTGAGCGCTCTTCTTTTGTCTTTTTGTGCCTGTGTTTTTCAAATGATCATGGCCGTCCAATCATCGGATCGAACGGCTAGGAATGCACACAAATTTCCTCCTTCAGCATTTGTTTTTTTATACGTTCTTTTAGTCCACAATACCGCTAGTGGTTTTTTCCAACCCCTTAATCCACTTGATTAGCCATTTTAATTCCTGAAAATTAGGAATCCTTACAAGGCCCATGCAGGGTTCACTTTTTCCACAAATGTGAGGAGGGTGCCTTCATTTAACCATACATCATGCCATTTCAATTAGAGTTTTATTTTTATGTCCTGCAACACCATTTTGTTGAGGTGTATATGGCACCATACATAGATTCAAAAGCTTTTGTGAAGAAAAATTTTCAGCCATAGTTAAAAATGCTTTGAAGCAAGGAAATACCTCATTCTTTGCTTTCATAGGATACATCCATGTATGGCGAGTAGCATCATCAATGAAGGTAACAAAATATAGATACTTCCAAAAAGATGGAGTCTTGATGGGACCACATACATCACTATGAACAAGCTTGCAATTTTCGTGTAGTGTGTGTATGACCATCTTTTGGAAAAGAAGCACGATGCATTTTTCCAAGAATGCAACCTTCACATGCATGCTTTACTAATAACCATGTCCTTCTTTTGCAAGTAAAGCAAACTATTGAAATTCAAGTGACTAAAACGAGCATGTTTTAGCCATGGAAGAAGTATGAGAAACTAAGGCATTCGAGGCAGCCCTCTTGTATGCATCCATGTGATACAAACCTTTACATAATGTACCGGACATCACAATAATATCTCCATTGCTGAAATCATGAACCATACACTTATCATCAACAAAGTGTATATGAAGTCCAACTTTGGCAATCAATGGAACTCAAATTAATTTCTTCTTAATATCGAGTACATACAATACATTTTTCAAGAGAATCACACCTCCATTTGATGCCATAAGCTCAATTTCTCCTACTCCAATGATAGGATAAGAGGCATTGTTTGCACACACCACATGTCTCCCTTGGGTGCATCTGTCAAAGATGCAAAAAATCTTTTGCATGATGTTATGTGCTTGTTGGAGATAGATGTCTGTGGAAGCACGCAATCAGCACAAGGAAGAAGAAGAAGCTTGGAGCACAAACACACAATAGTGAGTGTATTACTAGAGAATGTACAAAGATAAGTAGCCCATTAGGGCAATAGGCATATATACAAGCGGGGGGAAAAAGACCTCCTAAAGAGGGAAAAAAGTGTCCCGGCGGTCCTAGTGTGTTCACACACATCATTACCTAAATATATCAACAAATCCCCCCTGGGAGTGATGCGGTGAACAAGGAGCTGGCACTCATGTATAAGGAAGTGCCAAGCTATGTGGAAATCACTCCACAAAAGGAAGTAAGCCCAAAGCTTTGCGGAAAGCTTCAAACTTCTCCCTAGGCAGAGCCTTCGTGAAAAGGTCTGCAATGTTTTCCTGCATGGGCACATATGCCAAGTTGATCTCCCGAGCAGAGAACCTCTCCCTGACATAGTGATAATGCACCTCAATGTGCTTAGTGCGAGCATGGAACACAGGGTTCCTCGCAATTGCCAATGCGCTCTGACTGTCAGTGAAGATGGTGGTGGCAGAAGAATGGCCAACACCCAAATCAGCTATAAGGCGTCTGAGCCACACACACTCAACAGTCGATGTGAAAGCTGCCCTATACTCAGCCTCACAACTGGAAGTGGCCATAGTAGGCTACTTCTTGCTCAACCAAGATATACATGAGCTACCAAGCATGAAGCAAAAACCACTGGTGGACACACGAGTGTCATAGCAACCAGCCCAATCTGAGTCAGAAAAAGCATGCAAATCTGGCGGTAGTGATCCCCCCTTGGGATAAAACAACCCAAGTAGCCGAGTACCACTCAAGTAGCAAAAGATGCGCTTAACAGCCTTCCAATGCGTGACTCCTGGGCAATGCATAAACCTGCTCATCTGTGAGACAGCAAACTGAATATCTGGCCAAGTAATGCATAAGTAAATCAAGCATCCAACAACTTGCTGATAGAGAACAGCATCAAATGCATCTCCAGCATCATGAAGACTCAATCGTAAACCTGTCTCCATAGGAGTGGCAATAGGCTTACAGTCTTTAAGGCCAAAATGTTGCAATAATGTGTCAATATATTTAGTTTGACACAAAGCCATTCCACCATCAACTTGCATAAACTGAATGCCCAAATAGTGATGCAAATGCCCCAAATCAGACATCTCAAATGAGGCATGCAAATCAGCCTTAAAATCAGCAATATGCGTCTCAATAGGACCAGTGAGCAACATGTCATCAACATAGACAACAATGATGAGAAGCACATTGTAGCTCAGTGATGAGTAGCACCTCCTTTAATGTCAATCCAGGAAGACGTGAGGATGGTATGATGACCTCGAGCAAGTGAAGGCACAAGTGCGTGAGTGAGAAGCACACTAAAATGCACACACATACACACACACGCGCACACACGGCAAGACAAAGAGTGAGAAGCAATGGAGTTCTTAGATTACTTTCAAAGAGCTCATACAAGTTCAAAACTATTACAAGCTAACCTCAAAAATGAGCTCTCTAGCTCTATTTATAGTTTTTGACTAGGTTTTGGCCTTGTCCAGACCTAGTGTCCGGCCTAGTTAAAAATTAGGTTCCAGGGCCTATTTGAGGGCTTAAACGAAGTCTAAAAAATACAAAAATTGACATGTAGGTACTTCTAAAGCTCCTCAAGCTCAAGGACTCCTTGGCTTGCACAAAATGGAGCTACAAAAATATGAAATGGTATTTACAATGATGGTTAGTGATAAAAATCACTGTTATAAAGATGTTGATTTGGAAAAATTTGAAGGCCTATCTGCCAGATCTGCGTCGACTGCTTTGTCTACTTAATCCTTCGCCTTGCTCTGACTCTCTCCGCTGGCTTCCTTGTCTCCTCAGTCCTTGGGTGCCCATACTGCTCTCAACACCCCCCCTCTCTCGCGTCTGTCGTCTCTGACAGACTCTTTTTGCTGGGAGTGCTGGATGTAATAGTCCACCACATGAGTGGCAAGTTGATGTTCTTGTATGCGTAGTCCTCGGGCCAAATCTGTCATCATGCGATCCCAATCAATTGGTCCTGGAATGTCCGGATGTGGCAGATGTAACTCATCTGCATGGATGGCTTGTTCTACTGCGAATAGATGTAGCAAATGTGCTGGTCTGGGAATGAAAATTTTTGAATGATATTCCCAGAATCCCGTAGAGAACATTTCCTCAAATGTCTGCTTGAAGCATGCGGGTAAGTACTTTATTTGTGCATGCCAGGCAAAGATTATAGTGACCGAGGGAGTCTGGCTCATGTCGTAGACTAAATCCTTGTTACCTTGAGAGAATCCGGGGGCAGAGATGTATGGAGCTTGTACCTTCCGAAAGGTTTTGAAGACAATGGTCATGAGCTCGAATATTTTCATACACATTTTCGCTGCTATGTCGGGTACATTATTTAGACGAGTAGACCAGTGTCGAATTGTTGATATCATGTAGGCTACGGTTGGGGTCCCTCGAGGCGGAGCAAAATATGGATAGTTAACCCAAGCCGAGCATTCTTTATTGTTACGTACCTTGATTGCAAATGCTTGCCAGGATCTCCGACCTACCACTGGGCAATAGCATGGATTATACTTGATATACATTGGCATGGTTGCCCAAGTGCTCATCATCTCAGGGTAATCGGTTAGTAGACGTGCACGCCAATTAGGTTGGAAGATCGAGCCAGCACGTGTATCTGTCGGTAAATCCTCTAGCTCAAATTGAGTGGCGAATGTGGGCTCCTTCCCAGTATGCCTTTTAACTTCTGCATTATAATCATGTAGCAAAACAAAGTAAGGCATGTATTGCTGCTCTGATGTTGTGATCAACCGTTGGTGGGATAGGTACTGAAAGTAAGAAGATCGAAGGACAGTTTCTTCCAGATTTGTGAGAGATTGGATTTGCACAGCAACGCGATCATCATGCATCTATCCCACTTTCTCGATCCTTTTAACCCAATGTGGAACTCCAATTTCTAACGTGTCCTGTCCTTCCTCTGTTACCCGACCGTCGGGTGTTGGCATCGGCTCGTACGGCTCTTCATAGCTATCATCGACGGGAATTTCCACCACTGTTTCAGGTTCTGGTTCTTCAGTTGGCGAGGGCGGCCTTTCATATGGTAAGAGGCGTGCTTGGAGGTCTGCCACCTGTTTTCGGAGGGTCTCTAATTCTTCTGTAGAGTGTTGCAAGATTATCGGCTCTTGTTGAGTTGTGGGGGCACTAGTGTTGATATATTTAGGTAGTGATGTGTGTGAACACTCTAGGACCACCGGGGCACTTTTTTCCCTCTTTAGGAGGTTTTTTTCCCCCGGCTTGTATATACGCCTATTGCCCTAATGGGCTACTTATCTTTGTACATTCTCTAGTAATACATTCAGTCTTGTGTGTTGTGCTCCAAGCTTCTTCTTCTTCCTTGTGCTGTTCGCGTGCTTCCGCAGACGTCTAACTCCAACAATTGGTATCAGAGCAGGTCGTTGCTTCTTCTAGGGCGCCGTCGACACTCCTCCGTTTGCAGTCTCAGATTCGCACAAAATTTGGTGAGCATACTCAGGGTGTTTTCGAGATCAAAACGGCTTCGCTTTGTGGTGCCAAAATCGCGATCTGAGCTCGTTTCGGCCTCCGAACGCACTATCGCAGTGCTTGTGCAGGCTATTTCGTCCTTTTGTGCCAAAGGTATATACCAGTTTCTGTTCGCCAGTTTAAGCGTCTCGAAGTCTGCTACAGGTCTAGCAGAACTCGTTTGGGCAGTTCTGTTCAACTTTTTGAGATACAGTCAATTTTCTGCATCAAGGTATTTTAGTCACCGGCCATGGCTGAAAGCAGTGATGTATTCCGTATGTTGGCTGTTGAGGATAAGTTGGATGGTACCAACTACCCATTATGGGCTTATATGATGCGACATGTACTGGTTGCAAAAGGATTGTGGAACATTGTGTAGGGTGTTGAAAGACGTCCTGTTACACCTGTAACGATAGGTACTGCAAATACAGGTGTTGGAGCTGATGAAGATGGTGTCGAAGATGATATTCCGCAGATTCCTGTTCGTGCTGCTGTTTCTGTTGCACCTACTGCAGAGCAGATTCGTTGGGATGGCAGAGATGCCCAGGCACATGCATTGATAGCTTTGTCTGTCAAACGTGCCATTATTCCTCACATTCGCTCTTGCAGAACAGCAAAGGATGCTTGGGATACACTTACCACTTTGTACCAGGCTAGGAATGAGGCTCATGTTGCTTACCTCCGAAAACAGTTGGAGAGTGAGCACATGAATGAAGGTGATTCGATGGACAGTTTTCTTACAAAGATCAAAGACTTGAAGGAACAATTGATTTCTGCTGATGAGGTTATACCAGATAGCTCACTTGTGCAGACCGTTGTGAATGGCCTTCTTGATTCATATCAGAGTTTTGCCTCTACTCTTCGATTGATGATGAAAGGCAATCCAAATGCCTTGTCATTTGAGGAGTTAGTCTCTGTTCTGTTGCAGGAAGATCAGTCCACGCAGAACAGGTCCATTATGCGTGTTGCAGATCAAGCTTTCCTGGCTAGTCAGAAGGGCAAAGGAAAATGGAGCTCTTCTACTAGTAAGCAGAAATCTGCAAATGCTGCACAATCGAAGAACTAGGATAAAGATGAGAAGAAATCAGAAAAGCAGAAATTGTTCTGCAAGTACTGTAAAGGAAATGATCATATTATAAAGAACTGTCCAAAACTGGCTGCTAAAGAGGCAAAGAAGAAAGAGGCTGGAATGGTTGTTGCAGAGGCCTCTACACCAAAAACAGAGTCTGCAAATCTTGTGCAGGAAGAAGAATGGGCGCTTACTACTGTCTGCAGTTTTGACCCATCTTCTCATGATCAGTGCATGTCTGCAGTAGACTCAGATGTTTGGTACTTTGATAGTGGGGCGACCAAACATATTACCTCGCAGCGCAGTTTCTTCTCTTCACTCGAGCCTGCCCCTATAGGGAATACTGTCACATGCGCCAATAACTCCTCTTATCCTGTTATGGGAGTTGGTAAGATCATTCTGACTACTGCTGATGGTAGTTCTTTCACTTTGTCAGATGCTTTATTTGTGCCAGGGATCAAAAAGAACCTGTTATCAGTTTCTGCATTAGCCAAGATTGGCTTGGTTGTGAAATTCGTTGATGACAGGTGTATAGTCCATGATCTCTCAAATGGCGATGTGATTATTGCTTCTGGCATTTTATGTCGTGGGCTATATAAGCTCATAGACTATGAAAAATCTGTGAATGATTCGGCATGTGCAGTTCATGATTCTCAGGCTATGTCAGATGCAAAGCTTTGGCATGCACGCTTTGGTCATCTGAATTTTGCTAGTTTGTTACGCCTGCAGAAATCTGAAATGGTGTCCTCTTTGCCCAAACTTGAGGCACCTGGAAAACATGTTTGTGAAGGCTGTATTTTGGGCAAAATGCAGCGTTCTTCCTTTCCAAAAGATGGTTCAGTTCGGGCTATGCAGAAATTGCAGCTTGTACATAGTGATGTCTGTGGTCCTATGCAGACACCCTCTTTTGGAAATTACCTTTACTTCGTGACTTTCATTGATGATTTTTCTAGGCATGCATGGGTATATCCACTCAAAGCAAAGTCCGAAGTGTTCATGTGCTTCAAACAGTTTTTGGTTTTGGCTGAAAATCTGTCAGCATGTAAAATGGGCACCCTCCGTTCTGATCGAGGGGGGGAATATATGTCTTCAGATTTTAATGCATTTCTGGCTGAACGTGGGATAAAACACCAGTGTACAGTGCCGTATACACCTCAACAGAATGGAGTTGCTGAACGAAAGAACATGTCACTCATGGAGATGGCGGATGCATGGTCAAAAGTCAGGCTTTACCACATAGTTTCTGGCTTGAGGCTGTCATGTGTGCAGCATATGTACTGAACAGGTGTCCCACGAAAGCGTTGCAGTCTGTCACTCCATATGAGGCTTGGCATGACCGCAAGCCATCTGTTGCTCATCTGCGTGTTTTTGGTTGTTTGGCATATGCATTAGTGCCTGAACAACATCGCAGAAAATTGGATGATAAGGCAGTAAAATGTATTTTTGTTGGGTACAGTTCTGAAAGTAAAGGCTATCGTCTGTATCATCCACAGACTAAACGCATTTTGGTTAGCCGTGATGTTGTCTTTGTGGAAGATGCTATTCAGCCATTGCTTTCATGTACTAAGAAGACATCTGTTAGCTCCAAAGACATGTATGATACTTTGATGCCTCTTTTTACAGGTGGACAGGCTAGCGCTGGTCTTAATGAGGCAACTTCTCAGCCTTTGCAGGTTTCATATGATGATGCAGATTTACATGATGCACTTGTTGATGAGAGAGCTGATATTGAACAGGCAAAAACTATGCCAAAATGGCTGGTGCAGACTTTGCGTGACAGCAAATTAGATGCACCTTTGTCATATCGTACTCGTTCAGGCTCTCATAGTACCTCCTTTGCATCAGATTGCTATGCTATGGCTGCATCTAGTCTCTGTGATGAGAATGAGCCTGTTTCTTTTGATGAAGCACAAAATTCAGAAAATTGGATGGCTTCTATGCAATCTGAATATGATGCTATAATGAAGAATGGTACATGGTCTTTATGTGACTTGCCTCCTGGCAAGAAGGCCATTGGCACTAAGTGGGTATACAAGCTGAAGCGTAAACCTAATGGTACAGTTGACAGGTATAAGGCTAGGCTTGTTGCAAAGGGTTATGCGCAGGAAAGAGGCATTGATTTTGATGAGACCTTTGCACCTACATGCCGTATGACTACTGTTCGGAGCATTTGTGCACTTGCAGCCCATCATGGTTGGAATGTACATCAGTTGGACATTAAAACAACATTTCTGAATGGTGACTTGCATGAAGAAGTGTATGTTTTTCAGCCCCGTGGCTTTGTGCAGAAAGGGCATGAAAACCAGGTGTGCAGGTTAAAGAAGGCGTTATATGGTTTAAAGCAAGCACCACGTGCTTGGTATGAGAAAATACATGCCTATCTGATTGCACATGGTTTTGAGAACAGTCCAACTGAAAGCACCTTATATGTTAACGTGCTAATGATGTGCTTTTGATCATTGTTGTCTATGTAGACGACATGCTGCTCACTGGTCCTCTTGAGAAGCATATTGCTGATTTCAAGGCTGATTTGCATGCCTCATTTGAGATGTCTGATTTGGGGCATTTGCATCACTATTTGGGCATTCAGTTTATGCAAGTTGATGGTGGAATGGCTTTGTGTCAAACGAAATATATTGACACATTATTGCAGCATTTTGGCCTTGAAGACTGTAAGCCTATTGCCACTCCTATGGAGACAGGTTTACGATTGAGTCTTCATGATGCTGGAGATGCATTTGATGCTGTTCTCTATCAGCAGGCTGTTGGATGCTTGATTTACTTATGCATTACTCGGCCAGATATTCAGTTTGCTGTCTCATAGATGAGCAGGTTTATGCATTGCCCAGGAGTCACGCATTGGAAAGCGGTTAAGCGCATCTTTCGCTACTTGAGTGGTACTCGGCTACTTGGGTTGTTTTATCCCAAGGGGGGATCACTACCGCCAGATTTGCATGCTTTTTCTGACTCAGATTGGGCTGGTTGCTATGACACTCGTGTGTCCACCAGTGGTTTTTGCTTCATGCTTGGTAGCTCATGTATATCTTGGTTGAGCAAGAAGCAGCCTACTGTGGCCACTTCCAGTTGTGAGGCTGAGTATAGGGCAGCTTTCACAGCGACTGTTGAGTGTGTGTGGCTCAGACGCCTTATGGATGATTTGGGTGTTGGCCAGTCTTCTGCCACCACCATCTTCACTGACAGTCAGAGCGCATTGGCAGTTGCGAGGAACCCTGTGTTCCATGCTCGCACTAAGCACATTGAGGTGCATTATCACTATGTCAGGGAGAGGTTCTCTACTGGGGAGATCAGCTTGGCATATGTGCCCACGCAGGAGAACATTGCAGACCTTTTCACGAAGGCTCTGCCTAGGGAGAAGTTTGAAGCTTTCCGCAAAGCTTTGGGCTTACTTCCTTTTGTGGAGTGATTTCCACATAGCTCGGCACTTCCTTATACATGAGTGCCAGCTCCTTGTTCACCGCATCACTCCCAGGGGGGATTTGTTGATATATTTAGGTAGTGATGTGTGTGAACACTCTAGGACCGCCGGGGCACTTTTTTCCCTCTTTAGGAGGTTTTTTTCCCCCGGCTTGTATATACGCCTATTGCCCTAATGGGCTACTTATCTTTGTACATTCTCTAGTAATACATTCAGTCTTGTGTGTTGTGCTCCAAGCTTCTTCTTCTTCCTTGTGCTGTTCGCGTGCTTCCGCAGACGTCTAACTCCAACAACTGGCTATCTGCTTCTTTAGATCCGCACATTCAACCTCTAACTTTTCATATGACTCCAAGAAATTTGCATGCTCTTCGAGTAAGATGCGAATGTCTTCTGATGGGACTGCTCTATACTTGGTAGGGCTAATGGTTGCTCCTGCAGTTCCTTCCATAGCCGCTTCAAAATTGTCTTGATTTTGTTGCTGAAGCCTCTTGTTCTCTTCTAGTGCTGCTGCCATATGCTTCCTTAATAGCCCCATGTTTTGTTTAAGTGTAGCATTAGATATCATTTGTGCCTGGAGCACAGTTTCTAGTTCCTTGACTTCTGTATCATCCACCGTCGATGTTTTTGATTCCAATTCTGAGTGGGCTTGCTGTAAAGTGGTATGTTCGGTTAGGAGCGTTTGGTAATCAGCTTCTAAAGTGGTAACTCTAGCCTGTAGGCGCCGAGATTCTGCCTGAAGGGCAGCATTGCGTGCTTCCAATTGATGGTATTCCTATTGTAGTTGATGTGCACACTGAAGTAATGTATTAAATGTGATATTTACATTATGAGATGCAAGGGGGAAAGTTTGGAATGAAGGGGAAGTGGGAATGGGAAGGGAGGTAGTGAATGCTGTGTCGGTCAATGATGTGTTGAGGGGTGAGGTGGGGGGTAGTGGAGGGGGAGAGGGTGGAATTGTGGGGAGAGGTGTTGTGGTGGGAGAAATGTCCATTGGGTCAGACAGAGTGGTGTGTACAGGGGCTACCATGTAGGTTGGTATGGTAGGTGAAGTGAGTGTGGTGTTTGTGTAGATTGATGTCGTTGCGAATATGTGGGGAATGTGCGGCTGATACATTGGAGTGCGGATGATTTGCTCCACAAAGGACGGGTATTGGGGTGGTGAGGTTAGGTTGAATGAGGTGTAGGGGTCAGATGGGAAGTGAGGGTCATGGAATGGATGTATCCGTATTGGGGGATAGGCTGGGAAACACAGGGTGCCTTCTGTGGGTGCAGGGTTTCCAACGACACTGGGAATTATGGGATGGCCAATTATGGGTTCGCAGGATAGAAGGGTTGAAGTGTACAAGGGATTGGTGACGAAAGAGAAGAGGGTGTCTTGTGAGGTGGGTTCTCGAAATGAGAATGATGTGAATGAGGGTGGGTTATAAGTGAAGGTAGAGGTGATGACTGTCGTTTCTTCCATGGTGGGAGGTGGTGGTGGAGGTGGAGAAGGTGGTGATGGGGGATGTTGGGGTGAGATGGGTGATGTCTGAACAAAGGTTTCAACAGAGAAGTCAATGGTGATGGTGGGGGTAGCTGTGGTTTCAATGGGTACTTGTTCTATAACGGGTATCCTGATAGTCTTACCTGCTCGTGGTAATGTGTCAACTCTGCGTTTATCATACCTCACAGACTGGCGGACAGCTGTGTGGACAGCCTCCGGAACTCCTAAAGATTCTGACACTAATTTGAGGGTGTCAATAAAGTGTTGATCCACCCCATCATCTGATAGCATTTCTTGCATCAAAGATTGACCTGACACAAGAGAGAGTTGATGCCTTTCTTGTACTGCTTTGATTGTGTCGTATAACCTTTGTAGTTGAGTTGTATATGCAGGTGCACCTACAAGTTCTGGCACTTCTTGTTGCTCATCTTGATGCTCTTGATCATCATCCTCCTCATCTTCCTCTTGTTCTTCATCTTGATCATCCTCTTCATCCTCTTCATCCACTTCAACTGTGGTGACAGGTACTTGGGAGGTTGTCGCCTGCGGTTGAACATTCTCCACTTGTTGTGCCTCTTCTACCTCCAGCTCCACGTCCTGTAACAATTGTTCAAAGTCTTCATTCGAGAGTTCTTCCAAGGGTGCACCACCAGGAAATTCAAGATCTGTTGGGACTGGAGGAAATATCAAGTTAGGCCCATCGGTGCTGCGTCTTGGAAGTCGTAGTGTGAAAGGCCGAACTCTCCGGGGTGGAGGGGTAACATCTGGTGTTAGGGTGGCTCCATGTGGTTGAGCACAAGGGACTTGGATAGTACCTCTCATCTTCTTAGAAGGGGGTCCAGTGGATGTCCTGCCTCTAAACTGCTCCACCAGATTCCACATCAGGGCTCGTTGAATAGGGATGTCATAAGCCAAACACCTATAAATGATTCTCGTCAGAGCACAACATCCATATAAAACCTGTTTTCGCGGCCATCATTTGTGAGCTAGGTGTATTTGATCAATTATCCAGTGGGGTAAGTTGATGGTGAGGCTCTGTGTCTCTGCCAGATACAAACTAAACCATATTTTTTTGGGCGGCATGGTGAATCTATCTTGGGCAGGGAAAGCAAAGTGTTGCATGCACATGCGAAGGTGTATTGCAATGTTAGGCGTCATGGACACCATGTCCTTGAGTTTGGTGAGGCTTCGATTCTTCATGTAATCAGGCACTAGGGTCTCCTTCTCCGTAGGAATATGCATTCCGTGCATATCTAGGGCCTCTCTCACCAAGTTGTTGGATAACCTAAACCTCTTGAGCTCATTTCCTTTTGTTAGAGATGGGATCACAAATGAGCTTGCACCTTTTGGGTTCTTGTTTGGAGTCAAGGTGTTGATGAGATAGTAGCATCACATGAAGTCAGGCTTTGGAAGTCGTGCACTGAAATATGCATCCAATCCTGCCTTCTTCCATACCGAACGTAGACCTTCTGCATTTTGTAACTTCTCGAATTCTCTTGTAAAGAAATGGTATTTACCTTGCTTCCCATTGAAGTCCAACTCTGATTCCCATAGGTATGTTCCCTCTCCCAAGGGTCCTGCCACTTCACTAAACCAGTGGGAAGCTTTTCCTACGGGCATGGTATGGCCACTGGGAGGGTCCGCAATAGGTATGATTTTGATGGCCTGCAATTCTACTGGTTTTTCATTTGTCTCAGGCAAAATGGGTAAACTGTCTAAGTCCACCACTTGCTGGCTCGTTCCTGTTTGAGAGCTTGTTCCCGCAGCGTCAGCCATGTTGCAGAATTTGCTGCCGGTTCTGCGAGAATATATGAACAAACTTTAACATTGCAATGGACACAAAATGACATTGTGTCCCCGTTACAACATGAACTTGATGAATTGTGATGTAGTTAGTTGGTTAGTTAGTGCTCGCGTGGATGTGAGTGTGAAGTGTGGTTAGCTGATGCTGAATACCTATGAGCTAATGGGGGGTCGGGTGCAGTGTGAAGGTGATGCAGTTGGTCAGTGGTAATGAATTTACAAATGGGGTCGGGGCTTTGGTACATGCTTTGGGCTGCCAAACAAACTGATTGGCTGTTGGTCTTGATTTTGTGGAGACTCTGGAGGGTTTTATAAGAGTGTCTGCCTGGAAATGAGGCTTTTTAGGGACCCATTTACAAGTGATTCTGCTCGTGCTCATGTGCCAATGTGTGTTCGCGCGTGATGAATACAAGTGGGTATCGGTTGTGCGAGTGGGTGAACCATGTTGTACAGGGTGTGGTCTTGGTGTAGCTATTTGAGCCCGCAAGCAAGCCTTAGGCACCCAAATTTGTCTTGATTGTGGGCTAGCCTTCATCGACTTCTTGGGTACCCAAATAAGCTTTGCTTTTGTAGAGGACTTTCTGAAAGACTTCTGATTAGTGTCATGTTGTTGATTACTAATAAGAAGCTTTGCCCATGTGGTTGGCTTGATCGCAACAGGGTGTTCGCCTTTCCGCACCCACACTTGTTTCAATGGCTAAGACATCCTGCGTCGCACGTACTCTTGGCCTCCAGCAGGGGAAGTACTCTGCTCCTTCTGTGTTTGCTCTGCCCTTGGTTGCTGCATCCCTCTGGCCTTTGGAAAAGAAGGGAGTTCCGTTGCGTCCTTAACTTCTTGATTGAGATCATCATTCCTCTGCATCACACAGTTTTGGACAAGAACAACATGGTCATCTTCATGTGTACTCCTGGAAGGACCAGGAGTTTGTGCCTTTCCTAGTTCCTTGAGTGCTTTATTTTCTAATTCAACTGTGATTCGACTATGATTTACCCATACCTGAAGAAGTCCAATTCTTAGGTTTAGGTTGACTGCATGATCATAGATCCAGTCCTGACCCAAGACAAGAGGCTCAGTGAGGTCCTCATCTTGACACACTAGTACTTTGACTATCATTGCTTCGTCTTGAATATAGAGGGGAAGTTCCACCTCGCCCATGCAAGGGGTTTCCACACCTCCCAATCCTATGAGATACGCTTCTATAGGATTGAACGTTAATTTCAACTCTTGACAGTAAGACAATTTAACATCACTAGTGGCTGCACCTGAGTCAATCAAGGCTCTTACAGTCCTTGCACCCTTTCCTTGTCCTATATCTAAGGTTATAAAAGGACGTCGATCAATTATCCTATGAGAGCTGACACCTGAAACTTCACACATAGCCACGTGATATCCTTGATCTGCATATGCATCTGGCCCAGGTTGCTCCCTACCTTGTCTTCTTAATTTCATTCTCTGTATGCGCTCTAAAGCTTCTGCTTGAGCTTCTTCTCGAATTCGCTTTTCTTCTTCTTTGCGTTTCCTAGCAGTATTGAGTCGACTTAGCATTTCCTTCTGTCGTTTCTTAGCTGCATATATCCCTGCAGCCGCCCTCAGTCTTGTTTCTCCTAATCGTTCAAGGTCAAAAGTCTTGAGGAGAGTTCATGACCCGTCCATTCATGCTCTTGTGCTACTTTCAATGTAGGTATTAAGAAGTCCAATGGTAGCACTGCATTTTGGCCGAATACCATCTGAAAGGGGGTGGCTTGGAGTACTGTTTTGTAGGCGACTCGGTATGCCCAAACAGCATGGTGTAGCTGTTTGTCCCAATCAGAGCGTTTATTATTCACTAATTTGGTCAACACATTGCACAAAATCTTGTTGGTGCTCTCAGCCTGGCCATTTGCTTGAGGGTGATAGGGGGCAGACTTCTTATGTACTACCAAGAATTCCTAGAGCAGATTTTCAATAACTTCATTCAAGAAGTGAGTGCCTCTGTCACTGACTAGCTCTATAGGTAACCCGTATCTGGTGAACACATTCTCAAACAAGAATTTTGCAGTTGTCTGAGCATCGTTCTTTGTCGTAGCTTTTACCTCTACCCATTTGGTTAGATAGTCCGTGGCAACAATGATATACTCAGCATGGGAACCCTTAGCTGGGGGATTAATAGGACCAACAAAGTCTATTCCCCACTTAGAGAATGCTCGTCCGCCCATCATGGGTTTTAGTGGCATCTCATCTTTGCGTATAGGATACTGAGTTCGCTGCCTGCTACACCTTGGTGAGCAGTTTCCAAGATCTTGAGATATTCACTCTCATGGACACATAGTCTCAGGTAACCATCTTTACCACGCTGTATAGATTATCACCAATGAGTGAGTACTCCTGGGCTTCTTGTTCTAAACTCCTTTTCCTAGCCAGAGTTATGTCTGGAGGGAATGTTTTCATTCTCAGGAGGGATACTAGTGGTTCGCTCCAATCTGGCACTATGGACACTTGATAAAGAGTGGCATGTTCCACAGGTGGTTTAGTGCAACAGATTGGGCATTCCTTGCACAACTTTTGGACATCAGCTTCCATAGTTGGCCAATGCACTCCGAGTCTCCTTAGTGTCTGTAGGGTTCGTTGTTTTGAGTAGTGTTGCTCTAATGCACCTACATGTGCTAATTGCAACCATTTAGCGTACTCATCCTCTTCCACACAACAAGCCAAGATCCCTTGATCTGTGTGCTTGTACATACTATCTGCCATGATGTGATACTTTTGAGCTTTTACTACCTCTCTATCCTGTGTGTTTACTACTGGGTGGTTAGGCCCGTATGTCAATACTGGCACTAATGACTTAGCCCACTGCGGCACCACTTCCAAATTAAACAAGTAAGCATCAGGAAGGTCATCTGACACTCCATGTGGGGCTTCTCCAGATGTGAGCCTAGAGAGATGGTCTGCTCTCAAGTGAGTCTTCCCTTTCCTTACCACTACCTCAAAGTCGTATTCCATTAGTAAGAGAAACCATCTTACTAATCTACCTGTGTTGCAAGGTTTGTTTACCAAGTACAACAATGCCTGATGATCAGTAAAAAATTTAAACTTATTTGCAAGCAAGTAATGTCTAAACTTCTTAACCGCATATACCATGCCTAAGCCTTCTCTCTCAGTAGTGGTGTAATTTCGTTCAGCTGCATTCAATTGTCTACTAGCATAGGCAATTGGGAGATCCATATTACCTTCACCAGTAGGTTGTGCGAGTACACATCCAATAGCATAATTGGATGCATCCACATGAACATGAAAGGGTTTATTCCAATCTGGTGTAGTCAAGATTGGGGCTGAACATAATCGTCGTTTAAGCTCATTGAAGGAATTTTCACACTCGTCAGTCCACTCAAAGTTAGTCACAAGTCCGTACAGAGGCTTTGCAATGATGGCATACATGTGTATAAACCGTCGATAATAACCACAATGCCCCATGAAAGCTTGTACTTCCTTGACATTCTTTGTCCTAGGTAATTCGGCTATGGCTCTCACTTTCTCTTCATCAGTGGATATGCCATTCTTTGACACTATGTGTCCTAGAATCTTGCCTTGCCTGACCATAAAAACGCACTTTTCTGGGTTTAGGCAGACTTGATATTCTCTACATTTGTCAAAGATTTGTCTGAGTTCAGGAATATGGGTTTGTCTCATGTTGGAATGAGCACGAAGATCATCAACATAGACTTCTAAGTTCTTCCTCAGGAACTCTTTAAATACATGGCACATCAGCCTCTGGAAGGTAGCTGGTGCATTGGTAAGCCCAAACGGCATTACTCTAAAGGCAAAAATGCCCCATTCAGTGGCAAATGCTGTCTTATGCTGATCTTCTGGAGTATGGCTACTTGATTGTAGCCCGAAAATCCATCGAGGAAGCTGTACACTTCCTTGCCTGCTACTCTTTTCGAAGAGATGCTCTGTGATAGGAAGCGGATAGTTATCTCGAATTGTGGCTGCATTAACCTTCTTCAAGTTAATGCATACACGCAACTTTCCATTCTTCTTGGGCACCACTACGATGGGGGATACCCACTCAGTGTGCTCAATTTCATAGATGAATCCAGCTTCAACCAGTCTATCTATCTCCTCTTTGATCTTGGCAGCATAATTATCATTATATGTATATGGCTTTTGCTTAGAGGGTTTGGCATCTGAGGTCATGGGGATAGTGTGTGAGCATATGTCTGGATCAACCCCCTTCAAATCCTTGTAACTCCAAGCGAATACATCTCTGTATTCTCTTAGCAAGGCTATTAGCTCTTGTTCTTCCTCTTCTGTCAGGTCATGGCCTATGTACGTGCATCTCTCTTCTCCTTCTTCTATGGCTACCACAATTTTCTTTGTGGTTTCTTTGTTATCATAGGCCTCTCTTGATTGTGCCTCACGTTTAGGCATTCTCATCATGACTCTTCTATCATCTATCTCATACTTCTTAAAATTTTCCGGGACCTCAAATAAAGATTCTTCCTCTTCTGGTGTGACTTCTTTCTTCTTCCTTTTCTTTCCTTCTTCCTTAGGGGTTACATGTGTGGCTAGCCTTATATCATTTGTAAGCTCTCCGTGCCTCTAGGGTTGAAATTCTACTTCATAGAAGTATTCTTCATCTGATGCAAAAGGTGGGTCCATAATGATTGACTCTAGATCGGAGTCACTTGCATCTTCAAATGCATCAGGGCTAGGTTCGCACTCTTCTAAAACTGCATCTCCCATGATTGGCTCTATGGAGACGACTGAAATGTCATAGCCATCTTCATCACAGTGAGGTGTCCATTGTTCTTCATTGATGGCTACATCCATTGTTGCTAGGATTTCTGCCCAACCATGAGGTTCGAACTCTTCATCGGGAAACACTACAGGTGCATAGGCTAGGTCTTGAATTGATCTATGTGTTTCCTTCACACCTATCTCTCTGGCTTTCTCTCTTTTCTCTTCTTCTACTGCTACTTTGCACATCCACAAATGGGTATCTTCATGCATCCATGAGGATCCTGATCCTATGGAATGCACCGATTCTGTATCATCTTTGGCTCTATGGATGGGATTCCATTGGATAGGAGGGACATCTATATGAGAGTAATCTTTGAGATTCACTTTGGTCGTGACACCTAAGTGTTGCAAATACAAGGAGTTGGTTCCCCAATCCTGTACCACTTGCAACTGTCGCATAAATGGTCTTCCCAAAATCATCTCATAGGCATGATTTTTGCTAAAGTCACATATAGCGAATGTATGCTCGAACTCAACACCACATGTGGTGAGAATTATTCCTTCTAGCAAGCCTAAGGGTCTTTCTATGTGACCATCGGCCATCTGCAATTTCATCCTCGTGGGCCTGAGTGCTGGCTTGCCCCAACGCTTCCATAGGGAAGTGGTAGCAATTGCAACTCCTGCACCTGAGTCGAGAATTGCCTTGGTTGTGTATCCTTGATGTGTAATGGGAAGATAAGTGTTTCCCTCTTCACCTTCACTCATATCTCCTATCTTGTCCAAGGGTATTTCTGGCACTGTTCTCTGGGATCCTACCTGGGAACGAGGTTTTGGTATCTCTGGTACTTGTTTAGCTACATGTTTCCATAGCTCTGGCCTTACTTTGAGTAGATCTTCTAAAGTGAGGTTGCACTGAACTTTAGTGTTTTTCACTACCTCTGTGTTCCTAGGTATGACTGAGTCCTCATTTCGTACCATGACCGTGGGTGCTCTCATACAAGTAGACTTAGCTTCCCATGGGCCTGTGAAGTGGGGTAATTCTTGTAGAGAGTTAGACTCAAAGTCTAATCTTTCTTGAGAGTGGGTGCTCTCCTGCTCCTCATAAATGGATGTGATGTCTTGTGGGAATTGGTCATGTGCATCATCCACAAGTTCAATGGGAGGAGGAACTTAACTTTCCTTAGCCCATTTGTCTTCTTGAATCTCTCTTAGGAATTCTGGTGTGAACCGATTCATAGAAGATGATGTGTCTGGCTCCGTAGAGTTAGGCACATAGGCTTCCTGGGCAGGAACACCTGCCCTTTCACTTGCCTTGTCCTTGTGTTGAGAGGCGGGTTCCTTTTCTGATTGTGCAATTAGCCTCTCTATTCTTTCTAACAGTGCATCAAAGTGCAACTGTGTCTTCGCAGAACTAGAGATGTTAAATAGGCGACTGGCTTCAAACATGGTCTGAGCCAACTCCACCATTTTGGCACAAATTTTAGTTCGTTCAAGCTCTAATTCTACTCTAGGGTAGCACTTTTCATGATTAGTTACGTTTGGCCCTTCTTGGATTCTGGCCTGATAGGCTTTAAGCATCATATTAATGTCCTCGGGAGTGGGATCTGCTAGGAATGATCCTACTCTAGGGGGTGGTGGGCTTAGGTGAGGCGGGTTGGATGGGGATGGGAATGGTGGAGGTGATGGAGGTGGGGCAATGTGAGAGGGAGTTTGAGCTGTGAGTTCGGTTATCCTGGCTTTGGTTTCTCTTAGGCTTTCCTCAAGTTCACTCATCTTTTTTGCCCATTGCCTTTTCATTCTTTCACGACTATCTCTCCAAGCTCTAGTCCTTTTCTTGGTTATGCTCTCAGTTTCACTAGCCTCTAGGCTCTTTTCCTGGCCTACCCCTTGGTTTTGCTGCAATGCTTGAGCTCTAGTGACTACTTGTATGGGTGCAGTGGAAGTCACACTCCCTGTGGAGTCTACAACTAACCCAATAACGTTGATAGGAGTGATTTTTGGCATATTATTGGGGTTCTTTGGGCAATCTCGTAAGAGATGCTCCTTTCCACATTCTTGGCAAAAGCCCTGGATCGTCACTGACTGGGGTTGTGTAGGTGGAGGCACGAGACAATCACGAATGAGATGATCTCCTTGACATCTGTAGCATGGTCCTCTAGGGAATGGAGGTCTTACTTGCCTAGGTTGAGGTCTAGGGTTGGGGTTTGCATACATGACGTTTGTGTAATCTGACTCCTAACTAGGTTCATTTGGCTCTTCACTGTAATAGGACTCACCATGTTCAAGAGATTGCATGTAGTAGGCCTTGGGGCTGTCAATATGCGTCGAATCAAAGCTATGGTCACTCGGGTCACTTTCAGAAAGCAATGGTGTTACAGGGACTATAGCTCTATTCAGGTTCTCTTCTGCAGCTGCATATTTTACTGGGATCACATTAGCTGGGGCAGGGGGTTGTTGTGCTAACACAGGCTGAGGCCTTTGTTGGTTTTGGTATTGTGGTTGGTAGGTTTGTTGAGGCCTAGCATATTGCTGCGGTGGGTACTGATTCTGGTATCTTCCCTGCTGAGGGTATGGCTGAGGGTAGGGTTGCCTAACCGCCTGCTTGTTGTATGGGCAGTCTTGTGCTGTGTGATTAGTGTATCTCCGTTCTATGGTGCAGTATTGGCTACTGGGATTCACTTGGAGTTGAGCCATAATGGGACATACATTCGCCATATGGTCACCCCCACAAGTATAGCATCTTTTCACAGGGGCAAACCTTGGGATCTGTTTGCTAGTGACACCTAATTTCTGAGCTACTTTCTCTGCAAGTTCCTCAATTGATGTGGATTGCGTGGAAGAGAGGCTAGAGGCACTATCTGAATCTTTGTATATCTTGGAAAGCTCTAACTCCTCCCCTAGGTTATCCTCGATGTCAATGCACATGCGTACACACTCTTCTATGGTCCTAGGGTCCTTCAAGTACACATAAGATCTCAATTTGGTACTTAGCAATCCATCCAAGAATAAAGTCACTTGCTTAGCTGGCGTGGGTAAATCAGGGATAGGGCATCTCTCTAAGTATTGCCTGAATCTTCTTCCTGCAAGTCTCACGGTCTCTTGAGGGGTTTGCTTGAAGCTGTGAATCAATGAGGAGGTATTATGTCTTATGCCACTCTTAGAGAATTCAATAATGAAAGCCTCTAGGAGTTGGTCTATGCTCCTGAACTGCCTTTCGTTTAGTGGCTGAAACCATGTCAAGGCAGTGTTCCTAAGGGTTATACCAAAGGCATTGTACTGCGTGAATAGATCCTCCACTTGTTCAGCTCTCAAGACTTGCCTGAACTCAGCCACATGATCGTAGGGATCTCCAGTGCCATCGAAGTAGTTTTTCATGGACTTAACTAGTTGGGTCGGTCTCAGGGTCCTCGTGTGCTCTCTTGGTCTTGGTAGAGGGAATTCATCCGCATTTCTTCGGTTCCCTGGGGCTCTATGTCCCCCAAGTTCCACTCTATTTGTTTTCGTTCTTGTTCTTCCTCTTCCCAAGGAGTTGGCAAAGCTTACCTCAGGTCTGTCTCTCTTTATGTCTCCGTGAACTCCATGAGCATGGGATGTTCCAGCTCCCGGGTGGCCAGAGGACACGTTAGATTTTGGTTGGGGGAAAATAAACTCACCCATCCTAGTGTAAGCATGTCTATCATGTTCTGTAACCACAAAGATCCTTTCTGAAGCGTGATCTAGATAGGTCACTCTGCCTGGGCTATCTGGATCTTTAAACTCATAGATCATGATTGTTCCTATATCACTTGGCCGATCAGATTTATACCTCCAAAAGGCTTCGTCAGTCTCTCGGTTCAGAAGCAGATCTATGCTCTTGTTGTCCTGGGGAACCCACTCAGGATTGAGGATTCTAGTAAGAACAGATTTCCCTCGAGGGGTCTTGGGCTCCCCTCCTACGTTCCCTTGTTCTAGGTCATCTATGTCCGTCTCAGGGATCACATTCCCGAATTCATCTGTCCTCTCCGGGTGACTAGTGACCACGTATATGGTTCCCTCTTTATCAAGGTATGCACCATTTTCAAACTTGACAGCAGGGTGCTCTAGCCCAATAGATTGGTCTGGGTTTTTGATTTGGACCACGGATCTTCCTAGGCCGTCCTCATAGATGCTAGCACCTAATCGGTTGGTCCTAAGGTATTCCAGCTGCGTCTTGTACGGGCCTTCTACCCTGTGCAAGTATGGCACTCCTGAACTTCCTGTAGTTCTATCCATGCCTTGAGACATCTCTGATTCACTAGTCTCAGAGCTAGGGTAGTATGAGTGGTGGCTCAACTGTTGGGCCCAAGACCTAGCAGTGTGGTTGACACTAGCCTCTGAAGACCTAAGACTTTGTCTATCTCTCCCTAGATGTCGCGCTGATCTAAGGTTCATAAGCCTAATTGAATAGCCCAAATTTGCCCAAGTACAACCTCGTTGCTGAGTTCTTTTGTATCAGTTACTTGATTCTTTTTAGTGGTTACCATGTTTATGCTCTTGTCAGAAATCACGTCGTCAGGAATATTTGAGTTAATTTTCGCACTTGAAGTTTATCGTTCCACGTTAAGTTCTTTTCCTTTAGAGTTCTCGACCGTACAAAGATTATGTCGTTAGCTTGAACTTGAGTATTTAGGTAGTCTTCAACTTGATAAATGCCTATCGCTGCCCTGGCTTACTCCTATCACTAGTCGTTCTTAGCCTAAGCTAGGAATTGACAAAGGGAGTTGAGAATTTCCAACCTTTTGTTTCCTTCTTGGTTGCCCTTGAGTGCCCAGGAAGAGTGTTCCTAAGCTTGCACTTACTCTTGCTTAGAATGCCCTCAAGTGCTCTTACTGGACCTGTAAAAGTCCCACGGTTAGCTCAAGACTTAGATTCAACTGACACAATAGACCACTTTCATGCATGTAACTCACAGACCAAATTATCCTTTGCCTTTATGGAAAACAATCCCAAGGATCCCTCAGTTTTCCTACCTCGGGGTATGGTCAACTTCAAAATACCCTATCTAATAATCCTGATATTAATTTTCACATAACGGATTTCGTATGAGAAAGTTATGTCAGTTCAGGCTTCAGGGATTAAAACAGGGTTCAAACAGGCTATCAGGCAAACATGACTCCTCAAGTTATTTTCTTAAGGCCTCCTTATGTGCTCTAGAGTCCATTATCCATGTCCAAAATTAGCCAAAATCTTCAATTTAAAAAACCCTAAAAATTTAGCCGAAAATGGCTGTCAATCGCGATCGACTGGGCTGTCAATCGCGATGGACAGGTATCAATCGTGATGGACAGGTATCAATCGCGATGGACAGGTATCAATCGCGATGGACTGGTATCAATCGCGATGGACTTGTATCAATCGCGATGGACTGGTATCAATCGCGATGGACTGGTATCAATCGCGATGGAATGGTATCAATCGGGATGGACTGGTATCAATCACAATGGACTGGTATCAATCGCGATGGACAAGTATCAATCGTGATGGACTGGTATCAATCGCGATGGACTGAAATTTTGGGTTTTTTCCGTGTTTATGTGTTGATCGGGCCTCTATATGTCCCGATGGACAAGAATCTCGGCGAAATGGGGTGTCAATCGCGATTTTTCTGTCGGTCGCGATGGACAGGGGTGTCCGTCACGATGGACACGTGTCCGTCGGGGTCTGTCAGTCGCGATGGACTGGCTGTCCGTCGCGATGGACAGTGTCAATCGCGATTGATGCTATCAATCGCGATGGACTGAAAAAATGCAAAATTTTCCAAAAATTTTTGTGGATTTGTGATGTGCAAGGTCTCTAGTCTACTGTGGTGCACTCAGTTTTACCAAAAGATGAAGTTTTCTGTCAATTGCGATCGACAGAAGCTTGCAACACAAAGACAGTTCTGCACATTTTCGTACCTGCGCAGCGTGCTGGGGATGATGGGATAGCCAATACCTGCAACCAAACTCAAGAAACATGCAAAAAATAGCACACAATAGTTCGCTCTCTCGCTCTCTCTCACAAGTGAAATGAGGGAAATGAAAGGAGGAAGGAGATATAGTCAAAAAATTGAAATTTTTTGCGATGATGGAGATGGAGGTGGAAGATGATGATGATGATGAAGTAAGGACGAGAAAAATAAGGAAAAGTAAAGAAATTACCTATACAACACCAACGTCACAACTCTACGTCTTACCATCACACGCTCGTCCTCAGAGCTCGATCCCCGGCCACGGCACCAAAATTTGGTGTAGCTCAGTGATGAGTAGCACCTCCTTTAATGTCAATCCGGGAAGACGTGAGGATGGTATGATGACCTCGAGCAAGTGAAGGCACAAGTGCGTGAGTGAGAAGCACACTAAAATGCACACACATACACACACATGCGCACACACGGCAAGACAAAGAGTGAGAAGCAATGGATTTCTTAGATTACTTTCAAAGAGCTCATACAAGTTCAAAACTATTACAAGCTAACCTAAAAAATGAGCTCTCTAGCTCTATTTATAGTTTTTGACTAGGTTTTGGCCTTGTCCAGACCTAGTGTCCGGCCTAGTTAAAAATTAGGTTCCAGGGCCTATTTGAGGGCTTAAACGGAGTCTAAAAAATACAAAAATTGACATGTAGGTACTTCTAAAGCTCCTCAAGCTCAAGGACTCCTTGGCTTGCACAAAATGGAGCTACAAAAATATGAAATGGTATTTACAATGATGGTTAGTGATAAAAATCACTGTTATAAAGATGTTGATTTGGAAAATTTTGAAGGCCTATCTGCCAGATCTGCGTCGACTGCTTTGTCTACTTAATCCTTCGCCTTGCTCTGACTCTCTCCGCTGGCTTCCTTGTCTCCTCAGTCCTTGGATGCCCATACTGCTCTCAACACACATCATTAGCACGCTTAACATATAAGGTGCTTTCAGTTGGACTGTTCTCAAAACCATGTGCAATCAAATAGGCATGTATCTTCTCATACCAAGCACGTGGTGCTTGCTTTAAACCATATAATGCCTTCTTTAACCTACACACCTGGTTTTCATGCCCTTTCTGCACAAAGCCACGGGGCTGAAAAACATACACTTCTTCATGCAAGTCACCATTCAGGAATGCTGTTTTAATGTCCAACTTATGTACATTCCAACCATGATGGGCTATAAGTGCACAAATGCTCCGAACAGTAGTCATACGGCATGTAAGTGCAAAGGTCTCATCAAAATCAATGCCTCTTTCCTACGCATAACCCTTTGCAACAAGCCTAGCCTTATACCTGTCAACTGTACCATCAGGTTTACGCTTTAGCTTGTATACCCACTTAGTGCCAATGGCCTTCTTGCCAAGAGGCAAGTCACATAAAGACCATGTACCATTCTTCATTATAGCATCATATTCAGATTGCATAGCAGCCATCCAATTTTTTGAATTCTGTGCTTCATCAAAAGAAACAGGCTCATTCTCATCACAGAGGCTAGACGCAGCCATAGCATAGCAATCTGATGCAAAGGAGGCACTATGAGAGCCTGAACGAGTTCGACATGACAAAGGTGCATCTAATTTGTTGTCACGCAAAGTCTGCACCAGCCATTTTGGCATAGTTTTTGCCTGATCAATATCAGCTCTCTCATCAACAAGTGCATCATGTAAATCTACACCAAAAATGGAATGATCTGCATCATCATGTGAAGCTTGCAAAGGCTGAGAAGTTTCCTCATTAGGACCAGCACTAGACTGTCCACCTGTAAAAAGAGGCATCAAAGTATCATACATGTCTTTAGAGCTAACAGATGTCTCCTTAGTACATGAAAGCAATGGCTGAATAGCATCTTCCACAAAGACAACATCATGGCTAACCAGAATGCATTTAGTCTGTGGATGATACAGACGATAGCCTTTACTTTCAGAACTGTACCCAACAAAAATACATTTTACTGCATTATCATCCAATTTTCTGCGATGTTGTTCAGGCACTAGTGCATATGCCAAACAACCAAAAACCCGCAGATGAGCAACAGATGGCTTGCGATCATGCCAAGCCTCATATGGAGTGATAGACTGTAGCGCTTTAGTGGGACACCTGTTAAGTACATATGCTGCACACATGACAGCCTCAAGCCAGAAACTATGTGGTAAAGCCTAACTCTTGACCATACACCTCGCCATCTCCATGAGTGACCTGTTCTTCTGTTCAACAACTCCATTTTGTTGAGGTGTATACGGCACTGTACACTGGTGTTTTATCCCACGTTCAGCCAGAAATGCATTAAAATCAGAAGACATATATTCCCCCCCTCGATCAGAACGGAGGGTGCCCATTTTACATGCTGATAGATTTTCAACCAAAACCAAAAACTGTTTGAAGCACAAAAACACTTCGGACTTTGCCTTCAATGGATATACCCATGCATGCCTGGAAAAATCATCAATGAAAGTCACGAAGTAAAGGTAATTTCCAAAAGAGGGTGTCTGCATAGGACCACAGACATCACTGTGTACAAGCTGCAATTTCTGCGTAGCCCGAATTGAACCATCTTTTGGAAAGGATGAACGCTACATTTTGCCCAAAATACAGCCTTCACAAACATGTTTTCCAGGTGCCTCAAGTTTGGGCAAAGAGGACACCATTTCAGATTTCTACAGGCGTAGCAAACTAGCAAAATTCAGATGACCAAAGCGTGCATGGCAAAGCTTTGCATCTGACATAGCCTGAGAATCATGAACTGCACATGCCAAATCATTCATAGATCTTTCATAGTCTATGAGCTTATACAGCCCACAACATAAAATGCCAGAAGCAATAATAACATCACCATTTGACAGATCATGAACTGTACATCTGTCATCAACAAATTTCACAACCAAGCCAATCTTGGCTAATGCAAAAACTGATAACAGATTCTTCTTGATCCCTGGCATAAATAAAGCATCTGACAAGGTGAAAGAACTACCATCAGAAGTAGTCAGAATGATCTTACCAACTCCCATAACAGGATAAGAGAAGTTGTTGGCGCATGTGACAATATTCCCTGTAGGGGCAGGCTCCAGTGAAGAGAAGAAACTACACTGCGAGGTAATATGTTTGGTCACCCCACTGTCAAAGTACCAAACATCTGAGTCCACTGCAGACATGCATTGCTCATGAGAAGATGGGTCAAAACTGCAAACAGTAGTAAACGCCCATTCTTCTTCCTGCACAAGATTTGCAGACTCTGTTTTTGGTGTAGAGGCCTCTGCAACAACCATTCCAGCCTCTTTCTTCTTTGCCTCTTTAGTCAGTTTTGGACAGTTCTTTATGATATGATCATTCCCTTTACAGTACTTGCAAAACAATTTTTGCTTTTCTGATTTCTTCTCATCTTTATCTTGGTTCTTCGAATGTGCAGCATTTGCAGATTTCTGCTTACTAGTAGAAGAGCTCCATTTTCCTTTGCCCTTCTGACTAGCCAGGAAAGCTTGATCTGCAACACGCATAATGGACCTGTTCTGCCTGGACTGATCTTCTTGCAACAGAACAGAGACTAACTCCTCAAATGATAAGGCATTCGGATTGCCTTTCATCATCAACCGAAGAGTAGAAGCAAAAGTCTGATATGAATCAGGAAGACCATTCAGAACGGTCTGCACAAGTGAGCTATCTGGTATAACCTCATCAGCAGAAATCAACTATTCCTTCAAATCTTTGATCTTTGTTAGGAAACTGTCCATAGAATCACCTTCATTCATGTGCTCACTCTCCAACTGTTTTCGAAGGTAAGAAACACGAGCCTCATTCCTAGCTTGGTACAATGTGGTTAGTGTATCCTAAGCATCCCTAGCTATTTTGCAAGAGCAAATATGAGGAATAATGGCACGTTTGACAGTCAAAGCTATCAATGCATGTGCCTGGGCATCTCTGCCATCCCAACGAATTTGCTCTGTGGTAGGTGCAATAGAAACAGCAGCACGAACAGGAATCTGCGGAATATCATCTTCGACACCATCTTCATCAGCTTCAGCACCTGTATTTGCAATACCTGTAGTTGCAGGTGTAACAGGACGTCTTTCAACACCCTGCACAATGTTCCAGAGTCCTTTTGCAACCAATACATGTCGCATCATATAAGCCCATAATGGGTAGTTGGTACCATCCAACTTATCCTCAACAGCCAACATACGGAATACATCACTACTTTTAGCCATGGCTGGTGACTAAAATACCTTGATGCAGAAAATTGACTGTATCTCAAAAAGTTGAACAGAACTGCCCAGACAAGTTCTACTAGACCTGTAGCAGACTTGGAGACGCTTAAACTGGTGAACAGAAACTGGTATATACCTTTGGCACAAAAAGATAAAATAGCCTGCACAAGCACTGCGATAGTGCGTTCGGAGGTCAAAACGAGCTCAGATCGCGATTTCGGCACCACAAAGCGAAGCGATTTTGATCTCGAAAACACGCTGAGTATGCTCACCAAAATTTATGCGATTCTGAGACTGCAAACGGAGGAGTGTCAACGGCACCCTAGATGAAGCGACGACCTGCTCTGATACCAATTGTTGGAGATAGATGTCTGTGGAAGCACGCAAACAGCAAAAGGAAGAAGAAGAAGCTTGGAGCACAAACACACAATAGTGAGTGTATTACTAGAGAATGTACAAAGATAAGTAGCCCATTAGGGCAATAGGTGTATATACAAGCGGGGGGAAAAAACCTCCTAAAGAGGGAAAAAAGTGCCCCGGCGGTCCTAGTGTGTTCACACACATCACTACCTAAATATATCAACAGTGCTTTGCAACACCACTATCAAAGAACCAATCCGAATCAGCCTCACTCACAACCATACATTTATAATGCAAAGATGCATCATAATGACATATAACAACACATGCCCAAAAATCTTGAGCCATGTTAGCTTCATCATTCTGCCTAAATTTTTAGCAATAGACATGCTCGATTCCTTCTTCTTTTCATTGCATTTAGCAAGCTTTCTACACTCATCAATAGTATGACCAACCTTTCAAAAATATTTGCATCTCTTCTTGTTTTGGAAATCACTTTCATTAGAGGACTGAGTGGAAGAGGAAAGAAGATTTCCTAAAACTCAACTCACTATTGTTATTTGAATCCTTTTGCAACCAACCATGCTTTATACTTTGGAGAAACACTATCTGATGTGAATTTTAACTCCGATACCCATTTGCATGGTAAAGTTTTTCTACCCTTTGGCAAAGGTACCAAATCCTAAGTATCATATTTATGAATATATTGAGTTCACTCTTCATGACATGCTCCACTTGATAGAAACATTTTTATGACAAGAAGGCTCGCCAAAAATTGTCAACATGATAAAATCGAAACTTAAAAAATCTATTAGATGGATATGAGGCACGTGAAGGTCGACTCAATGATTGCTGATCATGAGCACTAGCAAACTCTTGTTGAACATTCTCATGAACATCCCTTTCTATCATATTCTTATGCATACTAGCAGGAGGAAGATCATCCTCAATTATGAATCCTCTCACTTCAATATTTGTCTTTTTATGACAGTGTTTACTCCTATTTTGTCCTTTAGTGCCAGTGTGTTGGTTTTAATCTTTACCATCCAAAGGAAAATCCATCGGACGGCTTGGAATCCATGCGAGGAGCAAAATTTTCTTCTCTCTCCTACTCGCCACTGTTGCTATTTGTCATTTATTGCCAAACTGAGCGCTCTTCTTTTGTCTTTTTGTGCCCATGTTTTTCAAATGATCATGGCCATCCAATCATCGGATCGAACAACTAGGAATGCACACGAATTCCCTCCTTCAGCATTCCTTTTTTTATTCTTTCTTTTAGTCTACAATACGACTAGTGGTTTTTTCCAACCCCTTAATCCACTTGATTAGCCATTTTAATTCCTGAAAATTAGGAATCCTTAAAAGGCCCATGCAGGGTTCACTTTTTCCCCTAATGTGAGGAGGGTGCTTTCATTTAACCATACATCGTGCCATTTCAAGTAGAGTTTTATTTTTATGCGCTGCAACACCATTTTGCTGAGGTGTATATGCCACCATACATAGATTCAAAAGCTTTTGTGAAGAAAAATTTTCAGCCCTAGTTAAAAATGCTTTGAAGCAAGGAAATACCTCATTCCTTGCTTTCATAGGATACATCCATGTATGGCGAGTAGCATCATAAATGAACGTAACAAAATATAGATACTTCCCAAAAGATGGAGTCTTGATGGGACCACATACATCACTATGAACAAGCTTGCAATTTTCGTGTAGTGTGTGTATGACCATCTTTTGGAAAAGAAGCACGATGCATTTTTCCAAGAATGCAACCTTCACATGCATGCTTTACTAATAACCATGTCCTTCTTTTGCAAGTAAAGCAGACTATTGAAATTCAAGTGACTAAAACGAGCATGTTTTAGCCATGGAAGAAGTATGAGAAACCAAGGCATTCGAGGCAGCCCTCTTGTATGCATCCATGTGATACAAACCATTACATAATGTACCGAACATCACAATAATATCTCCATTGCTGAAATCATGAACCATACACTTATCATCAACAAAGTGTATATGAAGTCTAGCTTTGGCAATCAATGGAACTCAAATTAAGTTCTTCTTAATATCGAGTACATACAATACATTTTTCAAGAGAATCACACCTCCATTTGATGCCATAAGCTGAATTTCTCTTACTCCAATGATAGGATAAGAGGCATTGTTTGCACACACCACATGTCTCCCTTGGGTGCATCTTTCAAAGATGCAAAAAATCTTTTGCATGATGTTATGTGCTTTGCAACACCACTATCAAAGAACCAATCCGAATCAACCTCACTCACAACCATACATTTAGAATGCAAAGATGCATCATAATGACATATAACAACACATGCCCAAAAATCTTAAGCCATGTTAGCTTCATCATTCTTTGCATTGGCTAAATTTTTCAGCAATAGGCATGCTGGATTCCTTCTTCTTTTCATTGCATTTAGCAAGCTTTCTACACTCATCAATAGTATGACCAACCTTTCAATAATATTTGCATCTCTTCTTGTTTTGCAAATCACTGTCATTAGAGGAATGAGTGGAAGACGAAAGAAGATTTCCTAAAAATCAACTCACTATTGTTATTTGAATCCTTTTGCAACCAACCATGATTTATACTTTGGAGAAACACTATCTGATGTGAATTTTAACTCAGATACCCATTTGCATGGTAAAGTTTTTCTACCCTTTGGCAAAGGTACCAAATCCTAAGTATCATATTTATGAATATATTGAGTTCACTCTTCATGACATGCTCCACTTGATAGAAATATTTTTATGACAAGAAGGCTCGCCAAAAATTGTCAACATGATAAAATCGAAACTTAAAAAATCTATTAAATGGATATGAGGCACGTGAAGGTCGACTCAATGATTGCTGATCATGAGCACTAGCAAACTCTTGTTGAACATTCTCATGAACATCCCTTTCTATCATATTCTTATGCATACTAGCAGGAGGAAGATCATCCTCAAATATGAATCCTCTCACTTCAATATCTTTTATAGGTTATTTATGCATCCTTATTTCATTGAAAATAACATCATTGCTTTTGATCATTGAACATGATTTTAGATCCCATAAACAAAATCCGAATCTCCTATCTCTTCCATATCCAAGAAAAATTCACTTTTTGAATTTGTAGTCCAATATTTGACTCAAATTATTTGGAACATGGACACAAGCTCATAACCAAATCCTCTAAGATGATCACAATGTGATGTCTGCCCTGCCTATAAATATTGTGCCACTTTCAAGCCTTTAGCGGTACGAGGTGATAGGTTAATCACATGAACTACAATCAATATTGCTTCTTTCGAAAAGACTTTTGAAAGATTCGCATGATGCAACATAAAAACTACTCTATCTTGAATAGTTATATTCATCCTCTCACCTACACCATTCTGTAATGGGATATAAGGAGATGTAAGCTCTCTCTATATTCCTCTATACTAATAAAAAAATCTTGAATTCATGATAGTTATACTCACAACCATTATCTAAACATGAAGTCTTAAGCGTAGTTCCCTTCTCAATCTCTGTTGAGGTAAGCCATTATTTGAAAGTAAGAAATACCTCATCCTTAGGCTTGATAGGATACACCCAGACTTTTCTAGCAACTTGATAGGATACATCTTCAAAAGAAAGTGGCTCTTCAATATATGTTGTTGCAATAAGAGAATAATCGACAAAATTACTTGGTGTACAGTGAGAGCTTGATCTTGTTCTACCAAGTAAAGGTGCACACAATTTGCCATCCTGCAAAATTTGTTTCAGCTACTTTGGCATACTTTGTGCACTCTTGATAGACATGTGTTCATTATGCAATACATCATCAACATGTAGATCATGCGTAGGCTGAATTTCATGCTCATTTTTAGCCACATATTGACGCAAAAGTTCGGCCATATGTGGCTGGAAATTTCAAGCAGTTTTGACATTTTCTTGGCTCAAAACGTTCAATCATGTTTGGCTGGAGATTCTTTGCGTTTTCAGCTCTATTTTGTTGGAAGTTTTTAGCCCTTTGAGCCTCAGTTGGCTGGTCTACATAGGCATAGTCAAGCGCACCATTTTGGAACAAAGGCATGTGTAACAAACACATCTTGTGAGCTAACTGTTGGCTATTTTTTGCATTCAAGTAGAGGGAAATTTAAATTTTCAGCAAATACCATATCTCGGCTCATAATAATTCTATTCATCAATGGATGGTACATATGATATCTTTTAGCACTATAACCAACAAATATACATTTCTTTGATTTGTTATCAAGTTTGTGACATTGTTGTGATAGCACAAGTGTATATGCCAAACAACCAAACATGCACATATGACTAACCATGGGCTTATGTCCAGAGTGATGAATCTCAATGCTTTTGTAGGGCAGCGATTCAACACATAGTTTGCACACATGAATGGTTCCATCCAAAACTTATCATTAGGGGAAAAAATGAACCCTGCATGGGCCTTTTAGATTAGAGAGTGATTAGTGATGGACCAATCAAAAGAGGGTGGTGGCCACAGTCTAGTCTCTCAATAAACTAGGCTAGGTATAGGCTTCCCTTCCCTTGGTTTGGGCCAGTCAAAACCACATAAACACGCTAAAATTCATGGTTTTGTTCCTCAAGTAGTATTTGAGAGACATGGGATTCAAACACAACCCTTGGATGCCCTTCAAGATTCAATGGCTAAGATCATTTCTTGAGAAATGGGTCACTTTAAATTTTGTCCCTTGGATTTTCGTTGCATCTAACGGATGTGGTTGATCCCCAATGAACAAGAGGCGCCTTAAATATGGGCCATTGGATCTTGAAGGAAATCAATGGATGAGATTTGATCTTCACATGGATCACTAGCCATCAAATCTCCACCATCTATTATACAACGCATCGAAGGGACAACAAAGAACGTGGATCTGAAATCGCCATCGTAGTCCTTGCACGAAATTTCACGTATTTGTCTTTTTATGACAGTGTTTACTCCTATTTTGTCCTTTAGTGCCAGTGTGTTGGATTTTAATCTTCACCATCCAAAGGAAAATCCATCGGACGGCTTGGAATCCATGCGAGGAGCAAAATTTTCTTATCTCTCCTACTCGCCACTGTTGCTATTTGTCATTTATTGCCAAATTGAGCGCTCTTCTTTTGTCTTTTTGTGCCCATGTTTTTCAAACGATCATGGCCATCCAATCATCGGATCGAACAGCTAGGAATGCACACGAATTCCCTCCTTCAGCATTCCTTTTTTTATTCTTTCTTTTAGTCTACAATACGATTAGTGGTTTTTTCCAACCCCTTAATCCACTTGATTAGCCATTTTAATTCTTGAAAATTAAGAATCCTTAAAAGGCCCATACAGGGTTCACTTTTTCCCAACCATACATCGTGCCATTTCAAGTAGAGTTTTATTTTTATGCGCTGCAACACCATTTTGCTGAGGTGTATATGGCACCATACATAGATTCAAAAGTTTTTGTGAAGAAAAATTTTCAGCCGTAGTTAAAAATGCTTTGAAGCAGGGAAATACCTCATTCCTTGCTTTCATAGGATACATCCATGTATGGCGAGTAGCATCATCAATGAAGGTAACAAAATATAGATACTTCCCAAAAGATGGAGTCTTGATGGGACCACATACATCACTATGAACAAGCTTGCAATTTTCGTGTAGTGTGTGTATGACCATCTTTTGGAAAAGAAGCACGATGCATTTTTCCAAGAATGCAACCTTCACATGCATGCTTTACTAATAACCATGTCCTTCTTTTGCAAGTAAAGCAAACTATTGAAATTCAAGTGACTAAAACGAGCATGTTTCAGCCATGGAAGAAGTATGAGAAACCAAGGCATTCGAGGCAGCCCTCTTGTATGCATCCATGTGATACAAACCTGTTGGAGTTAGACGTCTGCGGAAGCACGCGAACAGCACAAGGAAGAAGAAGAAGCTTGGAGCACAACACACAAGACTGAATGTATTACTAGAGAATGTACAAAGATAAGTAGCCCATTAGGGCAATAGGCGTATATACAAGCCGGGGGAAAAAAACCTCCTAAAGAGGGAAAAAAGTGCCCCGGCGGTCCTAGAGTGTTCACACACATCACTACCTAAATATATCAACAAATCCCCCCTGGGAGTGATGCGGTGAACAAGGAGCTGGCACTCATGTATAAGGAAGTGCCGAGCTATGTGGAAATCACTCCACAAAAGGAAGTAAGCCCAAAGCTTTGCGGAAAGCTTCAAACTTCTCCCTAGGCAGAGCCTTCGTGAAAAGGTCTGCAATGTTTTCCTGCGTGGGCACATATGCCAAGCTGATCTCCCCAGCAGAGAACCTCTCCCTGACATAGTGATAATGCACCTCAATGTGCTTAGTGCGAGCATGGAACACAGGGTTCCTCGCAACTGCCAATGCGCTCTGACTGTCAGTGAAGATGGTGGTGGCAGAAGACTGGCCAACACCCAAATCAGCCATAAGGCGTCTGAGCCACACACACTCAACAGTCGATGTGAAAGCTGCACTATACTCAGCCTCACAACTGGAAGTGGCCACAGTAGGCTACTTCTTGCTCAACCAAGATATACATGAGCTACCAAGCATGAAGCAAAAACCACTGGTGGACACACGAGTGTCATAGCAACCAGCCCAATCTGAGTCAGAAAAAGCATGCAAATCTGGCGGTAGTGATCCCCCCTTGGGATAAAACAACCCAAGTAGCCGAGTACCACTCAAGTAGCGAAAGATGCGCTTAACCGCTTTCCAATGCGTGACTCCTGGGCAATGCATAAACCTTCTCATCTGTGAGACAGCAAACTGAATATCTGGCCGAGTAATGCATAAGTAAATCAAGCATCCAACAGCCTGCTGATAGAGAACAGCATCAAATGCATCTCCAGCATCATGAAGACTCAATCGTAAACCTGTCTCCATAGGAGTGGCAATAGGCTTACAGTCTTCAAGGCCAAAACGCTGCAATAATGTGTCAATATATTTCGTTTGACACAAAGCCATTCCACCATCAACTTGCATAAACTGAATGCCCAAATAGTGATGCAAATGCCCCAAATCAGACATCTCAAATGAGGCATGCAAATCAGCCTTGAAATCAGCAATATGCTTCTCAAGAGGACCAGTGAGCAGCATGTCGTCTACATAGACAACAATGATCAAAAGCACATCATTAGCACGCTTAACATATAAGGTGCTTTCAGTTGGACTGTTCTCAAAACCATGTGCAATCAAATAGGCATGTATTTTCTCATACCAAGCACGTGGTGCTTGCTTTAAACCATATAACGCCTTCTTTAACCTGCACACCTGGTTTTCATGCCCTTTCTGCACAAAGCCACGGGGCTGAAAAACATACACTTCTTCATGCAAGTCACCATTCAGAAATGCTGTTTTAATGTCCAACTGATGTACATTCCAACCATGATGGGCTGCAAGTGCACAAATGCTCCGAACAGTAGTCATACAGCATGTAGGTGCAAAGGTCTCATCAAAATCAATGCCTCTTTCCTGCGCATAACCCTTTGCAACAAGCCTAGCCTTATACCTATCAACTGTACCATCAGGTTTACGCTTCAGCTTGTATACCCACTTAGTGCCAATGGCCTTCTTGCCAGGAGGCAAGTCACATAAAGACCATGTACCATTCTTCATTATAGCATCATATTCAGATTGCATAGCAGCCATCCAATTTTCTGAATTTTGTGCTTCATCAAAAGAAACAGGCTCATTCTCATCACAAAGACTAGATGCAGCCATAGCATAGCAATCTGATGCAAAGGAGGTACTATGAGAGCCTGAACGAGTACGATATGACAAAGGTGCATCTAATTTGATGTCACGCAAAGTCTGCACCAGCCATTTTGGCATAGTTTTTGCCTGTTCAATATCAGCTCTCTCATCAACAAGTGCATCATGTAAATCTGCATCAGAAATGGAATGATCTGCATCATCATATGAAACCTGCAAAGGCTGAGAAGTTGCCTCATTAGGACCAGCGCTAGCCTGTCCACCTGTAAAAAGAGGCATCAAAGTATCATACATGTCTTTGGAGCTAACAGATGTCTCCTTAGTACATGAAAGCAATGGTTCAATAGCATCTTCCACAAAGACAACATCACGGCTAACCAGAATGCGTTTAGTCTGTGGATGATACAGACGATAGCCTTTACTTTCAGAACTGTACCCAACAAAAATACATTTTACTGCCTTATCATCCAATTTTCTACGATGTTGTTCAGGCACTAATGCATATGCCAAACAACCAAAAACACGAAGATGAGCAACAGATGGCTTGCGGTCATGCCAAGCCTCATATGGAGTGATAGACTACAACGCTTTCGTGGGACACCTGTTCAGTACATATGCTGCACACATGACAACCTCAAGCCAGAAACTATGTGGTAAAGCCTGACTTTTGACCATGCACCTTGCCATCTCCATGAGTGACCTGTTCTTTTGTTCAGCAACTCCATTCTGTTGAGGTGTATACGGCACTGTACACTGGTGTTTTATCCCACGTTCAGCCAGAAATGCATTAAAATCTGAAGACATATATTCCCCCCCTCGATCAGAACGGAGGGTGCCTATTTTACATGCTGACAGATTTTCAGCCAAAACCAAAAACTGTTTGAAGCACGTGAACACTTCGGACTTTGCTTTGAGTGGATATACCCATGCATGCCTGGAAAAATCATCAATGAAAGTCACGAAGTAAAGGTAATTTCCAAAAGAGGGTGTCTGCATAGGACCACAGACATCACTATGTACAAGCTGCAATTTCTGCATAGCCCGAACTAAACCATCTTTTGGAAAGGAAGAACACTGCATTTTGCCCAAAATACAGCCTTCACAAACATGTTTTCCAGGTGCCTCAAGTTTGGGCAAAGAGGACACCATTTCAGATTTCTGCAGGCGTAACAAACTAGCAAAATTCAGATGACCAAAGCGTGCATGCCAAAGCTTTGCATCTGACATAGCCTGAGAATCATGAACTGTACATGCCGAATCATTCACAGATTTTTCATAGTCTATGAGCTTATACAGCCCACGACATAAAATGCCAGAAGCAATAATCACATCGCCATTTGAGAGATCATGGACTGTACACCTGTCATCAACGAATTTCACAACCAAGCCAATCTTGGCTAATGCAGAAACTGATAACAGGTTCTTTTTGATCCCTGGCACAAATAAAGCATCTGACAAAGTGAAAGAACTACCATCAGCAGTAGTCAGAATGATCTTACCAACTCCCTTAACAGGATAAGAGGAGTTATTGGCGCATGTGACAGTATTCCCTGTAGGGGCAGACTCGAGTGAAGAGAAGAAACTGCGCTGCGAGGTAATATGTTTGGTTGCCCCACTGTCAAAGTACCAAACATCTGAGTCTACTGCAGACATGCACTGATCATGAGAAGATGGGTCAAAACTGCAGACAGTATTAAACGCCCATTCTTCTTCCTGCACAAGATTTGCAGACTCTGTTTTTGGTGTAGAGGCCTCTGCAACAACCATTCCAGCCTCTTTCTTCTTTGCCTCTTTAGCAGCCAGTTTTGGACAGTTCTTTATAATATGATCATTTCCTTTACAGTACTTGCAGAACAATTTCTGCTTTTCTGATTTCTTCTCATCTTTATCCTGGTTCTTCGATTGTGCAGCATTTGCAGATTTCTGCTTACTAGTAGAAGAGCTCCATTTTCCTTTGCCCTTCTGACTAGCCAGGAAAGCTTGATCTGCAACACGCATAATGGACCTGTTCTGCCTGGACTGATCTTCCTGCAACAGAACAGAGACTAATTCCTCAAATGACAAGGCATTCGGATTGCCTTTCATCATCAATCGAAGAGTAGAGGCAAAACTCTGATATGAATCAGGAAGGCCATTCAGAACGGTCTGCACAAGTGAGCTATCTGGTATAACCTCATCAGCAGAAATCAATTGTTCCTTCAGGTCTTTGATCTTTGTAAGAAAACTGTCCATCGAATCACCTTCATTCATGTGCTCACTCTCCAACTGTTTTCGGAGTTAAGCAACACGAGCCTCATTCCTAGCCTGGTACAAAGTGGTAAGTGTATCCCAAGCATCCTTTGCTGTTCTGCAAGAGCGAATGTGAGGAATAATGGCACGTTTGACAGACAAAGCTATCAATGCATGTGCCTGGGCATCTCTGCCATCCCAACGAATCTGCTCTGCAGTAGGTGCAACAGAAACAGCAGCACGAACAGGAATCTGCGGAATATCATCTTCGACACCATCTTCATCAGCTCCAACACCTGTATTTGCAGTACCTGTCGTTACAGGTGTAACAGGACGTCTTTCAACACCCTGTACAATGTTCCACAATCCTTTTGCAACCAGTACATGTCGCATCATATAAGCCCATAATGGGTAGTTGGTACCATCCAACTTATCCTCAACAGCCAACATACGGAATACATCACTGCTTTCAGCCATGGCCGGTGACTAAAATACCTTGATGCAGAAAACTGACTGTATCTCAAAAAGTTGAACAGAATTGCCCAGACGAGTTCTGCTAGACCTGTAGCAGACTTCGAGACGCTTAAACTGGCGAACAGAAACTGGTATATACCTTTGGCACAAAAGGACGAAATAGCCTGCACAAGCACTGCGATAGTGCGTTCGGAGGCCGAAACGAGCTCAGATCGCGATTTCGGCACCACAGAGCGAAGCAGTTTTGATCTCGGAAACACCCTGAGTATGCTCACCAAATTTTGTGCGAATCTGAGACTGCAAACGGAGGAGTGTCGACGGCGCCCTAGAAGAAGCAACGACCTGCTCTGATACCAATTGTTGGAGTTAGACGTCTGCGGAAGCACGCGAACAGCACAAGGAAGAAGAAGAAGCTTGGAGCACAACACACAAGTCTGAATGTATTACTAGAGAATGTACAAAGATAAGTAGCCCATTAGGGCAATAGGCGTATATACAAGCCGGGGGAAAAAAACCTCCTAAAGAGGGAAAAAAGTGCCCCGGCGGTCCTAGAGTGTTCAGACACATCACTACCTAAATATATCAACAAAACCATTACATAATGTACCAAACATCACAATAATATCTCCATTGCTAAAATCATGAACCATACACTTATCATCAAACAAAGTGTATATGAAGTCCAACTTTGGCAATGAATGGAACTCAAATTAAGTTCTTCTTAATATCGAGTACATACAATACATTTTTCAAGAGAATCACACCTCCATTTGATGCCATAAGCTCAATTTCTCCTACTCCAATGATAGGATAAGAGGCATTGTTTGCACACACTACATGTCTCCCTTGGGTGCATCTTTCAAAGATGCAAAAAATCTTTTGCATGATGTTATGTGCTTTGCAACACCACTATCAAAGAACCAATCCGAATCAGCCTCACTCACAACCATACATTTAGAATGCAAAGATGCATCATAATGACATATAACAACACATGCCCAAAAATCTTAAGCCATGTTAGCTTCATCATTGTTTGCATTGGCTAAATTTTTCAGCAATAGGCATGCTGAATTTCTTCTTCTTTTCATTGCATTTAGTAAGCTTTCTACACTCATCAATAGTATGACCAACCTTTCAATAATATTTGCATCTCTTCTTGTTTTGCAAATCACTATCATTAGAGGAATGAGTGGAAGAGGAAAGAAGATTTCCTAAAAATCAACTCACTATTGTTATTTGAATCCTTTTGCAACCAACCATGCTTTATACTTTGGAGAAACACTATCTGATGTGAATTTTAACTCAGATACCCATTTGCATGGTAAAGTTTTTCTACCCTTTGGCAAAGGTACCAAATCCTAAGTATCATATTTATGAATATATTGAGTTCACTCTTCATGACATGCTCCACTTGATAGAAATATTTTTATGACAAGAAGGCTCGCCAAAAATTGTCAACATAATAAAATCGAAACTTAAAAAATCTATTAGATGGATATGAGGCACGTGAAGGTCGACTCAATGATTGCTGATCATGAGCACTAGCAAACTCTTGTTGAACATTCTCATGAACATCCCTTTCTATCATATTCTTATGCATACTAGCAGGAGGAAGATCATCCTCAAATATGAATCTTCTCACTTCAATATCTTTTATAGGTTATTTATGCATCCTTATTTCATTGAAAATAACATCATTGCTTTTGATCATTGAACATGATTTTAGATCCCATAAACAAAATGCGAATTTCCTATCTCTTCCATATCCAAGAAAAATTCACTTTTTGAATTTGTAGTCCAAATTTTGACTCAAATTATTTGGAACATGGACACAAGCTCATAACCAAATCCTCTAAGATGATCACAATGTGATGTCTGCCCTGCCTATAAATATTGTGCCACTTTCAAGCCTCAGTGATAGGTTAATCACATGAACTACAATCAATATTGCTTCTTCCGAAAAAACTTTTGAAAGATTTGCATGATGCAACATAGAAACTACTCTATCTTGAATAGTTATATTCATCCTCTCAGCTACATCATTTTGTAATGGGATATAAGCAGATGTAAGCTCTCTCTATATTCCTCTATACTAATAAAAAATTCTTGAATTCATGATAGTTATACTCACAACCATTATCTAAACATGAAGTCTTAAGCGTAGTTCCCTTCTCAATCTCTGTTGAGGTAAGACATTATTTAAAAGTAAGAAATACCTCATCCTTAAACTTGATAGGATACACCCAGACTTTTCTAGCAACATTATCGATGAGAGTGACAAAGTAAAGAGGACCACTTAATGACCCAGTGGGCATAGGACCACAAACATTGGTATAGACAAGATTTAATGGCTAAATTGAAGAGTCAATGTGTGTTATAATAATATACCTAAGTACAAAGTACCACCACATATGAGCGTATCATGTATGTGGTAACATGGGGAGGAAACCTCTATCCAACACTAGAGTAAAAAGTACCCATGTATGGGAAAAAGGTTCATATCAAAGCTATTTGAGGAACAATGAAGTTTAACACTATTGACACTCCATAATATTGTACCTAGTGAGGCTCCTATGGATGATTGTCTTTCTCGAATGTGGCTGTTAGATTTTTATGCTTCTTTTCATGTGACAACACATAGAGAATGGTTCTCTATTTATGCAACAAATTCTCTTGGTACCATGAGACTTGGTGTGATGATTCTTACGAGTGTGATGTTTTTGGGATTAGAGATGTGATTATGTAGTTCATTGATGGTTCAAAATTTACTATGCATAATGTATGCTATATGCCTTATGTATCATGTAGTTTGATGTCAGTTATTCAACTTGATGACCTTGGTTACAAAGTGATCTTCTATGCTCAGTCCTTTAGCATATCAAAGGGCAATATGATTATTGAAAAAGGAAATGAAGTTGGCTCACTTTATCCTTCATTTGTATCACAAAAGGACACTTGTTAGCTATCATTAAACAACCTATGGCTTGTATATATCATGGACATTTGTTCATCATCAGTAGAGAGAGCTATTCTAGACATCCGTCTTCTCCATGTGTCTTGCTGCATTTTTTGCTCACTGTGTGTCCCTCTCACACTTTTACATGCACCCAACAATAGAATCAAAGCATGTTTCACTCCTTCTCAAGTTTTGGTTTTTCGCGTCGTGGCAAGCACGAACTTTTAACAACGCAAATCAACTTCAAATATAGAGCTTTGCCATGTATACTTGTGTTTTTTATCCAAAAAGTTAATGATGATCTACAAACGAATATAGAGCTTTGCCATGTATGCCGTGTGTTTCTGATCCAAAATGTTGGAGAGGATGTTTTATCACTATGCATAAGTCATGTGTCATTGAATGTTTTAGACAGAGTACTCTCTAGAAAATACGATGCCTTTGTATTATGATGAACAGGCAACGTGAAAAAGCAGAGATCGATGCTATGTCTAAACTTAGTACCTTGCACCTTTCTTTCTGGGCCTTCCGGCTCCCTCGATGGAGACTTTGTATAGTGCTTCCACCGGTTTCTGTTTTATCTTCTCTCAAAAAAGAATGTCAATGTAAATCGAATGTGTAAAGCTAAATCCGACAAATGCACATTTCTCATTAATCAATTTCAGGCAATATATATATATATATATATATATATATATATATATATATATATATATTCTCCTGATAATTTATTCAAACACTCCATGAAGCGTATATGCATATCAAACATGAGGAATTTGAGGTATCTTGTCAGGTATAAGCGACTTCCATGGAAAATTGTGCATTCCAGAAACATATTAAATCCTGTGATTTATACAAATTATATTCTCATCATGTAGATGAATACGAAGTATTGATGAATCTGTAACGCATACGTAAGTACAGCGATGTAGATGAATTCAAAGCATTGATGAATCCATTACGCATGCGTACAGTGATGGATGAGCATGAGTACATATTGAGGGTGCACAGCATCCGCACATCCAATCGATAAAACTGTCAAACAGCACAGCATAGCTACAATAGCACAACTCAGACTTTTCCGTCGCCTCTGAGACGCGCGACGGTTCTGAACATACGAGCTACAGGAGCATATAGGAAGATCAAAGCGATCGGGGAAATATGTAGGGTTGTAGAAGCTTGCAATTCATGTGGAATCAAAGAAGAAGGCATGGACGAGGTGAGGCGCATCAGCCATATCACCGGTTACCTCTGGCTGTTTTCTACCAGACGCACTCAGGAAACGTGTGACAGATCCACCACCATCGGCCTTGTGAGAGTGACGATTACCCGTCTGAGTCTGAACACGTTCTGGTGTCGTGGCCGGAGAAAGCCAGCCGGAGAGAAAAAAGTCTGCATGGAAAGACCGCAGATGCACCCGTTCCAACAGATCTGCAGTGCGGCGGTGCTCCTGATTCGTCACATTGGAAGCGTGCGAATGGAAACCTATCTCGGAGTTGGGGCAGTCACAGGAGTTGAAAGCAGAGGGAAACACACCCTGGCACATGGCGTTCGAGAGCAGAAAGGCAGTGACTATGGAGGTCCGAGGAGAGAAAATATCTTATAATTGTGGAGATCCGAGCAGAGAAAATATCTTTATAGGGAAAAGAACGATTTCGGACATGGCCATTGGCCATCGCTCAAGCAAGAAACAGCAGAACCAGCGGCTACGCTGTAGCCTGTAGGCTGTAACGCAATCCAGGGTTTGTTACCATGGGCTCTCTCGCGTGAGTCGTCACCTCGAGGTTGGAACAAGCTGTCATTCCAACATCTTTGTCTAGAGATTCATGAAAGGTCTCGAAAAGTAGAAAATTGACTCATGTTTGGTCAGATATTTGTACACTCTTCTCACGAATTCAGATATTCACATGGCTACCCATGGCGAATGACACTAGCTTCATACATCTTTTATGTTTTTTTCCTCCTTTTCTCTTCCTTTTTCATTTGAACCAAACTTGGGTAGTTTCTTGGTCATTTCCAGGTTGCATGCCACTATGCCACTGAATCTCATCTTGTCTTTTCCCTTGATTGATCTTGTTGTATGAAAGTTTCTTGATTATTGATACCTCACTATCTACATTTTCTTCCTTTCTTGTGGAGCAATCATCCTGAGATTTGTCCCCGTCCAAGCATTTAAAGTCCTCCACTTGGTTAAAATCCTAGAGCGTAGACATTAAGGTCAATGATTTCTTTCTCTAGTTGCTTACAACTTTCCTAGCTCGCCTTCGATTCTTTATTCCCCTCTAGGTTTCTTTGTTCTTACTTTCTATCGTGACAAACCCCTCATCATCTATTTTATTTGCAAAACTCTTTGGGGTGTTCACGAGTGTGTGGCCCTCTTTCGGTTTTTGTGTTAAGTGATGGGAGACAACATGCATACAAACACACACATGTGTGTATATACATACATGGATGTATAATATAAATACATACATACATACGTACATGCATGCATACATATACACATAGACATACATATATACATCCACACATACACACAAAATATATATGTGTGGATGTATATATGTATGTCTATGTATACACACACACACACACACACATATATATATATATATATATATATATATATATATATATGTGTGTGTGTGTGTGTGTGTGTGTGTGTGATGCATATGATGCATATGAAGAGGAGTTGCTGTATAACTATGGGTTATGAAAGCAAAAAAAGACATGGATTTTGAGGATCTAAAGCCACTTGGAGAATGCATCGACTTTATTAGTAACACTACAATATATCGGCCGTATACCGAGGTTTTTATCGAGGAAATTAAACGGGCGTGTTTTTGAGGCGACATCGATATAAGTGCCAGTATAGGCGTTAGAACCAAAAGGATGGTATAAACGCCGATATAGGTGTCGGTATGCGCGTTAGTATGAGCACCAATATAAGCATAAAAAATATCGATCCTTATACCGATGACTACTAGGTATACCGTCACACATACAGACGACCATCCTGGGAGTAATGTCGCTCATACTGACAATCATATCTACAAATTTTCTTTTGGGCATGTGATGTGTAGTCTAATGGCAACTGAAATATGATTTCATAAGCCAAAATATTATCGGACAAAAAAGAGATGATCAGAATGAGCCATGAACCATGTACAAAAAAAGTTATATAATTCATCAATGAAGCATATACAAGAGTATGCCAAACCATTGTCATATATTAGGCAAATACAAAATGTGGCAAAGCACTACCATATAAGAATCCAAAATTCTGGTGCACCACTGCCATATATGAGCCAAATAAAAAATTATGACACACCATTGTCATACACATGCACAGAAGGATCAAAACATCCATATCAGTAGTCCTCTAATAAAGAACGTTCATGAAATGAGATAAATTCACATGAGATTTACAAACAACAAGTAAAAACCAAGTTTCTAAATTCATCACCTCATCGCAAGTGCTCCAATGAAACGATCGCACCGCGTCCCTCCAAGTCCTCTAATAGTGCAATCAATCCATGATGATATCCATAAGCCTCCTCCGTTCATGTTGGAGCATGATCCATTGTCAGCTCTTGCAACAAATATATAAAACGTTAGATGAACATACATGACATGCTTAACACAAACAAATTCAATAAACCAAATGGTACTTATAAATTCGTGATGCATAGTATCATATCCACCGCTGCCCGAATATGACGGTCCAACCGTATCTAAACATGTAGTTGTGGTATCTCACTGGTGGCGATATTGGTCAGGAGTCTGATGCTGCTCGTCACGAATCATATCCCACTCCTCAGCATCTAACAATACAGGCTTTGTAAGCCTGCTCTAAAAGCATCACGAGTCTCGGATTGTAGATGAGACATAACTTCACATGCTGTGTGTAGAATCCACTCTGAACTAACAAGAGGATGCCCATGTGCTGGTCGAAACTCTTGATAAATCGTCTCTGTGATATAATTTTTACGATCTTTATCTTGTTCACTCCATTTCAATATGATAGAGTATCCAAACTGTATGGAGCAAAGCTGTCATATACATTGATGCATGGCCTTGCCGGTCACATCCATTATCGGAGCTCCATCATGGATACTATATACCTTGGAATCATCATGGTCATGAGCACCCCAAGGTGTACGTGGTGTACCACGTGGCATACCTATATCTGAGGTAATCACTCTAGGAGTAAAAGAAGGTCACACAACATCCGTCACACTGCCTCCACAATAGCCGCCTCCTCTAGAGCTACCTGTAGATCCACTCCTAGAACCTCCTGCTCCAGAGCATGACCTCGACCTACGAGACTGGTCAGCACTTGTATCGCACTGACGTGTCGAATGCACACGTCTACTACTAGAGCCGGGGATGGCTGAGAAGATGATCGTGGTGGAGTCATAAAGCTAGGAGATATATCTTCGACGGGAGTAGCACCATCTATAAGAGTGATGCCGACAGGAGTGACACTAGAGGGAGTGAAGCTCACAAGAGTGAGGCCGGAGGGAGTGCTACCATGAGTGATCCAGTGCTATGATGCAGCGATCATATATGCAGGAGATACCTGAGATATGAACTCTAAGAATTGCTCCTGTGTCATGGAATGTGGAGTGACTAGAGGACTATCTCCCACTGTGCTCTATAACAAAAGAACTCAAATAATTAGCATATGATAATAAAGGTAATATAGAGAAATGGTAGTATACAAAAGAACATAGAAAACAAATAAAAATTAGTACGTATAAGTTTGACTCAAAACTCCTCTATTCTAGCATCCTCTTGGAGATCTGATGCACAGAGAATATTTATCTCTATATTGACGACTTATAAATCTCTTGGTATGCTAGCTTCTTTTTTATCATCATCTGTTGCTTCATCGTGTATCTCGTCTTCTTCAAGGACCGCTTCTTCTCGGACAATGATCTCTTCCTCCTCGACTATCAAATGAATCTCAAAGTCCACTACAGATGGACTTTCTTCTATATCTATGTTTTCAAAAATTTATCTACTACATGGGGAGAAGTGTAAAACAAATAGCTACTCTAGTTCTTTCGAATCTGGTATAAAAATAAGTTGCTCACAGTGTTCGGGAAGTACAAATGTATCTCTTTCGTCCATCCATAATTGTGGAGTCGACTTGAAGCAAACCACTTTTATCCCGCTTCACTGTTGCGTTTCTTCCAGAGGTGACTATTTTGAATCACTTCACATAAGAAACAAAGTAATCAAACTTCCTAAAAGATAACTTCAAGATATTTTGAATCACTCCACAATAATCTAGCTGATCTTCTTAAGCATTATCATCTCTTGCACTCGCTCTACGTTTTTGCAAAAAGTTCACCATTATCTCACTATCAAAAGTAGACTTATTTTTATCGATTCCTGCGATCCGAAAGTATTTTCCATGAGATCATAGTGCACCATATTTAGAATACTCATAATCACATCCCTTTGCGAGTTCTTCTTCTTCTTTAGAGATATCTTCACCCGCTACCTTTGCTTGTGAAACTGTTGTATCTAGCCATCTGCTCGTTGGAAAGGATGGAAGAGATTGAAGACTTTTTAGAAGAGGTAAAAATCGAGTGGAATGATTCTTTCGAAATTGAGCTCTTTCCTTTGCGTTTGTCTCCTTGGCAAGATCATACTTTTCTAACCACTTCTGTATAGGCTCAAAGTTAACGATGCAAAACTTTATTGCCCCCTCTCTCTCAAAGCTACATCTATTTTACTTTGCATCCCTTTACCTTGTGGTTCATCGCCTATGAGACAAGCATCTTCATCATCGCTCCATAAGTGAGGTATTTCTAGATCGGACATACGTAGAAACTGAGTTATGAATATAAGAGACTCTTGTACGAGCCATCTCTCTGCCATGCTACCCTTTGTACATGCTCTCTATCAAACAAACCCTTTTAATGTCCTCATAAAGTGCTCTAAGAAGAACATCCATTGACTATGGACAATTCCTGCTATTGCAACTTCATCTACCACACGAACTAGTAAATGAAGCTGAATAGTGAGAATACTTGTGGGAAAGTATTTCTCTACCATACAAACAACCTCGATAGCATTGAGTTTTGCACTCTCTATGCTATCTCTATTTATCTCTTTAGAAGAGATCCACTATACCAAGGAACTAATTTTATAAATGGTTATTCGTATATCTTTTGAAAGATAATATTTTAAAGCTACAGGGTGCATAAACTGTAAAAACTTGTGCCAATCATGAGACTTAAGCCCTCCAAGATAGTCGTTTCGTGTGAAAGCAGTCTTTAGACACCTCATGCATCTAGTAGGTGTCCAAAACTATGAAATTATCTTCTTCACTTGTTGCTCTTCCATCCTGCAAAGCACCCAAGGAGCTCTTGGTAACGATACTATTCCGTTGGGCTTAGTAATTACCCACAACTCTTAGTTTAATCCATTCTAATAGATTGTAAAAGTTTTTTTGCATCTCCACGGGTTGGAGGCATGTCATTGCCCTCTAGCAAAAATTGATCTTTAAGAAGCCTGCAATAAACAATTAGAATGATATTAGTAAATAAAGTTATTTTGATACAGCAATGAAAGTTTATTTCAAATCCGCTTATCTGAACAATTCAGAGACACCACTATCTGACCATCAATAAATGGATTGCAGATTGAGCATCACGAGTGATGCACATAGTACATATATCTTTGCTCCATTGTATAGTGGTAAACGAACTAGTCTTTACATGTTTTTGTATCTTCATCGCTTTCTGATCGTGGAAATTCTGTTGTGCCCATGAAACTCACGATATCTTCTCCACCATCATGATCTTCGTTCATCTCATAAAATGCTTCGAGCATTTCTTCCATGTGTTCATTCTTTGTAATGTTATTAGTACCTTGTACTTCTAACTCCTTTTTTGTTCTCTTTTGTCCACGAGAGATTACCGATGCAATGTCGTTTGGGTCCACTTGCTCACCAGGGGGATCATGCGAATGGTAGCATAGGTTTTGTAATCGACTTTTATCAAAGGATCCATACTCTCTAACATGTGCAATACAAATCCATCGTTTTCGATAAATTTGATGCTTGCACTGAGTGCAAAGACATGCCATTCTCTCCACCGGATCCAAACTAGCCATCTTTATATAATATGGATATTTTCAAACATTTGATTTTTTTTATTAAACCCAAAAACCATAATCCTAAAGACTTAAACCTAATATATATATATATATATATATATATATATATATATATATATATATATATATATATATATATATATATATATATATATATATATATATATATATATATATATATATATATATTATAATTTTTTTTCGTTTTCTTATTCATACTAAAACCTAAAGACCTAAAGACAGCCCAAAAACCCTAATCCTATTTTTATATATTTAATTTGATAAGAAATCCTAAATCCTATATACATATATATATATATGTGTATGTGTGTATGCATGTGTGTATTGATCTATACCAAAGACCTATATTTTTATATATATACTAAAGACCTATTTTCTTATATATTTACTTATGTATATATGTGAGTGTGTGTGTTTGTAATATGTTAAAATCCTAAAATCATATTTTTTATATATATGTGTATGTGTGTATTATATATGTGTATATGTGTATATGCATGTATAAACAACTTAAAAATCCTAATTCTATTTTTTATATATATTTGATTATATATTGTATTTTTTCTTAATTTTTATAAATACATGTTTATATATGTTAATATTAATCTAAAACTCTATTTTTTATAAAATTAATTTTATGTATTTAATTTGATAAAAAACCTTAAAATCCTATTTTTATATATTAATCCTATATATTTAATTTGATTAAAAACCTTAAAATCCTACTTTTATATATTTTATTATATATGTTTAATTTATTTATTTAAAACACTACCTCTTTTCATATTAATTTATCTATACAATTATCCTATTTTTGTATATATTTATTTATATATTCTATTTTTTTCTTAATTTTTTAATTTATTTTTCCTTATATAAATTTAATTGAATTATATGTATGTAAAAACCCTAAAACCATAATCCTAAAGATCTAGACCTAAAATATGTATATGTGTGTATGCATGTGTATATACATGTATATATGTATATGTATTATATGTGTATGTGTGTATATATGTTATGCATATGTAAAAATCCTAAAACCCTAATCATAAAGACCTAGACCTAAAACATGTATATGTGTGTATGCATGTGTGTATATATCTGTATGTGTATATGTGTATATATATATGTATATGTGTATATATATGTATATGTGTATGTGTATGTGTATACATATTTAATTTGATAAAAAACCTTAAAATCTTATTTTTATATATTTAATGATATATATTTAAATTATTTACTCAAAACACTATGTCTTTTTATATTTATTTATCTATACAATTATCTATATATTTATTTATATATTCTGATTTTTTTCTTAATTTTTTCTTTATTTTTTTCTTATATAAATTTAATTGAATTATATGTATGTAAAAAACCTAAAACCCTAATCCTAAAGAGCTAGACCTAAACTATGTATATGTGTGTATGCACGTGTATACACATGTATATATAATGCCTTTTTCAACCTGCAAAATTTGTTTTCATGCCCTTTTTGCACAAAACCACAAGGCTGAAAAACATACACTTCTTCATGAAAGTCACCATTTAGATATGCACTTTTAATGTCCAATTGATCTATGTTCCAACCATGATGAGTTGCAAGTGCACAAATGCTATGAACTGTAGTCATTGAACATGTAGGAGAAAATATCTCATCAAAATTAATGCCTCTTTCTTGAGAATAACCCTTTGCAACAAGCCTAGCCTTATACTTGTCGATTGTTCCATCACGCTTATGCTTCAGCTTGTATACCCACTTAGTGCCAATGGCCTTCTTGCAAGGAGGCAAGTCACATAAAGGCCAGGTACCATTTTTCATAATAGCATCATATTCTGATTGCATAGCAACCATCCAATTTTCTGAATTTTGTGCTTCATCAGGCTCATTCTTATCAAAGAGACCAGAGGCAGCCATAGCATAGCAATCTCATGCGAAAGAAGCACTATGAGAGCCTGAATTAGAACGATATGATAGAGGTGCATCTAATTTGCTATCTTGCAAAGTCTACACCAACCATTTAGGCATGGTTTTGCCTCCTCTATATTAGTTCTCTCATCAACAAGTGCATCATGTAAATCTGCATAAAAAACAAAATGATCTGCATTATCACATGAAACTTATAAAGGCTAAGAAATTGCCTCATTTGGACCAACACTAGACTATCCACTTGTAAAAATAGGTAGCAAAGTATCATACATATCTTTGGAGCTAACATATGTCTCCTTAGTACATGAAATTAATGGTTGAATAGCATCTTCCCAAAAACAACACCACGGCTAACTAGAATGCAATTATTCTATGGATGATATAGGCGACCACCTTTGCTTTCAAAAATGTAGCCAACAAAAATACTTTCACTACTTTATTATACAATTTCATGGGTTGTTGTTCATGCACTAATGCATATGCCAGACAACAAAAGACATGCATGTGAGCAATAGATGGCTTGCAACCATGCCAAGCCTCATATGGAGTGATAGACATCAATGCTTTAGTGGGACATTTGTTAAGTACACATGCTGCACACATAACAACTTCAAGCTAGAAACTATGGTAAAGCTTGACTCTTGACCATACACCTCGCCATCTGGATGAGTGACCTGTTCTTCGTTTCAGCAACTCCATTCCATTGAGGTGCATATGGCATTATACACTGGTGTTTTATCCCATGTTCAGCTAGAAATGCATTAAAATTAGAAGACATATATCCACCCCATCAAGATGGAGGGTGCTCATTCTATATGCTGAAAGATTTTACAGCCAAAAGTAGAAACTATTTGAACCACATAAAAACTTTGGAATTTGCTTTGAACGGATATAACCATGCATGCCTAGAAAAATCATAAATGAAATTCACAAAGTAAAGATAGTTTCCAAAAGAGGGTGTCTACACAGTACCATAGACATCAGTATGAACAAGCTGCAATTTTGAGTAGCTCAAACTGAACTATCTTTTGGGAATAAGGAACTCTGCATTTTCCTGAAATTCAGCCTTCACAGACATGTCTATTAGGTGGCTCAAGTTTGGGTAGAGAGGACATCATTTCATATTTTTCCAGGTGTAGTAAACTAGCAAAATTCAGATGATCAAAGCATGCATCCCAAAGCTTAGCATGTGACATAGCCTGAGAATCATGTACTGCACATGTGGAATCATTCATGGATTTTTCATAGTCTATGAGCTTATACAACCCACGACATAAAATGCTAGAAGCAATAATGACATTTCCATTTGACATATCATGAACTGTACATCTGTCATCAAGAAATTTCACAATCAAGCCGATCTTGGTTAAAGCTGAAACTGATAACAGATTCTTCTTGATCCCTAGCACAAATAAAGCTTTCGACAATGTAAAAGAATTACGATCAGTAGTAGTTAGAAAGATCTTACCAACTCCCATGATAGGATAAGAGGAGTTGTTGCCGCATGTGACGGTATTCCATCTAGGGGCAGGCTTGAGTGAAGTGAAGAAACTACACTACAAGGTAATATGTTTGGTTGCCCCACTATAAAAGTACCAAACATCTGAGTCTAGTGCAAACATAGATTGTTCATGAGAAGATGGTTCATAATTGCAAACAGTAGTAAATGCCCATTCTTCATTCTGCACAAGATTACAAGCAGAGTAGAGGCCTCTAGAACAACCATTCTAGCCACTTTCTTCCTTGCCTCTTTACCAGCTAGTTTTGGAAAACTCTTTATGACATGATCATTTCCTTTATAGTATTTGCAAAATATTTTTTTCTTTTCTATTTTCTTATCATCTTTGTCATCCTTCTCTGATTGTGGAGAATTAGCAGATTTCAGCTTACTAGTAGAAGAGCTCCATTTACCTTTGCCCTTCTGACTAACCAAGAAAACTTGATTTGCAACACACATAATGGACCCCTTCTACCTAGATTGATCTTCATGCAATAGAACAGAGACTAACTCCTCAAATTTTAAGGCATTTGGATTGTTTTCATCATCAATCAAAGAGTAAAATCAAAACTCTGATATAAATCTGGAAGACCATTCAGAACAATCTGCACAAGTGAACTGTCAGGCAAGACTTCATCAGTAGAAATCAAGTACTTCTTCAAATCTTTGATCTTTCTCAAAAAACTATCCATGGAATCTCCTTCATTCATGTTCTCACTCTCCAACTATTTTCGAAGGTAAGAAACACAAGCCTCATTTGTTGCCTAGTATAAAGTGGTAAGTGTATCCCAAGCATCCTTAGCTGTTTTGCAAGAGCGAATGTGAGGAATAATGGCACATTTGATAGACAAGGATATCAGTGCATGTGCCCAAGCATCTCTGCCATCTAACAAAGTTGCTATGTAGTAGGTGTAGAAGGAGCTGCAACACGAATAGGAACCTAAAGTATATCATCGTCTTCAATTTCATCTACGTTAGCTTCAATAACTGTATTTGCAGGTGTAATAATGAAGCAACCACTTGCTCTGATGCCAATTTTTGGAGTTTAAGGTCTGCAGAAGCACACAAATAGCACAAGGAGTAAGAAGGCGCTTGGAGCACAACACACAATACTAAATGTATTACCAAGAGGATGTACAAAGATAAGTGACCTATTAGGGTTATAGGAATATATACAAGCCGAGAAAAAAAAACCCCTTAAAGAGGAAAAAAAGTGCCCCAACAGTCCTAGAGTGTTCACACACATCACTACCTATATATATATATATATATATATATATATATATATATATATATATATATATATATATATATATATATATATATATATATATATATATATATATATATATATATATATATATATATATATATATATATATATATATATATATATATATATATATATATATATATATATGAAAGGAAACCCTCTTCTCAATGAATAAGATGAAGAGATATGTTTCATGAAGGTCTCCATGGATACTCAACCTAGAAGCTCTAATATTAGTGTGAAGAAGAAGAGGACTAGGCCACCACCTACAAGAGAGATGACTCTCCTCCCAACCTCATGCCTCTATATATAGCTCTCTCCAAAGCTCTACATACTCTGGCATGTTAATGTTATCCATCCAAGTGTCGCCCATGTAATACATGTGCTCCAAGTCTCCAACTTAACTAGTTTTAGAACCTTTTAGAAGATTGAGTTTGGATTTGAGTAAAATATAGCGTACTCTCCTTGCTCCTTCTAAGACTTGATACCAAGAGCTCCCTCTAGAGGCTTGAATAAAACCATTGGGACACAACACTTTACTTGTTTGAAAAAGCACATGAATTTATACTTGAGTCCAAGTTTAGGGCTTTGAGCCTACACAAGACTAAACAAATTATGTCCAATTTGAGATCTATCTAAACACATCAAATAGACATTTAATTTATAACAAGATTATTAAATCTTAGGCAAACCAAAGTAGAATTTGTTCCAATTGATCCTCATAAATACAAATGTGATCAATCTCTCTATGGATGAAAATGAAAGGACCTTAATGTTTTACTACAATCTATCATCTCACTAATTCTAGGCAATACCATTCACCGTTATAATTTTCTTTGGAAAAAAAAATAGCTCAGTAGGAACATAGCTTCAAAACAACTCTTAGGAGTAGTGATGCATTTTCTAATGCATATCCTTCATAAAGAGGTTACATAATAAATTCAAAACCTTCGCTTTTTCTTCCCATGGCGTCATCCATTCGGAAGAGACACATGAGAAGCACACACAAGTAGCACAAACACAACAAGACACACGAAGAAGACGGATGGCTGGAATAGCTCTCTCTATTGATGATGAACTGAACTAAAGTAAGAGCTGAATAATATCCCTAAGTACAAAGTACCACCAGATATGATTGAATCATGTATGTGGTAACATGGGGAAAAAACCTCTAGCCAGCACTAGAGTAAAAAGTGCCCATGTATAGGGAAAAGGTTCACATCAAAGCTACTCGAGGAACACATAAGTGTAACAAAACCCCCTGGGAGCGAAGGATGTGAGCACATACAGAGAGTGACAGATCAGCCCTCACAAGGTAGTAAGCTTAAAGCTTTGCAAAAAACTTCAAACTTTTCTTGTGGAAGAGCTTTGGTGAATATGTCTGCCACATTATCTTGTGTAGGCACATATATCGGATCAATATCTCCTGCATGAAGGCACTCTCTCACATAGTGATAATGCACCTCAATATGTTTGGTCCATGCATGAAACATTGGGTTTCGTGCAATAGGTAATGCACTCTGACTATCAGTGAGAATATGCATAGTAGCATCAATCTCCATGCAAAGATCCATCAATAGGTGTCTCAACCATATACACTCCACTATAGCTGTGAAAACTACATTGTACTTAGCTTCACAACTCAATATTGCCACTGTAGGTTGCTTCTTACTCAACCAAGATATGTGTGAGTCTCCAAGGAAAAAGCAATTACCACTAGTGGACATGCGAGTATCATAAAAACCAGCCCAATCACTATTTGTAAAAGCATGCAAGCATGGCTGAATATCTCTGCCATAAAAGAGACCTAAGCTCAAAGTGCCTCTGAGATATCTAAACACATGTTTTACTGCTTGCCAATGCTTAGTGCTAGGGCTATGCATGAATCGACTCAACTCGGAAACTGCATACTGTATATCCGACCTTGTGTTGCATGCATATATGAGACATCCCACAGCTTGCTAATAAAGAGAAGTGTCGAATGCATCATTGGAATCCTCAACTGAGAATCTAAATGGTGTCTCAACTCGTGTGGAAACTGGCTTACAATCCTCAAAGTCAAAACGCTGAAGTGGTTTTTCAACATACTTTGCTTGATGCAAAACAATTCCCCCCTCAACGGATACAAACTGGATGCCAAGATAGTAGCTCAAAAAACCAAGATAAGTGATATCAAAAGTATGCTGCAAATCAGCCATAAGAATGTCAAATTTTGCATCACATGACACATTCAAGAGTATGTCATCGACATAAAGAACAAGCACTATAAGATCAGCCCCATCTTTGCATACATAGAGTGTGCTTTCATTTGAGCTACATGTGAATCCAAGAGCAACCAAGTGCTTATGTATTTTGTCATATCATGCACATCGATCTTGGTTGAGACCATACAAGGCTTTATGCAAGTGACAAACCATATGCTCTTGCCCTTTCATGCCAAATGTAGGAGGTTGCTTCACATAAACCTCTTTTTGAAAATCACCATTCAAGAAGGCTATTTTTATGTCCAACTGATGCACTTTCCAACCTCGATGGGCAATCAATGCAACCATGATACGAATGGTAGTTATGCATGAAGTAGGTGCAAAATTTTCCTCATAGTCAATGCCACATTGTTGTGCATATCCTTTGGCAATCAATCTAGCTTTGTAGTGATCAATGCTACCATCAGACTTTCTCTGAATCTTGTAAACCCACTTTGTACCAATGGCATTCTTTCCTTTTGGCAATTCACATAATTCCCAAGTACCATTCCTATGTATGGAATCCATTTCTGATTGCATAGCACTCATCCATTGTGGATCGTCACATGCATCTTCAAAAGAAAGTGGCTCTTCATTATATGTTGTTGCAATAAGAGAATAATCCACAAAATTACTTGATGCATGGTGAGAGCTTGATCTTGTTCTACCAAGTAAAGGTGCACTCAATTTGCTGTCCTGCAAAGTTTGTTTCAGCCACTTTGGCATAGTTTGTGCACTCTTGATAGACATGCGTTCATTATGCAATACATCATCAACATGTACATCATGCGTGGGCTGAATACCATGCTCATTTTTAGCCATATTTTGACACAAATGTTCAACCATATGTGGCTGGAAATTTCTAGCAATTTTGACATTTTTGGCTGAAAAATTTCAGCCACATTTGGCTAGAAATTCTTTGCATTTTGAGCTCTACTTTGCTGGAATTTTTCAACACTTTGAGTGAGTTGGATGGTCTACATGGCCATAGTCAAGTGCATCATTTTAGAACAAAGACATGAGTGTATTGAACACATCTTGTGAGCTAATTGTTGGCTTTTTTTTGCATTCAAGTAGAGGAAAAAAGTTTTAGCAAATACCACATCTCAATTCACAATAATTGTGTTTGTCAATGGATGGTACAAACAATATCCTTCAGTTTCAACACTAAAACCAACAAATATACATTTCTTTGCCTTGTCATCAAGTTTGTGACGTTGTTGTGATGGCACAAGCGCATATGCCAAACAACCAAACATATGCATATGACTAACCATAGGCTTATGTCCATTCCAAGACTCATAAGGAGTGATGACTCTCAATTATTTTGTAGGGCAGCAATTCAACACATAATTTGCACACATGACCGCTTCCATCCAAAACGTATCAGGAAGTTGCTTTCCTTTAACCATACATCATGCCATTTCAAGTAGAGTTCTATTTTTACGCTTGGCAACACCATTTTGTTGGGCTGTATATGGCACCATACATTGATGTGAAATACCTCTTTCATGAAGAAAAGCATTAAACTCATATGACATATATTCACCACCACGATCTGTGCGTACAGTCAAAAGCTTTTGTGAAAAAAAAATTTCATCCATAGCTAAAAATGCTTTGAAGCAAGAAAATACCGCATTCTTTGCTTTCATAGGATACACCCATGTATGGCGAGTAGCATCATCAATGAAGGTAACAAAATATACATGCTTCCCAAAAGATGGAGTCTTGATGGGACCATATACATCACTATGAACAAACTGCAATGTTCTTGTAGTGTGTGTATGAATATCTTTCGAAAAAGAAGCACAAAGCATTTTTCCAAGAATGCAACCTTCACATGCATGTTTTACAATGGACTCAAGTGTTGGCAAACCAATAACCATGTCCTTCTTTTGCAAGTAAAGCAAACTATTGAAGTTTAAGTGACCAAAACAAGCATGCCAAAGCTCCATTTCAGCCATGGAAGAAGTATGAGCAACCAAGGCATTCGAGGCAGCCCTCTTGTATGTATCCATGCGATAGAAACCATTACATAATGTACCGGACATCACAATAATATCTCGATTGCTGAAATCATGAACCATATAGTTATCATCAACAAAGTGTACATGAAGTCCAACTTTGGAAATCATCGGAACTGAAATTAAGATCTTCTTGATACTGGGCACATACAATGCATTTTTCAAGAGAACCACACCTCCATTTGCAACCATAAGCTCAATTTCTCCTACTCCAATGATAGGATAAGAGGCATTGTTTGCACACACCACATGTCCTCCTTTGGGTGCACCTTTCAAAGATGCAAAAAATAGTTTGCATGATGTTATGTGCTTTGCAGCACCACTATCAAAGAACCAATCCGAATCAGCCTCACTCACAACCATACATTTAGAATGCAAAGATCCATCATAATGACATGTAACAGCACATGCCCAACAATCTATTCTTTTCGTTTGCTGAATTTTTAGCAATAGACATGCCATATTTCTTCTTCTTTTCATTGCGCTTAGCAAGCTTTCTACACTCATCAATAGTATGACCAACCTTTCGGCAATATTTGCATCTCTTCTTCTTTTGCGAATCAGCATCATTAGAGGAATGAGTGGAAGAGGAAGGTTGAGGCTTTGGTTTTGATGAACCCAAAGCTCACCCATACTTGGTTTTCCTCTTTTGTGAAATAGCAAGTGCTTGTGTTCCCTCAATCAAACCACTCCTATTCACTCTAGATTGCTCTTCTTGCAAAAGAAGAGACACAACCTCATCAAATGCATACATATTAGGCTTCCCTTTTGCAACCAAATGGAGTGTAGTAGAAAAGCTTTGAAAAGATTTTGGCAATCCTTTTAACAATGCAGAGATGAGTCATGCATCCAAAATAATCTCATCTATGTTTACCAATTGTTCTTTCAAGTCCTTTATGCATGTCACATATACATCCACCGACTCATTTTCATCCATACATACATCCTAAAGTTGCTTCCTCAAGTATGCAAGATGTGCTTCATTACACACAGCATACAAAGAAGCAAGACTGTCCCATGCCTGTCTTGATGTAGAACATGGACGAAGGTGTGGAACTATATGATGCTTCACAAAAAGCGCAATCAATGCATGAGCTTGAGCATCTTTTCCATCTCATCTAAGCTACTCTTGTGTAGGTGGAGAAGGAGAAACCACTGTACTTGAAGAAGAAGCTCCATCTGTGATAGTAGACTATGAAGTAGAAGCTCCTGTGGGTCTTTGATCTACATCTGCCACTATGTTCCAAAGTTGTTTTGCAACAAGAACATGCTTCATCATCTAAGACCACATTGGATAGTTGGTCCCATGAAGCTTATCTTCAGCTTGAAGCATGCCAAACAAGTCATTGTTGCCCGTAATTTCACTAAAGAACAAGAATGTGACAAAATCTTTACTTCCATGAAAGCTGAAATGAGGGCTAACATTTTGGCTCACAAACTGTCACTCTGATGGCGATTCTGACCGCACAAAAGGCTTTGAAATGGGGGTAAAACCTCAATGCAACTGAGTGCAACTAGTGGAAATGCTTCTTGTCTTCTGAAATTCACTGCTTTATGCTTCGAAGTTGATTTGCACTGTTAAAAGTATGCATGCATCGCGATGTGAAAAATCAAAACTTGAGAAGGAGCTCAACTTGCTCTGATACCACTGTTGGGTGTGTGTAGTAAGTGAGAGAGACACACAAGAAGCACACATAAGGAGCACAAATGTAGCAAGATGCATGAAGAAGGCATATGTTTGGAATAACTCTCTCTATTGACGATGAACTGAACTCAAGCAAGAGCTGAATAATATCCCTAAGTACAAAGTACCACTAGATATGAGTGAATCATGTATGTGGTAACATGGGGAAGAAACCTCTATCCAGCACTAGAGTAAAAACTGCCCATTTATAGGGAAAAGGTTCACATCAAAGTTACTCGAGGAACACATGTGTAACATCTCTCTCTCTCTCTCTCTCTCTCTCTCTCTCTCTCTCTTTCTCTCTCTCTCTCTCTCTCCCCTCTCTTCTCTCTATTATCTCCCTATTGCTTCTTGCCTCTTCTTATCCCTTCTTCTCTCTCCTTCTCTCTCTCTCTCTCTCTCTCTCCTATTTTGTTAATTCCATATCTCTCCCTCCATCCCTTGGGTCAAGCAGATTATCATATGGCTTGACTTATATCATTGGCTAGTCTATCATAATGGTCCACTAAAAAAGGGTGATCACATGCATGCTTGAGTAAACTTGCATGAGCCTATCATGGTCAAATAACTTATTGGACTATCTCATAACGATTGATTGACTATACTTACATGAAGGCTAACACCATGCTCAATTTTATGTATCCGATTACACATTTATGGATGCATACAATTCTCCCTTAGCATACACACTCACATGAGATACCAACTAGATTAGAGACTTGAACGACTAAGTTACTATACATTGGTTGACTATGGTTGACCATCTTGTTTGACTATGATGGATTATCTTGGATGTCTAGAATCTACGCTTCAGTTGATTGTGCCTGACCATCTTGATCAACTAGTTTAGGATTTTTTGGATGACCTACACACAGGGGGTGATTTCTATATTGTTCAACTTATACCACCCTTGGGTTAAATTCAACGCAATATTATACTACTATATGATCAATGTGGCGTGACTATCCACATTCATGGTGGACTAAGAATGATTGTCTTGGTTGATGAGAAGCATAACCATTGATCATCGAGTATGGTCAACCATTTTAGTTGACTAAGTGTATGTTAAGGTCAATTCTACATACATGTATAGGTTGAAATTTTGCTCAAAGTCTGCTATTATTTACAAGACGTGCATTTGGTTTTAATACCAAGAAGAATTCAATTGAATCTTCAAATTCATGGGTTTTACAATATGGGACGTGGAAGATAAAGAGAAGTTAAGGCTGTAGAAGAAATAATCTCTCTCACACTCTCTCCCAATATCTAGCTCACACACACTCTCTCTTTTTTTTTTGCTCTTTCCTTATCTCTTTGACTCTATCTCTTCTCTCCCACTCTCTCCCAATTTCTCTCTTTCCTTATCTCTCTCTTTCTCTCTACCTCACAACATTACTTCATTTGTGGCCCACCATTTCCTAGATTCAAGATTGCAAAGTTAATTTAAAGGATTTTGTACCATCGGTGGTAGATAGGTGACCTTAAGATCAAACTTGTTCAACATAATGTGGCCATCCGTCAACCTTAATTAGCTAGGATTGACCCCATGCACCTTATTCTTTTAACTAAACTCCCTTATATAACAAAAATGGGAGATTTATTAAGATTCAAAGTCTTAGCATTCAATATTCATGCTATTGGCATTATGATGCACCTAACCACAACATATGCACTTAACGAAAAATTATTCCTTGATCTTCATACGTGGAATGGACCATCAGAGCAACACTTAATTTCTTGACTGTGAAAATGAAATGATTGATAGTGTTGCTTGATGACATCTTCAAGTTTTTAAGCTCATTCATGAATTTGATGTTCGTAGAATATTCAAAACCTAATTGATAAATTTTCCAATGATTTCTAGATATCAAAGCATCAAAGTATTAATTATGGTCATCTTGTTCATAGGTCTAAAGGTTGCCTAAAACTCGATTCCATAAGTTGAAGAAAAACCCTTAGCTACTAAACTTGCCTTGTTGGTATACTGTCAATTGAGTTCCTTTTGAGTTTGTATACCCATTGGGTATCAATCGCCTTCTTGTATTTGGTCCTTGGAATTACATTCCATAAAGAGATCACATAAATGAAATTGTGAAGCTTTGATTTTTCTTCTCATAGCATCATCCATTTGTTCACTCCTTCTATCATTAAAAATTGTATCATTTCTTTCTCAACATTTTTACTATTAGTCTCAAGAAGTCATTTTTTTATTCTTATCTCGCATCCTTGTGTTGAGTTATGAGTCTCTAATCTAGTCACAACACTCCATATTTACCTTGCTAATTTCTTCATTTGTTACTATCTTTTTTGTTATTCCCGAAATCTTTACCCCCCCTAATTATACTTGGGCTCATAAAGCATAAATATTCATCCCTACCTATCTTTCTCTTTCTCTCGTTCTTATTCTCTTTATCTATCTCCCTATCTCTTCTTGTATCTTCATATCCCTTCCTCTCTCTTTGTCTCTCGCTCTCTCTCCTTCTCTCTCTCTCTCTCTCTCTCTCTCTCTTTCTTTTTCTAACTCTATATCTCTTCCTCTATCGCTCCATTACGCAAGATTATCATATGGCTAGACTACTATATTTGAGTAGTCTATCATAATGCTCAACTCAAAATGATTGAATCAAAATGGTCGAATCACATATATGGGTCGAGTAGACCTTCATGAGCCTCTCATGGTCAACTAACCTATTACCATGGTGAACTAGTCCATAACTATTGCTTGCTTATACTCACATGAACACTAAATTCATGTTCAATGTAAGGTATCCAATGACACATTTATGAACATGTATACAATTCACCTTGAGAACCCACACTCACATGAGACAAAAACTGGATTGGAAACTTGGTAGGATAAGTAACTACACATTGGTTCACTATGATTGACCATCTTAGTGGACTATGATCAACTATTCGGGTTGAATAGAATCTACACTTTGCCTGATTGTGGGTGACCTACACAAAGGTTAGGTTTCTTTGGATGACCTACACAAAGGGGTCAAGTTCTATAATGTTCGACTTTTATCTTGAAAAGTTTTGAGGTGGCGATATATTTATGGAAAGTTGGAATAGAGCTTATGGACTAGCTCCATATTGAAAATGGAATATAATTAATAGAATATCCCCATTATCATGTTGGAGATAAGAAATTATGATAAAAGGGTTCTCACATCTCTAGGGCTTTACTGAACTTTTATAAAAATGAGAGGCTCAATTTTTTAATGAGGATTAGTATCTCATTAGGGCATTAGTATCGCATTGGGATTATACTTGCCTTTGGACTAATTATGAGGATTAGTATCTAATTAGGGTGCATGAAGAATATCATGATAGACAAGTTGGGTAATATGCTCATGATTGTTTCTCACAAGGGATTCCTGTTATTAAAATGTTTGTTGCGAGAAATTGATGATGCCCTATAATTGATTATAAAAGAAAAGATGCATGGCTCCTCCAATATACGATTGAGTTTAGCACAAAGGGACTAGACAAACAAATATTGGTCACATGGAGGTTTCTCGATAATAACTATAGATGCCATCTTGCACTTTCAACTAAACCAAAAATGGAGAACACAATGGTCTTGGTTCAAGTGGGAGGTTAAGTTATAAAGAATTTGAGAAAGTTGTTCTTGATTTGTAAAATCGTTCACAAAGGGATGTATGTCAATCTCATGGATCACAAGATGAATTTTTTACCCCTAACATAAATGATGTCTCATAAAAAAGGAAAATTCCATGCACCTCTTCTTTTCTTCCTATAAGAGTGCATGTATCTAAAATAGAGCGCAAAACTTGCTCAATGAAATGTGAACATGTCTATTTAATAGGTTTCGGTAGGTGAAAGTCTTGGCTTCCTTATGGAGCATCATTAGCGGATAAGACTTCTAGAAGATGTAAAAAACTAGACCAATTGTTAATCTTGGAAGTAGTCGAAGAAACGATTTTATTTAGGGATTTTTATATCAATATCTACTAAATATAACAAAACTTTTTTCATTTGATTTTTTTTTGTATTATAGTGTGGGAAGATGAAAAGAAATGTGTTAGGATAGTGGTGCGTTTACTTGTAATTATTTATATTTTCAATGAAGCATCATATTGGCCCAACCATTATAGCCTGTTCATGAATTAATACAAGAAGAGTCGCATTTGTGTGAGCCCGACATGGCGAGTCCACAGGACCATTCATGGTGGAGGAGCATTGTGAATTACTCTGTTCGGTATCGTGGTGTTGATTCTTTGTCAGTTAATCATTAAAATTTAAGTGTGGTGATTAAGTTAAGTTGTGATAAAGATTAATGATAGAAGTTAGTTCGGTGAAGTACTGTATATTACTCGTGAAATGTTAAACTGACTATTAAGTTTTATGCATGATTGTCTATAAGTGAATACGGTGACAAAGTTATATTATTGGCCAATGAAGTGTAGCAGTAAGATTTTAGGTGATAATTTGTAAGTATCACAAGGTATTGTGGTACAATGAAGCATAGAATCAACATTGAATAATATTCGGAGAAGGTTACTTCATAAGAGAATATTGAGAGTAGCACTGTATTTCAATAAATGGTTTAAGAGATTACTTCAGTAGTAGGAGTGTGAAAATACCAGGGATTCTATCTATAGAATCTTGCTATCCCAAGAACCCTGACAACCTATCATATCCACTTTGTCTTACCGGACAGAATCGGACCAAGAACAGAGGTTAACACTAGCGTCCTTCCTCAGAAATGGAGTTCAATGTCTAAGAGAAGCTTAGAGTACATTTTCTGAGTGGTGATTATTTTCTACATGCTAGTAACACATTCCAACAAGATTTACCCAAAGTATTGAAGTAACAAGCAACCCGTGTGAGTAAATAGTGTGTTAGGAATTCCATTGTGGAGTAGTATTGATGGTGTTACATCTAAGGGAAAGGGTGTAGAGAGCAATAGTAGTTCAACACCACAACATTTTCTTGTTTCTAGTCTGCATCATATACTAGAAGTCAATCCGATACCCTCCGGTACTGGTTCGGTGTCTGGTGCCAACACTGAACTAAGTGGTAGTCCGATATCGGTTGATTCAAAGAAGCTATTGTGGGTATTAACAAGCTTATTGAGCCTATTCTGAAGACAATTCATCATAGTTCAGGGTGGAGTACTCCTATTGAATGCCGTAGTGAAGTAGAATTTCCAAAGTCTTGGAGTCATAGGACTTTCAGAAAACCTATTTCTTGACCATAAACTAGAACAGCAAGTACCTTTGATTTTGAGAAACCAGTAGAAGCAGATGCAAAAACAATGGCAGATGTACAAAATGATCAGGAGGGACAAGCACAAGTAGGTTATCAAAGACAACTATCTATGGGAGTGACCTATGCAAAGTTTGGGGGATTCCCAGCTGATGACCAGGATGCACATGTGCATACTTTTGAAATCAATTACACAATATTAAATAACCCAAAAGATCTAGAATACAAGGCCATTATGTTCCAGTCTACATTAGTCAATGAAGCAGCAAGATGGCTCATCGAATTCGATCTGAATCATTTCCAGTGGTATGAGGATGTTAAGAACACATTTCTGCAGTGCTTTTGATTAAAGAAGAACATTGGCGAGATATTTGATTTTTTTCAAACCAATAGACAAAAGGTGAACTAGAGTGTGCAAGAATATGCCACCCTCTTTCGCACACATCTACAACAGTTACCCCAAGCACGTGCAAATTTACCTAACGATGTCATCATGTAGTGGTTCATCAACGGCCTCAATCCATAATTGCGACAGGTCATGATTATCCATTGTATTGGTGGCATGACATTAGATGCTATCAGTGCGATGGAATTATAGTTAGAACATAAAGTAGGTGGTTCTACAAAAGACCTTGAATGGTTGAAATCTAGCAAAAATAGAAATGACGATCCACTCAAGCAAATATATTGTACTAAATGCAAAAATCCTGATCATGTGGCAACCAATTGCGCACTCAATCAAATCCATTGTTCCATTTGCGACACAGCAAGGCATTCCACAGAGTCTTGCCCATATAATGCCAAAACACAAAATCACTTGGCCGTTAATGCAGTACTTTAGGAACAAGGTGAACCATCCATAACCTGTGTACCTCCTCACTTGCGAAATACATCATACCCCAATTATACCAATTACCAAGCACCACGAACAGGGAACTACAATCAATCCTGGTGTAATCAAGGTCAAGTTAGTAATAGTACCATAGTACCTCAACCACATTGTCATTTTTGTGGAGAAGTGGGGCATATTCTTCGACACTGCAAGGATGCTCGAGAGTATGACAAAAGTAAAAAGAATAGGAAAAAACCCATGGCTCATATGGTTTATGCTAAAGCATCAAAGTGGGCTCAAGCGAAACATCCGGTCTTTCCAGACCCTATACTAGTTACCCGACAGTAGGTTGAGCAACTACTGAAGCCTGTACTAGAACCAGTAGTAGGCAATCCAGTGGCCTCACCAAACACCACACTTGAATTAATCAACCCCATCATGACATGGGACATGTTGGCGAAGGCACCAATCACTATCCCATCAAGACATTTACTAACTTTGGTCCCAAATATTCATCAACAATTTTAGCAGCAAGTCGACCCAAGTTCAATATGAGCAGCAACTATTGCCATTATCAATCCAGAATCCAATTCTACAATCAACCATGCAGTTCCATTAATTATAGTATGGTTTAAAAATCATAAAATAATGCATGTCCTCATTGATTGTGGTTCCGGTGTCAACATTGCTACTGTGTCCTTATGTAAAAAGTTAGGATAGAATCATTTGGTGCACGATATTCCTATTATGCCGCAAGGAGTGGTGTTTAATATGACTTTCGTAGTCATGGATCTTCTCAAATCCAACCTCGATTATAATCTTGTGTTTGGTCAACCTTGGCTTAAGGAGGCCAAAGTCCTCCAAGATTGTTCATCCCATGAACTCATTTTTCAATGCAATCATAAAAAATATGTTGTCCCATTGGATGACATTAAACAATCCAAAATTCATACACATCCCTATGTAGCTGAGCCCATCAAGATGCAGGGTGTCCTGTCCAATGATGAAGAATAAACTTTTTTTACTGCTAACTGTGACTTACTTTCTCTTCGGACTGTAGATTTACAATAGGTGCTAGACCAATGGTCTTCGAAAACCTATACGGTACAAACCCTTGCAGCCGAATCTATAAATATGGTCGAATAACTAGTAGACTATATGGATTTTAAGAAATCCTTTCGGTCTTATGTAAAAATAAAAGTTATCCTAGATAATACCTTTCAATGTGACCTTTTGACTCTTTTAAAGGAGTTTACAGATGTTTTTGCATGGGACTATAGGGATATGAAAAGCTTAGACCCTAGGATTTATCAGCATCGGGTTGTACTGAAACTGGATGCTCATCCGTGAAGGAGCAAAGATATAGGATGAATCCCAATTATGCTCAACAAGTAAAGGACGAGTTAGATAGATTACTCTGCGTTGAGTTTATTGTTCTAGTAGAACATGTCGAGTGGATTTCACCTATTGTTATTGTACCCAACGAATAAACTATAGGAAACTGAACACAAAAACTATTCCTAATCCATTACCGTTACCATTCTTAGATAGTATGTTGGATGATGTAGCTAGATAAGAAATGTATTCATTCTTAGATAGATATAGCGGCTATAATCAAGTTTGGATGGCCAAGGCCGACATACCCAAGACTGCATTTATCACCAATTGGGGGATTTATGCATGCACGGTTATGTGGTTCTCTGTGCAATGCACCTAGTATCTTCCAATGGTGCATGGACGAAATTTTTTCCCCTTATCTGACCAGTTTTATGCGAGTCTACATTGACAATTTTTCCTTGTTCGGTGACACTAATGCTCACTTACAACACCTTTAATGTTGTTTTCTCAAGTTTAGGGAGTATCATTTATGTTTGAATCCCCATAAATCTATCTTTACTATTGCCGATGACAAACTCGTGGGACATTTCATTTCCAAACAAGGTATACAGGTTGACCCTGACAAAGTGCAGGTCATTTTGAATGCTTCACCACCCAAAAATCCTAAAGAAGTTATGTGATTTCTAGGCCAAATTCATTGGCATGGCCATCATCTTTGGTAGCTGGCCCATCTGACCATTCCCCTTACCTGACCTACAAATGTGGCCCCTCACCATTTCTAATGGACTGAAGAGTGTCAGACTAGCTTTGAGCGCTTAAAATAACTTCTCATGCATGTTGTGATCTTGCAGGCACCTAATTGGGGATTACCCTTTCATGTTTTTGTTGATGCTTTTGATATTGAAATTGGCAATGTGTTAATGAAATGACATGACAAGTGGTATCATCCAATATATTATGCTAGTCATCGTCTTGATCCCACTAAACGAAATTACTCAATCACCAAACGAGAATGTTTAGGGTTAATTTATTCCATTAAAAAATTATGGCATTGCTTATTGGGCCATAAGTTTACCTTTCATGTGGACCATTCTACTCTAATATACTTAGTTCGACAGTAGAATTTGGGAGGTCGCTTGGATCGTTGGGTCTTTCTTTTACAGGAGTTTGATTATGATGTTGTCCATTGTCCTGGATCCCCACATGCTGTTGTAGATTTCCTATCCCATTTGGACTCCGCTGAAGATCTAGTAGGCATTGATGAATCTTCACCTATTATCCATACGACTACCGCTCCCAGTGCATCATGAGCTCCCTTGCCCATTGCTAATTCCTACCATGACACGTAATGATCTTCCTCACCACTGGTTGTCCACCCCATTCTGTTTCAACTATGGCTCGACAAAAGTTAGCCATCTATAGTAGATGTTTTCATATCATTGCTAGCCAGCTTTATTATGCTGACCCTTCGGGTGCCTACCTCTGGTGTATCCCTAGACATGATTTTTTTTTTGTGATTGTAATGGCTCACTCTACACCTTCTGGTGGTCATTTCTCTGCGAATCTGACCTATCTGAATATTTTACAGAGTGGATTATGGTGGCCCACTATGCAATGAGATATCTAGGCTTAATATGCGACAACCACTGCATCGACACTACATTCCACTCCAGCCTACATTACCTCTGGAAACCTTCCAAAGGTGGGGGTTAGACTTCATGGGGCCTATCACTCGACTAGATATTTTGACTATTAATCATTATATATTAAAATGTACCATTTATGCTAGTAGATGGGCTAAGGCTTGGGCTGTTCTTTCTGCTATGGCTCGGGTCATAAACAAATGCCGTACCCGTTATATCTTTCCTCGATTCGATTTACCTTTGGAAATTGTTTTTTATCATGGCACACATTTTGCCAACACCTTAATTCAACTAATGCATTCCTTCAATATCATTCATAAATTGAGTACTCCATACTACCCTTGTGCTAATGGTCTGGGCGAGAGTACGAACAAAACTCTACTTCCTATGCTTAAGAATTGATCATGGATTGTCCTAAATAGTGGTATCAGTTCGTATGACCTACACAGTCTCTACTGGGTATACTCCTTTTAAGCTTGCCTATGGACTAGAAGAAATTGCCCCTATGGAATCGGTAGTACCAATCTGCGAGTTGCCATTGATAAGAAATTGTTACTTGCTTAATCTTTTTATGCTTGATTAGATAATTTGTGCTCACTTGATGAACAATGTTTTCAAAGTTTCTTGTTAATGCAAGAAGTTCAACTCCGCCAAGCCTGGACACATGATCATTTCTTGTGAACCCGTGTCTTTGAAGAAGGACAATTAGTCTTTTTCTACAATTCCAAGTCTGACAGAGCAGTCAAAAAGTTTAAACTTTGGTGATGGACTATACTACATTTCGACAAAGCTAGGTTCAACAACCTTTTGGTTAGAGACTCTCACTAGAGAGCTGATTTCCAATTTGGTGAATGGATCCAAGTTGCATCCCTTTTGTTCACCTACCTCGTAATATTGTTTTGAAGTGCATATTGGTTGTCAGCTCCATCAGTAATTTAATAAGGACCATCTAACGTGAATCGAACATCCGGCCAATTTTCAGCCCATTGATTCGGTCCTTCCGTATTGCAGTACCACTTGATCTAGCCTTCTTTTGGTTGACCAGTTGACCATAGCACATTTTCACAAATTTTTAAGGGATCTAATTTTAGAATCTTTTGCACCCCCTTTGAAGCATCATGATGCTGACAACCCATTCACAATGCACACCCTCCACGTTCTACTTTCATTTGCTTCTCCATGCATCTTCTGGTTGGTTGGCGGTCATTATGATTGATTGAATGGCATTCCTCATCGTCCTTCTTTCCGTGTCTACTTAATCTTAGAAATTCTATCTTTTTCCTTTACTTTGTGTTCTGTGTGTGCAACTTTTGCTTAGTGTGTAATTGGATGTTGTGTTTCTATGCATCATGTGCCCTTAGCATCCATGGAACCCCCGTTGCATCTTGTTGGGTTCAACAATGGCGTGCCCGCCGAGTTCGTTGAGCACATCTATGTACATGGATTGCTCCCTTTTTCCGAGCTACCATGGCACAGTGCTAGCACCCCCCTCTCCATGACCATTTCCAAAGCCATAGCCAACTGTTCCACCTCCATCACTTCATGGCATGTTGTAGAGTTGTTCTTTACGACTTGCATCATGGTCAACACCATAGTATCCCATCTCCACCTACCTAATAAGGGTGAGATCGACATCACCCAATTACCCTTAGAGACAATGAACTAGCTATTTCCCCATAAATCATCCAATGAATACACCATAATGTGCTGCCCCCCCCCCCCATCGCAGTGCCATGCCTTCCACCTTCCTGTTGTTACCATTAACCTCCAGAAATGGAATTATGGCATTTCACATCTAATGTATTCCATTATTGATATGGTTGCACACACAAAGGTGAATTGGGTGATGTTTTACTTCTGTCACATTCACAAAGAGTGCCAGGAAGTTTTCAAATAGTTAGCCAAAGGTGAATTTCCACAAACTCGACTGCCTCACATGTTTTCTTTACTCCTTCCTGATGCTCCCTTGATTGTACCCACCTCCATTGTTCCTCCCTTACTTCTTGCTTCCACTCTCTCATCTCACATGGATCACAATGAGGAGGAAGAAGTCGACTCAGTGCTTCACCTCGCAAGCATCAACGTGTTGTGGAGGTCTCTACACCTACTTCAAGTTCTTCATCCGCTCATGCTAGGGCTAGCATCATTGTTACACTTAAAGAGGTGCCCATCATCATGACCATTTCCACCGCTTGTTCCCCACTTGATGTGGCAGGTGCCATCACACTTGTGGAGGGTGGTGAAAACATGCTTCACCATTGAAGGATAGTATTATCATTCTAGGAGCTGTCATGAACTCGCCTAAAAAGATAGTCCTTAGTTCCATGATCATGGAAGTAAGTACGTGTCTCACAGACAAGTCGATCCCAGCACTCGCAATAGAAGCTGTTCTGGTCACTGATGAACAAGAGGTATCTTCAATTGCCATCCACATCACCTAGCTTCAACCACTTATATCCACAGTGCCCTCTGCTCCCATTATCTCCTCGAATGCCACTTCTACAGAAGATCCACATACCTTGCTCACTCTAGTTGCCTCTCCAGATTACTCTCCTCCTCACTCCACCAAAATCAACATAGTCCATGGCTCATCTACCATGCTTCCTCTTCCTACCGGGTCCTCATTTCACTTGGGCATTAGTAACCACCCTTCACTTGTAGATCTGGCCAAGGTGGGGCAATACTTGATCCAGGCCTCTAGCGTGCTACAATCCTAGTTGGATGCAAAAAAGTAGGTGATCATGGATGAATTTCAACTCAAGATAGATATGAACAAAGCAGATATTTCTCCTCTTCAAGAGGATATTCTAGTCCTTAGAGTCAATGAAGTGCAACTATAGCAGCAGGTGATCGAAAAAGATCAAGAATTGGCAAAGTTGCGCAAAGAGTTAGCCAAAGAGAATGCAGCATTGGAAAGAGTCGGCTTTCTGTTGGATACTCCTACTAAGAAGGTTAATGTACTAAAGCAAGTTTGTGCCGAAATAAATGCTAAAGCTATTCAGTGGAAGACTGAACTTGCAGCTACAAAGGAAGAGTTATTCTAGAAAGCGCAAGCTTTGATGGAGGAAATCGGTGTTACAATACAATTAAAGAATGTTAGGAGTGATGGTTGGATGCACTCAAGAAATGAGTTGGTGCTGCTAAACCTGCTTTACACCAGCCCTCCTTTGATTCCAGAAATGCTTAGTGCACTTGCTTAGCATCCAAATGACACAAAGAAACCATGTATGTACTTTGCAAATGATTTGTGTAATGACCAAATCAAATCAGACAACTTTGCACTTCACAAATTCTAGAAAACTTGCTATTTCTGTAATGACACCTGCTCAGTGTTATGCTCAGTGTGACCAGCACACTTGAAATTGAAACAATTCCTTTTGGGAGTATTAAAGTATCTTAACAAGCTACCAATCACAAGTGGAATCACTCAAATTGATAAACCATACACTGAGAAATAAGTTTAGCAAAATTCTGATTACCCCCGACTTTTTAGGAACTCTGCAGACACAGACCAATGTGCACTTCGAAGCGGCTTTCTCCCAAATGGCTGAATGAAATCTTCTGAGATTTTGTATGCTTGTAGAAGACCTTGAGCTGGTTCCAATGAGCTATTAAACTCTTGATTTGGTTCAGTGAGCACTGAGAAATGCTCCTTGGAAGTTGACAGACTTGGAGTAGGAAACACAGAGAATCAGATATGTTGAATGTGTATATATCTATTGATTGATATGATTATACAAGCTCATTAGCATGCTAGGCATGGCTAATTGAGGTGTGGTGGTGTAGGCTATGGAGTAGCACTAACACACACACAGTTACAATGACAAAATGCCTCGGGGAGTGAGCTGAAAGTAATGGGACTAACCGCGACTTTTCAAGTGTAGTTTTTATAGGAGTTGATGGTTAATTTGAATTTCAAATTCAAACTTAGGCTCCCTAGAATATCTCTACTAAAAGTAGGGAGATATTCTCTCCACTAAATCATTCCCTTTTCCACGACTAATGAAGAAGGTAAGTGACTAAAGTGATTCATATAAGTGCCAAGTCATATAGACTTTTACAAAGGGTAAAAAAGTAAGAACATCTAAGCACATGTTCATATGAACCTTGCTTCAAGTGAAGCTTTGATAAAGCTTTGTCCAAGCTAGTCTTCCATGATTCCAAGCCAATGTGTGAAGGCTTGATATGCACCAACAGCTCCCCCTCAAGCCAAACACTTTGGCTTAAGTCTTCTCTTTCAATCTTCAATTACATCCTGCAATCCAATCATGGATTTGAATCTGCTTAACTTGTTTCCATCCAATGCCTTTGTAAGTAAATCTGCACATTGCATATTAGTAGACACATAAGTCAATTGAATGTCTTTACTAAGCAACTTCTCTCTCACATAGTGGTAATGAACCTCTATGTGTTTGGTTCTGGCATGATATATTGGATTAGCTGCAAGGTGAAGAGAACTAGTGTTGTCTCCAAAGATGATTGGTGGTCTTGTGTGTAGACCTAACTCTGTATATAGAAGCTTCAACCATATAGCTTCTTGAGTGGCATTGGCTAGCCCTCTATACTCTGCTTCAGTGGATGACAATGCCACTGTAGGTTGCTTCTTAGCTGACCAAGAGATAGGCTTATCTCCTGCAAAACAAATATAACCAGATGTGCTCCTCCTATCATCCTTGCATCCTGCCCAATCTGCATCTGAGTAAACTTTAATGTCAATATCTGATGTATAAGGAAAGTACAAACCATGACTTTGAGTTCCCTTCAGATACTTCAAGATCTTCTTTGCTGCCTCTAGGTGAGGTACCCTTGGTTTGTGCATGAATTGACTAAGCACACTAACTCCATATGCTATGTCAATTCTTGTCAAGGTAGCATAGTTCAAACTACCTACCATACTTTGATACCCTGTGATGTCTTGGACTTCTTCTCCTTCATGAGCACTTAGCTTTAGGTTGACCTCCATTGGAGTAGTAGATACCTTAGCATCCTGCAAGCCAAACTTCTTGACCATATCCTGTACATACTTCTTTTGAGTGATATATATACCTGAGTTGGTGTAGACTAACTCAAGACCTAAGAAGTACTTCAATAATCCAAGATCACTAATCTTGAATTCTTTCATCATCTGTCCTTTGATGTGTCTAATCCCATTGACATCATTACCTGTAATGATGATGTCATCAACATAAACACATAAGTAGATTACCTCTGTACTACTTCTCTTTATGAATAGAGAAGTGTCTGCTTTACTCATCACAAATCCTTGGTCTTGGAGATAGGTTGTCAACCTGTAATTCCATGCTCTAGGTGCCTGCTTTAAACCATACAGAGCCTTCTTCAATTTACAAACACAATGTACCTTTTTTGGATCTTCATAGCCAGGTGGTTGTGACATGTAGACTTCTTCAGATATCCATCCATTCAAGAAAGCATTCTTGACATCTAATTGGTACATGTTCCAATTCTTGGATGCAGCTACACTCACCAATATTCTGATAGTTGGCATCTTAGCCACAGGAGAAAATGTCTCCTCATAATCAATGCCTTGGGTTTGTGCAAAACCCTTGGCTACCAACCTAGCTTTGTACCTGTTTATTGTTCCATCTGAATTCTTTTTTAGTTTGTAGATCCATCTGGATCCTATTACCTTCATAGAGTCTTTCTTGGGTACCAAGTCCCAAGTATCACTTTCTTTGAGAGCTTCCATCTCTTCATCCATGGCTTCTCTCCATTCTGGTTTGGTAATTGCTTCTTCATAGGTACCTGGTTCTTCATTCAACAAGTCCTTTGCAAGATATACAGAATGTTTAGTTACAAGTGATGTGTCATACCCAAATCTGATAGGCTTCTTCTTTTCTCTCTGAGATCTCCTCATTGCTTGAGTTGAGGATTCTGGTTTATCTTCTAGTTGCTTCATCTTCATCTTCCCTTTGGACTTCCAAGCCTTGAACTCTTCAAGGTTTATTGTATCATCATCATCTGAGCTTGAATCTTCTTGCTGAATTGGTTCCTCCTTGGTGAGCTTTGGAAAATCTTCTTCCATGTCATAGGGTAGACTAATCTTCTGCATTCATTTTCATACCAAGAGTCATTCTCATCAAAGATGACATCTCTGCTTACCTTGAAACCTTTGTTTGTTGGATTGTAGAATCTGTATCCCTTTTGGTTCAAATCATAACCAATGAAGATACATTTTTTAGCCTTGGGGTCTAGCTTTCCTCTTACCTGTGAGGGAATATGCGCATATGCTACACAACCAAAAATTTTGCAATGATCCAGAGAGGGTCTCTTACCATGCCAAGCTTCATATGGTGTCATGCCATCAAGTGATTTGGATGGCAACCTATTGATGAGATAGGTGGCAGTGGATACACTCTCTGCCCAAAGATAATTTGGTAATTTTTTCTCATTAAGCATAGACCTAGCTGTTTCCACTATGAGTCTATTCCTTCTTTCAGCTACCCCATTTTGTTCAGGTGAGTACCTTGTAGTAATCTCCCTTTTTATGCCTCTTTCCTGCAAGAAGTCTTCAAACTCATTTGAGAAGTACTCTCCTCCACCATCTGACCTTAGCCTCTTCAAGCTTCTTCCTGTTTGATTTTCAACAAGTGCAAGATACCTCTTGAAACAATTAAATACTTCATCTTTATGCTTCATAAAGTATAAAATGGTCCACCTGCTATAGTCATCAATGAAGGACACATAATACCTTGAACCAGAAATGGAAGGGTCCTTGCTAGGTCCCCAAACATCTGTGTGTACCAAGTCTAGGTAGTCTTCATGCATGAAACCTTTCCTTGAATAGGGTAACCTGTGAGACTTACCAAATTGACATGCTCCACACTTGTAAATCATGTGTTGCTTGGATACATTAGGTACCCCAAGCACACATTGATCCCTGCATATTTGCTTGAGAGTTCTTTCACCTATGTGCCCTAATCTCTTGTGCCATATTTCTAACTCTGAAAGTGTCTGATCCTTGTAATTATACAAAGCAATGTTCTTGGTATCTTCTAGCTCAAATGTAAATAATCTACCTGATTTCTCCCCTTTGGCTATCCTTTTGAATCCATGTCTTGGGTCCTCCACATATGCTCCATGTTGTGTGAATCTGACTTGCAAACCTTTCTCCACAATCTGACCAACACTCATTAGATTCTTGGTGATGGTTGGTACATAGAGTACCCTGCTCAATAGGTTCTGGTTACCATCACATGTCTTCACATTTCTAATCTTAACAATAGAATGTTTAGTGTCATCACCTGTTTGTACCTGATGTTTGCCCTTGGGCTCGTCCAAATCAAAAAGTAGTGCCACATTGCCAGCTACATGGTTAGAACATCCTAAGTCAATATAAAATAAATGATCATCATTTGTACCTGCCTTGGAGGTCATATTCATGATCAATAGGGAGTCATCTTGCTCCTCTGTGTAATTGTTGTAGTCTCTTCTATTTCTGAATCCACCTTGGTAATTACCATTGTGGTTGTGATTGTAGTTGTTGTTGTATTGATTGTTGTATCCATTGTAGCTTTGGTGTTGATTGAATCTGCCTCTCCCTTGAGAGTATCCACCTCTTGAGTAGCCTCTTCCTCTCTGATTCTTATAGTTCTTGTAGCATTCATCTGTGGTATGATTAGACAATCCACAAATGTTGCATGGTGATGAGTTGTAGGGTCTCCCCCTACCTGACTTACCTCCTCTGCCTCTTCCTCTAGATGACCCACCTCTCCCTGCATAATTAGCTTGAGAGGTAGAGCCTTCTTCATCCTGTTTCTTCCCTTTACCTTTATCTTTAACTTTCTTATCAGTATAGAGAGCAGAGGGGTTGTTACCTTTTGATTGATCTCCAGCCTTTGTAAACTTTGCTTCATGTGTAAATAGTTGGCCCATGAGTGTTGTGAGATCAGGGGTATGCATGTCCATATAGAGGTCCATTGCAGTGGTGAAACTTTCCCACTTATCATCTGCCTTGAGTCCATTTGTCACTTGCCTGACTATTTGCTCCTCTTCAATTTCCTCTCCAATGCTTGCTAATTGGTCTGCCACATCTTTGATCTTTGTCACATACTCTGAGACTGATTGCTTGGGCTGCTTCCTAAGGGTTGTGAACTCAATCCACAATTGATTCTTCCTAGCCCTTGTGTTAGAAGAAAAGTAGGTTGACAAGGTTTCCCAAGTGTCTTGGGAAGTCTTACAATTCCTTACATGAGGTAAAAGAAAATCAGATATAGAGTTTAAGAGATAAGACCTTGCCAAAGCATCTTTTGCACACCATTGGTTGAGTCTTTCATGTTCATCCTTTGTGGGTAGTCCTCTAGTCTTGAATGAGGGCAATTCCTCATCTCCTGATATGTATCCAAACAAGCTCCTTCCTTGTAGATAGGTCTTCATTCTCAATGACCAAGCTTGGTAGTTGTTCCTATCCAATTTGTCAATGAATGAAGGAAATCCATCACCCATGTTTACCTTCTTTGCTCTGATACCACTGTTAGGAGTGATGGTTGGATGCACTCAAGAAATGAGTTGGTGCTGCTAAACCTGCTTTACACCAGCCCTCCTTTGATTCCAGAAATGCTTAGTGCACTTGCTTAGCATCCAAATGACACAAAGAAACCATGTATGTACTTTGCAAATGATTTGTGTAATGACCAAATCAAATTAGACAACTTTGCACTTCACAAATTCTAGAAAACTTGCTATTTCTGTAATGACACCTGCTCAGTGTTATGCTCAGTGTGACCAGCACACTTGAAATTGAAACAATTCCTTTTGGGAGTATTAAAGTATCTTAACAAGCTACCAATCACAAGTGGAATCACTCAAATTGATAAACCATACACTGAGAAATAAGTTTAGCAAAATTCTGATTACCCCCGACTTTTTAGGAACTCTACAGACACAGACCAGTGTGCACTTCGAAGCGGCTTTCTCCCAAATGGCTGAATTAAATCTTCTGAGATTTTGTATGCTTGTAGAAGACCTTGAGCTGGTTCCAATGAGCTATTAAACTCTTGATTTGGTTAAGTGAGCACTGAGAAATGCTCCTTGGAAGTTGACAGACTTGGAATAGGAAACACAGAGAATCAGATATGTTGAATGTGTATATATCTATTGATTGATATGATTATACAAGCTCATTAGCATGCTAGGCATGGCTAATTGAGGTGTGGTGGTGTAGGCTATGGAGTAGCACTAACACACACACAGTTACAATGACAAAATGCCTCGGGGAGTGAGCTGAAAGTAATGGGACTAACCGCGACTTTTCAAGTGTAGTTTTTATAGGAGTTGATGGTTAATTTGAATTTCAAATTCAAACTTAGGCTCCCTAGAATATCTCTACTAAAAGTAGGGAGATATTCTCTCCACTAAATCATTCCCTTTTCCACGACTAATGAAGAAGGTAAGTGACTAAAGTGATTCATATAAGTGCCAAGTCATATAGACTTTTACAAAGGGTAAAAAAGTAAGTACATCTAAGCACATGTTCATATGAACCTTGCTTCAAGTGAAGCTTTGATAAAGCTTTGTCCAAGCTAGTCTTCCATGATTCCAAGCCAATGTGTGAAGGCTTGATATGCACCAACAAAGAAGGAATTAGAAGCCACTCAAAAGGAGCGACAAACCTACTTCAAGACAATAGAATTTCAGGCCGAGCAACTGCAAAGATTGGAGAATATGCTTAGTAATCAAACTGAGAAGCTGAACAAATTGGAAGCTAAAGTTGAAGATAGCAGAATCTAGTGTCGCACTACACAAAAGAATGATTTCTACTTACAAGAATCTTTTTTTTTCGAGCAAAGTCAATCTATGATAGAAAAAGTTGTGGTAGCAAGTTCTTCAAGCCCAGATGCTCAGTTACTCGATGTTGAGCATGTTAAAAAATTACTTAAAGCATTACAGAAAAAGATAAAATGAAATTTTGAAGAAACCTACACTATGTATATACAAGGTCTTGTAGATGATGACTTTTTTGCTTAAGGGTTCAAGTCCACCGTGGATGCCAATGTTAGGCTACCGGTGCGATTATTTGTAATTATTCATATTTTTGATGAAGTGCCGTATTGGCCCAACCATTGTAACGTGTTCATGAATTAATACAAGAAGAGTTGCATTTGTGTGAGCCCGACACAACGAGTCCATAGGATGATTCATGGCACAGGAGCGTTGTGGAGATAGATTTCGCCTAATTACTCTATTCGGTATTGTGGTTGTTGTATATTATTGAACAAGGCATTGTTAAAATGTTAAATTATTAATATATTAATGTGTTTTTTTTTATGTTTTTGATATAGCAGCTGAAGGTTCGTGAGGAGCGTGCAAAGCGTGAAAGGGCGGACATCAATAATCCGAAATAATTATTATTTAGCTTGTAAATAAACCTACGTAGAAGGTTCTATTGTTAGAAAAGTAATGGTTAGAATAATGGTTTTAGACCGCAGTTTCTGTTATTAAAAGCAATGGCTTTCTGTAAAAGTTACCAACTTTTAGTTTCACGCCTGCTTTTCGAAGCCGCCCTCATGTAACCACTATTTTTGACGTAATCAAAAGTCCTATAAATACATGCACTCTGTGGACTGTCGAAACAGAGTGCATGGGGGGAGATTGCACCCAATCTTGCGTTCGGTCTCGTCTCTTGTTGCCTCTATTTTTCTGTGTGTTTTTCTGCATCCGTAATCTTTGTATGTGCGTGAGCAAGATCTTGACAACAGTGGTATCAGAGCCAGGCACGAGTCAATACAGAGGGTTTTGTTCTTTGTTCGCGATTCTGAATTCCGATTCCATCTTCATTTCCATTTCCATCTCCGTTTTCGGTTTCGGTTTCTGTTTTCGTTTCAGTTTCTGTTTCCGTTTCGGTTTCCGTTTCGGTTCCTATTCCTGTTCCAGAACCAAAACCTACGTTTTCACCTACGTTTACTCCTTTGGCTTACTCTAAGGCATCGACTAAGGCATCGACTAAGGCAAAGAACTTAGGCAATACATTGGCAACATTGGCACCCAAGGCTCCCTTGGCGACCGTTGGCTACGCGCGAGGCAATTTTAATTTTTGAGTGGTAATAAAGAGGTTTAGAGTCCCTAAGGTAGGAGGATTTGAACCCACAACCTCCTACTTTCAAGGGAAGTACTTTGACCACTCCACCATCTCTTGGAGTTGTACTCAAGTTCTCTCTCTTTATTACTTGTGGAAGGCGCGCGCGTCGATTTCAAGATTGGACCCAAGAAAGAATCAAGTGTATCTCTCAATCGGTAGGTCAGATTGAGGCGCGTAATATACCGTTGGAAAGCTCTCGGAACGAACTTTCCAATGAGCTAGCTTGGAAGTGTGAATTCCTTCAAAATCCTTGGGTGGCACTTGATTAAGATTTCAAGATACCAAGCAAGGGCCCAAGAGCACCATGGAAGATTTCTGTAATTCACCTTTACCTGGATTTCATTCGAGCAAGAGTTAGAGATTATGAACCAAGAACTTCAAGCACTTCAACAAGCCATACAAGGACGTTATGCTATGCTTCAATTCGACGGACGAAAAGATGGCCGCTTTGTCTTATCATGGTTATCCCTATTCAACGATTTCTTTTCTGATGAGTTATTTTCAGAAAATAAGAAAATCGAGTTTGCCACTAACTATTTAGTAGGTAAAGCGCAGCAATGGTGGAATGATCTTCGTCATAGTGCAGAGTGTCCACACAACTGGAAGGCTTTTCAAGAAGAGTTTAAGGATTCATTTCTACCTTTAAAGCTTACCCTACATGTTTGATAATTGTGATGCATTTACATATTGAATTTAGTCCATAGGAGCATATTCAAGTTTTGCTGGCCCAAATTCATTAGAAAGACTATGTCCGCATCTCACAGATACTCTTAATAACTTAACAGCTCCATGAACATTTCCATGCATGTATTTTTTTTTTACATGGCACATGCCTATTTTTTATTCAGTGATGAAACATGTGACTGGCCATCCATGTTTATCCTTTTATCACCTGAGGTCAGTTGCTTGTTCAACTGCGGGGCATGTTATACCTTATGGAATATGTTGAACAATGCATTGTTGGATTGAAATATGGAATATCCAATGCATTGTTGGATTGAAATATCGAATGCCAATGCATTGTTGGATTGTAACATGGACTATGTTGGCCAATGCATTGTTGGATTGTAACAGTCACATGGAATAAATTGAACAATGTATTCTCATTATTAGAGTATTTTATCAACTGAGGTCAGTTGCTTGTCAACTGAGAGGCATGTTGTATATTATTGAACAAGGCATTGTTAAAATGTTATATTATTAATATATTAATGTGTTTTTTTTTATGTTTTTGATATAGAAGCTGAAGGTTCGTGAGGAGCGTGCAAAGCGTGAAAGGACGGACATCAATAATTCGAAATAATTATTATTTAGCTTGTAAATAAACCTGCGTAGAAGGTTCTATTGTTAGAAAAGTAATGGTTAGAATAATGGTCGTTTTAGACTGCAGTTTTTGTTATTAAAAGCAATGGCTTTCTGTAAAAGTTACCAACTTTTAGTTTCACGCCTGCTTTTCGAAGCCGCCCTCATGTAACCACTATTTTCGACGTAATCAAAAGTCCAATAAATACATGCACTCTGTGGACTGTCGAAACAGAGTGCATGGGGGGAGATTGCACCCTATCTTGCGTTCGGTCTCGTCTCTTGTTGCCTCTATTTTTCTGTGTGTTTTTCTGCGTCCGTAATCTCTGTATGCGCGTGAGCAAGATCTTGACAACAGTGGTGTTGATTCTTTGTCAGTTAATCATTAAACTTTAAGTGTGGTGATTAAGTTAAGTTATGATAAAGATTAGTGACAAAAGTTAGTTCGGTGAAGTACTATATATTACTCATGAAATGTTAAACTGACTGTTAAGTTTTATGTGCGATCGTCTATAAGTGAATACGGTAATGAAGTTATATTATTGGTTTGTGAAGTGTAGTGGTAAGAGTTTCAACGATAATATATAAGTATCACAAGGTATTGTGGTACAATGAAGCATAGAATCAATATTGAATAATATTTGAAGAAGTTTACTACAGAAGAGAATATTAGCAGAAGCAATGTATTTCAATAAATTGGTTTAACAAATTTCTTTAGCAGTAGGAATGGGAAAATACAAGGGGTTCTATCTATAGAACCTTGCCAACCCAAGAACCCTGACGACCTATCCTACCCACTTTAGTTTTAAGAGACAAAGTCGGACTAGGAATAGAGGTTAACAAATGGACTGTTCATTAAGAGGAAATCCCCCTTGGCAAAAGGATTGTTAACTGTAAGAAATCCCCCCCCTTCAGGCATCATCAAGTACTCCTTTTGATCAATAACAAGCTTAAACCCAAGTGGGCCCCACATGAGGGTGATGAGAGGGTAATTAACCTTCTTTGTAATGCCATCTAAGCTCTGTAAAAGCTTCCCTTGCTTTGTGGGATTTAGGGGGTCTCGTGGGCACTAATCCTCTTCTATTGTACTTTTCTTTATTTAATTCAAGTTCGAGAGAGTAGGCTAATGCCGAACTTCCTTTATATTAAAAAAAAAAGATTGACGATTTTTTTGAGCATATTTTGAAGTATTCATGGACAAGACAACTCACGAGAAGTGGAGAGTGAACAAAAATTCTTTATGCACAAAACACTAGGAGCATCATGAGATTCAAACAAAACTTCTTTATGAACTTCTTGATCACTTTGAATACGAAAATAATCATCATTAATGGAGTAATGTTCGAATAACATATTTGAGCATTATTTGTTCAAGATTGGATCACTTCCTAAGCTTTTTGATAGCTTGGATATAACTTACATTGTTTTGTAAGGTTTTTGATTAATTCATTCCTAGCTTGAACAAAACTTAGGGTATTCAACATTGGGATGCAACTCAATGCATCGTCCACAACATTGAATTTGCCTTTTCTATACCTAGGTTCAGAATCAGATTCTTGAAGGAACTCAGCCCATCTAGAATTTTCGCCAATTTGCTTAGTTTGGTTAGCAAACCCGTTTGATTCTCACTTGATCAAAGACAAGAGGCACTTTGGATCAATGCAAGCAATGGTACCACTTTGTAAGAGCATGAATAATCATAAACATTTATATTTCATGGGTAGAGTAATTATATTGAGTTTTATTTGAATTTTTTACTTTCAAATGAGTTTGATTGACCATTTCAAATTAATATGACTTCTATTGCAAAAGCACCTGCATTCATTTCAAGTATGAATGGTTGATTGGGATTTACTATTTCTAGAACTATGGTGGTGGTAGTAGCTTGTTTAAGTTGTTCCATACTTTGATTTTGCTCCTCACCCCGACTAAGGAGGTTGGGCTCTCACTTTAACTGATCGGTTAGATTTATTGCAATCTTGAGATAATATTTAAGAATGAGCTTATGATATTATCTTGCTAATTCCAAAAAACCTTGGATCTGGTTCTTTGACTTGGGATGTGGCCAATCCGATATTACTTGAACCTTGTTAGGATCTACTTTAATCTGGTTTTTGGATATTATATGACTAAGGTACTTTATTTGTGTAGTAAAGAATTCACACTTTGATTCTTTACCACAAAACTTATTGGCACACAACATTCCAAATGCGTTTTTGAAGATATGTTACATATAGTTTTTCATCTAAGAAATTTGCCCAGGTATGGGTGAAAAATTGTACTCATTAAAGTCATGAAGGTTGTTGGGGCATTTGTTAAGCCAAAAGTCATAAGAAGAAATTAAGAATCCTTGTACCTTGCCTAAAAATCTATCATCAAGAAATCTTTATCTTTGATTCTTATCTCTTCATATCGTTGATGGGGATCTAACTACAAAAAGATAGATGCTCCCCATGGATACTGGCTAGATTTAATCCAAACCTTCATCTAGGTACTCTCCTAGTTTCTTTTCAAGCTTTGTGTGTTCAAACAGGGGGAGTTTGTATTGGGGTAAACATATAGGCTTGGCCCCGGGAATTAAACTATCAACACTTCCCTTGGGATTTAGTAAGCCATTAGGGAGTTCCCAAGGGAATACATCCCTCAATGCATGCAACAGACTTTTAAACTTGTTTAAAATATTCAATTAATTCGGATTTGAAACATAAGAAACTTTACTTTTATCAAGTTGAGAATTTACATAAAAAAGAAACATTAAAACTATTGCTTCTTATTCATTTACAAGTTTTTATAACTTCTAAGTACACAATCAAAGGAGTAATCGGTAAATTAAGTTCAAGTAAACAACTCCATTCTTATTGAATTCCAAAGTATTATTGTGATAACTATGAGTGAGAGATGGCCATTCTCTTCCCAAAATGACATCACTGCATTCCATGTTCATGATTTGAAAATGCAAAGTTTCATTAAACCCTTGAATTTCAACCTTGACATTGAAAAAAAAAAGTATCCTAAAGTCATTTATCTTTGCATTAAATCATGGACATGACATAATGATGAGGTGATGGTTTAAGAGGTAACTCAAACCTCTTCACCAAGACATAACCGAGAAAATTATGGATGGGAGATTCATCAACCATGAATCTTGCTCTCTACCTAACAATAATGAGGTCCAAGATGAGAAGGAGCCCAAAATGAGAAGGAGCCCACATCTTATCTATTTATTTATGCTGATGGAAAACATCTTCATGTAGTCTATTTTTTATAAACTTGGCTTTTACTTAGGTCAACTATTTGAATAACATGTACTTGTTCCCTTGACCCTTCCCTTCCCTGATGGGTTTTGATTCTATCCTAGAGTTACAAAATCGGCATAGGTGTCCATTTTTCATGCCTTTGAAATACAAATTATCCCTCACATATTTATTATTAGTTTTAAGTGCCAAAAAAGATTGGGTAACCTTAAACTTCTTTGAAGGATAGTTGTTTTCACTTTCTTTATGTTTAGACATAAACTAACCCTAGTGAGAAGCACTTTGCTACTTGAATAGTGTCTTCCAAGGTCTAATGAGCACTCCGTAGAACTTCCCTTTTTAAATTCGTATCTAAACCTCCAACAAGTCCACTACTTTATGGAGATTTTATAGTATTGCAGCGTAAGAACAATCTTCTGATACTTGGAATAATAAGTAACTAGAGGTTTTCCTGATTTATTCCTAGTTTCTTTCCTCTTCATTTTGGGGTGAAAAAACCTGTTTGAAGAGTTTTTGGAAGTAGTTACAAGTGGTGGGAGCGTGTTTAGTCCTAACCAAACTCATCCTCCATTTTTAAGCCTTAATGCCTAAGGGTAAACTAGCTTCTAAGACTTAGCAAGATTCAGGTGTATTTGGGAGACAATGCAAGTCCTAGAGCTTCGGTAAGAAGGTAAGAACTAGAACTTTATTGCGATCATGTTCCTCTCCTTGAAATTGAGTGGTATGAAGATCATTAGCAAATGATACTTCTTTTGCATTACAAGGTAATTTTCTTGTAGAAAAAGGGTTGAATCTAGCAAAAAGAGGAACAACACTTGCTAGAATCAATTGTTCAAGTGGGTTGGGAAGTGGCAGGGAGATACAAGTGGATTTAGCCACTAGGGTTAGGGGGAATATATGATGAGATTCCCAAAATCTCATTAACTTTGCAACTAGGATCACCTTGAACTTCCAAGGTTGGAGACTCATTAAGTGTGTATAGAGCTACAAGCAAGCTCGTGTACGCGCTTTTTTTTTTAAATAAAGGAAGTTCGGCCTTAGCCTACTCTCTCGGACTTGAATTAATTAAAAGAAAAGTACAAGAGAAGGGGACTAGTGCCCACGGGATCCCCCGAATCCCACAGAGCGGGGGTAGCTTTTACAAAGATTAGATGGCATTACAAAGAAGGTTAGTCACCCTCTCATCACCCTCATGCAGGGCCCACATGGGTTTAAGCATGTTGTAAGGAGCACTTGAAGATGCCTGAAGGGGGGGATTTCTTACAATTAGCGATCCTTTTTCCAAGGAGGAACAGTGATTTCTCAATCCACCACACTATGGGGGAGTCATCAAAGTTGCAAGCACACCTTTCCTGCCAAATCTTCCATAGGGCCTCCCCTCTGATGGCATTCCAGAGAGTCACGGAGCAACTGAACACTTCTCCCAGTAGAGCATGCATCCAACATGAAGTTATAGAGGAGGTTGATAAACCTCGCATCCCCATCATGTGGAGCCCACTTGGTTTTAAGCTTATTGTTGACATATTGTAGCTCTTTGTGATGTCTGAAGGAGGGGTTTTCTTAGAATTAGCAATTCTTTTGCCGAGAAAGAATAGGGAATTCTTGATCGACCACTCTTTGGGGGTATTGCCAAAGTTGTGAGTGCATCTTTCCCGCCAAATCTTCCAAAGGATCTCTCCCCTGATCGCATTCCACAATGCTACAGAGCAACCGATTGCTTCACCAATGAGGGCTTGCTTCCAATTGATTTGTTCTTGGAGTCCCAGAGAACGACCAAGGACCCTCCATAATCGAAGGGATTTAGGGCAAGCAAAGAACAAGTGACCAAATCCTCTTTGCTACGGAAACATCGCTTGCACCAAGGCGGAACACCACATATCTTGTTAGCTTTTGCATTGGTCCATATTCCACGGTGTAAAATTTGCCATAGGAGGACCGACTTTTTGTTTTCAATGAGAGGGTGCGAGATAGACATAAATTTCATATCCCATCGAAGTCACATCCAGTTAAGACACCATTTCTTGTTGAGACTGATGTGAATGTCATTGTGAGCTTCGGCATAAGGAAGCTGGGAGAGGCGATTACCATTATACCATTTAAGGCCCATTAGTTCCGAAGCGTCCTGTCCCATCAGTAGTCGAATTTTAGAGCGGTCCCAAGCATGGCATCAGCTCAATAAAACATGCCATTCCTCATACGTGACCACATAACTAGGGTCAAGGTCCTCAAAGTCCACCCATCTATTCGTCTCCTATTTCCAGAGGTGCTTCCATTGTTTGAATCCCTTATTCCAAAGTCTCTTGGCACTTAAGACATTCCAAGGCTCCACGTTTCTCATGCCTTGGATTGGGAACCAAATAGAGTCATTTTGTCTTATACCTGCAGCCCAATTCCAATCTTCACTGATTCGGATGTGAGGTTTGAATCTGTTCCAGCTCAACCACAAGGATCTTACTAGGATCGATCCTTTGGGTGAGACTGGAATTGGAGAGAATAAGAGGGTGAGGATGTCGAGGCTTTTCCATCCAGGGTAGCCCACCAGAGTAATTGCGTTCCTGTTTCTGAAAATTAATGTGGCCCAAGAGGAATCTTTGTTGCACCAGGCCTTAATCATCCACTTTGCCGCAAGTTTATTGGCCATGCTGCCAATGTCCATAATACCTAGACCTCCACTCTCCTTTCGACCACTCTTTGGGGGAGTCACCGAAGTTGAAAGCACATCTTTCCCGCCAGATTTTCCATAGGACCTCCCCTTTGATGGCGTTCCAGAGAGTTGCGGAGCAGCCGATCGCTTATAATCAAGTTTTGGAAGACATATTACTTGCTTATTACTAGGAAGGTTATCCACCTATTATTAAGTTTGTTTATAACAATTCAAATCATTTGGTTATAGGTTTTAGTCTGTTTATGCTTTTGTGCACGTTTCTAGGATTTCAACATGATTGAATTCAAGGTTTACAAGATTTCTTAAATGAAATGAGTTTTAAACTTAAGATGCCCAGGAAAACCTGAAGGAGAGCTATGCTACACCTTGGTTTCCACGTTACATCTTGTCTTCCCACAAATCTCAATTTCGTAGGTTCCTTACGAACCTAGACTTATTATAATATGCACTATAGATAAATGTACAGAAATCATTTGTATAAAGAGTGTGTAGTAAATTGGAAAGATGAAACGAAAGAAGCGCTACATGGGAATGAGTTAGTTCCATCCAAAGTATATTTTCCTCTTTCCAAGCTAAATAAGAGGGGAGTTCCACCACAGACATGAAAACATGCTCCATATCATTTGGATCATGGGCTCTAGGGTGTGCCTATAGTTATGTATAGCTTTATTTTAGAAGACGAAAATCAAAACAGCTTTGCTGTGTGGTGCCAAAATCACGATCTGAGCTCATTTTGGCCTCCGAACGCACTATTATAGCGCTTGTGTAGGCTATTTCATCTTTTTGTGCCAAAGGTATATACCTGTTTCCGTTTGCCAGTATAAGTGTCTCGAAGTCTGTTACAGGTTTAGCAGAACTCGTCTGCGCAATTCCGTTCAACTTTTTGAGATACAGTCAATTTTTTTGCATCAAGGTATTTTAGTCATCGGCCATGGCTGAAAGCAGTGATGTATTTCGTATGTTGGCCGTTGAGGATAAGTTGGATGGTACCAACTACCCGTTGTGGGCTTATATGATGTGACATGTATTGGTTGCAAAAGGACTGTGGAACATTGTGCAAGGTGTTGAAAAATGTCCTATCACACCTGCAACTGTTACAACTGCATGTACTGAAGCTGATGCAAAAGGTGTCGAAGATGATGATATTCTGCATATTCCTGTTTGTGATATGGTTTGTGCTGCACCTACTAGAGAGAAAATTTGTTGGGATGGCAGAGATGCCCAGGCACATGCATTGATAGCTTTGTCTGTCAAACGTGCCATTATTCCTCACATTCGCTCTTGTAGAACAACAAAGGATGCTTGGGATACACTTACCACATTGTACCAAGCTAGGAATGAGGCTCGTGTTGCTTACCTCCAAAAATAGTTGGAGAGTGAGCACATGAATGAAGGTGATTCTATGGACAGTTTTCTAACAAAGATCAAAGACTTGACGGAATAGTTGATTTTTGCTAATGAGGTTATACTAGATAGCTCACTTGTGCAGACTGTTCTGAATGGTCTTCTTGATTCATATCAGAGTTTTGCTTCTACTCTTCAGTTGATGATGAAAGGCAATCCAAATGCCTTGTCATTTGAGGAGTTAGTCTCTATTCTATTGCAAGGAGATCAGTCCAGGCAGAATAGGTCCATTATGCGTGTTGCAGATCAAGCTTTCTTGGCTAGTCAGAAGGGCAAAGGAAAGTGGAGCTCTTCAACTAGTAAGCAAAAATATGCTAATTATGTACCATCAAAGAGGGAAGACAAAGATGAAAAGAAATCAGACAAGCAGAAATTGTTTTGCAAGTACTGTAAAGGAAATGATCATATCATAAAGAACTATCCAAAACTAGCTGCTAAAGAGGCTGGAATGATTGTTGCAGAAGCCTCTACACCAAGAACTGAGTATGCTAAACTTGTGCAGGAAGAAGAGTGGGCGTTTACTACTATTTGTAGTTTTGACCCATCTTCTCATGAGCAGTGCATGTCTCCAATAGACTCAAATGTTTGGTACTTTGACAGTGGGGCGACCAAACATATTACCTCGCAGCGTAGTTTCTTCTCTTCACTCAAGTCTGCCCCTATAGGGAATACTGTTACATGTGCCAAAAACTCCTCTTATCCTGTTATGGGAGTTGGTAAGATCATTTTGACTACTGGTGATGGTAGTTCTTTCACTTTATCAGATGCTTTGTTTGTGCCAGGGATCAAGAGAAATTTGTTATCAATTTCTGCATTAGCCAAGATTGTCTTGGTTGTGAAATTTGTTGGTGGCAGATGTACAGTTCATGATTTGTCAAATGGTGATATGATTATTGCTTTTGGGATTTTATGTTGTGTGTTGTATAAGCTCATAGACTATGAGAGATCTGTAAATGATTTGGCATGTGCAGTACATGATTCTCAGGCTATGTGAGATGCAAAGCTTTGGAATGCATACTTTGGTCATCTGAAGTTTGCTAGTTTGCTATGGCTACAGAAACCTGAAATGGTGTCCTCTTTGCCCAAACTTGAGGCACCCAGAAAACATGTTTGTGAAGGCTGTATTTAGGGCAAAATGCAATGTTCCTCCTTTCCAAAAGATGGTTTAGTTTGGGCTATTCAGAAATAGCAGCTTGTACATAGTGATGTCTGTGGTCCTATGTAGAAACCTTCTTTTGGAAATTATCTTTACTTCGTGACTTTCATCGATGATTTTTCCAGGCATGCATGGGTATATCCATTGAAGGCAAAGTCCGAAGTGTTCATGTGCTTCAAACAGTTCTAATCTTAATGCATTTCTAGCTGAACGTGGGATAAAACACGAGTGTACAGTGTCGTATACTCCTCAACAGAATGGAGTTGCTGAATGAAAGAAGAGGTCACTCATGGAAATGGCGAGGTGTATGGCCAAGAGTCAGACTTTACCACATAGTTTCTGGCTTGAGGCTGTCATGTGTGCAGCATATGTACTTAACAGGTGTCCCACTAAAGCACTGCAGTATATCACTCCATATGAGGCTTGGCATGATTGCTAGCCATCTGTTGCTGATCTGCATGATTTTGGTTGTTTGGCATATGCATTAGTGCCTGAACAACATCATAGAAAATTGGATGATAAAGTAGTAAAATATATTTTTGTTGGGTATAATTCTGACAGTAAAGACTATCGTCTATATCATCCATAGACTAAACGCATTTTGGTTAGCCGTGATGTTGTTTTTGTGGAAGATGCTATTCAGCCATTACTTTCATGTACTAAGGAGACATCTGTTAGCTCCAAGACATGTATGATACTTTGCTGTCTCTTTTTACAGGTGGAAAGTCTAGTGCTGGTCCTAATGAGGCAACTTTTCAGCGTTTGCAAGTTTCATGTGATGATGCAGATCATCCCATTTCTGATGTAGATTTACATGATGCACTTGTTGATGAGAGAGCTGATATTGAGGAGGCAAAAACTATGCAAAAATGGTTGGTGCAGACTTTGCGTGACAGCAAATTAGATGCAGCTCTGTCATATCGTACTTGATCACGCTCCCATAGTGCCTCTTTTGCATCAGATTTCTATGCTATGGCTACATCTAGTCTCTGTGATGAGAATGAGCCTGTTTCATTTGACGAAGTAGAAAATTCAGAAAATTGGATGGCTGCTATGCAATCTGAATATGATGTTAGAATGAAGAATGATACTTGGCCTTTATGTGACTTGCCTCCTGGCAAGAAGGCCATTGGCACTAAGTGGGTTGATAATCTGAAGCGTAAGGCTAGACTTGTTGCATAGGGTTATGCATAGGAAAGAGGCATTGATTTTGATGAGACCTTTGCACCTACATGTCGTATGACTACTGTTCGGAGCATCTGTGCATGTTGGCAGCATTCAAGGCACCCAAGAACTCACAAGACAAGGAAGCCAAAGAAGGGAGTCAGAACGGAGAGAAGGCACAAGCAGACAAAGTAGTCAACGAAGATCTGGCAAATAGGCCATCCAAATTTTCCAACCAAACCTCATTTGAACAGTGATTTTCATCACTAAATTAACCTTGTAAATACCGTTTTTGGATAGTTTTGACTCCATTTTGTGCAAGACAAGGAGTCCTTGAGCTTGAGGAGAATTAGAAGTACCTACCTATCAATTTTCATATTTTTTAGACTCCATTTGAGCCCTCAAATAGGCCCTAGAACCTAATTTTTAACTAGGCCGGACACTAGGTCTGGACAGGGCCAAAACTAGTCAAAAACTATAAAAAGAGCTAGAGAGCTCATTTTTGAGGTTAGCTTGTTGTACTTTTGAGCTTGTATGAGAACTTTGTTGTAATAGAAGTGATTCCATTGTCTTGCTCTCTTTGTTCTTGCCGTGCGTGTACGTGTGTGTGTGTATGTGTGTGCATGTTCGTGTGCTTCTCACTCACACATTTGTGCCTTCACTTGCTCGAGGTCTTCACACCATCCTCATGTCTTCCCAGATTGACATTAAAGGAGGTGCTACTCATCACTGAGCTACACCAAATTTTGGCGCCGTTGCCGGGGATCGAGCTTTGAGGACGAGCGTGTGATGGTAAGACGTAGAGTGGAGATGTTGGAGTCATAGGTATTTTCTTCACGTTTATCTCTTTCCTTTTATTTTTTTCATCACCATCATCATCATCATCACCATCTCCCACCTCCATCTCCATCATTGCAAAAATTTCAGTTTTTTGGTCATATCACCATACCCATGCCATTCCCCTCATTTCACTTGTGAGAGAGAGCGAGAGAGAGTTTGTGTGTTTATGTTATTGTGTGATTTCTGAGATTTTTTATAGGAATCAACATCCCCAGCAGTTGCACCAGCTTCAGCAGGTACAAATTTTTGACTGTGCAGGTCCCGAGGCGTTGACCTCTGTCAATCGCCACCGACAAAAAAGTTGACTTTTTTGCAAAACAAAGTGCATAACCATGATGTGTAGGCCTAGGGCATCCTAAATCTGTGTTTGAAATTTTGAAATTCCTCTGTTTTCTGTCAATCACGATCGACACGTCAATCGCGATTGACAAACGATGACGGACACTTGCCGACGGACCTGTCAATCGCGACTGACACGTCGATCGCGACCGACAGAGTCAACGACCTGCTGACCACAACACTCAGGCCAACGAGAAGGAAGTTGTAGATGACCGACGGTCACATTGAGAGACCCTTAGGGCTGTTAGAAGGAATAACTCTCACTACTTGTGGTGTAGAGTTTGAGCACACATTTGCTATCTATGACTTTAGCAAGAACCAGGCCTATGAAATGTTTTTGGGAAGACCATTTATGCGACAGTTGCAAGTGGTACAGGATTGGGGAACCAACTCCTTGTACTTGCAACACTTAGGTGTCACGACCAAAGTCAATGTCAAGGATTACTGCCATAGAGATGTACCCCCCATCGAATGGAATCCCATCCATAGAGCCAAAGATGATACCGAGTCAGTGCAATCCATAGGATTAGGATCCTCATGGATGCATGAAGATACCCACTTATGGATGTGCAAAGTAGTAGTAGAAGAAGAAAAGAGGGAAAAGGCCAGAGAGGTAGGTGCGAAAGAAACCCATAGATCAGTTCAAGACCCAGCCTATGCACCTGTAGTATTTCCTGATGAAGAGTTTGAACCTCACGGCTGAGCAAAAATTCTAGCAACGATGGATGTAGCCATCAATGAAGAACAATGGACACCCCACTGTGAAGAGGATGGCTATGACATTTCAGTCTTCTCCATAGAGCCAATCATGGGAGATTCGATTCTGGAAGAATGTGAACCTAGCACTGATGCATTTGAAGATGCAAGTGACTGCGATCTAGAGTCAATCATTATGGACCCACCTTTTGCATCAGATGAGTAATACTTCTATGAAGTAGAAGTTCACCCTCACAGACGTGAAGAGCTCACAAGTGATGTAAGGTTAACCACACAAGCGGCCGCCAAGAGTGAGGGCAAGAAGAGGAAGAAGAAAGAAGTCACACAAGAAGAAGAAGAATATTTGTTTGAGGTCCCTGAAAATTTTAAGAAGTATGAAATAGATGATAGAAGAGTCATGGTAAGAATGCCTAAACGTGAGGCGCAATCAGGGGAGGCCTATGATAACAAAGAAACCACCAAGAAAATAGTTGTAGCCATAGAAGAAGGGGAAGAAAGATGCACATACATAGGACATGACTTAACGTGCGAAGAAGAGCAATAGGTGATAGCTTTGCTAAGAGAATACAGAGATGTATTCGCTTGGAGCTACAAGGATTTGAAAGGTGTAGATCTTGACATATGCTCACACACTATCCCCATGACCTCAGATGCCAAACCCTCTAAACAAAAGCCATACACATATAATGATAACTATGCTGCTAAGATCAAACAAGAGATAGATAGACTGGTGGAAGCTGGATTCATCTATGAAATTGAGCACACTGAGTGGGTATCCCCCATTGTAGTGGTGCCCAAAAAAAATGGAAAGCTACGTGTATGCATTAACCTGAAGAAGGTTAATGCAGCCACTATTCAAGATAACTATCCGCTTCCTATCACAGAGCATTTATTAGAGAGAGTAGCAGGCAAGGAAGTGTACAGTTTCCTTGATGGATTTTCTGGCTACAATTAGGTAGCCATTGCTCCAAAAGATTAGCATAAGACGGCTTTTGCCACAGAGTGCGGCATATTTGCTTTTCGAGTAATGCCATTTGGGCTTACCAATGCGCCCGCCACCTTTCAGAGGCTGATGTGCCACATGTTTAAAGAGTTCCTGAGGAAGAATTTAGAGGTCTATGTTGATGATCTCTGTGCTCATTCCAACATTAGACAAACACATATACCTGAACTCAGACAAATCTTTGACAAATGTAGAGAATATCAAGTCTGCCTGAACCCAGAAAAGTGCGTTTTCATGGTCAGGCAAGGCAAGATTCTAGGACACATAGTGTCAAAGAATGGCATATCCACAGATGAAGAGAAGGTGAAAGCTATAGCAGAGCTACCTAGACCAAAGAATGTCAAGGAAGTGCAAGCTTTCATGGGGCATTGTGGTTATTACCGACGCTTTATACACATGTATGCCATCATTGCAAAGCCTCTGTACGGACTTTTGACTAACTTTGAGTGGACTAAAGAATATGAGAACTCCTTCAATGAGCTTAAACGACGATTATGTTCAGCACCAATCTTGACCACACCAGATTGGAATAAGCCCTTTCATGTTCACGTGGATGCATCCAATTATGCTATTGGGTGTGTACTCGCACAACCTACTGGTGAAGGTAATATGGATCTTCCAATTGCCTATGCTAGTAGACAATTGAATGTAGCTGAACGAAATTATACCACCACTGAACGAGAAGGATTAGGCATGGTGTATGCAGTTAAAAAGTTTAGACACTATTTGCTTGCAAATAAGTTTAAATTTTTTTATTGATCATCAAGCACTGTCGTACTTGGTAAACAAGCCATGCAATACAGGTAGATTAGTAAGATGGTTTCTCTTACTAATGGAATATGACTTTGAGGTAATGGTAAGGAAAGGCAAGACTCATGTGAGAGCTGACCATCTTTCTAGGCTCACCTCTGGAGAGGCACCACAAGGAATATCAGATGATCTTCCTGATGCTTACTTGTTTAATTTGGAAGTGGTACCTCAATGGGCTAAGCCATTAGTGCCAGTATTGACATATGGGCCTAACCACCCAGTAATAAACACATAGGATAGGGAGATAGTAAAATCCCAAAAGTACCATATAATGGCAGGAAGTGTGTACAAGCATACAAATCAAGGAATCTTAGCTTGTTGTGTGGAAGAGAATGAGTACGCAAGATGGTTGCAGTTAGCACATGTGGGTGCATTAGAGCAACACTACTCAAGGCAAAGAACCTTATAGACATTAAGGAGACTTGGAGTGCACTGGCCGACTATGGAAGCAGATGTCCATACGCTATGTAAGGAATGCCCAATCTGTCGTATTAGACCACCTGTGGAGCGTACCAGATTGGAGTGAACCATTAGTAGACTTTCTGAGGACGAAAACATTCCCTCAAGACATGACTCTGGCTAGGAGAAGAAGTTTAGAACAAGAAGCCCTAGACTATTCACTCATTGGTGATAATCTATACAAGCGTGGTAAAGATGGTTAACTCAGATTATGTGTCCATGAGAGCGAATACCTCAAGATATTGGAAACTGCTCACCAGGGTGTAGCAAGAAGACATTTTGGACCAGACCAAGTGATCAAGGCAATACTATTTGCAAGACTTTGGTGGCCAACCCTTCACATGGATGCACATACCTATGTGAAGAGGTGTGAGGTTTGTCAGCAAACTCAGTATCCTATACGCAAAGATGACATGCCATTGAAACCTATGATGGGTGGATGTGCATTCTCTAAGTGGGGAATAGACTTTGTAGGCCCTATTAATCCCCCAGCCAAGGGTTCACATGCTGAATATATCATTGCTGCCACCGATTATCTGACCAAATGGGTAGAAGTAAAAACTATGACCAAGAACGATGCTCAGACGACCGCTAAGTTCTTATTTGAGAATGTGTTCACTAGATATGGGCTACCTATCGAGCTAGTAAGTGATAAAGGCACTCACTTCTTGAATGAAGTTATTGAAAATCTTCTCCAAGAGTTCTTAGTAGTACACAAGAAGTCTGCCCCCTATCACCCACAAGCTAATGGGCAAGCCGAAAGCACAAATAAGATTATATGCAATGTGCTGACTAAATTGGTGAATAATAAACGCTCTGATTGGGACAAACAGCTACACCATGCTGTTTGGGCATACCGAGTTGCCTATAAAACGGTACTCCAAGCCACTCCCTTTCAAATGGTATTTGGTCAAAATGCAGTGCTACCATTGGACTTCTTGATACCTACATTGAGAGTAGCACAGGAGCACGAGTGGACAGGCCATGAGCTCTCATCTAGAATCTTTGACCTAGAATGCTTAGGGGAAAGGTTAAGAGCAGCAACAAGAATTTATGTAGCCAAGAAAAGACAAAAAGCATATTTTGATGCACATGTGAAGGATAAGGGCTTGAAGGCAGGAGACCTAGACCTAGTCTGCAATTTGAAGCAACATGCATGGAAACTAGAGAAGAGAGGTTATGGACCTATGATCATAAATAGGATCTCAATGAGTGCAGCAGTTCAGCTAGCTACACTAGAAGGTGATGTCCTCCCTAGTTACATCAGTGGATGCAGAGTCAAGTTATATCAAGAACCCCTCATAGAGGAGATGTTAAATCGACTCAATACTGCAAAGAAACGTAAAGAAGAGGAAAAGCGAATTCGAGAAGAAGCACAAGCAGAAGCATTGGAGCGAATCCGAAGGATGAAACTGAGAAGACAGGGTAGAGATCAGCTTAGGACAGATGACTATGCGAAACCAGGATATCATATGGCTGTGTGAAGTCTCAAGTGTAAGTCCCCATAGAATAGTTGATCGACGTCCTTTTGTAACCTTAGCCTATAGGACAAGGAAAAAGTGCAAGGACTATACGGGCCCTGATTGACTCAGGTGCAGCCACTAGTGCGGTTAAACTTTCTTACTGTCAAAAGTTGAAATTAAGTGTCAATCCTATAGAAGCATATCTCATAGGATTAGGAGGTGTGGAAACCCCTTACATGGGAGAGGTGGAACTTCCCCTCTACATTCAAGATGTTTTATTAACAGTTAAAGTACTAGTGTGTCAAGACGAGGACCTCACTGAGCCTCTTGTCTTGGGTCAAGACTGGATCTATGATCATGCAGTCAACCTAAACCTAAGAAGTGGACTTCTTCAGGTCTGGGTAGATCAGAACTGCATTACACTTGAGTTAGAAAATGAGGCACTCAAGGAACTAGGAAAGGCACAAACTCCTGGTCCTTCCAGGAGTACACATGAAGATAACCATGCTATTCTTGTCCAAAACTATGTGATGCAGAGGGATGATTATCTCAACAAAGAAGTCAAGGATACAAGGGAACTCCCTTCTTTTCCAAAAGCCATAGGGATGCAACAACCAAAGGCAGATCGAATGCAGAAGAAACAGATGATCTATGCTCGAAGCCAAAAGAAAGTACGAAGCATGGTGTCTCAACCACCAAAACAAGTGTGAGTGCGGAAAGGCGACCAACCTGTTGCGGTCCAGTCACAACCACTGGCTCAGCTTCATATTAGTGGGCAACGACAGGACACTAATAGAAGTCTTTCAAAAAGTCCTCCACTAAAGTGAAGTCTATCTGGGTACCCAAGAAGTCAATGAAGGCTCACCCACAATCAAGACAAATTTGGGTGCCTAAGGCTTGCTTGTGGGCTCAAATAGCTACACAGAGACCACACCATGTACAACATGGTTCACTCACTCGAACAGCTGATACCCACTCTTATTCAACACGCACGAACACATATTCGCCCATGAGCACGAGGAGAATCACTTGTAAATGGGTCCCTAAAAGCCCTCATTTCCAAGCAGACACTCTTATAAAGCCCTCTAGAGTCTCCACAAAATCAAAACCAAAAGCCATCCACTGTGTTTAGGAGCCCAAAGCTTGTAATAAACCCCCGACCCCCATTTGTAAATTCATCTCCACTTACTAACTGCATCATTCTCAATCTACATCTTTCCATTTAGCTCATAGGATTATTCACTCACTAACTACACACACAATCATCGAGCACTCACTGACCCACTAACCTCACGTTAATGTTGTAACGGGGACAAAAACTGTTCTATCTTGTCCATTACAATGTCAACACATGCTTCTATATTCTCACAGAACCAGCAAACAAGAAGTAACATGGCAGAAGCAGGAGGTATGAGTTCCCAGGCCGGGTCCAGCGCCCAGATAGTGGACATTGAAACCCTCCTCCTCGAACCACAACTCACCGGGAGGCCCCAAGAACTTAGAGCAGTGCATGTAATTCCCATTCAGGACCCTCCACAAGGACACACTTCTCAAGTGGGGAAACACGCACATTGGTTCAATGATGTCGTAGGACCATTGGGAGAAGGTACGTACTTTTGGGAGGCAGAAATTAAGTTTAATGGCAAATGGGGAAGATACCATTTCTTCACCCGTGAATTCGAGAAGTACCAGAATGCAGAACTAATGCGATCTGTATGGACCAAAGCGGGATTGGATAGCTACTTCCGGGCACTCCTACCTAAGCCGGATTTCCTACGTTGCTCCTATTTGATCAGTACCATCACCCCTAGCAGAGCCAAGGGAGGTGATAGCACCTTTGTGCTTCCCTCATTAACACCTGGTCATGAACTGAAGAGATTCAAGCTTACCCTCAACTTAGTAAGGGAGGCCCTAGATATGAAAGGTATGCATATCCCCACAGACAAAGAAACAATGATTCCCGGAAGAATGAAGCACAAAGATCTCAACAAACTCAAGGACATGGTAGCAATGACACCAACCATCACTCTCCACCTATGAACGATCATGCAACACTTCACCTTCCCCGCCCAAGAACGCTTCACTATGCCACCAAAAAGAATCTAGTTCGGCTTGTACTTGGCGCAGAGAATCTCACAATCAATTTACCACACTGGATCATAGATCAAATCCACCTAGCACATCAACGTTGGAATAAGAAATAGAAGAACATGCTTCATGGGTGTTGTGCACTGACAAAAATAATTTACAGGTGCTTATCTTATGACATGCCTATTCAAAGAGCACTAGTATGGTCTAGAGCTCAGGAATTCCAAAGACGGCTATCAACAATAGGACCTCCATCTAAGAAAATGAGAGGTGCTGTCCAATTACCATGTGCCCAAGTAAGGGGAGCCACCACCACACCAGAGGTGACCCCTCCACAAACGCGACGTGTCCGTCCGTTTACAATTCGCTTACCCAGACAGAGTGCAAAAGGACCCAATCTAGTTTTCCCTCCGATTCCCTCGGACCTGGAGTTTCCACAGGGCTACGCCTTGGATGATCTAACTGATGAAGAAATTGCAAGGATGATCAATGAATCTAACCTTGAGATGGAAGTGGAGCAGACCCAAGAACCACAACCTATTACAACAACTTCAGCCCCGACCCAACCGAAAGTAGTGGAAGTAGAGGAAGATGAAGAAGAGACTGAAGAGGAAGTAGAAGAGGAACATGATCAAGAATACGAAGAATCTTCAGAACTAGCAGGTGCCCCAGCTTATAGTGCGCAAATAAAAAGGTTGTATGAAACTATGAAGAGAGTCCAAGAGCATCACAAGCTGTCACTGGAAACAGGAAAGATGCTAATAAGTCAGATGTTAGCAGAGGAAGGAGTGGAGGAAATGGTTATTCAATTCATGAACCTGCAAGCGGACGTGCTTGGACTGGATGAGGCCATTCATTCGACTATGGCGTACATTCATCGCTTCGAGCAATGAGTGCCAACCCATCCCCTTCGCTCCGGAAAGCAAATCCACATAGAAGTATCGGCACCAGGAGACACTACACAGATAGAGGAACACCACGAGGCACCCCCATCACCACCCTCCCCACCTCTCACTACGCCCTTCACTTCGCCACACGACACTACGACCCCAACTTCAACACTCACCACATATGTTATGGGCCGCTTCCTATCTCTCCAAGCACCCAATTTGGAGGGATCACAATGCCCAAATTCACAACACTTTTCATGAACATCACATCCACCCCAACCACAGTCCACATCTACAGAGTCACACACACTTTTGACACCATGGAAACATCACCAGCCACAACACCACTCCCTCCCTACACACAACCACAATCTCCCATACTCCCTCCACCCACATCACCACTTGTTTCCACCTCATTCATGAGTCCCTTTCCCTTTCCCATTCCACCGGCATCTTCTCCTTTCCCAGCATTCTTGAATGTAAATAATGTGTTTTCTACATTACCTCAATGTGTGTATCAGTTACAGGGTGAATATCAAACTCTCGAAGACCGACATCGTCAATTGACCATAGAGCACCAACAACTACAAAGATGGCTTACCTCTATAGAAGAAGAAAATGCTGACCTGAACCAATGATACACTACACTTGAACACGCCTACCAAACCATATTGGAAGCTCCCCAACCCTCAGAATCCTCCGAAGTTAAGAATTTCACAGCTTTACTTGAACTATATCAGGTAGAGAATGTCAAAGTCTGCCGCAACCTGACTTTACTCAGAAAGCACATGGCCACGGCCCTCGAAGAGAACAAGCACTTGCAAAAGCAGAACGAAGAGAATTTAGAGGTAGCCATGGAGAGTTCTCCCCAGGAGATCCACCCCGAAAACTTCAAAGTTGTTCCTTCAGGGACTATGAAGACCATTCTTGACAGTTATGCCGATCTGCTGGAAGCCCATGATGATGTAGAAAAAGAACGAGACACACTTCGCCGACAACTAAAGGAATCAGGAGAACAACCAAAGATCACAGTGTCGACATTACCTACAGAGGAGGTAAAGCAGCTCAAAGAGTAGGTAGAAGAATTGCAAAGGAAGCTCCTTCAGTATGAACGACAACCTTCCCTGATCATCGAACCAGAAGCGGAAGAATTGGTACCCATAGAACTAAACGAGTCTTATGAGGAGCCGTATGTTCCTATGCCAATGCTGGGTGGCCAAAAAACCTCTGAGGGATTAGACACACTAGAGGTAGAAGCCCCAGAATGGATGCAGATACTCGAAAAAATGGCCAATACGCATGATGATCGAGTAGCGGTCCAGATTGAGTCCATGACCAAGATTGAGGACACCATTATCAAATCAGAATATTTCGGAAGTATGTCTCATCACAGATGGATAGGCACCAACGACGATCAGTATGTGCCGTATTGTGTGCTCTTGGCAGATTACAACGCAGAAATTCAACGACGATGTGGCAAGGCTCCAACCTTTGCCACTCAATTCGGCCCTGATGATATCTCTGAGAGCACTACACAAGGATCAATTTATCAACCTACTTGGCGGCTACGACTCCTAGAAACTTACACCGAGATGGTTCAAACTTGGAATAACATGCCACTATTCATCAAGTATAATCCCTGTTATGCTCCCGTACTCAGAAGATGCACATGTCCTGAGTTTGCCATCACTGTGAAGAATGTCAAAAGCTGTCCAAAGTGGCTTAATTACGTATACCTGGCATCGCCACGAGGACAAGCTATGGTGGCCTACATGATCTCTACCATCCGCCATTGGGGAGCCAAATTGCAAAACATCCCAGACGTAATGGCTCAGATGTGCATAAAGATATTTGAATTGATGTTGGTTACCTTCAGAACCTTCAAAAATATTAAAGATCCACATTTCTCAGGAGTCGGATTCACAGTTGGTAACCTCGACTTGGTCTATGATATGAGTACAACTCCCTCCATCCAGGTGATATATGCATGGCACGCACGAATTAAATACCTCCGTGCTTGCTACAAGCAAATATTTGAAGAGATGTTCATCATCGGGTTTTGGGAATACCACTTTGAAGTCTTTGTTCCCATACCCTCCCATCTTCTCCACCTCTTTGCAATGGAGCGAACCTTACATTCGGAACAACTCTGTTTGCCACATCCGGACATTCCAGGTCCAGTGGATTGGGATGCCCTCCTCACTGATTTAGCAAAGGGGTTGAAGCTCACAGAACACCACTTGGCCACTGATGTCATTGAATATTATGTCAAACGCTCAGCCAAACAAGGGTCTGTCAGGGACGACAGACACGAGAGAGGGGGGGTGGTGGCAGCAGTCTAGGCACCCAAGGACTCACAAGACAAGGAAGCCAAAGAAGGGAGTCAGAATGGAGAGAAGGCACAAGCAGACAAAGTAGTCAACGAAGATCTGGCAAATAGGCCATCCAAATTTTCCAACCAAACCTCATTTGAACAGTGATTTTCATCACTACATTAACCTTGTAAATACCATTTTTGGATAGTTTCAACTCCATTTTGTGCAAGCCAAGGAGTCCTTGAGCTTGAGGAGCATTATAAGTACCTACCTATCAATTTTCATATTTTTTAGACTCCATTTGAGCCCTCAAATAGGCCCTAGAACCTAATTTTTAACTAGGCCAGACACTAGGTCTGGACAAGGCCAAAACTAGTCAAAAACTATAAAAAGAGCTAGAGAGCTCATTTTTGAGGGTAGCTTGTTGTAGTTTTGAACTTGTATGAGAACTTTGTTGTAATAGAAGTGATTCCATTGTCTTGCTCTCTTCTTGCCATGTGTGCACGTGTGTGTGTATGTGTGTGCATGTTGGTGTGCTTCTCACTCACACATTTGTGCCTTCACTTGCTTGAGGTCTTCACACGATCCTCATGTCTTCCCGGATTGACACTAAAGGAGGTGCTACTCATCACTGAGCTACAGTGCACTTACAGCCCATCATGGTTGGAGTGTACATCAGTTGGACATTAAAACTGCATTTCTGAATAGCGACTTGCATGAAGAAGTGTATGTTTTTCAACCCTGTGGCTTTGTGCAGAAAGGGCATGAAAACCAAGTGTGCAAGTTAAAGAAGGCATTATATGATTTAAAGCAAGCACCATGTGCTTGGTATGAGAAGATACATGCCTGTCTGATTGCAGACGGTTTTGAGAATAGTCCAACTGAAAGCACCTTATATGTTAAGCATGCTAATAATGTGCTTCTGATCATTGTTGTCTATGTTGACGACATGCTGCTCATTGGTCCTATTGAGAAGCATATTGCTGATTTTAAGGCTGATTTGCATGCCTCATTTGAGATGTCTGATTTGGGGCATTTGCATCACTATTTGGGCATTCAGTTTATGCAAGTTGATGGTGGAATGGCTTTGTGTCAAACGAAATATATTGACACATTATTGTAGCGTTTTGGCCTTGAAGATTGTAAGCCTATTTCCACTCCTATGGAGACAGGTTTACAATTGAGTCTTCATGATGCTGGAGATGCATTTGATGTTGTCCTCTATCAGCAGGTTGTTGGAAGTCTGATTTACTTATGCATTACTTGGCCAGATATTCAGTTTGCTATCTCACAGATGAGCAGGTTTATGCATTGCCTAGGTGTAAAGCATTGGCAAGCGGTTAAGCGCATCTTTTGCCACTTGAGTGGTACTCAGCTACTTGGGTTGTTCTATCCCAAGGGGGGATCACTACCGCCAGATTTGCATGCTTTTTCTGACTCAGACTGGGCTGGTTGCTATGACACTTGTGTGTCCACTAGTGGCTTTTTCTTCATGCTTGGTAGCTCATGTATATCTTGGTTGAGCAAGAGGCAGCCTACTATGGCCACTTCCAGTTGTGAGGCTGAGTATCGGGTAGCTTTCACAACGACTGTTGAGTGGGTGTGGCTCGAATGCCTTATGGCTGATTTGGGTGTTGGTCAGTCTTCTGTCACCACCATCTTCATCGACAGTCAGAGCGCATTGGAAGTTGTGAGGAACCATGTGTTCCATGCTCACACTAAACAAATTGAGGTGCATTATCATTATGTCAGGGAGAGGTGCTCTATTGGGGAGATCATCTTGGCATATGTGCCCACGCAGGAGAACATTGCAGACCTTTTCAGGAAGGCTCTGCCTAGGGAGAAGTTTGAAGATTTTCTGCAAAGCTTTGGGCTTACTTCCTTTTGGTGGAGTGATTTCCACATAGCTTGGCACTTCCTTATACATGAGTCCCAGCTACTTGTTCACCGCATCACTCCCAGGGGGGATTTGTTGATATATTTAGGTAGTGATGTGTGTGAACACTTTAGGACTGCCGAGGCACTTTGTTCCCTCTTTGGGAGGTTTTTTTCCCCCGGCTTGTATATATGCCTATTGCCCTAATGGGCTACTTATCTTTGTACATTCTCTAGTAATACATTCAAAATTGTGTGTTGTGCTCCAAGCTTCTTCTTCTTCCTCATGTTGTTTGCGTGCTTCTGCAGACATCTAACTCCAACAAAACTTTTACTACATTCTCCTCTACAAAATGATCATATGAGCAATAAACTTGTGATTAGTGACATATAAACCTACATAGTGAATCAATGACTTCACTGCATATAACCACTTAACTGAAACAACCAAGTAGGCTTATCAAGCACCTATGAACAACTAGCATACATCTTCTAGGTTCATAATGGGTAAGTCTTCCATCTGCATCACCAAAGAGACCGTGACATTTGGGTGTATTTCAGTTAAGAAAACCTCACCACAACCCTCTTTATCTATTTCAAAGGCTTTATGCAAAAACATAACTTTAATATATGCAATACAATAGCAATAAAAGGCTGAATTTATAGCCCAAAAACTAGCCAAAAACACCTACAAGTGTATGACAACTCCATTCATTAGACCCAAATATCTGCATAAACATGTGGTGGTTGTTCATGCCACAATCAAAAGCCTTCCAAGAAAGTTGTAAAAAGACTCTATAGTTGAAGAATTCAGCAATAAACCTTAATATACACCACAAAAGAGACACAATCTCAATTTCCTATATCACCAAGATTGATCTTTGGACAAATCTTTCCACTTGTGTAGCCAAAATTCTCTGAAAAATACAAATTAGCTTTTATTTTTCTTCAAATTTGCACCCAAAGAAACTCAAGAGCTCAAGAAGACACTTTGAAGGATCCAAAATAATGTTAAACTCATGTATCTTCAGTACTTCAATCAACAATCAACTAGGTCTTAGTGGTAGGGAAACCTACTAGTTAAGCGAGCCTTTGGGGGAACACTATTGGAATGGGTGACCTCTTAGGAAGTACTAGTACTTTTTCTTCCTTGATCATTGAAGTCCCTATTCATGTTAAACCAATGGTGCCAATAGTGACTTTGGTGATTTGGATGACAAGGTATGCCAAGGTCTATGCCTTGGTCACTACGTCGGTGTATATAATGGTCCATATCATAATTATATAGTAAAAACATATGTTTTACATGGTGTAACGAAAATAAAGTTTCTAACTCTAAAGATGAGATGAGAGATGCATTAGGTACATATCTCTATCCTTCAATATAAAATCTACTTCTATCATTCATAAACTCACCTAACACAAGGTCTCTCCTCTTTGTCTTCTTAATTTGGAAGTCCATATGTTCTATGCATCCTAATAATGGACCTCCAAATTGGACAACATAGTGTCTTATATCCTCTTATCCTCACCTTGAATCATAGCTATGATGTATTTATGTGCACTAGGTTTTTGGGGAATATTGAATTTCTTGACCAATGCATACTTTATGAAATTATGAGTGGTCTCACATTGGTCTCGTATAGACTGCCATGAAGCTTAAACAAATCATGTGGTCTATGGTGACCACAAGGACTTATTCAAGCAAGAGGTCTCTATCCTCATGCATCACTTCCACCTGCTTGCAACTAGAGATGCCTTGTATCAAAAGTGTATGCACAAGGTGGAGCACCTTTTTACCTTGTCAAGGGACACACTAGTACGTAATCCTCCTTTCTTCTCTTTCCCCTTAGGAAGTGAAAAGTTTCATTGTGATTTTCATGACAAGATATGCCAAGCTCTATGCATTGGTCATCGGCTCAATCTATACAATGCTGCAAATCATAGTTATATAGTAAAAACATATGTTTTACATGGTGAAACTGAAAGAAAGTGTCTAACTCTTAAGATGATATGAGAGATGCATTAGGTACATCTCTCTCTCTTTGTGAATATAAAATCTACTTCCATTATTTATAAACTCACCTAACACAAGGTCTCTCCTCCCCAGGTTCATAATTTGGAAGTGTGCATGTTCTATGTATCGCTAAATGTGGACCTCCAAATTGGAAACAATAATGCCCAATATCCTCTTATCCTCACCTTGAATCATAGGTATGATGTATTTATGTGCACAAGGTTTTTGGGGGAATCTTTAATTTCTTGAACAATTCATAGTTTATGCAATTATGAGTGGTGGAGTCATCTATCATGACTCTCACATTGGTCTCGTATACATTGCCATGAAGCTTAAGCAACTGGAGATGCCATGTATCAAAAGTGTCTACACAAGGTGGAGCACCTTTTTTACCTTATCAAGGGACATACTAATACCTTGTACTCCTTTCTTCTCTTTTTGCCCTAAGGAAGTGGAAAGCTTCATTGTGATTTGGATGATAAGGTATGCCAATGTCTATGCCTTAGTCGCCGCTTCAGTCTATAAAATGCTCTAGATCTTAACTATACAATAAAAACATATGTTTTGCATGGTGAAACAGAAACAAAGTGTCTAACTCTAAAGACAAGATGAGAGATGCACTAGGTACATCTCTCTCTCTCTCTATCTCTCTCTCTCTTTCTCTCTTGCTTTGTGAATATAAAATATACTTCGATTATTCATAAACTCACCTAGCACAAGGTCTCTCCTCTTCGTGTTCATAAGCTAGAAGTATGCATGTTCTATGTATCTTTGAATATGGACCTTGGAATTGGACACCATGGTGTCCCATATCCTCTTACCCTCACCTTGAATCATAGGTATGATGTATTTATGTGCACTAGGTTTTTGGGGAATATTTAATTTCTTGAACAATGCATAGTTTAGGAAATTATAAGTGGTGGAGTAATCTATCATGGATCTCTCACTGGTCTCATATACATTGCTATAACCAAATCATGTGGTCTGTGGTGTTGGAACATCAAGGTTACATTATGCTTGAGGTGGATTTGATCTACATTCAAAAGATATTGTTTGGATTACATTAAAAAAATATACGTTGGAGAGTTATTTTACTTATGCTCATTTATTGTATTTTATTTAAAGATTTTTTATGGATCATTTACCAATGTAAGAACCTAGAGCTCTAGAAATGTAAAAGGAGAAAAAGAGAGCTCAAGTTCCATGAATTTGAGGTGGTTGATCTTCACGATCAATGAATCACCTAAAAGTAGATCAAATTAGATCTTCACTTTTCCTAGATTGTAGGAAAGTGAATTGATTCTCTCCAACAACTAATCCCACCTTCATTTGAATTCAAAATCCACTTGTGGAATTTGTGGACCACTTCAAGAGTCTATATAAAGACTTCAAATCATTTTGTACATTACATGGAAGTAATATACATACACTTGTGGCCATCATTGTGTTGCTCCTTCATTTCTCTCCATCATCTTCTTCAACAATAGTAAACTTGCAGAGGCAACTAATCTCTCTACAGAGCTCCGAATTCATGCATGAGGATTCATGGGAAAGATATTAGTGTCTAGTTTATGTGTACAAATTTTCAAAGCATTTGCTTGAGTAGATTTGTAGAAATCTCAGTTTGTTTGTCTCGGGGTCTATCTCTACTCATTCCTAAAAAATAGGAGGTACCACTTATGAGTGTCAAGTTCATTCCAAAAGCATATTTTTTGTATTTTTTTTAATCTTGTGCATTATATACACTCAACTCTATGTGTATCATTCCTCCAAAATTATTTTTTCTAATTCTAATCAGCTGGCTGCTATGGGCATTTGAAGTTGTTGTTTCATCCAAAGATAGTAAGTTTTCTGAGCTAGTCAATGCACAAACCTATCTTTTCTATATCGACTCTTTCTCCTTGATGCTCTAAAGCACATAGTGGATTTTATTTCACTTATCACATTTCTATAATGTCTATTTGAGTCTCCATAAGCTCAGGGGTTGGTCCTATGTTGTTTGGCTAGACTGAACTTCATCACTTTGCAAATCACTTTTCTACCTCCTACAAGCTTCTCCAAGTTCGTTCATGTGGTGACCACAAGGATTGATTCAAGCAAAACTCACTTTTCTACCTCCTACAAGCTTCTCCAAGTTCCTTCATGTGGTGACTGCAAGGACTAGTTCAAGCAAGAGGTGTGCTCTATATCGTCATGTATCACTTCCTCCTTACAACTAGATATGCCATGTATCAAAAGTTTTTGCACAAGCTAGAGAGCTTTTTTACCTTATCAAGGGATGTACTAGAACTTGATCCTCCTTTCTTCTCTTTTCCCCCTTAGGAAGTGGAAAATTTCATTATGCATGATTATGTATCAAGCACCTACGTACTTCATATGAGTGAGGGGTACCTGAAAGAAAATGTGAGTTCAAAAATTGAGTATTATAAGTTTCCAAAAAGTGATCAATAATAGTTAACAAGTAACTATTCGTAATGATTTCCATCTTTAACTTCTTTAAGTTGATATAAATTTTTAGTTTCCCAATCTTTTTGGGCACAATTATTATGTCTGAAACCAATTCAATATGCTCAATCTTCTTTAGAAAATCTACTAAGATCTTATCAATATCTTCCTTGGTTTTAGTGAAATAAATAACCCATGTCTATTAACAACAACTCAATTTGACATGGCTGAAGAAAGTTTGGGAGGAGCAACCAACTTACAGACACTTATAACTTAACCAATGGCAAGATTCATGGGGATACAAGATCCTGATGCAATGGAAATTCATGAGCATCTTCAAAACCTCCCATTCATGTGTATGGATTTTAGAGATTGAAGAACCAATTGGAGGTGATTTCACTTAGAGAATCTCACAAATAGCAACCATAGTCACTTTCTCATCATCTTTCTATGTTGCTTCACTTTTTCAAACTCAAGTGACCACTCATGCTTCAAAATAATCTTCGAATATAGATACAAACCTAGATAAGAGGTACATATTTTCTTGAATTTCCTTTATTCTCATGTGTTCACCTAGACATCAAGTAGATGGCACATAGCTTGGAAAGAACAAGTGATGCTCTGATAAATGCTAATACGAGTAAAGAAGATAGTGAAAGGAAAGTAACTACACTACAACAAGAAGTACAGAGCCGAAAGACTGAACATGCCTTGCTTATGCAATACATTCAATCGTTACAACAAGTGGACACAGAGAGGAAAGAGAACTATTGGTAATTGTTATTTCTTTTGCTCTAATACCGTCTTCACAAACGTTGGGAGCTTTCGTTTGGATTGAAATTCTAGGATTCAACATACGCATCTTTGCATTGATTTTTAGTTATTGTCACAAGATAGTAAGAAATGTGCTTCAACTCTGACCTATGATAACATTTGGAAACATGCCATGCAATGTACTGTTTTTCCTTCTCCAAAACAAAAACGGTGATGAGTGTCCCGAAATTGAAAACTGTTGCCCCCACTGAGGATCGAACTCAAGACCTTGAGTTTACAAGACTGACGCTCTACCACTGAGCTATAGAGACGTGTGATGGAATGTGCTTCAACAATATTTAGATATTTTATAAAAAACCCACACCCGTACATACATGTGTGCACATACACACATAGAATTGGAAAATGGTGATGTGAAGCCTCATGAGATAACTATAACTGTGTGCGTGTTTGGACGGACAATCTTGCTAGGCTTGAGATGCTGTAAAAGTAGTTTCCTATAACTAGGCCCTATAACCCGGGAGTACACACAACCTTAAAAGTGCATGTCTTACATCGGTAGGTTTCAACTACATCGGTAGGTTTCAACGTTAGTTAAGAGATGCATATAGGGAGGGCTTCTCTCTCTCATGGTTTCTTTCTACCCTCTCTAACATGCCAATAAACGTAAAAACCTAATTCTCTTTCTTGATTCTACACTCAATAATATCATTGTGTGTTTTCCTCCCTTTTTATGCCTTTAGTGTTTGTTCCCACTCTTCGAACTCAAATACCTGATATCAAAGTAGAGCACTCCTTGAAGCATGATTCCAAAACACGCTACTCATTGTTTTGAATCTCTAAGAACATGGATGAGTATATGAGGTTTGCGTGTAATCTAGAAAGTCTAAATATAGTTTTCAATTAAACTTGAATTTAGGCACATTTAGGCAATATCTCTCACTTTCTAACAGAAGATAAATTGATGCATTTTATATGTTGTTCTTGAGGGTAAATTGGAATTTTCAAATACCCTCTCTAATCACACAAGCTATAACATATGCTAGAAGCATAGTTAATCCATGTTATAACTATAAACACCTCTAACACAATTAATATAAGAGGTGTTGATGATGTTCGAAGTTTTTCCTTTCCTAAACTTCTTATGTTAAATATGTCAAATGCACCATTAAAACTCTCAAACACTATAAAGAAACTCTGATGGGATGATAGGGCCATTCGTGTGTGCCAATACATAAAGGTAAGTGTAAATGATGAACCACTTATGAAATATGTAGGAGAAATGGGCTAGAAACAACTTGACTGCTTCCAAGATTGCACAAGAAGCCCTTAACCATGTCATACATACTCTCTATATAGATCATATCATTGTCATCCTTTACTATATCTTTTGTTCATGTTATGAATGATGTCCACTTCACCTCAAAATCAATCAAAATTTCAACAAATACCATCACTACAAAACACTTCATTTCTCTTACCTCGAGCATTTATATATCATCATGGGAACATAGCTTTGCTATATATTACAATGATGCAAGGTCATGTCTCTTTGAAGAGTGGATCTTTATTAGTGCATAAAAATTAGCTCCTACCTCATCATTCTCTTCATTCCAATTGCACCAAAATAGAGGGATGTTGAAATCTCTCTCTCTCTCTCTCTCTCTCTCTCTCTCTCTCTCTCCCTGCTTGCAAAAAACTCTTTGGAAACACTTGATTGATGTGCTGATTGTGAAGAGCAATGTTTCTATAAGCATTTGACGTGTAGATTGTGAAGGATTGATGGTTGTGGCTTCACTAGCTAATTCGAAGAAGAAGAAATGTATGTGGAGTAGAGGCAGCATTCCAAGGGATTCATGCATGATTTTCACATGGATGCCATGGTAGCACCAAAGGAGAAGCCTTTTCATAGAGATGTACAAATTCTTAAAAGAACATTTATTCATGCACAAAACTCTCAAGAAGCACCTAAAAAAGAAAAATATGAAAATTGAAATATGATAATTAAAAGAGGATATAAAGTTTAATCACTTCACAAGGAAATTATTTCTAATGAGAGGAAGGAAGGGCACAAAAAGATGTGAAAAATAATTAATAATATTTATGAAGAGGATAGATAACATAATATTAAGGAAGTGAGTGCCTAAATACATAATCTATGAATTGATATAATGTTAACAAACATGGCACAAAATATGCAACTAGCTATGGGGGACCTCAAAGTAAAATAAAAACAACATGATGATGAAATGAAACAAACTTACATACTAAACTTGGAGTTAGTGCCTCATAGAGAGAGACTCTTGAGAGCACATTAATGAATGAGATTGAAGCGAGGGGATTCTTACATGGATTTTGGGTGAACCTCCTTGCATGTAGGATAAAGAGCACTTGCATGAGAATGAATTCGAAAAAAAATGTGGAGCATGGACACCTCAATATGTAGAGGTGCCACAAGAAAATGCCATATATCTCTTTTTCTATCACATGGGATTGTTATCCTTCATATTCACTCGTGGAAAATTACAAAGGATACTTGGGATACACTAGCCACATTAAATTAGGTAAGAAATGAAGATCATGTTGCTTGCTTTTAGGAACACTTGGAGAGAGATCACAAGAATAATTTATATTTTGTGCATATTTTTTGTAAAAAGGAAAACTAAATATTTACTTATTGATTTAGATGAGAACTTGCTAAAAAAATTCCATAATGTGCTTTGCAAAATCAAGATTTTATTGATAATTAGAGGGAAAGGGTAACAATAGCACTTCTTCTATTGAGAACAAAATCCTCATTCCTAGACATTCAATTAAAAAAGATAAACATGAGATTAGGGAAAAAAATCAAGCTTTAGAAGGCCAATAGTCATGCCATTGACATGTGCCTTGAACGAATAGTGAAATAAGAAAAGAAGAAAAAGGTAAGATTGGTTGTTATAGATGCATATTGTTGAAGTTCAAGGTCTGTGGAAGCACACGAAAAACACAAGGAAGAACAAGTGTGGAAGACAACACAATAGAGATGTATTAGCAAGTGAATATACAAAGATAGGTGACTTTTTAGGGTTATATATGTATATGTAGGCTAGGGGAAAAACCTCCTAATGAGGAAAAAACTACCCCGATAGTCCTAAATGTGGTCACACACATCACTATCAAAACATATCAACAAATCCCCCTTGGGGTTGATGTGGGGAATCAGAATTTGGCAATCATAAGGAAGTGCGAAGCTATGTGGAAAGAAATCAATCCACATTAGGATCTACGCCCAAAGATTTGGTGGAAAACTTCAAACTTCTCCCTAGGCAGAGCCTCTACGAAAAGGTTTGCAATATTATCATGTGTGGGCACATAAGCCAAACTGATCTCTCTAGAAGAGAACCTCTCTCTCACATAATGATAGTGCACCCCAATGTGATTTGTGCAAGCATGGGACACAAGGTTCCTTGCAACTACTAATGTGCTCTGATTGTGAGTGAAGATGGTGGTGGAAAAAAATTGACCAACACCCAAATCACCCAAAAGAAGGATGATCCACACATAGTCAACAATCATTGTGAAAGTTGCTTTATTCTCAACCTCACAACTAGAAGTGGCCATATTAGGTTGTTTCTTGCTCAACCAGGATATACATGCTCTACCAAGCATGAAGAACAAACCACAAACCACTAGTGGACATACAAGTTTCATAGTAATCAACCAATTCTAAGGTTAAAAAAGCATGTAAATCTGGAGGTTATGATCCCCCTTGGAATAAAAAAATCCAAGTACTTGGGTACCACTCAAGTAGCAAAAAGATGTGATTAACCACCTGTCAATGCTTGAGACCTAGGCAATGCATAAACATGCTCATCCAAGAGACAAAAGATTGAATATCAAAATGATTTATGCATAAGTAAATCAAGCATCTAATAGCTTGTTGATAAAGAATAACATCAAATCCATCTCTAGCATCATGATGAGTGAACCATATACCTGTTTCCATGGGAATGGAAATAGGTTTGCAATCTTCAAGGCCAAAATGCTACAATAATGTATAAGTAAATTTTATTTGGATGGACTTGCATAAATTGAATAGTCAATAATAATGCAAATGCCCCAAATCTGACATCTCAAAAATGACATGCAAATCACCCTTAAATTCAGCAATATGCTTCTCATTAGGACCAGTGAGGAACATGTCATCAACATATACAAAAATGATAAAAAATACATCATCTACATGCTTAACATATAACGTTCTCTTAGTTGGACTGATCTCAAAAGCATGTGCAATCAAGTAGGCATGCATCTTTTCATACCAAGCACATGGTGCTTGCTTCAAACCATATAAAGCCTTTTTCAACATGTACACTTTGTTTTCATGCCCTTCTTGCACAAAACCATGGGGATGAAATACATAAAATTTTTCATGTAGATCACCATTCAAGAATGAAATTTTTAATGTCCAATAGATGTACATTCCAACCATGATGATATGCAAGTGCACAAATTCTATGAACATTGGTCATTAGATATGTGGGAGAAAAGGTCTCATCAAAATGAATGCCTCTCTCTTGAGTATAACCTTTGGCAATAAGCCTAGCATAATACCTATCAGCTCTTCCATCAGGCTTAACATTTTAGCATGTATACCCTTAGTGCCAATGGCCTTTTTGCCTAGAGGACAATCACATAAAGTCCAAGTACCATTCTTCGTAATAGCATCATATTCTAATTGCATAGTAGCCATCCAATTTTTTGAGTTGTATGATTCATCAAAAGAATGAGTGTTAGCAGTAGCAATCGGCATTGACAAAGAGGAAGCATGTGAAGAGAGAAGGTGCGAGACTAAAGGAGTTCCGCAACAAATTTTGAACATTAATATTGATCTGCAAATGTTAAAGGCCACCATGAGAAACAACAATTCTAATCACTACACATTATAACATAAAAATCACAATTTTGCAATGTAATCCTTCATTTTATGAAAATCGAGGAGTCCTCAATTTTGAGGAGCTTAGGTAGAATGTAATTATCAAATTTCAAATTTTTTGGACATCATTTGATACCCCAAAACTAGTTTAGGACATAGTTTTTTACTAGGCTAGCCATTAGATGTGAAATTGGTCAGATCACCTCAAAAACTAGAAAACGAGCTAGAGAGCTCATTTTTGGAGTTATCTAGTTTGAGGTGTAAGCATTCTAAGAGATCTTTTGTACTTTGAGTAATGAATAGAGTGGTATCTGCTTTCATTGTCTCTCCTATTGCCTCTTCCATATGTGTGTGTGTGTGCATTAGTGTGCTTCTCACCATCACCTTCGTGCACATCACTCATTCATGATCATCATATCATACTTACATCTCCATGGATTGAAAATTAAGGAGGTGGAGCTCCATGACATGATACTCATCCTTGTCTAGAGCAACACCAAATTTGGCACCATTGCCGGGGATGTTTTGAAGGATGAATGTGTGATAGTAAGAGTGTTAGGAGATTGATGTTGGAAGGCAAGGAGTTAGATTTTTTGCAAGTTTTTGCACTAATTTTATGTTCTTTTCCCTCATCTTAACTCTCTTTACCTCCATTCTCCATAGCCATACTTCATCTTCTTCACCAAAATTTTTTATTTTTTCCCTATCTACTCTCCTTTCATTCATTTCGCTCATTTGTGAGTGTACCTGAGTTGTTTTTTCATGTATATGAGCTACTATGCAAGTTCTACCTTGATTTTTGAGCTCAACGTTGTGCGTAGGTGAGTTCTCTATGTTTTTCAAATTCCAGATATGTCACCTTGGCCTATCGTGATAGGATGAAAAGGTGGATATTTTCACATTGCATCTACAACAAAGAAGAGAACACCTGAGTGCCTCCTTAGAACGCTAGGCTTTTCATCAAAACTACAAGATTTTCACACCCTTGTGATAGGGCCAAACCATCATGACAGATCACCCCATCGCGACATGGCTAGAACATCCTAGCACCTAGACCATTGCGATAGCCCTACACCATCAAGATAGGCCACATCATCAAGATAGGCACAAACCATCACGATAGGACATGCCATCATGATACGCTGTAAGACAATAGTTACGCAATATAACACAGGAGCAGTACCAGAGAAGATAACAGATATAGGAGAATCTCAACAATTTTCTATTAACAGCAAATACAAAGATGATGGTGTTGTCCACCCGTGCGCTCTCAAGGTAGAGCTTAAATGGTGATCTAGACAACTCTAGATAGGGAGATACAAGGTAGAGGTATGCTGGCTCAACGTGATGTCTCAGGTAGTGCAGAAGTCATGTATATATAGGATCATGGGTGGCCTTCCGTGGACGGCTATACATGGGCGGTAGAGCATGGGCGGCCACCGCCTGCGTAATTGCCATACACGGCTTAGACCGATTGAACCGACCTAACAAATATAAATGATTTCTAACTCTCACAGGGAATATTCTATGGAATATTCCCTTTACCATCGCACCGGGGGCGGACCCCCACCAAGGGGCTCGGTGGCCCCCTTGGACCCCCCAGCCGGGGCTGCTCCCCGCTGCCCCGGACCCCCCAATTGGGGATCCTGGTAACTCCCTTTCCTTACAATACCTTACATGGTCCAATATGACCTTCATCCAACATGCAAAGTTGGGATTCCCATCAATTGGGTAATGCACGCTTGGCTTCTCCTCATAACGGGGGCCTTACAAAATGTGCATACAATCATGAGGGGTAGACATTGATCATATACTAACATACGCCACATCATCACAATAGGCCACATCATCACATATAGGCTACATCATTACGATAGGCCATGAGTCATTGCTATAGGCCACATCATCATGATAGGCCATGTCATTATGACAAGCCACATCATCGCAATAGGCCACATCATCATGACAAGCTGAGAACATCATGGTAGGACATGCCATTGCGACAAGCCTAGACCATCACGGTAATCCATGCCATTGCGACAAACCTAGAACATTGCAGTAGGGCCTCTATTCGGTTGAAATTAAGGTTTGCAATTTTGGACCAAAATTTCATATTTTTTGAAAAATTTTGGGTGTTTTCAGGGCTTCCAAGTGGAGGAGTATACCACAAAGAATCAAGGCAAGAAGCAATCTTTGGGAGACTTCTTGAGCAATCGAGGGCATACCAAGGGTAGAAAAGAGAGCTTGCTCTAAGGTTGGAAATTCACTACGCCTCCTTTGCCAATTCAAGCTTAGGCTAGGAGATAGTTCTAGTACTTAAGCATAAGGTAATGCTAAGAACTTAAGTCCACTAGATTTAATGAGCTCAAGTACAAGAATGTAATTTATCACAATTGCGACAACTCTAAAGGAACGAACTTAAATCCACACCAACCGATTAAGTGAAATAATGTAAAATACTCATGAAGGACATATTGAGACAAGAAAAAAATCAAAGGGTATTAAAAGGAATAAGTAGTTGGTACTCAAAGAAACATTGCGATGTGTGTGTACTTCATTAATTGTGCTATAGCAAAGGGAATCAAAATTCATAAACCTTAGGTCAAGAGGACATATAGGCAAAGCGGGTCGGCAAAGCACTAGATCCTCTAAGGCTAGTATTAGCTATACCAATAGATCGTGGGCTCAAGAGTTGAGCGACTACCCCTACATAATGAGCTCAGACAGTGGTGAGTTGGAGATGTCTTTTATGGAGAAACCTATAGGCAGAATGTGACTCACTTATTTACAAAGGGGTCCCTATAAGACTCAACTTGATTACATTCAAACCAAACAACTAGGTGCTCACATCTATGAGGACAAAGATCCATAGTTCAACTTAGGAATCTAGAGCAACCCCTTGGAATTGAGCACCCAGTGGTCTAGTTCAAAGATGGGTCCTACATTGATAACCAAGGAACCATGTATGTGGTGAACAACTTACATGATAGGATAGATGAATTTGGATCCTTTGTACTTGACTCGGACATGGATAACCTAGATCATGAGAGCAAAGAATGAGAACCTAGAATCCCTGAGGGAATTTAGTCCTATCAAGGATTATCACACCTAACTAGACACCCTAGGACAATGCGAGTATAGAACTCTTTGCTAATAGAGAAATTGATGAAGCTTTTTGGAGGTTTACACCCGACGGACCTAGCAATATAATCAGAACCATTATATATGAATTGAAGGATCCAAAGGTCGTAGGAAAGATCATCTATGTGGATAACACTTCAAAGAGAATGTTTATAGCCACAAATCATGGTAGACAAGCATATACTTGGAAGGATGAGCCAATTTTCCCCTCACATAAGTCTACTAACCCTCAGTGTCCGACAAGAGTAGGATCCTCACATGTTCTAGGAATTTAGAAAGAGAAATTCAAAGAACAACCAGAGGTGATTTGTGCACACCATATGAAGGGAAAGACCATACTAGATACAAATCGAGCAGAATGGGAAAGACCTAGAGGAGATAGGCACTAGAGAGGTATGGATGGCTTTCCACTACCTAGACCAAGAGAACACCCTAGGATTTTGAGAATCACACTAGTGAAATCCATGAAGAATTACTTTAACTTTAGAGGTTACCCCTATGATCATGTAGCAAAATTCAAGCAAGTGTTGAGAGTTGAAAAAGTGGAAGATTTGTTCACTCAATACAATGCCTTTGGATTAACCCTAAAGAATACAACCCTAACATGGTTTCTACCCTTTCATCAAGGACAATTTAGGGATATTAATCAATTGCTAGAAGCATTCATTATGGAGTTCTCTAAGAGCATAATTAGACACAATACTTCATCATTAATCCATAGCTTTAAGAAGACACCATAGGAAATTGTGATGTTAGGAGGATGTAGGTTAATACAATACATTGAGAGATGTCCCATCCCATAGCTACCTACTCAAGCCAGATAAGTTTCCTTATTTCTAGATGGTTTGTTGAGTGCAAAACTAGGATTGTATGTCTATCTTAAGGAGCCCTGAACTATAGAACAATGTGTGAGAATGTGTATAGATATAGAGGATCATTTGGGTGATGCGTTGGAGCTCTCTAAACTCAAGGAGGATTAAGATTGTTCAAAAAACTTCACATCCAAACCCTTCACCTCTATAGAAGAGCTAGCAGAACATGCAAATGCATGTGAAGCACCCATAATGGTGTTGGAGTTTGAGGTCTACGGAAGCATGTAACAACACAAGGAAGAAGAAGAAGAAGCTTGGAGCACAACACACAATATTGAATGTATTACCACTAGAATGTACAAAGATAAATTATCCATTAGGGTTATAGGCATATATAAAATCCAAGGGAAAAAACCTCCTAAAGAGGGAAAAAAGTGTCCCAACGGTCCTGGTGTGTTCACACACATCACTACCTAAATATATAAATGAATCCCCCCGAGAGTGATGCAGTGGACAAGGAACTTGCACTTATGTATCAGTGCCAAGCTATGTGGAATCAATCCACAAAAGGAAGTAAGCCCAAAGATTTGCAAAAATCTTCAAACTTCTCCCTAGGTAGAGCCTTTGTGAAAATGTTTGCAATGTTCTCCTGCATGGGCACATATGTCAAGCTGATCTCTCCAACAGAGAACCTCTCCCTGGCATAATGATAGTGCACCTCAGTGTGCTTAGTGCGAGCATGGAACACAGGGTTCCTCGCAACTGCCAATGCGCTCTGACTGTTACTGAAGATGGTGGTGGTAGAAGATGGACCAACACGCAAATCAGCCATAAGGCATGTAAGCCACACACACTCAATAGTCGCTATGAAAGTTGCCCTATGCTCAGCCTCAAGAGTGGAAGTGATCACAGTAGGCTTCTTCTTTCTCAACCAAGATATGCATGAGCTACCAAGCATGAAGCAAAAACCACTGGTGGACACACAAGTGTCATAGCAACTAGCCCAGCCAGAGTCCAAAAAAACATGTAAATCTGGCAGTAGTGATCCCCCCTTGGGATAAAACAATTTAAGTAGTCGAGTACCACTCAAGTAGTGAAAGATGTGCTTAACTGCTTGCCAATGCTTGACATCTGGGCAATATATTAACCTGCTCATTTGTGAGACAACAAAAAGAATATCTCGCCCAATAATGCCTAAGTAAATCAAGCATCCAACAGCCTACTGATAGAGAACAACATCAAATGCAGCATCATGAAGACTCAATTGTAAGCTTGTCTCCATAGGAGTGGCAATAGGTTTGATGTGTTCAAGGCCGAAATGCTGCAATAATGTGTCAATATATTTGGTTTGACACAAAGATATTCTACCATCAACTTGCATAAATTGAATGCCCAAATAACGATGTAAATGTGTCAATCTGACATCTCAAATAAGGCATGCAAATCAGCCTTAAAATCAACAATATGCTTCTCGTGAGGACTAGTGAGTAGCATGTCATCAACATAGACAACAATGATCAGAAACACATCATTTGCACACTTCACATATAAGTTTCTTTCAATTGGACTTTTCTCAAAACCATCATTGTAATCAAATAGGCATGTATCTTTTCATACCAAGCATGTGGTGCTTGTTTCAAACCATATAATGCCTTTCTCAACCTCCACACTTTGTTTTCATGCCCTTTCTACACAAAGACACAGGGCTGAAAAACACACACTTCTTCATGCAAGTCATCATTCAAAAATGCAATTTCAATGTCCAACTAATGTACATTCCAACCATGATGAGCTGCAAGTGCATAGATGCTATGAACAATAGTCATTCAGCAAGTAGGAGCAAAGGTATCATCAAAATCAATGCCTCTTTCTTGAGCATAACCCTTTGCAACATGCCTAGCCTCATACCTGTGAATTGTTCCATTAGGCTTACACTTTAGCGTGTATACCCACTTAGTGCCAATGGCATTCACATAAAGACTAGGTACCATTTTTCATTATAGCATCATATTCACATTGCATAGTAGCCATCCAATTTTTTGAATTTTGTGCTTCATCAAACGAAACAGCCTCATTCTCATCATAGAGACTAGAGGCAGCCATAGCATAGCAATCTGATGCAAAAGAAGCACTATGAGAGCCAGAACAAGTACGATATGATAGAGGTGCATCTAATTTGCTATCACGCAAAGTCTGCACCAACCATTTCAGCATAGTTTTTGCCTCCTCAATATTAGCTCCCTCATCAACAAGTGCATCATGTAAATTTTCATAAAAAATGGAACAATCTGCATCATCACATGAAACTTGAATAGGCCGACAAGTTGCCTCATTAGGACCAACACTAGACTCTCCACCTATAAAAAGAGGCAGCAAAGTGCCATACATGTCTTTGGAGCTAACTGATGTCTCCTTAGTACATGAAAGTAATGGTTGAATAGCAGCTTCCATAAAAACAACATCACAACTAACCAAAATGTGTTTAGTCTATGGATGATATAGACGATAGCCTTGCTTTTAGAATTGTACTCAACAAAAATACATTTCACTGCTTTATCATCCAATTTCCTATGTTGTTGTTCATGCACTAATGCATATGCCAGACGACCAAAAACATGCATATGAGCAATAGATGGCTTGCAACCATGCCAAGCCTCATATGGAGTGATAGACTACAATGCTTTAGTGGGATATCTGCTAAGTACATATGATCCACACATAACAACCTCAAGCTAGAAACTATGTGGTAAAGCGTAACTCTTCACCATACACCTCACCATCTCCATCAACGAGCTGTTCTTCCATCCAGCAACTCCATTCTATTAAGGTGTATATGACATTGTACACTAATGTTTTATTCCAAGTTCAACTAGAAATGCATTAAAATCACAAGACATTGTTGGAGTTAGATGTCTGTGGAAGCACGTGAACAACACAAGGAAGAAAAAGAAGCTTGGAGCACAACACACAATTCTATTACATTAGACTGTACAAAGATAAGTAACTGTTAGGGCTATAGGCATATATACAAGCTGGAGGAAAAACAACCTCCTAAAGAGGGAAAAAAGTGTCCCTCATGTTGGTTCTCACCATTGTGCGAGAGTGACACCAAATCTGGCATCGTTGGCGGGGAGTGAGCTTCGAGGACAAGTATGATGGTAAGATGTAAACATTTGACATTGGAATCATAGGTAAAATCCTCTTTTGATGATTTTTTTACCTTCCCCATCATCTTCGCTACCATCCCTACTCATTCCCTACTCCATTTTGGCCTTCATAAAAATCTCACCTTCTTATTCATATTCCCATATCTACTTCATTCCCCTCATTTCACTTGTGAGAGAGAGATATATAAATCTAATGCATTGCATTTTCTATGTTTTTTTGAGCTTTCTAGCAAGTAACAACATCAACATCAGCAGTAGCAGTAGCATCAAAAGTACCACCGCACTCGACATGGGTCTTGGGATAATGACCTCTGTCTGCCATGATAAACAGAAAACTTGGGTATCATGTAAATGCAAGTAGAGCTCTGGCTACACCATGTGCACATCATGAATCACTATGTTTTCTTTGCAAAAATATGCATTAATTTTGTCGATCATGATAGACTGCGTCTATCGGTGACGAATGACAAGCAGGGACTTACAAGAGACAGGTGTCCATCGTGATAGATAGAGCCTATCTATCATGACAGACAACCCATCGAGCACTCTATCCATCATGACAAACTGAACACTATGACAAACACTATCCATTGCATGATAGAAGATAGATTGAAAATCACAACAAATTTACCCATCGTGATAGACAAGCATGCACCATAGAATTTGTCCATCATGACAGAGATTCCTCACAATAGACTTTGTCCATTGCGATAGATAGAGCTTATCCATCATGATAGATAGGAAAAAGGGAATTTTTAGGGTTTTGATTTTTTTTCAACTTTTGGCCTAATTTTTTGGGATTTTTGAAGGAACTTGGTACTCCTTGGAAGGGATAAGCAAGCTAACTTACTAGCAAGCTTGTGAGCATGCAGCCCAAGCAATTGAGCATCAACAAGGGCATCAAATGCGGGGTTGGAAGAACTCTCAACCCCTTCAATCCATTTTTTAGCTTTGGGTAAGTGTGAGAGAGACACCACCTATTCCACCAACACCTAGAGCAAGCTTAATCTTAGCCAATCCTACTCCTAAAGACCTGGACATGATGTTTAAGGCCTATCATGCTCGAATTCAGAAAGAGCCAAACGTGGTAGAGGTAGATAGGTGTTATCCCAAAGTCGATTTGGAGATTGAAAGGACTAAGCTCTGTGCAAAAATGGTAGAACTAGCTTAGGCTATGTTTGATGCAAGCTGTCTTTTCAATTAAAAAAACTCAATGAAGACACAATTACATTTTGAAGGACTTTTGGAGAGAATAGAGTAGTTAGTAGCTAAATGTAAGACTATAGTTACTCCAAAGCATCAAACTATTGGAAGTGAAAGAATAAGCTTACCTCCCCAAGAAGCTTATGTTCCTAATCCTACAGATGATGAAATTTCTTCCTCCATAAATCATTACTCCCAAGAGTTCTTAAGAGAGTAAGAATCCTCCTTCTATTGAGGTAGTGGTTGATCTTCATGGTTAATTCACTCACGACATTCCCTCCATTTACGGGAAGCAAGAAGAGGTGAGATCAAGTGAACGATTAGAGTTTGAATCTAATTCCTTGTAGGAATTTCCTCATTTAAGATGCCCATGGAATTCTACATCTATTTGTGTGAGAGGACCCATAATCATGGTTAGAAATGATGAATCAGTTCTACTAAGGAACATGGAAGTAGTGAAGAAAACTAAAGTGCAATGCGATCTCACTTTAGAGGAGCTACTTAAAATTAAACATGAGTTGTGGAAACATACGATGGAGAGGAATGCTAGACTCCAACAAAACATGGCTCTCTTACGAAGACATATGGTAGATGTGCTGGAGGAGAATAAACATCTACAATAGCAAAACCAAGAAAACTTGGAGGATGAATAGACAATACATCTAGCATACACATTAATCCCTTTGGGTTCCAGGTGATCCCATCAGAGACTATCCATCTACTCCTAGAAGAGCATGCCAACTTCTTGGACTCATACGATCAATTAATAGAAGATTTCAACCAACTACGCCATCAGTAACCCTCTACAAGCGCCCAAGTTCCTAAAGCTATCCTTATTGGTGTAGACTCACAAGAGGTAGAGGCTTTGTAGAAGAAAATCAAAGAATCATAGGCTAAGTTATTGCAATACAAAAGGCCACCATCACCACAAGAGGCACATGACCTAGAAGAGAGAAATGTATGAAGCACCCAAGGCGCAATGGCTTAAATAGGTAGAAGAGATCTAACGCACCCATGATGACCGTGTGACCATTCAAATACAATGGATGGCAAATCTTGAAGAAATAGTAATCCATTTTGAGCATTCTCAAAACATGCCTTACTGATGCCTTATCACAATGTTAAAGCTGTAATAAACGTCATACTTCATGTTGTTAGCTAATTACAATGCAGAGATAAAGGATGTGGTAGGAAAAGAACCAACATTTCCCACTAAATTCCAACCTCGCATAATTCTAGAAAGAGCTCAATGGGGCACCATATTTCAACTAAATTGGCATCACAATTTTCTAAAAACATATCCGAAAATGATGCAAACTTGGTCCATTCTACCCCATTATGAAATGTACAACCCATGTTATGGACTAGTATCTAGAGGACGAACATGGCCAACATTTGCAGCCAAAGTCCGAAACAGTCCTAGGTGCTCAGATTGGTTGAGTTATTAGTACTTTGCTCCACACTATGGACCTCCTATAGTGGCCTATATGGTGTCAAAAATTCAACATTGGACTCCATGATTGAAGAATATGTCTGATGTAGCCACTAAGATGTGTATGAAGATCTTCGAGTTCATGAGTGTGGTTTTCAAGAGGTTCAAGAGAGTCAAGGCTCCATATATTTCGACACTAGGCTTAAATAAAGGAAATTTAGACTTGGCTTATGATATGGGCACCACAACCTCTATAAATATTGTATATTCTTCATGAGTGGATGTAAGTAAAGAATTATAAATGGGACAAATTGAAGCATCAGCCAAAAGACTAGAAATCAGAAAGAAGCAATGAGGACAATAGCCCTTTCCAAAAAAGTCTTGAGTGCTTCTCGACTACTAGTGTCGTGCAAGGCCAACAACAATACAACGAGATAGAGGGTGTAGATCAAGGATTAAAAACAAGGGGAATTGAAGCACCAATTGGAAAGGAATAAGTTGGCAAGAGGGGAAGATGAAAGCAAACCTCTTTCAACCACCGCAGATGAAATGTCATCCACTGGTTGCATGCAAGGTAAACAATGATAACACTAGATCCCTGACGTATCTCTGGTTCAACCACTTGATTGAGTCTTAGGTAAACACGCATGAATTCTATGAAGGGATGCAGAGACTAAGAGAGGGAGAGTGTTACAAAGGACTGAAGACAAGAGAAAAGAAGAAGCAGAGAGAAGAAGAATAGGCCCACAAATTTTTCGATAGAAAGCCACTTTTCTTTTTTTTAAGTCCATCATGAAACACTAAAAGAATCCATGTAAATGCACTAGAGGATTCCTCTCATATTCCCTAAAGAATGTAACAATATCCGTGTATATTAGTAGGAATTTAGAGATTTCTAGAGAAATTTTGGTCTCGTGTGAGAGGAACTACCTTAGGGCACATGTGTATAAGTCACTTTGTGACTCATTTGTAAAGACTTTTGCCATAATTGAGAACTAACTTCTAAAACTCGAATTTGCCTCTTCTTGCCTATGTATCTTCTTTTTCATGAGCTTCTATGTGCGCTTGAGGCATGGAATGTGTGCTTGGAGGTGTTTTCTACCCATTCCCCATTTCCTTTCACTAGTATCGTGTGTGTGTGTGTATGAAGTGCAGGGAGTCATTAGGTGAAAGTAGGTGATTCTTGTCACTCATTTTTTTAGGTATAACTTGGAAGTGGTTTGATTGAGTTGAAAATATGAACACTGGATGGGTCTCATCGAGAGTTTTGAAAAGAACCCAATATATTCAGGTATAGGAGCTAGGAGATATTTCTTGTTTTGTGTCTATTGTTGCACCAAGTATCACGATACACACCCGTGTGTAGGAGGTGTTGTATGAGGTGGATACTCACTCATGCATGCATTAGTTGACCCATTCCCACATCTATCATCTCTTAAACACATGTTTCCATGCACTTGACTAGATCATACTCTCGATTTGATAATTTAATATGTGCATCAAACCACCACTATGTGCACTTATTAGACATGTGAGAACTCTCGAGTCTCACTTGTCATAAGTACATAGGGCATTGTGAGTCTGTCACACAGATACTACAACACATGTACTATACACATAATGCACCATATCAAGTGAAAATAATTTGGAACACATATTTATGAAAATCACTCACGTAACACTCATAATGCAAAGAACATATGAAATATCTGCAAATCAAACAACATGTGTCATCAAATATGTCACGAGGAAGGAGATGAGGAAGAGAGCTCACACACACAATCTTGTCGTACACATTCTCACTAACATGATTGTCATGCCGAAATGATGCTCTTGATTGTTTACCAAATTGACATGCTGCACATACCTTTTGCATTTTTGCAACCTTGAATTTGTTAGTCCATTGACAATCTCCTTTGACTGCATCAATTTCAGCCTTTGCATATTTGCATGTCCAAATCGTTTGTGCCAGATCTCTATATTAGCAATAACTCCTACACCTTTTGCAAACATGGCTGCATTGATTTCAAGAATTTTCACATTTAACATGAACATCCTACCCACTTTGTTTCCTTTGGTAATCAATTTTCCATCCTGTTTGTACTCTTCTACATATAACCCATCGGCATTGAACCTGACTTGTAATCCCTCGTCAACCATTTATCCAATAGAAACGAGATTCTTTGTTATATTTGGAACGTGGAGCACATCAGCAAGATGTTTTACCTTTCCATCCTCCATAGATAGTGCTATGTTTCTTGTATGCTTGATAGGGTGTGATGTGTCATCACTTGTTTCAACATATCCAAGAACTCACAATTTTTGCAGAGTGCTAAACCATTCTGCATGACTGGTCATGTGATTTGAAGCACGTGAATCAACATACCAGGCATTATCATTCGATTTTGAAACACCAACACACATCGTATTCATCATGTGATGTTGAACCATGAGCAGCTTCTCAGAATCATCTGCACTTGTGGATGCATAGTTGTTTTGTTGCATCTTGTTATTTTGATTCTTCAACTTGCAATCACATTCAAAGTGTCTAGGTTTACCACAATTCCAGCGTCCTTTATTGTCATTACCTAAATCATTTCTTTAGAAATTTATGAGACCTCTTTGGCTCCCCCTACCTCGAAATTGCCCTCTTCCTCCTACATGATTCTGTTGTTGACCTTGGTCTTGGTTATTATGTCCTCTTTTGCTTTTGAAGCCTCTACCTCTACCTCTTCCTCTTCTAGAGTAGAATACCTGCTCAAAACTGGGTTTTCCTTTGGAGTTTTAATCCTCACCAAGATTCTTTTCTTCAATAATCAGCATAGGTTCCAGATCAACAAAATTTGGAATATTTTCCCTAGTCTGTATAGACATTCTGAACTGCTTATATGCAGCTCCTAAACCAAAAAGGCACACTTCCACCTTATCATCATCATCTACATTCATGCCAATAGATGCAAATGACTCACATATCCTTTTGATTTTTAGAGTGTAGTCACTTATTGACATGCCCTTTTTCTCTAGTGTATGCAACGCGTTTTTTAGTTGCAATTTCTATGCCTTTGTATTGGTCTCATACAATGTGGTCAAACTATTCCAAGCCTCTTTCAGAGTCTTGGCATCCTATATGTGCCCAATCATGCTATCTTGTATGCTAATAGATAGCCAATACATTACCTTTCTTGCTCCTTGATTCCATCCTTCATACGCTCTTAACTAGATTGCAGTCCGATTCCAATCTGGTAACTGCGAAACATTTTCGTTCTCTCCTTCGATGTACTTCTAGTAGCCTCTTCCCATCAAGAAATTCATCATCCTAAATCTTTAAGCATGGAAGTTGTTCTTGTCCAGCTTATCGCTCATAATTTGACTCATTTCATCTACAGTTGCCATTTCTACTACTATTCACAACACTACAAAACACTTCAAGCAGCACTTCTGCTTGAACACTATTGCACTATGATGTGATAGTTTGATCTCAGAAAAACAGAGTTTTAGTGTATCAATAGTACACGGAATCGCTTGAAATTCTAGACCTGGAATATATGAGTGTTGCCAAACATGATGCAAGTTATAGTTTTGCAAATTGACCTGTTTTTTTTTGTGGGCCCTGCCTTACGGGCTCAAAATGGAGCTTGAGATGGCTTTGAAACTTCGATCTGACAAAAACAAGTGAGCCTAAAGGGATAACTCACAAAAATATTTGAGGTCTTCTACCTTCATGCCAATTTTCGTAGCAATCTGAGGTCGTTTGTGAATCACACTTTCTCCACGCCTTCTTGTGTACTCTTCACCGTCGACCTTCTCCATGAGCTCTCTACAACCACACTGGCTCTAATACCATGTCACGAGGAAGGAGATGACAAAGAGAGCTCTCACACACAATCTCACAATCAAGGAGAAGCACACACACAGATTGAGGCAAGGAAGAATGATCTTCTTCTATTACATAAAAGGAATGTACAAGAATGACCTAAAAACAAGAATACAACAAGTGCAATATATAAAGATTAGTACATAAGGAAAAAAAATTATCCATGAATGAGTGAGCTGGCAAGAAAAAAATGTGCCATCACTCTCGGTAGATAAATCTAATAAAGCTCAATAAAGTGTCTGTGACATATACCGGCGTGACCACTATACATGTCAGAGAAATAAAAAAGTGATACGTGTTATCCTGGATCATCACATGTTGAGCTTGATATCTCAACAGAATACACCTTTAGAGATAGATAGATAGTTAGATAGATAGATAGATAGATAGATAGATAGATAGATAGATAGATAGATAGATAGATAGATAGATAGATAGATAGATAGATAGATAGATAGATAGATAGATAGATAGATAGATAGATAGATAGATAGATAGATAGATAGATAGATCGATAGATAGATAGATTGCACTATCATTATGTCAGGGAGAGGTTCTCTATTGGAGGAATCATTTTGGCTTATGATACAACACATGATAATGTTATTGAACTTTTCACAAAGGCTCTACCTAGGGAGAAGTTTGAAGCTTTTCCCAAAGGTTTGGGCTTACTTCCTGTTGTGGATTGATCTCATTCCACATAGCTTGGCACTTCCATATACATGAGTGCCAACTCCTTGTCCACTGCATCACTTTGAGATGGGATTTGTTGATATATTTTGGTAGTGGTGTTTGTGAAGACACTTAGGACCACCAAGCCACTTTTCCCTCTTCAGGAGGTCTTTTTTCCCTGCGTGTATACACATATAACCCTAATGGTCCACTTATCCTTGTACATTCACTTGGTAATACATTCTGTATTGTGTTTTGCTCCTAGCTTCTTCTTCTTCTTCTTCTTCTTCTTCTTCTTCTTCTTCTTCTTCTTCTTCTTCTTCTTCTTCTTCTTCTTCTTCTTCTTCTTCTTCTTCTTCTTCTTCTTCTCTTCCTTGCATTTTTCATGTGCTTTTGGATACCTCAATCTCCCAATAAAAGCTAAAAAGAAGCAAAAAAGGTAAGGCACTGAAGAGAATGGGGATTTACCTATTAAAGACTCAAGAAAAAGACTTTCTTGGAAGGATAGAAGAATTAAAAAAAGGTTGGATTGGGCTAGAAGAATGGAGGAGTTGGAAAGTTTTTTTGAAGAGTTTAAACACCATGTCTAAGAAAAATAATTGGAATGTGAAAATACTCAAGAAGTTGGGGTAGGATCTATGCTAGTAGAACCATTGCATCACTCAGGTACTTTCACGAAGGCTTGCAAGATAAGAACCAAACAAGGTCCAAGATGATCATCAAGATAGCATATATCTTATGCCAGGTCTTGAGAATGTAAGAATGCACTTGTGAAGAAGATGATAGAGTTAGTTCAAAAGATCCTAGAGGGAGAAGCAATCAAGATGGACACTATGATCTTGCAAGAAACAAAATTAGAATACTTCAATGAAACCATCTAGATGGATTAAAAGGATAAAAGGGTAGAAGCATACAAAGATGATATCCCTCCTATTCCAAAAGTATTTGAAAACCATTATTAATCAAAAGAAATTAAGTCCTAATATGTATGTGAAACTTATAATAGAAACCAAAGTTAATGAAAACTTACAAATGTCTTGCATGATATCATGGAGAGAGCTCCTAGTGTGTTCACACACATCACTACCTAAATATATCAACAAATCCCCCCTGGGAGTGATGTCGTGAACAAGGAGCTTACACTCATGTATAAGGAGGTGCCAAGCTATGTGGAATCAATCCACAAAAGGAAGTAAGCCCAAAGTTTTGCAGAAATCTTCAAACTTCTCCCTAGACAAAGCCTTTGTGAAAAGGTCGGAAATGTTCTCTTATATGGGCACATATGCCAAACTGAGCTCTCCAGTAGAGAACCTCTCCCTGACATAATGATAGTGCACCTCATGTCCTTAGTGCGAGCATGAGACATAGGGTGCCAATGCACTCTGAATCTCAATGAAGATGGTGGTGGCAAAAGACTGACCAACACCCAAATCAACCATAAGGCATCTGAGCCACAAACACTCAATAGTCACTATGAAAGTTGCCCTATACTCAAATCTCAACCTCACAACTAGAAGTGGCCATAGTAGGCTAATTCTTTCTCAACCAAGATATACATGAGCTACCAAGCATGAAGCAAAAGCCACTACTAGACACACAAGTGTCATAGCAACCAGCCCAGTCAGAGTCAAAAAAGCATGTAAATCTAGCGGTAGTGATCCCCCTTGGGATAAAAGAATCCAAGTAGTCAGGTACCACTCAAGTAGTGCAAGATGTGCTTAACCGCCTACCAATGCATGACACGTGAGCAATGCATAAACCTACTCATTTGTGAGATAGAAAATGGAATATCTCATCGAGTAATGCATAAGTAAATCAAGCATCCAATAGCTTGCTGATAGGGAACAACATCAAATGCATCTCCAACATCACGAAGAATCAATTGTAAACATGTCTCCATTGGATTCTTCAAGGCCAAAACAATGCAATAATGTGTCAATATATTTTGTTTGTCACAAAGTTATTCTGCCATCAACTTGCATGAACTGAATGCCCAAATAATGATGCAAATGCCCCAAATCTAACATCTCAAATGAGGCATGCAAATTAGCCTTAAAATCAGCAATATGCTTCTCATGAGGACCAGTGGGAAACATGTCATCAACATACACAAAAATGATCAAAAGCACATCATTAGCATGCTTAACATATAAGGTGCTCTTTGTTGGATTGTTCTCAAAGCCATGTGCAATCATGTAGGCATGTATCTTTTCATACCAAGCACATGGTGCTTGCTTCAAACTATATAATGCCTTTTTCAACCTGCACACTTGGTTTTCATGCCCTTTTTGCACAAAGCCATGGGGCTGAAAAACATACACTTCTTCATGAAAATCACCACTCAAAAATCCAATTTTAATGTCCAAATAATGCATTCCAACCATGATGAGCTATAGGTGCACATATGCTATGAAAAATAGTCATTTAGCATGTAGGAGCAAAGGTCTCATCAAAATCAATGCCTCTTTCCTGAGCATAACCCTTTGCAACAAGTCTAGCCTTATACCTATCAATTTTTCCATTAGGCTTATGCTTCAGCTTGTATACCCACTTAGTGACAATGTATTTTTTGCATGGAGGCAAGTCACGAAAAGACCACGTACCATTCTTCATTATAGCATCATATTGAGATTGCATAGGAGCCATCCAATTTTCTGAATTTGTGCTTCATCAAACAAAATAGGCTCATTCTCATCATAGAGACTAGAGGCAACCATAGCATAGCAATCTAATGCAAAAGAAGCATTATGAGAGCCAGAATGAGTACTATATGAGAGAGGTGCATCTAATTTGTTGTCATGCAAAGTCTACACCTACCAATTTGGCATAGTTTGTGCCTCCTCAATATTAGCTCTCTCATCAACAAGTGCACCATATAAATTTGCATCAAAAATGGAATGATCTACATCATCATATGAAACCTATAAAGGCTAAGAAGTTGCCTTATTAGGACCAGCACTAAACTGTCCACTTGTAAAAAGAGGCAACAAAGTGTCATACATGTATTTGGAGCTAACTGATGTCTCCTTAGTAGATAAAAGTAATGTCTGAATAGCATCTTCCATGAAAACAACATCATGGCTAACCAAAGTGCATTTAGTCTGTGGATGATACAAACAGTAGCCTTTGCTTTGAGAACTGTACCCAACAAAAATACATTTCACTACTTTATCATCCAATTTCTTGCATTGTTGTTTAGGCAGTAATGCATATGCCAAACAACCAAAAACAAGCACGTGAGCAATAGATGGCTTACAACCATTCCAAGCCTCATATGGAGGGTTGGAATACAATGCTTTAGTGGGGCATCTATTAAGTACATATGTTGCACACATAATAGCCTCAAGCCAAAAACTATGTGGTAAAGTGTCATATGGAGTATCCTATATGAATAGTATTTAGAGGTATGACCCTCCTCTTATTCATATAGAGTATGATGCTCACATGAGTGCCAAGTGGCACTCATGAAAGGAACCTTGACTATTGACCCATTTTGGGTGTAGAGAGAGAGAGAGAGTAGTCTAAGAGACACCACGCGGCTGGGCGGCAAGGGGAATACATCGATCTCCGTGCGATGAGTCGACGTCTGTGCAGAAATCAAGAAAAATTGGGAAGATCCTCGAAGCGTGGGGCGGCGCCAGTACAGAAATCCGACATTGGTTTCAGAGCCATATCGATCAGGGACCAGAGCGGGGCCGGACCAAGGCATTAATCAACGAAAGTGATACGCGCAGGCCATTCACGCAGTCGGCGACGCCCGCCAGCTCACGAGGAGCTCTGCTCCTCCCTTCCCACTCCAAGGTGGAAGAGACCATCTAATGCTCTTGCATATATAGCCTTCTCCTCCGCCTGCAGCGAGCTCATGTGGGATAAACCTCCCCTTCATCGACAGCCTAAGAGCATTTCCTTTTGGATGGAGAGTTCGAATTGAGCAGGGAGGTAACATTTGAAATTTTTATGGAATTTTGGAAGGGAAAAGTTATGCTATGAGCCAAGTTTTTTGGGAAATCATGATGCACATATGTAATACGGGCTGTGGAGAAGGGTTTTGGGTCTTGGGTTTTTATTGAAAAGCTTCAGTCCTTCAGTTTGAAGCTCTTCAAAGTTTCTACTTCAAGAGGGTTACCTTTTCACCTCCCACCGGTGACATACCTCACTTCTCCGGACCATATCTTCTTCTTACCATATCGGATTTCAAAAATCTTGGTCACGTTTCGAAGCTACGCTTTCAAGCTTCGCTCAGAGACCATCGGTGTTGGATTTGGAAGAGATTTGCCCTACCAAAATCTCTCTGCAGCGCTTCAGCAGGAACTAGGCGGCCACTCCCGGGCCTAGTTTTTCTTCATCCGGACTCCAAATCCAATTTTTTCACTTGGGATTGTCTCAAAATTTTGAAGTGCAGGTGCTGGACAACACTTTGTGGACTGGCGAGGATTGCAAAATTTCTGAAATTGTTCAGTTGCATTCAGTTTGCCCGTTTGAGGCTTTTCCTACGCACTTTTGGTGTTATTTTGGATGGTTTATGGTGTCTAGAACCTCCCCGGACCAAGCGGACATTTCCAATTTTCTTTTGGGACTGGCGAGGACTTAAAATCAGCGGCTTGAAGCATCAAGGACCACCTGGATTTAGCTTCCGCAACACTACTTTGTATCAGGGAAGTGCTCTTGTGTTATATCTCTCTTCTTCTTGCATATCTTAACTCTACTTCCATTCATTTTCATACTCTCTAGTAGCAAACGGGGGAAGGGTATTTAAACATGGAAAATAAAGGCAAACAACTAGTTGAGACCACTTCTCCACCTAGAGAGCAACTAGAGGATCAGGATGCTAGGATGGAAGAAGTAGAGTTAGGACAAGAAATAGAAGAGAACATAGAAGAAAAAGAGCCTTCACAGCAAGAGTATACTTATGAAGAGCTTATAGATGAATTTGTCACTCGTGACCAATTCATTGACTTGAAAGAGCAAACCCTCAAGTTAGAGAAAGATTTGGGTAGCATTACATCTCTTATACAGCAACTTAAGTCTCAAATGATCTCTCTTGAGACTAGTGTCACTTCTTTCCTAGCTAGGAAGGAAAGAGAGACTCCTACCATTCCTCTAGAGATTACTAGGAAAGACACTTCTCTTCCTAGTAAGTATAAGGGAGAGAGCTCTAGGGAAGCTCCCCTCCTGAAAGACTTAAAGCCACCAACCTTCACGGGGGATGACCGAGACAGGAATAAGGATGCAATCTACACTTTTTTACAAAAGTGGCAAGATTTGCATCAATTGAAGGGCACCCCACCTGAGTATCGTGTGCTAGAGGCGAGTCTCTCCCTCGGCCCGCGTGCTTATAAGTGGTGGATGAGTCTTAAGGAGGCAAACTCTATCCCTAGTGACTGGACTCAGTTTGAAACTCTTTTTCTAAAAGAGTTTCTTCCTGAAAATGAAGAGGAGAGGAATTGGGATGAGTGGGATAGGATTACTCAAAGAGGCAGGCCTCTTTCAGTCTATCTATCCCACTATAGAGAGATCACTTTGAAGCTTAAGGGTCTAGATGATTTTCAGAAGACCAGAGGGTTTGTTAGGGGCTTGGATAAAGCCATAAAGAGGGAAGTCAGGAGGAATGCGCCTAAGACGTTTGAGGAGGCGATCAAATATGCACAGATATATGAGGACCATAACCGTCCTCAGTATACTCCTATGGAGACGGATCAGCCCCTTAAACCTCTTAGCACCACTAAATTTAAGAAAAAGTTGCCTCTTGGGAAAAACAAGGTTTTTATTAAAAAACAAAGATCACAAGGACCTAAGCTATCCACAGACCAGTTTGAGAAGGCCAAAAGAGAGAACCTGTGTTTTAGGTGCCTATCCCCTAGCCACTCACAGTGGAACTGTCCACTCAAGAAGGGGGAAGAAAAGAAGAAAGGACCAGAGTCTAGTACGGCTCCTGAAAGGGGCAAAAAGGCGGTCCACCTAGTGCAGACCCTTCCCATTCATGGCAGCTCTAGCTGCAAGGGAGTGGAGGTGATGCACGAGGATATAGAGCACACGTGTTGTTTGACTCAGTCATTGTGGTCACCGCAGTTTGGACCACATGACTTGGTCAAGCTACATGGTAGTGTATACGGGACCAGGGTGCGAGTCATGATAGATGACTCTGCCACTCATAACTTCATAAACTATGCTTTGGTCAAGAAATTGAAGATTCCCCAACAGCCTAGTGCACATAAATACATTGTATCTATGATGCAAGGGCAAGATAAAAGAATATGGGATACTATGGTATCCAATTTGGAAGTCAAGATGCAGGATTATACAGATCATATGGACTTCCAAATTATGAACATGGAGAGGACAGATCTAGTCTTAGGAAGAGAATGGCTATGGGGGTTGGGAGATACACTTAAACGCAGCTATCAAAATAACACACTCGAGTTTGAAAAGAATGGAAGTAAAGTTTATATTCAGGGAGAGAGAGATGTACCTAGTGCACCTCTCATCTCATCATTAGAGTTGTATAGTCTCTGTTGTTCACAGCATGTACAGGATATGTTTTTATTGTATAGTCATAATATGGAGCATTGTATAGACAGCTCATCTGATGTATTTTTTCATGCTTTGAATGTAAATATGAACAGGACTTTCTACTATTCTTTTTTGCAAGAGTGTGTAGTTAAAAGTTTTAAGGATCTTATGTTTGAATTCAGAGATGTTTTTCCCACTGACTTACCTAGAGGGCTACCACCTGAGAGAGGGGACATTGACCATGCCATAGAGGTTGTTACTAACACTAACCCTATTTGTAGACCACCTTATAGGCTTAGTGTTTCTCAGCATGAGGAGGTTGAGAAGCAATTGCAGGATTATTTAGATAAAGGCTTCATCAAACCTAGTAACTCACCATGGGCATCGCCAATGCTCCTAGTTAAAAAGAAAGATGGCTCTATGAGACTATGTATAGATTATAGAGCACTTAATAAGGTAACTATCAAAAATAGATTTCCAATGCCTAGGTTGGAAGATCTATTTGATCAGTTACATCAAGCTCGGTATTTTACCAAGCTTGACCTTAGATCAGGATATCATCAGATCAGGATTAGGGCAGAGGATGTCCCTAAAACTGCATTTAGGACTAGATATGGGCACTATGAGTTTTTGGTGATGCCTTTTGGTCTCACCAATGCTCCTGCCACTTTCATGAAACTCATGAATAGTGTTTTACGGCCTTATCTAGGACACTTTGTAGTAGACTTTTTAGATGACATTCTGATCTATAGTGCATCAGAACAGGAGCACTTGGAACACTTGAGAAAAGTATTTCAAGTGCTAAGGGAAAATTCGCTCTTTGCTAAGGAGTCAAAGTGTGAATTTTTCAAAACAGAGGTTAAATACCTTGGGCATATAGTCTCCCAAGATGGAATCCAGATGGATCCTGAAAAAGTAAGGGCTATTATGGAATGGCCACATCCACGGAACCTGGAGGAGCTGCAGATCTTCCTAGGTTTATCAGGTTTCTATCGAAGATTCATTAAGAACTATGCCAAAATCGCTGTCCCGATGACGGAACAGCTTAAAGGGAAAGGGAAAGCCTTTCACTGGGGAGACGAACAGAAGCAAAGTATGGAAAAGTTGAAGGTAGCAATTGCTACAGCTCCACTTTTACATATAGCAGATCCCAATAAACCATTTGTGGTTGAAACTGACGCGAGTGATTTTGCTATAGGAGCGGTTTTAGTACAGGATGGTCGACCATTAGCTTTTGAGAGCAAGAAATTAGAACCGGCTCAAAAGAATTACTCCGTCTATGAGAAGGAGTTGTATGCAATAGTCCATGCTTTGAAGAAGTGGCATCATTATTTATATGGTGCCAAAGTTACGATAGTGTTTGATCAAGAGAGCATTAAGTGGCTCTCTAATCAAACAGACCTTAAAGGTCGTAAAGCCCGATGGGCAGAGACCCTTCAAGAGTTTGATTATGAGCTTAGGTATAGGAAGGGAAAGTTTAATGTAGTGGCTGATTCACTTAGCCGCATGCCTATGCTCAATGGACTGAGTTTTACTCAGATCACTAGCGAGCTACTTGAGTCTATTAGAGGCAAATGTAGGCTTGATCCTGCATATTCCGAGATTTGGGAAGCCATAGAGAATGGGGATCGTGATATACGGGTTTCCAATGAGGATGGAGTATCGACGGGTACTCAAGAAGGATTCAAGTGGAAGAATTACAGTGTCCATGATGGATATCTGTTATATAAAGGTAAGGTGTGTGTCCCTAGAGATACTGAGATGAGACGGCATATTTTATATGAGTGTCATGACACACCTAGTGCGGGACACCCAGGAGTTAACAAGACTTATGATCTTGTTAAGAGGCAGTTTTATTGGCCTGGACTTCATAAGGACGTCCTAGAGTATGTGCTTAAGTGCAATAAATGCCAGGTCAACAAAGCTGAGAGGTTGAGGATTGGAGGACTACTCCACCCATTGGATATTCCTAATGGGAAGTGGGAGAGTATCTCCATGGACTTTATAGTCGGATTACCTAAGACACAGAGAGGGCACGACTCGGTCTGGGTAATTGTGGATAGGTTAACCAAAATGGCTAGGTTTATTCCGACACATACTACAGTGAAGACACCTGAGTTGGCTAGACTCTTTGTAGAGACCCTATACCGGTTATATGGTCTTCCTTTAGACATAGTTTCTGATCGGGATAGGAAGTTTACTAGCCATTTTTGGAGAGCGGTCTTCAAAAGGTTGGATACAAAGCTTAGCATGAGTACGGCCGAGCATCCACAGTCGGATGGGCAAACAGAAAGGGTTAACCAAATCCTAGAGGATATGCTTCGAGCATATGTGAATGAAAGGCAAACTAATTGGGAGGAGTACTTACCTATAGTAGAGTTTGCATATAATAGTGCCAAGCACTCTTCCACTGGGCATAGTCCATTTATGCTTATGTATGGGTTTCAGCCAAGGGCTCCTTATGCAGTTGGCTTGCAGAATGAAAAAGTTCAAGCTGCAAAGGACTTCTTGGAAGAAATGAATGATATGCTTAGACTTGCTAAGGACAGCATTAGGAAAGCTCAGGATAGGGCTAGAACCTATGCTGACCCTCAGAGAAGAGATATCAACTTTGAGGTAGGAGAGCAAGTCTATCTTAGAGTTCCATCTAGGTCTGAAACCATGAAGACGGGACCTTGTCCAAAATTATCTCCTAGGTATTGTGGACCTTTCCAAATACTTAAGAGAATAGGAAAGATGGCTTACCAGCTCCAACTTCCAGAGAATAGTCAAATCCATCCAGTTTTTCATGTTAGCCGGCTTAAGAAAAGGCTGGGTGAATCTGACAACCTCATTCCAGATAGTGAGGTAGTAGAGCCTATTTCTGTTCAATCTATTCCACATGAGCCAGAGAGCATACTACGCACTCAAGAGAAACGGACGAGGAGTCACTTGTATAAAGAGTGTCTAGTAAAATGGAAAGATAGTTCAGAAGATAGTGCCACATGGGAGCGGGTTAGCACCCTTCAGAGACGGTTTCCCAGTTTTAGTTTACCTTCCCAAGAGTTTTCTTAAGGGGAAGGATATGGGGAAACAACACGGAGACAGGACCATGTATTTTTATACATGGGGATATAGTGGGAGTGGTGGTTCTATTATTTCTCTCTTTCTTTTAGACCTTCCAATACCATTTTGAGGACAAAATGGAAGTAAGGGGAAGGAAATGTCATATGGAGTATCCTATATGAATAGTATTTAGAGGTATGACCCTCCTCTTATTCATATAGAGTATGATGCTCACATGAGTGCCAAGTGGCACTCATGAAAGGAACCTTGACTATTGACCCATTTTGGGTGTAGAGAGAGAGAGAGTAGTCTAAGAGACACCACGCGGCTGGGCGGCAAGGGGAATACATCGATCTCCGTGCGATGAGTCGACGTCTGTGCAGAAATCAAGAAAAATTGGGAAGATCCTCGAAGCGTGGGGCGGCGCCAGTACAGAAATCCGACATAAAGCCTAACTCTTGACCATACACCTTGCCATCTCCATGAGTGACATGGTCTTCTGTTCAGAAACTCCATTCTATTGAGGTGTATAGGGCACTGTACACTAATGTTTTATCCCACATTCAGCCATAAATGCATTGAAATCAGAAGACATATATTCCCCCCCTCGATCAAAATGAACAATGTCCATTTTACATGTTGATAGATTTTCTGCAAAAACTAGAAATTGTTTGAATCACATAAACACTTCGGACTTTGCTTTCAATGGATACACCCATGCATGCCTGGAAAAATCATCAACGAAAGTCATGACGTAAAGATAGTTTTCAAAAGAGGGTGTCTGCATAGGACCATAGATACCACTTTGAACAAGCTGCAATTTCTAAGTAGCTCGAACTAAACCATCTTTTGGGAATGAGGAATGCTACATTTTGCCCAAAATACATCCTTCACAAACATGTTTACTAGGTGCCTCAAGTTTGGGCAGAGAGGACACCTTTTTAGATTTATGCAAGCGTAGCAAACTAGCAAAACTTAGATGACCAAAGCATGCATGCCAAAGCTTTGCATCTGACATATCAAAAGAATCATGTACTGCACATGCTCAATCATTCATAGATTTTTCATAGTCTATGAGCTTATACAACCCATGACATAGAATGCTAGAAGCAATAATGAGATCGCCATTTGACAGGTCATGAATTGTACCTCTATCCTCAACAAATTTCACAACCAAGCGGATCTTGGCTAATGCTGAAATTGATAAAAAATATGGTCCCTCACACAAATAAAGCATCTAAAAATGTAAATGAACTACCATCAACAGTAATCAAAATGACCTTACCAACTCCCATGACAAGATAAGAGGAGTTGTTGGTGCATGTGACAGTATTTACTATAGGGGCACGCTCGAGTGAAGTGAAGAAACTGCGCTATGAGGTAATATGTTTGGTTGCCCCACTATCAAAGTACCAAACATCTGAGTCTACTGCAGACATACACTACTCATGAGAAGATGGGTCAAAGGTGCAGACAATAGTAGATGCCCATTCTTCATTCCACACAAGATTAGCAGACTCTATTTTCGATGTACAGACATCTGCAACAACCATTACAACCTCTTTCTTGTTTGCCTCTTTTGCAGCCAATTTTGGACAACTCTTTATGACATGATGATTTGCTTTACAACATTTGCAAAACAATTTCTGTTTTTTTGTCTTCTTCTCGTCTCTGTCATCCTTCTTTGATTGTGCAGAATCAATATATTTTTTCTTACTAGTAGAAGAGCTCCATTTACCTTTGCCCTTATGACTAGCCAGGAAAGCTCAATCTATAACATGCATAATGGACCTATTCTGCCTAGACTAATCTTCCTGCAATAGAACAAAGACTAACTCCACAAATGTTTAGGCATTTGGATTCCTTTCATCATGAAATGAAGAGTAGAATCAAAACTCTGATATGAATTGGGAAGAACATTCAGAACAGTCTTCACAGCTGAACTGTCAGGCAAGACTTCATTAACAAAAATCAATTGTTCCTTCAAATCTTTTATCTTTGTTAGAAAATTGTCCATGGAATCTCCTTCATTCATGTGCTCAGTCTCCAACTGTTTTCGAAGGTAAGCAACAAGAGCCTCATTTGTTGCCTGGTATAAAGCAGTAAGTGTATCCCAAGCATCCTTAGCTGTTCTACAAGAGCGAATGTGAGGAATAATGGCATGTTTGACAGACAAGGCTATCAATGCATGTGTGTGAGCATCTTTGCCATCCCAAGGAATTCGCTCTGCAATAGGTGTAGCAAGAATTGTAGCACGAACATGAACATGAAGAATATCATCATCTTCAATGCCATCTGCATCACCTTCAACAATTGTGTTTGCAAGTGTAATAGGATGTTTTTCAACACCTTGCACAATATTCCATAGTCCTTTTGCAGCCAAAACATGAGGAATCATAAAAGCCCATAATAGGTAATTAACATCGTCCAACTTATCCTCAATGGCCAACATACGGAATATGTCACTACTTTCAACCATGGCCACTGACTAAAATACGTTGATGTAGAAAAATGACTATAACTCAAAATGTTGAATAGAAATACCATGTTGAGTTCTGATAAACCTGTAGCAAACTTCGAGGTGCTTATACTAGTGAACTAAAACTTGTATATATATTTGGCACAAAACGACAAAATTTTCTATACAAGCACTCTGATAGTCTTTTTGGAGGCCGAAATGAGCTCATATCGCAATTTTGCCACCACAAAACAAAGCTATTTTGAACTCCTAATCAGCCTGAGTATGCTCACAGAATTTCTTGTGATTCTAAGACTATGACTAGAGAGTGCCGATGATGCCCTAGATGAAGCAAAAATCTACTCTGATACCAATTGTTAGAGTTTGAGGTCTACAAAATCATGCAAACAACACAAGGAAGAAGAAGAAGCTTGGAGCACAACACACAATACTAAATGTATTACCACTAGAATGTACAAAGATAAGTAACCCATTAGGGTTATAGGCATATATACAAGCCGTGGGAAAAAAAACCTCCTAAAGAGGGAAAAAGGTGCCCCTGTGGTCCTAGTGTGTTCACACACATCACTACCTAGATATATCAACAGAAACAACATGCACGTAAGTTAGAAAAACATGGTTATGGACTTATGATTATCAATAAAATATTTACTAGCAGTGCAGTACAATTATGCACCTTAGAAGGAGATTTAATGCCAAACTACATCAGTGGATGCCAAGTCAATCTTTATCAAAAACCATTAAAGAGATGCTTAAATGACTAAACGTGGCTAAGAAGTATAAAGAGTAAGAGAAGAGAATAAGACAAGAAGCTAAGGTTGAAGCCCTAGAATGCATTAAATGCATAACGTTGAGACAAAAAGGCTTAGGTCATTATAGGAATGCCAATGTTGAAGAGCTCGAGCTCGTAATTGTCAAGTCCCAGTGAGATGCCCCAAGATATCACATGGCAATGTGCCAAATTGGAAAGAATACCTCTCCTACCATAGTGGATAGAAGACCATTCATTTCATTAGAGCTAGGATAGGGCACTACAATCAAGATCATCACAACCTTGATTGATTTTGGAGCTTCCACTAGTGACATTAGATCTTCATGTTGTCAAGACATGAAATTACAAGTTAATCTCATTAAGCCTTACCTTATTGGATTAAGAGGTGTGGAGACCCCTTGCACTAGGGAGGCAAAAGTTTATATCCTCATTCATGATGTTCTCTTGATATCAAAGCTATTAGTTTGACATGATGAAGATCTCTCAAAAGCTTTGATATTGGGCCAAGATTGGATCTATGACCATGTAGTCGACTTGAACCTTCGAAGACCTCTTCTTCAGGTTTGGGTCAATACGAAAATATCATAGTGGAAATGGGGACCCATGAGTCCTCTAGTTTGAAGGCCACTCAAGATGCATGTATCCATAAGTTTGTTGTGCAGAATGTCTTGCTTCCATATGGAAAAGTCATGCAAGGGATGGAGCCCCCTTCTTTTCCAAAGAAAAGTCTCTTAAGCATGATTGTTAGCGATCAAGGCATATTAGCATGTCAAGGGAGCATGGGGCAAGTTAGTCAAAGATAGGAATCATAGAGGGAAGGTCAAGGAGGACGAAGTAGACAAGGAGCCAATGAATATCTAGCGAGTAGGCTAATCATTTTTTTCCAAATCAAGCATACAACCAACAATGATTGTTATCACTTCACTTCATTGTAAATCCCATTTTCGGTAGAACAAACTCTATTTTGTTCAAGTTGACTTGTCCTCAAGCTTGAGAAGTAGAACTTGTGTATCAAATTTTATGATTTATGAGCTTGTTTGAGCCTTAACGTGATCTAGGGAACCTAATTTTTAACTAGGTTAGACACTTGTTCTAAACAAGGCCAAAGATATTCAAAAAGCTCTAAAAACAGCTAGATAAATCATTTTGGAGGTTAGCTAGTTTGAGAGTGAACCTATTCTTGAGCATTGTAAACTTATCTTGAGTTTGATAATAGAAGATTCCATTGTTCTCTCTCTTTGTCTTGCCTTGTATGCACATGTGTGTGTATGTGTGTGCATGTTAGTGTGCTCTCACTCACACACTTATGTCTCCCACCTGCTCATGGTCATCATACCACCTTCATATCTCTGTAGATTGATAATTAAGAGATAGATCTCCTCATGTTGGTGCTTACCATTGTGCTAGAGTGACACCAAACTTGGCATCATTGTTGGGGAGCGAGCTTTGAGGACAAGTGTGTGATGGTAAGACGTAGAGATTTGACACATTGGAGTCATAGGTAAATCTCTTTTCCTTTACTTTTTACCTCCTTCATCATCATCCCTACCATCCCTACTCACCTCCTACCTCAATCTCCATTTTCACAAAATTTCACCTTCTTGTTCATATTCTAACCTCCACTACATTCCCCTCATTTCATTTGTGAGATCAAGAAGGAGAGATCAAGCTAGCATAACATGTGTTCTATGTTTTTATGAGCTTTGTGGTAGGTACCAGCATCAAATAGTAGCAGTAGTGTGAGTAAGTATGACAACTATGTGCATGCATCCTGGGATGAAGACTCTTGTCTATCATGAAAAATAGAAAAGTGGAGTGTTTGGTAAAAGCAAGTAGATCATAGTAGGCTATATCACCTGCTATTCATGAAAAGCTAATTTTTTTTGCAAAATAGGTGTTTTCTATATCCATCGTTATAGATTGAGTCTATCGTGGCACATGATTTTTACAACAGATCATGTCTATCATCTATCGGTGACAAATGAGAGACACAGTACCATGACAAATAATGACTATCACAATATGAAGCCTAATCTATCGAGATGGATTGATTGACCATAGCTATAGACACACCCACCGAGAGTTTTGGATATTGTGATAGGCATAAGAGCACGAAAGATTTTGTCCATCATGATAGACAGACCAATCTATCGCGATAGGCATGTTTGTTGTGATAGACCTATCCATCAACAAAAAGACCCCCATGATAGACTCTGTCCATCATGAAAGACAGACTTTGTCCATTGCAATAGATAGAAAAAATGGAATTTTTTAGGGTTGCAAATTTCTATCAAATTTTGGGCCTCATTTTTGGAGTTTTTGCAAGCATTTGGTGCTCCTTGGAAGGGCTAATCAAGCTTACTAGATAAAACGCTTGGGAGCTCACATCATGGGCAATTGAGCACAAGCAAGGGCATCAAGCATGAGGTTGGATGAAGTCTCAACCCCCTCGATCGATTCCCTAGTTTAGGCTAAGAGTGATTAGAAAAATTGATTAAGTTAGGACCACGATAGGCATGGTCAAGCTCAAGAGACTTTAACGTATCAAGTTCAAGGTAGATTAAGTTACATCACAAAAGACCCTAACAAAAAAGAATTTAAGTGGATTGAGAAAAAAAACAACTACAGTAAAACCTAGGTGTTCCTAATGATGTCTATATTGAGACAAGAAAATATACACCCTAGAAAAAGTTAAAAAGAACAAGTGGATTTTAGAAAAGAGCCAAGCATCAAGGTTGTACGTGGGAATTGGGTCAATCATCAAAGCATATGAACCTTAGGTCAGGTAGACACCTATGATGGGATAGGCAAAGCATCAGGTCATCTGAAGCTAGTATGAATCACACTGCAAGGTCATGGGCTCAACAACTCCATGACTATCCTTATGTATTGAGCTCAGAGACAAGTGGTTCAAAAATGTTGTTTAGCATGGAAAGACCTATAGGAAATTTAGGACTAGCCTATTTACAGACCCCTAAAGGTCCCTACAAGACCTAGTTATAATACATATGAACCAACCGATTAGGTGCTCGCATCTATGAGGATGGTTTGAGAAGATCAATGGTCCAACTCAGAAACCCTAAGTAGCCCATTCGAATTGAACATCCAATAGTCAATTTTGAAGAGGGATCTTATTTGATAACCAAGGAACCATATATGTGGTTACAAGATCACCTGGTAGACAGATGAGTTTGGAATCATCATACCTAAGTCATAAATAGGACACTTGGAGTAGGAAAACATTGAAAAAGAGCCTAGGACACCTTGTGGTAAGTTAATTCTATCAAGATTAATCACACCAGAGTTGATTTCTCAGGTTAACAAAAGCATAGAGCTATTCTTAAATAGACATACTAACAAAGCCTTATGGAGATTCAAGCCAAAAAAACTAAATGAGATAGATGGAGTGACTGTTTATGAATTCAAAGATCCTGATGTTCTCGAGATTGTGATCTATTTAGATAACTCTTTCGAGAGGATGTTTGTGGTTATTGAGCATGGAAAACATGCCTATACTTGGAAAGGTGAAATGTTATTCCCTCCTTAGAGATTACATGGTTCTCATGGTCAGCAGAGGGTTGGATCTTCAATTGTCCCAGGTATTCACAAAGAGAATAATCAAGAGAGACTTGAAGTGAGTTTCGTAAACCCCTTAGGAAGAGAGAGGTCGAGATGGGATACCAAAAGAGTGGATCAAAAGAGACTGAGAGGACCTAGACACTAGAGAGGCATACAATAGTTTCCCTTTCTTAGGCCTAGAGGGCACCCTAGGATGTTGAGGCTTACTCAACTAGTAAAGTCAATGAAGAACTACTTTGATGGAACTTGAGACCCTTACAACCATGCAGCTGAATTCAAACAAGTGTTGAGAGCTGAACCAATGGATGACTTGTTCACTCAATACAATTCTTTTGGTTTAACTTTAAAGAATATAGCTTTGATGTGGTTTCAACCACTACATGAAGGTCAGTTTAGGGACATCAACCAGTTGCTAGAAGCATTCATCACGGAGTTCTCTAAGAATGGTATCAGGTATAACATTTCATCGTTGATCCATAGCTTTAAGCAAGCACCTCAAGAGATAGCCAAGCCAGTAGGATGTAGGTTTTGGGCAATACATTGAGAGATATCCCATTCCAAAGTTACCCACACTGGCCAAACAAGTGTCATTGTTCTTGGATGGCTTGCTAAGTGCAAAGTTATGATCATATGTGTACTTGAAGGAACCCAGGACCATAGAGCAATGTGTTGAGATATCAAGCTCAACATGTGATGATCCAAGATAACACATATCACTTTTTCATTTCTCTGACATGTATAGTGGTCATGCCCATATATGTCAAGGATACTTCATTGAGCTTTACTAGATTTATCTACCGAGAGTGATGGCACGTTCGTTTCTTGCCAGCTCACTCATTTGCAGACATTAGGGTTTTCCTTATGTATTGTTCTTTATATATTGCACTAGTTGTATTGTTGTTTTAGGTCATTCTTGTATATTCATTTTATGTAGTAGTAGTAGTAGAAGAAGAAGAAGAAGAAGAAGATCATTCTTCCTTGCCTCAATTTGTGTGTGTGATCCTCTTTGATTGTGAGAGTGTATGTGTGATCTCTCTTCCTTATTGTTGGAGATAGAGGTCTGCAAAACCACGCGAACAACACAAGGAAGAAGAAGAAGCTTGGAGCACAACACACAATAATGAATGTATTACTAGAAAATGTACAAAGATAAGTAGTCCATTAGGGCAATAGGGGTATATACAAGTCGGGGGAAAAAAACCTCCTAAAGAGGGAAAAAAGTGCCCCAACGGTCCTAGAGTGTTCACACACATCACTACCTAAATATATCAACAAATCCCCCCTGGGAGTGATGAGGTGAACAAGTAGCTAGCACTCATGTATAAGGAAGTGCCAAGATATGTGGAAATCACTCCACAAAAGGAAGTAAGCCCAAAGCTTTGCGGAAAGCTTCAAACTTCTCCCTAGGTAGAGCCTTTGTGAAAAGGTCTGCAATGTTCTCCTGCATGGGCACATATGCCAAGCTGAACTCCCCAGCAGAGAACCTCTCCCTGACATAGTGATAATGCACCTCAATATGCTTAGTGCGAGCATGGAACACAGGGTTCCTTGCAACTGCCAATGTGCTCTGACTGTCAGTGAAGATGGTGGTGGCAAAAGTCTGACCAACACCTAAATTAGCCATAAGGCGTCTGAGCCACACACACTCAACAGTAGCTATGAAAGTTTCCCTATACTCAGCCTCACAACTGAAAGTGTCCACAGTAGGCTGCTTCTTGCTCAACCAAGATATAAATGAGCTACCAAGCATGAAGCAAAAGCCACTAGTGGACACACGAGTGTCATAGCAAGGAGCCCAATCAGAGTCGGGAAAAGCATGCAAATCTGGCGATAGTGATCCCCCCTTGGGATAAAACAACCCAAGTAGTCGAGTACCACTCAAGTAGCGAAAGATGCGCTTAACCGCCTGCCAATGCTTGACTCCTGGGCAATGCATAAACCTGCTCATCTAAGAGACAACAAACTCAATATCTGGCCGAGTAATGCATAAGTAAATCAAGCATCCAACAACCTGTTGATAGAGAACAGCATCAAATGAATCTCCAGCATCATGAAGACTCAATCATAAAACTGTCTCCATAGGAGTAGCAATAGGTTTACAATCTTCAAGGCCAAAACGCTGCAATAATGTGTCAATATATTTCGTTTGACACAAAGCCATTCCACCATCAATGTGCATAAACTGAATGCCCAAATAATGATGCAAATGCCCCAAATCAGACATCTCAAATGAGGCATGCAAATCAGCCTTAAAATCAGCAATATGCCTCTCATGAGGACCAATGAGTAGCATGTCATCAACATAAACCACAATGATTAGAAGTACATCATTAGCACGCTTAACATATAAGGTGCTTTCAGTTGGACTGTTCTAAAAAACATGTGCAATCAGATAGGCATGTATCTTCTCATACCAAGCACGTGGTGCTTGCTTTAAACCATATAATGCCTTCTTTAACCTGCACACCTGGTTTTCATGCCCTTTCTGCACAAAGCCACGGGGCTGAAAAACATACACTTCTTCATGCAATTCACCATTCAAAAATGTTGTTTTAATGTCCAACTGATGTACATTCCAACCATGATGAGCTGCAAGTGCACAGATCTCCTAACAGTAGTCATAAGGCATGTAGGTGCAAAGGTCTCATCAAAATCAATGCCTCTTTCTTGTGCATGACCCTTTGCAACAAGCCTAGCCTTATACCTGTCAACTATACCATCCAATTTACGCTTCAGCTTGTATACCCACTTGGTGCCAATGGCCTTCTTGCCTGGAGGCAAGTCACATAAAGACCAAGTACCATTCTTCATTATAGCATCATATTCAGATTGCATAGCAGTCATCCAATTTTCTGAATTTTGTGCTTCATCAAACGAAACAGGCTCATTCTCATCAGAGAGACTAGATGCAGCCATAGCATAGCAATCTGATGCAAAAGAGGTGCTATGAGAGCCTGAACGAGTACGATATGACAGAGGTGCATCTAATTTGCTATCACGCAAAGTCTGCACCAGCCATTTTGGCATAGTTTTTGCCTGCTCAATATCAGCTATCTCATCAAGTAGTGCATCATATAAATCTGCATCACAAATGGAATGATTTGCATCATCACATGAAACCTGCAAAGGTTGAGAAGTTGCCCCATTGGGACCAGCACTAGACTGTCCACCTGTAAAAGGAGGCAGCAAAGTATCATACATGTCTTTGGAGCTAACAGATGTCTCCTTAGTACATGAAAGCAATGGCTGAATAGCATCTTCCACAAAAACAACATCACGGCTAACCAGAATGCCTTTAGTCTGTGGATGATACAGACGATAGCCTTTACTTTCAGAACTGTACCCAACAAAAATACATTTTACTACTTTATCATCCAATGTTCTACGATGTTGTTCAGGCACTAATGCATATGCCAAACAATGAAAAACACGTAGATGAGGACTAGATGGCTTGCAATCATGCCAAGCCTCATATGGAGTGATAGACTGTAGCGCTTTAGTGGGACACCTGTTCATTACATATGCTGCACACATGACAACCTCAAGCGAGAAACTATGTGGTAAAGCCTGACCCTTGACCATACACCTTGCCATCTCCATGAGTGAACTGTTCTTTCGTTCAGCAACTCCATTTTGTTGAGGCATATATGGCACTGTACACTGGTGTTTTATCCCATGTTCAGCTAGAAATGCATTAAAATCAGAAGACATATATTCTCCCCCTTGATCAGAACGGAGGGTGCCCATTTTACATGCTAACAGATTTGCAACCAAAACCAAAAACTGTTTGAAGCACATGAACTTCGGACTTTGCCTTCAATGGGTATACCCATGCATGCCTCGAAAAATTATCAATGAAAGTCACGAAGTAAAGATAATTTCCAAAAGAAGGTGGCTGCATAGGACCATAGACATCACTATGTACAAGCTGCAATTTTTGAGTAGCTCTAACTGAACCATCTTTTGGAAAGGATGAACGATGCATTTTTCCCAAAATATAGCCTTCACAAACATGTTTTCTAGGTGCCTCAGGTTTGGGCAAAGAGGAAACCATTTCAGATTTTTGCAGGTGTAGCAAATTAGAAAGATTTAGATGACCAAAGCGTGCATGCCAAAGCTTTGCATCTGACATAGCCTGAGAATCATTTACTGCACATGCCAAATCCTTTACAGATCTTTCATAGTCTATGAGCTTATATAGCCCTCGACATAAAATGCCAGAAGCAATAATCACATCACCATTTGACAGATCATGAATTGTACACCTATCATCAACAAATTTCACAACCAAGCCAATCTTGGCTAATGCAAAAACTGATAACAGATTCTTCTTGATCCCTGGCACAAATAAAGCATCTGACAAAGTGAAAGAACTACCATCAGCAATAGTCAAAGTGATCTTACCAACTCCCATAACAGGATAAGAGGAGTTGTTGGCACATGTAACAATATTCCCTGTAGGGGTAGGCTCGAGTGAAGAGAAGAAACTGCACTGGGAGGTAATATGTTTGGTCGCCCCACTGTCAAAATACCAAACATCTGAGTCTACTGCAAACATGCACTACTCATGAGAAGATGGGTCAAAACTACAGACAGTAGTAAATGCCCATTCTTCTTCCTGCACAAGATTAGCAGACTCTGTTTTTTGTGTAGAGGCCTCTACAACAACCATTCCAGCCTCTTTCTTCTTTGCCTCTTTAGCAGCCAGCTTTGGACAGTTCTTTATGATATGATCGTTCCCTTTATAGTACTTACAAAACATTTTCTACTTTTCTGATTTCTTCTCATCTTTATCTTCCTTCTTCGAATGTGCAGAATTAGCAGATTTCTACTTACTAGTTGAAGAGCTCCATTTTCCTTTGCCCTTCTGACTAGCCAGGAAAGCTTGATCTGCAGCTCGCATAATGGACCTATTCTACCTGGACTGATCTTCTTGCAATAGAACAGAGACTAACTCCTCAAATGATAAGGCATTTGGATTGCCTTTCATCATCAATCGAAGAATAGAAGCAAAACTTTGATATGAATCAGGAAGACCATTCAGAACGGTCTGCACAAGTGAGCTATCTGGTATAACCTCATCAGCAGAAATCAATAGTTCCTTCAAGTCTTTGATCTTTGTTAGGAAAATGTCCATAGAATCACCTTCATTCATGTGCTCACTCTCCAACTGTTTTCAGAGGTAAGCAACACGAGCCTCATTCCTAGCTTGGTACAATGTGGTAAGTGTATCCAAACATCCTTAGCTGTTCTGCAAGAGCGAATGTGAGGAATAATGGCATGTTTGACAGACAAAGCTATCAATGCATGTGCCTGGGCATCTCTGCCATCCCATCGAATCTTCTCTATAGTAGGTGCAACAAAAACCGTAGCACGAACAGGAATATGTAGAATATCATCATCTTCGACACCTTCTGCATCAGCTTCAGTACCTGCAGTTGTAACAATTGCAGGTGTGATAGGACATTTTTCAACACCCTGCACAATGTTCCATAGTCCTTTTGCAACTAGTACATGTTGCATCATATAAGCCCACAGTGGGTAGTTGGTACTATCCAACTTATCCTCAACAACCAACATACAAAATACATCACTGCTTTCAGCCATGGCCGGTGACTAAAATACCTTGATGCAGAAAATTGATTGTATCTCAAAAAGTTGAACAGAACTACCCAGACGAGTTCTGCTAAACTTGTAGCAGACTTTGAGACGCTTATATTGGCAAACCGAAACAGGTATATACCTTTGGCACAAAAAGATGAAATAGCCTGCACAAGCACTGTGATACTGCATTCGAAAACACGCTGAGTATGCTCACCAAAATTCGTGCAATTCTGAGACTGCAACCAGAGGAGTGTCGACGGTGCCCTAGATGAAGCAACGACCTGCTCTGATACAAATTGTTGGAGATAGAGGTCTGCAGAAGCACGCGAACAACACAAGGAAGAAGAAGAAGCTTGGAGCACAACACTATGACAATAATGAATGTATTACTAGAGAATGTACAAAGATAAGTAGCCCATTAGGGCAATAGGCGTATATACAAGCCGGGGGAAAAAACCTCCTAAAGAGGGAAAAAAGTGCCCCGGTGGTCCTAGAGTGTTCACACACATCACTACCTAAATATATCAACACTTATCTCCTTCCTCATGACATGGTATCAGAGTTAATGTGGTTATAGAGAGATCGTGGAGAAGTTTGATGGTGAAGAGTACGTGAGAAGGTGTGGAGAAAGCAAGATTCACAAATGAGATCAGATTGCTATGAAGATTAGCGGGAAGGTAGAAGGTTAATCTTCACGAAAGAGAAGAGTGACGTGTTCACTCACTTCTAAAATTTTTAAGGCCATGGTGGAAACACAAATAGTAAAGTATATTCAGACATTAAGGTCTGATGGAGGAGGTGAATAATGTCAAATGAGTTCAACAAATTTCTTAAAAGTCATGCAATTGGATGTCACTTTTCATTAGGTACACACCACAACAAAATGGCATTGCTGAATGCAAAAAGAGTAATATTGTAGGAATAGGAAGAGCCTTGATGGCTAACAAGAATATGCCTCATTGTTATTGGGCAGAAGCTATGCACACTATTGTATACATCATGAACAGAACTCCGACTGTTGTTGTACCTCAAGTTACACCTGTAGAGAAGTTCATAGGTAAAAAGCCAAACTTATCACATATGAAAGTTTTTGGCTATATTGCATATGTACAAATTCCAAATGGTTTGAGGAAAAAGCTTGATATGAAAGCATAAAAACATATCTTTATTAGGTACTCCCTTGAGCAAAAGGGATATAAATGTTATTACCCACTCACATGAAAGGTGAAGGTAATCAGAGATGGGGTGTTTGATGAAATGTCAAGCTTCTATGCAGATGCCAAAGATGGAATTAATCTTGAACCAAATGACAAAGAAAATGTTGAAAAAGCAAGTGCAAAATCTCAAGTTTTGAGTGGACCACATGCATCACCAAGAAATAGTTCCAACTCAAATCCATGGAGTGGAAGATTGTGTGGAAATTTCAATCTAGAGAATTCATCAAATACATCCAAGAAAGGTAAAGAAAAGCTTTAAGCTGGTAGTAAAACATCTACAGGTTTTGAAGACATTGATGGAGATTGAAGTGGTTCAGAAAAGAGCTTTGATGAGGAACTTGGATCGCCCTCTGTGAAGACTCCAAGAGTAAGAAAGGCACATGTAGATGATACAAGGAGAAGTGACTCAGGACCAAGAAGATCTAGGAGGATGTGAATTTCAGTGCGACAATTGATGTATGACAGTTACATGGCGCATCACTGTGCCTACATGACCAAGGTATAAGAGAAGGTATTATCAAGCAATATTTCTCTTGTTTATGTGAGGACAAATGAGCACGTTGCTAATATTTTTACTAAAGCACTTGGAGCAAAAAAGTTAAAGAATTTTTGAAAGATGCTTGGATTAGAGGACATGACATTGAGCTTGAGGGGCAGTGTTGAGATATCAAGCTCAACATGTGATGATCGAGGATGACACATATTGCTTTTTCATTTCTCTAACATGTATAGTGGTCACATTGATATGATATGTCAAGGATACTTCATTGAGCTTTACTAGATTTATCTATTGAGAGTGATGGAACATTTGTTTCTTTCAAGCTCACTCATTCGTGGACATTAGGGATTTCTTTATGTAATGTTCTTTATATATTGCACTACTTGGAATGTTGTTTTGATCATTCTTGTACATTCTTTTTATGTAATAGAAGAAGAAGAAGATCATTCTTCCTTGCCTCAATCTGTGTGTGTGCTCCTCTTTGATTGTGAGAGTGTATGTGTGAGCTCTCTTCCTTATCTCCTTCCTCATGACACAATGTTTGTGAATGTGTATTGATATCGAGGATAACTTGGGATAAGAGTTAGAACTTACAAAGATCTACAAGGATTGAGATAGTTCTACCAATTTCACATCAAATCATTTGACATCAACTAATGAGTTAGGAGAAAAATTAGCTCAAAGACTAGGAGTCTCAAGTAGATAAACTCCTAAAATGGTTATAGTGAAATGATGCTATGATTGCGGAGGGGAACACATCCCATCATAACTCAAAACAAAGGGAACCCTAATAGCCAATATTGCATGATAGAAATAAGGTACCCTAACCACACTGCACAAGATTGCATATACAACAAATAGGTGTTTAGGAAAAACTACCAACAGCCATATCAGTAGCCAGAAAGATATCCAAACCACTACCAATAGCAACCATACTTAAGGCCCTAGCAACCTTATCAACCCCACTATAAAGCTCAACAAAGAACACAATCTGTGTTAACACTATTTTGGTACCAAAACAGGACACTTAAGTGTCCTTTTTGGACAATTTTCAAAAACATCACACACCTTCTACAAAGCGAATTTGAAAAAATCCTTTAACACACATATTAACATAATTAAAAGGTTAATGAAAAATTAGAACATACAATAAATCATGTTTTGTGCTCATGTTAATAGCCTCTTAAGATGCTATGTTAGTGAACAAGATGAAAAATCCTAATTAAATGTATTTTTATGAAAAGAAAAAATCCATTATATGAAAGAGAAAACTATACACATTCCTTGAAACATACAACACATAGTATGAACCTCAAACACATGTAGAAAAATTAATTTTATTTCAAATCAAATAAAATTAATTGTTTTGACTTTGTACACCAAAAAAAGCAACTAGTTCTAAACATGGTTCAAACAAACTTATGGGAATCCATAAAGGTTTACAAATAAGCCAAAAATAAAAAAAGGTATGAATACAACAATGAAAGTATACACATGTAAAATCAACTACTATGACTTTAGTCACCAAAAAAACTCTAGAGCCTACATATATGACTCAAAAGAATTTATGGACATCATCCACGGTATACACGGTTCAAGTTACCAAGTCAAACCAAGGCTTACACATACAATGCTAAATAATTTATGGACATCCATAAAAATTTTCACATCTTTGCACACAACCAAGAATCTTTTGTTGTGTGGGCATCAATGAAATTCTACAGATACAATCATGAATAACTTTGGATACATAAGAAAGAATGTATGTTTATGGAAGAGATCCAATTTCTTCACATGAGCCAAGAAAATCAGACCTCAAACAAGGTGTACACATAAGGTAACTACCAATATTGAAAATCAACCAAGTTTTTTATATCTATGTACACCAAACAAAGTAGATATATGTGTCCACCAACCAATATATCCACATATAAACATTAACATCCAATTGAAATAATGCCAAATTATAAAACTTTAGCTTGATATTAGTAAAAATAAATTTTTGGTAGTTGTTATATGCATAAACACACTGTCCCTTGCACACATTCACACATACTCAAAAAAAATACTCAAATTTCTTTGACATAATCTTCGATAACATTTGATCATTTCCATCATGGATGCCATCTTCTTTTTTGTCAAATCAAATAAGTATGCCAAATTATTTCATTCTTATCACAATCACCATTGTTGATCACATATTATTTGATGAAATTAAGAATGAAACATGGCATGAAAGAATATTTTAGAATGTTAAATACTTAGAATAGAATTTAAATATTCATTATTTTTTCATCATAATTTTTTATTCTATCTTTGGAACTATGTTCTTTTTGTTGGAGTTAGACGTCTGCGGAAGCACACGAATAGCACAAGGAAGAAGAAGAAGCTTGGACCACAACACATAATACAGAATGTATTACCACTAGAATGTATAAAGATAAGTAGCCCATTAGGGCAATAGATATATACAAGCCGGGGGAAAAAACCTCCTAAAGAGGGAAAAAAGTGCCTCGGTGGTCTTAGAGTGTTCATACACATCACTACCTAAATATATCAATAAATCCCCCTAGGATTCATGCCGTGAACAAGGAGCTAGCACTCACGTATAAGGAAGTGCCAAGATATGTGGAATCAATCCACAAAAGGAAGTAAGCCCAAAGCTTTGCGGAAAGCTTCAAACTTTTGGACCTCTCCCCCGCATAATGATAATGCACCTCCATGTGCTTAGTGCGAGCATGGGACACAGGGTTCCTCACAACTGCCAATGCGCTCTGACTATCAGTGAAGATAGTGGTAGCAGAAGACTGACCAACACCCAAATCAGCCATAAGGCGTCTCAACCACACACACTCAACAGTCACGGTGAAAGTTGCCCTATACTCAGCCTCACAACTCAAAGTGTCCATAGTAGGGTGCTTCTTGCTCAACCAAGATATACATGAGCTACCAAGCATGAAGCAACAACCACTGGTGGACACACGAGTGTCATAGCAAGCAGCCCAATCACTATCAAAAAAAGCATGCAAATCTGGCAATAGTGATCCTCCCTTGTGATAAAACAATCCAATTAGTCAGTGTCACATAATCCTAGTAGGAGATGGTTGAACCGCCTTAAGAGAGAGGATTAGGAAGTAATCCTCAACCATGGCTTTTGGGGCAAGTGGTTAGCCCATCACACTCCTAACCGAGAGGTTGTGAGTTCGATTCCCAACATTGGTATCAGAGCCTAGTTGAGAAATTGGGCGAGAAGGAGGTTCGCGCCTCGTTCGTGGGCACTTGGAAAAAGCGCTTATCCGTGGTGAGTGTGAAACTGGCCTTGGATGAAGGCACATGGGCATTTGGGCACCCATGGGGGGTGGGATAGGTCCAAATTTGGTCCATGTGCTGGAGTTTGAGGTTGGTGGAAGCGCTCATGCATGGAAAGTGGGTCCAAGAGTTAGAAGGGTCCACAAGTGAGCATTGAGGACAATGCTCAGTCTAAGGGGGGAGGAATGTCACATAATCCTAGTAGGAGATGGTTGAACCACGCCTTAAGAGAGAGGATTAAGAAGTAATCATCAACCATGGCTTTTGGGGCAAGTGCTTAGCCCATCGCACTCCTAACCGAGAGGCTGTGAGTTCGATTCCCAACAGTCAGGTACCACTCAAGTAGCAAAAGATGCACTTAGCCACCTTCCAATGCTTGACATCTGGGCAATGCATAAATGTGCTCATCTGTGAGATAGCAAACTCAATATCTGGCTGCGTAATGCATAAGTAAATCAAGCATCCAACAACCTCTTGATAGAGAATAGCATCAAATGCATCTCTAGCATCATGAAGACTCAATCGTAAATGTGTCTCCATAGGAGTGGCAATAGTCTTACAGTCTTCAAGGCCAAAACGCTTCAATAATGTGTCAATATATTTCATTTGACACAAAGCCATTCCACCATCAACTTGCATAAACTGAATGCCTAAATAGTGATGCAAATGCCCCAAATCAGAGATCTCAAATGAGGTATGCAAATTAGCCTTAAAATCGACAATATGCATATCATTAGGACTAGTGAGCAGCATGTCTTCAACATATGCCACAATGATCAGAAGCACATCATTAGCATGATTAACATATAAGGTGCTTTTAGTTGGACTATTCTCAAAACCATTTGCAATTAGATAGGCATGTATCTTTTTATACCAAGCACGTGGTGCTTGCTTTAAACCATATAATGCCTTCTTTAACTTGCACACCTAGTTTTCATGCCCTTTCTTCACAAAGCCATAGGGCTGAAAAACATACACTTCTTCATGCAAGTCACCATTCAGAAATGCTACTTTAATGTCCAACTGATGTACATTCCAACCATGATGAGCTGCAAGTGCACACATGCTATGAACAATAGTTATTTGGCAAGTAGGAGCAAAGGTTTCATCAAAATCAATGCATCTTTCCTGTGCATAACCCTTTGCAACAAGCCTAGCCTTATACAATTCAAGTGTTCCATCAGGTTTACACTTCAACTTGTATACCCACTTAGTACCAATGGCCTTCTTGCCAAGAGGCAAGTCACATAAAGACCAGTTACTATTTTTCATGATAGCATCATATTCAGATTGCATTGCAGCCATCCAATGTTCAGAATTTTGTGCTTCATCAAAAGAAACAGGTTCAGTCTCATCACAGAGAGTAGAGGCAATCATAGCATAGCAATCTAATGCAAAAGAGGAACTATGAGAGCTTGATCAAGCATGATATGATAGAGGTGCATCTAAATTGTTGGCATGCAAAGTCTGCACCAGCCATTTTGACATAGTTTTTGCCCGCTCAATATCAGCTCTCTCATCAACAAGTGCATCATGTAAATTTGCATAAAAAATGGAATGATCTGCATCATCACATGAAACCTACAAAGGCTGAGAAGTTGCCTCATTGGGACTAGCACTAGACTGTCCACCTATAAAAAGAGGCAGCAAAGTATCATACATGTCTTTGGAACTAACAGATGTCTCCTTAGTACATGAAAGCAATGGCTGAATAGCATCTTCCACGAAAACAACATCACGGCTAACCAGAATGCATTTAATCTATAGATGATAGAGACAATAGCATTTACTTTCAGAACTATACCCAACAAAAATACATTTTACCGCTTTATCATCCAGTTTTTTGCGATGTTGTCCAGGCACTAATGCATATGCCAGACAACAAAAAACATGCAGATGAGCAACAGATGGCTTGTCATCATGCCAAGCCTCATATGGAGTGATAGACTGTAGCAGTTTAGTGGGACACCTATTAAGTACATATGTTGCATACATAATAGCCTCAAGCTAGAAACTATGTGGTAAAGCCTGACTCTTGACCATACACCTCACCATCTCCATGAGTGACATGTTATTCCGTTCAGCAACTCCATTCTATTGAGGTGTATATGGCATTTTATACTGATGTTTTATCCCACGTTCAACTAGAAATGCATTAAATTCACAACACATATATTTCCCCCCTCGATGAGAACGGAGGGTACCCATTTTACATGCTGATAGATTTTCAACCAAAACCAAAAACTGTTTGAAGCACATAAACACTTCGGACTTTGTTTTCAATGGATATACCCATGCATGCCTTGAAAAATCATTAATGAAAGTCACCAAGTAAAGATAATTTCCAAAAGAGGGAGTCTGCATAGGACCACAAACATCAATATGAACAAGCTGCAATTTTTTTGTAGCTCAAACTGAACCATCTTTTGGAAATGAGGAACACTGCATTTTGCCCAAAATACAGTCACATACATGTTTACTAGGTGCCTCAATTTTGGGCAAAGAGGACACCATTTCAGATTTCTACAGGCGTAGCAAACTAGTAAAATTCTGATGACCAAAGCATGTATGCCAAAGCTTTGCATCTGACATAGCCTAAGAATCATGTACTACACATGCTAAATCATTCATAGATTTTTCATAATCTATGAGCTTATATAGCCTACGAGATAAAATGCCAGAAGCAATCATCATGTCACCATTTGACAAATCATGAATTGTACATCTGTCATCAACAAATTTCACAACCAAGCCAATCTTGGGTAAAGTCGAAACTGATAACAGATTCTTCTTGATCCTTGGCACAAATAAAGCATCCGACAAAGTGAATGAATTATCATCAAAAGTAGTCAAAATGATCAACAGTGAATAGAAGAAACTATGCTGCAAGGTAATATGTTTGTTCATCCCACTATCAAAATACCAAACATCTAAGTCTACTACAGACATGCACTGCTCATGAGAAGATGGATCAAAACTCCAAATAGTAGTAAATGCCCATTCTTCATCCTCCACAAAATTCGCAGACTCTGTTTTTGGTGTAGAAGCCTCCGCAATAACCATTCCGGCCTCTTTCTTCTTTGCCTCTTTAGCAGCCAGTTTTGGACAGTTCATAATGACATGATCATTTTCTTTACAGTATTTGCAAAACAATTTTTGCTTTCCTAATTTCTTCTCATCTTTGTCTTCCTTCTTCGAATGTGCAACATTTATAGATTTTTGCTTGCTAGTAGAAGAGCTCCATTTACCTTTGCCTTTCTGACTAGCCAACAAAGCTTGATCTGCAACATGCATAATAGACCTATTCTGCCTAGACTTATCATCCTCCAACAAAACAAAAACTAACTCTTCAAACGTTAAGGCATTTGGATTGCCTTTCATCATCAAATGAAGAGTAGAAGCAAAACTCTGATATGAGTCGGGAAGACCATTTAGAAGAGTCTGCACAAGTGAATTGTTAGGAAGGACTTAATCTGTAGAAATCAATTCTTCCTTGAAATCCTTGATTTTTGTCAAAAAAACGTCCATAGAATCACCTTCATTCATGTGCTCGCTCTCTAACTGTTTTCAGAGGTAAGCAACACGAGCCTCATTCCTAGCCTGGTACAATGTGGTAAGTGTATCCCACGCATCCTTAGCTATCTTGCAAGAGCGAATGTGAGGAATAATGGCATGTTTGACAGACAAATCTATCAATGCATGTGCTTGGGCATCTCTGCCATCCCAACAAATTTGCTTTGCAGTAGGTGCAACAAAAACCACAACACGAACAGAAATCTGTAGAATATCACCATTTTCGACACCTTCTACAGCAGCTTTAGTACCTTTAGTTGTAACATTTGCAGGTGTGATAGGAAGTTTTTCAACACCTTGCACAATGTTCCATAGTCCTTTTGCAACCAATACATGTCACATCATATAATCCCACAATGGATAATTGATATCGTCCAACTTATCCTCAACAACCAACATATAGAATACATCACTACTTTCAGCCATGGCCAGTGACCAAAATACCTTGATGCACAAAAATGATTGTATCTAAAAAAGTTGAAGAGAACTACCCAAACGAGCTCTGCTAGTCCTGTAGCAAACTTTGAGACAGTTATACTGGCAAACTGAAACTGGTATATATTTTTGGCACAAAGAGATGAAATAGCCTACAGAATCATTGTGATAGTGCATTCGGAGGCCGAAACGAGCTTAGATCGTGATTTTGGCACCCTGAGTATGCTCACATCTATGAGATGATGTTAGGAAGACGCTTCATGAGACAGTTGCAGATAGTGCAAGATTGGGGAACAAATTCATTCTACTTACAACATTCAGGGGTGACAACTAAAGTCAATCTCAAAGATTATTCACACAGAGATGTACCACCCATGCAATGGAACCCAGTCCATAGAACATTGGACGAAATAGATTCAGTGCATTCCCTAGGATCAGGATCCTCATGGATGCATGAAGACACCAACTTATGGATGTGTAAAGTTGCAATGGAAGAAGAGAAAAGGTTAACCTCTACAAGCATAGGTCCTAATGAGAAACCTACATTAGTTCAAGACCCATCCTTGGCATGGATGGTGTTTTTGGATGAAGAATTTGTAACCCATAGTTGGGTAGACATCCTAGCCACCATGGACATAGTTGTCAACAAGGAGTGGGCCCTCATTGCGATGAGGATGGCTATGACATTTCAGCTGGCACCATAAACCCACTCATTTTTTAATGGATTATAGAGGAACATGAGCCCAACAGGATAACACTCAAGGAATTTAGTGCTCACGATGATGAATCCATCATCATCGAACCTTTTTGTGCCTCAAATGGAGTACCTTTACTTGATAGATCCGAGGAGTTAGGAACACAAAAAATATAAACAAGAAAAGAAGTTGACTATGATAGAAGTTGATAAGAGTGAGAGAAAAAAAAGGAAAGAAACCATTCACCATGCAAGTAGAAGAAGAAGCATTGTTTGAAGTGCCAAAGAAATTCAAGAAATAGGAGATATAAGATAGAAAGCTCATGATTGATGGAGAATATTACTCTCCAAAGGACAAGCTATACTTGAGTTTAGAATACCTTTATGTGAATCACAGCTCAAGGCTTTCACCTATTTTGGAAGTCTTTATCAAAACATGAAAGATTAACTCTTCTGTGAGACATAGCTTCACTCAAGAATGTCTACTTCACAAAACTCACTCATTGAGTGACAAAATGATCAAAGTTTTCTATGAAATTTTGACACATTACTCTGCTATGTTTATGGAACTATGCCAAATAAAAGTTCTTCAAAAGAACTTACAAAACTTTAGATTTGCCTCAATAAGTAAACCTATATTTGAAACAAGCTTTCTCTACATGCGACTTTCACATATAAAACTTTAAACACTTGACTCTCTCAATCTACAACCCATTTAATCAAATGCTTTTACACATAGATGGCTTACCTTTCAACTTAGGTTTTGAATTCTTAATTTTGTAAAACTTTACACTCTACACTGAGATCTAATCAATTCTTTGACCATCGGGATTGCACCTATTTCAAAAGTCTCTCATCAACTTTCACACGTATGAATGTTCCTCCTCACAATTCTCTCAGCCTCATTACAATTAGGCTCTCAAATCTCGACCATAGATGTTTCAAGTATTGACTTAGACACATACAAAAGGATTTCTCAATTGATTGAGCACAAAAGGAGAAATTTGAGAAAGATTGAGATGCCATTTTCAAAAACTTCTTCTATTCTCTTGAAAATACATCTCATAAATAATCTCATACTCAAACTCACTTATTCATCATCTTATCATCCTATATTCATCTATATTTCTTCTCTCCTATATGACATGTCTATATACAAGTATATATAGGCATATATGTCCAGATTTGTCAATTTTACAAGATGTATATGAATTATTTACAAGATTAATGTACATGTGTCTACAAATCATCTCTCTCTGAATCTTCACTTCACTTTATGCTTCATCCTTTATCCTTTTCTTCATTCTTCATTCTTCATTCTTCAATCCTCTTTGTAATCATCAATTAGTGATTTTCGTGCTCCAATAGCTCCCCCTCAATCATTAATTGTGATTACCTGCCTCTTCTTTATACCTTCCATTTCTTTAAACCTCTACAACTTAGGTCCATCTAAGCTCTTTGTTAACATATCTGCAACTTGATCTTTTGTAGGAGTATACATGATTTCTACCTCTTTGTCAATCACCTTTTCTCTGAGGAAGTGATATTGAATCTCAATATTTTTGGTTCTGGCATGAAACACAGGGTTACCTACCAAATACAAAGAACTCATATTGTCTCCATAAATGATAGGAAGACTCTGATTGATGTCAAAACTCTTCATTAGAGTTCTCAACCATATGGCCTCTTTTGCAACTTCCACCATACCTTTATACTTTGCTTATGTAGATGCTAAATCAATTGTGTGTTGCTTCCTAGAACACCAAGAAATCAATTTATCTCCCACATAACACAAATACCCATGTGTTCATCTTCTATCATCAGAGTTACGTGCCCAATCTGCATCATTATATATCTTGATTCTTGTATCTAATCTGAACCCATAGTACAAACCTTCTTTAAGTGTGCCCTTAATATATCTTAGCACCCTTTGACCTGCAATCCAATGTTCCTTCCTTTGACAATGCATGAATTGAGATAAAACTCCAACTACATATGATAGATCAGGCCTTCTCAATGTAGCATAAATCAAGCTACCCTCTAAACTTTGATAAGGCTTCATATCTTAGAATTATTCTCCTCCATATCTACTCAATTTGTGGTCCACCTCCACTGGGGTTGATGCTATCTTGCAATCTTCCATATTAAACTTGATTAGAAAATTCTTCAAATACCTTTCTTGAGTTACATATACTCCATGTTGAGTACACAAAATCTTCATTCCCAAGAAGTATGATAAATCTGCCAAGTCACTGATCTTGAATTCTTTCTCCATCTGCTTCTTAAGCATTTGTATACCTTTGTCATCTATACATGTGCGTATTATGTCATCAAACATAAATGCAAACATAAATAAAACCATTTTCACTTGCTTTGACTAACAAGCTACTATCTACCTTTGATGCTTGAAAACCAAGTTCCTTCAAGAACTTTACAAGCCTCTAATTCCATGCCATTGGGCTTGCTTCAAGTCATACAAAGCTCTCTTGAGTTTACACACATAATGTGGATTATGTTGATCTTTGAAACCATCTGGTTGTTCCATGTAGATTTGATCTAAAATGTAACCATTTAAGAATTCAGTTTCACATCTAATTGAGATAATTTCCAACCTTTGCAAGTAGCAATAGCTTTGAGAGTCCTTATGGTTGTCATCTTTGCAACAAGACTATATGTTTCATCATAATCCACACCATAAGTTTGTGCATATCCTTTCACAACAAGTCTAGCTTTGTACCTAGACACACTTCCATCTGCAAATCTCTTTGTTTTGTAGACCCATTTGCATCCAATTACCTTCTGATTCCTTGGTTTGTGTACCAAGTCCCAAGTCTCATTCTCCATTAGTGCATCATACTCTTCCTTCATAGCTTTTTCCCAATCCTCCTTTCCTTTGGCTTCATCATATGTAGGTGGGTCTTTATCTACTTTCATTATATAAGCATAATCTTTAGTTGTCAAGAAAAAGGTGTCATAGCTATACCTTATAGGTTGTCTTTTGTTCCTTGATGACCTTCTGAGTTCTCCACTTCTTGAAGTTTCTGGTTCATCATATTCTGGATCAAACCTTGGCCATTCTTCATTTTCAACCAGCACTTCATCATTCTCTTCTTCCTCAAAAATTTGAACCTTTGATTTACCTTTCTTTTGATTCAATGTTTCTTCAAGACCTGCAGAAGCACTATTTGTACATGAATACCAAGTACCTTGCTCGTCAAATGTGACATCCTTTTGTTGATATATTTAGGTAGTGATGTGTGTGAACACACTACGACCAACAGGGTGTTTTTTTCCCTCTTTAGGACGTTTTTTCCTAGGATTGTATATATGTCTAATGTTGGTGCAGATCAATCACCAATTGAATGTTTGAAGACTAAAGAATGAAGGATGAGATCAATTCTTGAAGCTTGGAAGAAGGATACATTCAGAGTATATGAGGAATGTACACATATGTACATAGTTCACTTAGATCTTTGATTAGTCATAGACTTGTACAAATTTCTCTATAAATACCTTGAAAATGTCGAGGCGTGATATGAGAGCATATGTAAGAATAGATAGAAGTCAAGAAAGATGAAGTGAGATGTTATGAGACATGTGAAAAGTTAGTTGAGTTTCCTCTCATCACTCAACTGTAACTTTCTGAATAATTGAAGAAATATTGCACCCGATCTTTTCGTGTCTGCTCCGTCTGTGGTAAATCATTTGTGAAATCCTTTTGAGGATATCTAAGTTCATAGTTAATGAGTCTATGGCTTAAGTTTCAGAGTCTAATTGTAAACAGGCTAGGAGAATTGTTAGTAGGAACATTCATATGTGTTGAGTGTTCACAGTTCTCTGAAACAGGTGCAAATTTCGATCTTAATCTTTTGGTCAGTTCTCACTCCATAGTTTAAAGTTTTGTGCAAGCAAGCACTTAATCTTTAAGTTGGAAGGTAATCTATTCGTGGCTAGAAGCATTTGCCTAAACGGGTTTTGTACTGACAGAATTGAAGTTAAGAAGTTAGGGGTGTCTAAATCGACTTCTCAGAAGTGCAGATTTAGACATAGGTAACTTGTGAAGTTGATTTCTCAAGTTATACTAAACCTTTTGAAGAAATTTAACTTGGAGGAGGTGTGCAACTTCTAGGCAACACTTCATACAAAATTTCATAGAAAACTTTACATGTTTGATAGGTTAATGAGAAGAAATTGTGCAGCAGACTTTCTGTGTTTTATCTTCTTCACAGAATTTCTCAACTTTTGATAATTTGGAGATTGGACCTCTAATTTGGTGAAGGTTTTGACTTACTCTTGATATAGAGGTGTTCTAAATTCAAGAGTAGGTTGTTCTTTTAGAGATTAACACTCTCCATCAGTGGTATCAGAGCAGGAGACATCAAAATCAAGGAAAGGAGGATCCCGACTGCTGCAGATTCAAGAAATTCAACATTTGAAGAACTAAAAGGTGAAAGTTTGAAGGCAAAGCTTGAGGAGGAGACCATACGACATCAAGAAGGACAAAAGGAGTCTAATTCGAAGTAAAGGTACATATATTGTTCATAAAGCTTGAAGATTTCAATACACAGGTGGACACAAGATGGGAGATTCTCTACAGATAGAGAAATTGGATAGGGAAAACTATCCTGCATGGTCAATGAGGATGGAAGCTCATCTTATGAGCAAAGATTTAATTGCTTACATCACAGGAGAAGAAGAAAAGCCACAGTTCAGAGATCCTAGTGTTCCAACTAGGGAAGAATTAGCAGATTTGAAAAATTGGATGAAGAAAGATGCTCAAGCTAGGAGCATTATCTATATGGGAGTCAATGATTACTTGTTACCTCATATTCGAGGTCTTGAAAGTGCAACTGATATTTGGAATGCTTTAGAGGAGCATTTTCAAAATACTACTAAGTCAAGGAAGGCATCCTTATGGGCAGAATTTACAACCTTCAAGAAGAAGGCTTCTCAATCTATTTCAGATTATGTAACAAGGATGAAAGCCATTGCAGATTCATTAGGAGCTGTTGATGAAGACATTGAGGAGGATAAATTGGTAAGGCAAATCCTTACAGGTTTGAGAGGTGATGACAAATGGAAGCCATTCATTTTGTCTACAGAGTTATCACTTGATCATTTCACTCCTGATTTAAATCAGTTGCTAGGACATATGCTAACATTTGAGCAGGATGTTAAAGGAGATGGTGACAAGAGTGCAGGTCATGCAATGTACTCAAAGGACAAGAAGAAGAATAGCAAAGGAAAGCAACAAGCAGGTGAAGATGAAGGTACAACTAGTCAAGCCAACTTCCTAAGAGGAAGAGGAGGTGGCAAAGGTAGAGGAAGAGGCAGAAACAACAAAGATGGAGGCAAAGCTTGCTGGATTTGTGGTAAGACAAATCACTTAGCTAATGATTGTTGGCATAATAATCAGAGTAATGGTGGATATAATCAGAACTATAATGCAAGAGGAAGAGGTGGTAGAAATCAAAGAGGTAATTTCAGAGGCAGAGGTGGTAGGAGTTACTTTGGAAGAAATGCAGGTAGAGGATTCCAAAGTCAACAATACAACAACACCTACTACAATTATGCTTCAGATCAAAAGGAGGATTCAACATTGATAATGAATGCAACTTGTGAAAGGCAGAGTGAAGATCAGAGAGTCTTCTACATTGACTCAGGGTGTAGCAATCACCTAAGTGGTTATATATCTTTGATGACTGATTTGGAGAATAATGTTTTTAATCATGTTGTACAAACAGGTGACAACACAAAGCACAATGTGAAGTCAATTGGTTCAGTGAAGGCCAAGGATGGTAGTACCTTATTGAGTAAGGTCTTGTATGTTCCTACAAGTCCTAAGAATTTGATAAGTGTAGGACAAATTGTTGAAAAGGGATATGAAGTAAGGTTCACTAATGATGGAGTATATGTGGAAGACCCTAGTCAAGGGTATAAACAGATTGTTTCAGGGAAAAAAGAAGGAAGATTATTTACATTGAAGATTCAAGGCAATATTGGTCATGCTATGTTCACATATGGAGGACATAAGATCTCTGAGTTAGATCTTTGGCACAAAAGGCTAGGACATTTCAATGAAAGAGGTATTAAAGACATGATTAACAATGGTTCAGTGCTTGGATTGCCTAATGTTGCAGGTCAACATATGACTTACAAATGTGAGGCATGTCAATTAGGTAAGGCTCATAAGAATTCTTACTCCAAGCATGGTTTTATGTACTCAGAGAAGCTTGAATTGGTACACACAGATGTGTGGGGACCATCAAAGGATTTCAGTATAAATGGGTCAAGGTATTATGTGATTTATGTTGATGATGCTACTAGATGGATCACTATCTATGTGATCAAAGATAAGTCAGAAGTGTTTAATACATTCAAACACTATCATGCATATGCAGAAAGAGTTACAGGACATAAGTTGAAGAGACTAAGGTCAGATGGAGGGGGAGAGTATTTTTCTAATGAGTTCAGTGATTACTTGTGGAATGCAGGTATAAAAAGGGAAGTTACTTGCATGTACTCTCCTCAACAAAATGGTGTAGCAGAAAGGAGAAATAGAACACTTGTTGAGTTTGCAAGATCCATGATGAAGGAGAAAAATTGCCCTAATTATTTGTGGGCTGAGGCTGTAAATACAGCTACTTATTTGGTCAATAGGTTACCATGTAAAGCCTTGCAGGGTATGACACCATATGAGGCTTGGTGGGGTAAGAGACCTACCTTGGATCATTGCAGAGTTTTTGGATGTGTGGCATATGCATATGTGCCATCACAATTAAGGCACAAATTGGAGCCTAAAGCTGAAAAATATGTTTTCATTGGTTATGATGATAAGCAGATGGGCTATAGATTGTGGAGTCCATCTACAAAACAATTCATGGTTTCTAAAGATGTTACATTTGATGAGCAAAGCACTTGGTATGCAGGTACAATCAATATCAATACAGGTGATGAAGAAGAAGTGAGCCAAAGAAAAGGTAAATCAAAGGTTCAGATATTTGATGAACAAGAGAATAATGAAGTGCAGGATGAAGTGGAAGAAACACCAAGATTTGATCCTGAATATGAAGAACCAGAAACCTCAAGAAGTGGAGAGCTTAGGAGGTCTACAAGGAATAAATGGCAACCTACAAGGTATAGCTATGATACTTCATTTTTGGCCGCAAAAGATTATGCTTATATGATGAAAACAGATGAAGACCCTTCTACATATGAAGAGGCAAAAGGTAAGGAAAAATGGGAGAAAGCTATGCAGGAAGAATTTGATGCACTATTGGAGAATCAAACATGGGATTTGGTTCCAAAACCAAATAGTCAGAAAATCATTGGATGCAAGTGGGTTTACAAGACCAAGAGGTTTGCAGATGGAAGTGTGTCTAGATACAAAGCTAGACTTGTTGTCAAAGGGTTTGCTTGACAGACTTATGGTGTTGACTATGATGAGACTTATAGTCCCTTGGCAAAGATGACAACCATCAGGACACTTATAGCTATTGCTGCATGTAAAGGTTGGAAGTTATGTCAACTTGATGTGAAAAATGCTTTTTTGAATGGTTATATTTCAGATGATGTGTTCATGGAGCAACCTCAAGGGTTCAGAGATAAAAGGTATCCAGATCATGTGTGCAAGCTCAAAAGAGCTTTGTATGGCTTGAAGCAGGCCACAAGGGCATGGAACTATAGACTTGTAAAGTTCTTGAAAGAACTTGGGTTTCAGGTGTCTAAAGCAGATAGTAGCTTGCTTGTCAAAGCAAGTGATAATGGTTTCATATACATGTGCATATATGTTGATGATATAATCCTTACAGGTACAGATGAAGAAGGGATACAAAGACTCAAGAATCAAATGGAAAAGGAGTTCAAAATAAGTGACTTGGGAGACTTGTCATACTTCTTGGGCATGGAGATTACATATACTCAACATGGAGTATTTGTGACCCAAGAAAGGTATTTGAAGAACTTGTTAATCAAGTTTAAAATGGATGATTGCAGGGTAGCACCTACACCAATGGAGGTGAATCACAAATTGAGTAAGTTTGGAGGTGAAGAATTCAAGGACATGAGACAATATCAGAGTTTAGTTGGTAGTCTTATCTATGCTACTTTAACTAGACCTGATTTATCATATGTAGTAGGGGTTTTGTCTCAATTCATGCATTGCCCAACGAAAGAACATTGGATTGCAGGTCAAAGAGTGTTGAGGTACATTAAGGGTACACTCAATGAAGGTTTGTATTATGGGTTCACCTCAGATACAAATATCAAAATTTATAGTGATGCAGATTGGGCAGGTAATCCAGATGATAGAAGGTCAACTTTTGGATACATGTGTTATGTGGGAGATAAACTTATCTCATGGTGTTCCAAGAAGCAACATACAGTTGCTTTGTCTTCTACAGAAGCAGAGTACAAAGGCATGGTTGAAGCTGCAAAGGAAGTGATTTGGCTCAAGACTTTGATGAAGAGTTTTGACATTGTGCATGGGGTACCAATTATATATGGAGATAACATGAGTTCATTGTATTTAGCGGCTAATCCTGTTTTTCATGCCAGGACCAAACACATTGAGATTCAGTATCAATTTCTAAGAGAGAAAGTGATGAATAAGGAGATTGAAGTCATACATACTTCAACAAAAGATCAGATAGCTGATATGCTTACAAAGAGCTTGGATGGACCAAAGCTACAGAAGTTTAAAGACATGGCAGGTATAAAGAAGAAAGGAGAAACCTCAATTGATGATTAAGGGGGAGCTGTTGGTGCAGATCAATCACCAATTGAATGTTTGAAGACTAAAGAATGAAGGATGAGATCAATTCTTGAAGCTTGGAAGAAGGATACATTCAGAGTATATGAGGAATGTACACATATGTACATAGTTCACTTAGATCTTTGATTAGTCATAGACTTGTACAAATTTCTCTATAAATACCTTGAAAATGTCGAGGCGTGATATGAGAGCATATGTAAGAATAGATAGAAGTCAAGAAAGATGAAGTGAGATGTTATGAGACATGTGAAAAGTTAGTTGAGTTTCCTCTCATCACTCAACTGTAACTTTCTGAATAATTGAAGAAATATTGCGCCCGATCTTTTCGTGTCTGCTCCGTCTGTGGTAAATCATTTGTGAAATCCTTTTGAGGATATCTAAGTTCATAGTTAATGAGTCTATGGCTTAAGTTTCAGAGTCTAATTGTAAACAGGCTAGGAGAATTGTTAGTAGGAACATTCATATGTGTTGAGTGTTCACAGTTCTCTGAAACAGGCGCAAATTTTGATCTTAATCTTTTGGTCAGTTCTCACTCCATAGTTTAAAGTTTTGTGCAAGCAAGCACTTAATCTTTAAGTTGGAAGGTAATCTATTCGTGGCTAGAAGCATTTTCTTAAACGGGTTTTGTACTGAGAGAATTGAAGTTAAGAAGTTAGGGGTGTCTAAATCGACTTCTCAGAAGTGCAGATTTAGACATAGGTAACTTGTGAAGTTGATTTCTCAAGTTATACTAAACCTTTTGAAGAACTTTAACTTGGAGGACGTGCGCAACTTCTAGGCAACTCTTCATACAAAATTTCATAGAAAACTTTACATGTTTGATAGGTTAATGAGAAGAAATTGTGCAGCAGACTTTCTGTGTTTTATCTTCTTCACAGAATTTCTCAACTTTTGATAATTTGGAGATTGGACCTCTAATTTGGTGAAGGTTTTGACTTACTCTTGATATAGAGCTGTTCTAAATTCAAGAGTAGGTTGTTCTTTTGGAGATTAACACTCTCCATCATCTAAAACCCTAACAGGTTACTTATCTTTGTACATTCTAGTGGTAATACATTCAATACTATGTGTTGTCCTCCAAGCTTCTTCTTCCTCCTTGTGTTGTTTGCATGCTTTCGCAGACGTCTAACTCCAATAATTGGTATTAGAGCAAGTCGTCGCTTCATCTAGGGCATCATCGACAACCCTCCGGTCATAGTCTCAGAATCACATGAAATTTTGTGAGCATACTCAGAGTGTCCAAATCGCGATTTGAGCTCATTTCGGCCTCCGAATGCAATATTGTAGTGCTTGTGCAGGCTATTTCTTCTTTTTGTGCCAAAGATATATATAGGTTTTGGTTGGCTAGTATAAGCATCTCAAAGTCTGCTACAGGTTTAGTAGAACTCGTTGGGGTAGTTCTATTCAACTTTTTTAGATATAATAATTTTTCTACATCAAGGTATTTTGGTCAGTAACAATGGCTGAAAATAGTGATGTATTCTGTATGTTGGTTGTTAAGGATAAGTTGGACGGTACCAATTACCCATTGTGGTCTTATATGATGCGACATGTATTGGTTGCAAAAGGAATGTGGAACATTGTGTCGGGTGTTGAAAAACGTCCTATTACACCTACAAATATAGGTATTGAAGCTGATGTAGATGGCATTGAAGATGTTGATATTCTTCAGATTCCTATTTGCACTACGATTCATATTGCACCTACTGCAGAGCAAATTTGTTGGGATGGCAAAGATGCTCAAGCACATGCATTGATAGCCTTGTTTGTCAAACGTGCCATTATTCCTCACATTCACTCTTGCATAATAGCTAAGGATGCTTTGGATACACTTACCATATTGTACCAGACTAGGAATGAGGCTTGTGTTGCTTACCTTCGAAAACAGTTGGAGAGTGAGCACATGAATGATGGTGATTCTATGGACAATTTTCTGGCAAAGATCAAGGATTTGAAGGAACAATTGATTTCTGCTAATGAAGTCCTTCCTGATAGTTCACTTGTGCAGACTTTTCTGAATGGTCTTCCCGATTCATATCAGAGTTTTGCTTCTACTCTTTGTTTGGTGATGGAAGGCAATCCAAATACCTTAACATTTGAAGGGTTAGTTTTTGTTTGATTGGAGGAAGATCAGTCCAAGAAGAACAGGTCTATTGTGCATGTTGAAGATCAAGCTTTCCTGGTTAGTCAGAAGGGCAATGGAAAATGGAGCTCTTCTACTAGTAAGCAAAAATCTACTAATTTTGCACAATAAAAGAAGGAAGACAAAGATGAGAAGAAATCAGAAAAATAGAAATTGTTTTGCAAATACTATAAATCAAATAATCATGTCATTAAGAGCTGTCCAAAACTCGTTGCTAAAGAGGCAAAGAAGAAAGAGGATGGAATGGTTGTTGCAGAGGCCTTTACACAAAAAACAAAGTCTGCTAATCTTGTGCAGGATGAAGAGGTGTTTACTACTATTTGTATTTTTGACCCATCTTCTCATGAGCAGTGCATGTCTGCACTAGACTCAGATGTTTGGTACTTTGATAGTGGAGTGACCAAACATATTAGCTCGTAGCAAAGTTTCTTCTCTTCACTCGAGCCTACTCCTACAGGGAATACTATTACATGTGCCAATAACTCCTCTTATCCTATTATGGGAGTTGGTAAGATCATTCTGACTACTACTGATGGTAGTTCTTTTACATTGCATATGCTTTATTTGTGTCAGGGATCAAGAAGAATCTATTATCACTTTTGCCCTTAGCCAAGATTGGTTTGGTTGTGAAATTTGTTGATGATAGATGTACAGTTCATGATATGTCAAATGGCGACGTGATTATTCCTTCTGGCATTTTATCTCATGGGTTGTATAAGCTCATAGATTATGAAAAATCTGTGAATGATTCAGCATGTGTAGTACATGATTCTCAGGCAATGTCAGATGCAAAGCTTTGGCATGCATGCTTTGGTCATTTGAATTTTGCTAGTTTGCTACACCTGCAAAAATCTGAAAAGGTGTCCTCTTTGCCCAAACTTGAGGAACTTGGTAAACATGTATGTGAAGGCTATATTTTGGGCAAAATGCAGTATTCCTTGTTCCCAAAAGATGGTTTTGTTCGAGCTACACAGAAATTGTAGCTTGTTCATAGTGATGTATGTGGTCCTATGCAGACACCTTCTTTTGGGGACTATCTTTACTTTCATTGATGTTTTTTCGAGGCATGCATGGGTATATCCATTGCAACCAAAGTCCGAAGTGTTTATGTGCTTCAAAAATTTTTTTGTTTTGGTTGAAAATTTGTTGGCATGTAAAATGAGCACCTCTATTCTGATAGAGGGGGGGAATATATGTCTTCTAACTTTAATGCAATTCTGGCTGAATGTGGGATAAAACATCAGTGTACAGTGTCGTGTACACCTCAACAGAATGGAGTTGTTGAATGAAAGAATAAGTCACTCATGGAGATGGCAAGGTGTATGGTCAAGAGTCAGGCTTTACCACATAGTTTCTAGCTTGAGGCTATTATGTGTGCAACATATGTACTAAGAAGGTGTCCCACTAAAGCACTACAGTCTATCACTCCATATGAGGCTTGGCATGGTTGCAAGCCATCTGTTGCTCATCTACCTGTTTTTGGTTGTTTGGCATATGCATAAGTGCCTAAACAACGTCGTAGAAAATTAAATGATAAAGCAGTAAAATGTATTTTTGTTGGCTATAGTTCTGAAAGTAAAGGCTGTCATCTGTATCATCCATAGACTAAACACATTTTGGTTAGCCGTGATATTGTTTTTGTGGAAGATGCTATTCAATCGTTACTTTCATGTACTAAGGAGACATCTGTTAGCTCCAAAGTCATGTGTGATACTTTGTTGCCTTTTTTTACAAGTGGACAGCTAGTGCTAGTCCTAATGAGGCAACTTCTTAGCCTTTGTAGGTTTCATGTGATTATGCAAATCATTCCATTTCTGATGCACATTAACATGATGCACGTCTTGATGAGAGAGCTGATATTGAGCAGGCAAAAACTATGCAAAAATGGCTGGTGCAAACCTTGCGTGATAACAAATTAGATGCACCTCTGTCATATCGTACTCGTTCAGGCTCTCATAGTGCCTCTTTTGCATCAAATTGGTATGTTATGGCTGCCTCTAGTCTCTATGATGAGACTGAGCCTGTTTCATTTGATGAAGCACAAAATTCTGAACATTGGATGGTTGCAATGCAATCTGCATATGATGCTATCATAAAAAATGGTGCCTAGCCTTTATGTGACTTGCCTCCTAGCAAGAAGGCCATTGGCACTAAGTGGGTATACAAGCTGAAGCGTAAACCTGATGGAACAGTTGGCAGGTATAAGGTTGGGCTTATTGCAAAGGGTTATGCACAAGAAAGGGGCATTGATTTTGATGAGACCTTTGCTGCTACTTGCCGAATGACTACTGTTCATAGCATATGTGCACTTGTAGCTCATCATGGTTGGAATGTACATCAGTTGGACATTAAAACAACATTTTTGAATGGTGACTTGCATGAAGTGTATGTTTTTCAGCCCCATGAATTTGTGTAGAAAGGGCATGAAAAGTAGGTTTGTAGGTTGAAAAAGGCTTTATATGGTCCGAAACAAGCACCACGTGCTTTGTATGAAAAGATACATGCCTATCTGATTGCACATGGTTTTGAGAATAGCCCAACTAAAAGCACCTTATATGTTAAGCATGCTAATGATGTACTTCTGATCATTGTTGCGTATGTTGATGACATGCTGCTCACTAGTCCTCATGACATGCATATTGTTGATTTAAGGCTGATTTGCATGCCTCATTTGAGATGTCTGATTTGGGGCATTTGCATCATTAATGGGGCAGTTTATGCAAGTTGATGGTGGAATGGTTTTGTGTCAAACGGAATATATTGACACATTATTGCAGCATTTTGGCCTTGAAGACTGCAAACCTATTGCCACTCCTATGGAGATAGGTTTACGATTGAGTCTTCATGATGCTAGAGATACATTTCATGTTGTTCTTGTTGAGATATCAAGCTCAACATGTGATAATCCATGATGACACGTACAAGTTTTTCATTTCTTTGACATGTATAGTGGTCACGCCAGTATATGTCAGGGATACTTCATTGAGCTTTATTAGATTTATCTACCGAGAGTGATGGCACATTTGTTCCTTGCCAGCTCACTCATTCGCGGGCATTAGGTTTTTCCTTATGCACTAATCTTTATATATTGCACTTGTTGTATTCTTGTTTTTAGGTCATTCTTGTACATTCCTTTTTATGTAATAGAAGAAGAAGAAGAAGAAGATCATTCTTCCTTGCCTCAATATGTGTGTGTGCTTCTCCTTGAGAGTGAGAGTGTGTGTGTGAGCTCTCTTCCTTATCTCCTTCATCGTGACATGGTATCAGCGCCACCGTGGCTGTAGAGAGCTCATGGAGAAGGCAACGGTGAAGAGTACGCAGCAAGGCGTGGAGAAAACACGATTCACAAATGACCTCCATTTGCTACAAAAATCGGTGTGAAGGTAGAAGAGCTCAAAATATTTTTGAGATTTATCCTTGTAGGGTCACTCATTTTTGTCAAATCGAAGTTTCGGAGCCATCTCGACCTCCATTTCGAGCCCGCAAGGTGAGGGCCATAGAAAAACCAGGTCAATTTCAGAAACTGTAACTTGTCTCGTGTTAGGCAACACTCATATATTCTAGACCCAGAATTTAAACCGATTTCGTGTACTGTTGATACACGAAAACTGTTTTTTTTTTAGATCAAATTATCACGTCATAGTGCAACAGTGTTCAAGTAGAAGTGTTGCTTGTAGTGGTTTGTAGTGTTGTGTATTGCTGTAAAAATGGCAGATGCAGATGAAATGAGTCAGCTTATGAGCGATAAGCTAGACAAGAACAACTTCCATGCTTGGAGATTCAGAATGACGAATTTCCTGATGGGAAAAGGCTATTGGAAGTACATCGAAGGAGAGAACGAAAATGATCCACAGTTACTAGAGAGGAATCAGACTGTAGAACAGATAAGAGCATATGAGGAATGGAATCAAGGAGCACGAAAGGTAATGTATTGTCTATCTGTTAGCATACAAGATAGCATGATTGGGCACATATAGGATGCCAAGACTCCGAAAGAGGCTTGAAACAGTTTGGTCACATTGTATGAGACCAATACAAAGGCACGGAAATTGCAACTCAAGAACGAGTTGCATACCTTGGAGAAAAAGAGCATGTCGGTAAATGACTATACGCTGATAATCAAAAGCATATGTGAGTCACTTGCATCTATTGAAGTGAAAGTAGATGATGATGATAAGGTGGAAGTATGCCTTCGTGGTTTAGGAGCTGCATATAAGCAGTTCAGAACTTCTATACTGACCTGGGAAAATATTCCAAATTTTGATGATCTGGTATCTATGCTGATTATTGAAGAAAAGAATCTTGGTGAGGATTCAAACTCCCAAGGAAAGCCCAGTTCTGAGTAGGTATTCTATTCTGGCAGAGGAAGAGGCAGAGGTAGAGGTTTTGAAAGTTGAAGAGGAAACAATAACCAGGACCAAGGTCAACAACAGAATCATGCAGGAGGAAGAGGACAGTATCGAGGAAGGGGGATCCAAAGAGGTCGTAGAAATTTCCAAAGAAATGATTCAGGTAATGGTAGTAAAGGATGTTGGAATTGTGGTAAACCTGGGCACTTTGAATGTGATTGCATGTTGACGAATCAAAATAACAGAAGGCAACAAAACAACTATGCATCCACAAGTGCAGATGATTCTGAGAAGTTGTTTATGGTTCAACATCACATGATGAATACGATGTCTGTTGGCTCACACAATAGGTAAAGGTGAGCAGAGATGTGGTATTTGATGAAATGTCAAGCTTCTATGTGGATGCCAAAGAAGGAATGAATCTTGAACCAAATGACAAAGAAAATGCTGAAAAACCAAGTGTAGGATCTCAAATTTTGAGTGGACCAGATGCATCACCAAGCAATAGTTCCAACTCAAATCCATGGAGTGGAAGATTGCATGGAAATTTCAGTCCATCAAATTCATCAAATACATCCAAGAAAGGTAAAGAAAAGCTTTCTGTTGGTAGTAAAACATGTGCAGGTTTTGAAGACGTTGATGGAGATTCAAGCGATTCAGAAAAGAGTCTTGATGAGGAACTTGGATTGCCTGTTGATATATTTAGGTAGTGATGTGTGTGAACACTCTAGGACTGCCGGGGCACTTTTTTCCCTCTTTAGGAGGTTTTTTTCCCCCGACTTGTATATACGCCTATTGACCTAATGGGCTACTTATCTTTGTACATTCTCTAGTAATACATTCAGTCTTGTGTGTTGTGCTCCAAGCTTCTTCTTCTTCCTTGTGTTGTTCGCGTGCTTCCGCAGACGTCTAACTCCAACAATTGGTATCAGAGCAGGTCGTTGCTTCTTCTAGGGCGCTGTCGACACTCCTCCATTTGCAGTCTCAGATTCGCACAAAATTTGGTGAGCATACTCAGGGTGTTTCCGAGATCAAAACGGCTTCGCTCTGTGGTGCCGAAATCGCGATCTGAGCTTGTTTCGGCCTCCGAACGCACTATCGCAGTGCTTGTGCAGGCTATTTCGTCCTTTTGTGCCAAAGGTATATACCAGTTTCTGTTCGCCAGTTTAAGCGTCTCGAAGTCTGCTATAGGTCTAGCAGAACTCGTCTGGGCAGTTCTGTTCAACTTTTTGAGATACAGTCAATTTTCTGCATCAAGGTATTTTAGTCACCGGCCATGGCTAAAAGCAGTGATGTATTCCGTATGTTGGCTGTTGAGGATAAGTTGGATGGTACCAACTACCCATTATGGGCTTATATGATGCGACATGTACTGGTTGCAAAAGGATTGTGGAACATTGTGCAGGGTGTTGAAAGACGTCCTGTTACACTTGTAACGACAGGTACTGCAAATACAGGTGTTGGAGCTGATGAAGATGGTGTCGAAGATGATATTCCGCAGATTCCTGTTCGTGCTGCTGTTTCTGTTGCACCTACTGCAAAGCAGATTCGTTGGGATGGCAGAGATGCCCAGGCACATGCATTGATAGCTTTGTCTGTCAAACGTGCCATTATTCCTCACATTCGCTCTTGCAGAACAGCAAAGGATGCTTGGGATACACTTACCACTTTGTACCAGGCTAGGAATGAGGCTCGTGTTGCTTACCTCCGAAAACAGTTGGAGAGTGAGCACATGAATGAAGGTGATTCGATGGACAGTTTTCTTACAGAGATCAAAGACCTGAAGGAACAATTGATTTCTGCTGATGAGGTTATACCAGATAGCTCACTTGTGCAGACCGTTCTGAATGGCCTTCCTGATTCATATCAGAGTTTTGCCTCTACTCTTCGATTGATGATGAAAGGCAATCCGAATGCCTTGTCATTTGAGGAATTAGTCTCTGTTCTCTTGCAAGAAGATCAGTCCAGGCAGAACAGGTCCATTATGCGTGTTGCAGATCAAGCTTTCCTGGCTAGTCAGAAGGGCAAAGGAAAATGGAGCTCTTCTACCAGTAAGCAGAAATCTGCAAATGCTGCACAATCGAAGAACCAGGATAAAGATGAGAAGAAACCAGAAAAGCAGAAATTGTTCTGCAAGTACTGTAAAGGAAATGATCATATTATAAAGAACTGTCCAAAACTGGCTGCTAAAGAGGCAAAGAAGAAAGAGGCTAGAATGGTTGTTGCAGAGGCCTCTACACCGAAAACAGAGTCTAGAAGAATGGGCGTTTACTAGTGTCTGCAGTTTTGACCCATCTTCTCATGATCAGTGCATGTCTACAGTAGACTCAGATGTTTGGTACTTTGACAGTGGGGCAACCAAACATATTACCTCGCAGTGCAGTTTCTTCTCTTCACTCGAGCCTGCCCCTACAGGGAATACTGTCACATGCACCAATAACTCCTCTTATCCTATTATGGGAGTTGGTAAGATCATTCTGACTACTGCTGATGGTAGTTCTTTCACTTTGTCAGATGCTTTATTTGTGCCAGGGATCAAAAAGAACCTGTTATCAGTTTCTGCATTAGCCAAGATTGGCTTGGTTGTGAAATTCGTTGATGACAGGTGTACAGTCCATGATCTCTCAAATGGCGATGTGATTATTGCTTCTGGCATTTTATGTCGTGGGCTGTATAAGCTCATAGACTATGAAAAATCTGTGAATGATTCGGCATGTGCAGTTCATGATTCTCAGGCTATGTCAGATGCAAAGCTTTGGCATGCACGCTTTGGTCATCTGAATTTTGCTAGTTTGTTACGCCTGCAGAAATCTGAAATGGTGTCCTCTTTGCCCAAACTTGAGGCACCTGGAAAACATGTTTGTGAAGGCTGTACTTTGGGCAAAATGCAGCGTTCTTCCTTTCCAAAAGATGGTTCAGTTTGGGCTATGCAGAAATTGCAGCTTGTACATAGTGATGTCTGTGGTCCTATGCAGACACCCTCTTTTGGAAATTACCTTTACTTCGTGACTTTCATTGATGATTTTTCCAGGCATGCATGGGTATATCCACTCAAAGCAAAGTCCGAAGTGTTCATGTGCTTCAAACAGTTTTTGGTTTTGGCTGAAAACCTGTCAGCATGTAAAATGGGCACCCTCCGTTCTGATCGAGGGGGGGAATATATGTCTTCAGACTTTAATGCATTTCTGGCTGAACGTGGGATAAAACACCAGTGTACAGTGCCGTATACACCTCAACAGAATGGAGTTGCTGAACGAAAGAACAGGTCACTCATGGAGATGGCGAGGTGCATGGTCAAAAGTCAGGCTTTACCACATAGTTTCTGGCTTGAGGCTGTCATGTGTGCAGCATATGTACTGAACAGGTGTCCTACGAAAGCGTTGCAGTCTATCACTCCACATGAGGCTTGGCATGACCGCAAGCCATCTGTTGCTCATCTGCGTGTTTTTGGTTGTTTGGCATATGCATTAGTGCCTGAACAACATCACAGAAAATTGGATGATAACGCAGTAAAATGTATTTTTGTTGGGTACAATTCTGAAAGTAAAGGCTATCGTCTGTATCATCCACAGACTAAACGCATTCTGGTTAGCCGTGATGTTGTCTTTGTGGAAGATGCTATTCAGCCATTGCTTTCATGTACTAAGGAGACATCTGTTAGCTCCAAAGACATGTATGATACTTTGATGCCTCTTTTTACAGGTGGACAGGCTAGCGCTGGTCCTAATGAGGCAACTTCTCAGCCTTTGCAGGTTTCATATGATGATGCAGATCATTCCATTTCTGATGCAGATTTACATGATGCACTTGTTGATGAGAGAGCTGATATTGAACAGGCAAAAACTATGCCAAAATGGCTGGTGCAGACTTTGCGTGACAGCAAATTAGATGCACCTTTGTCATATCATACTCGTTCAGGCTCTCATAGTACCTCCTTTGCATCAGATTGCTATGCTATGGCTGCATCTAGTCTCTGTGATGAGAATGAGCCTGTTTCTTTTGATGAAGCACAAAATTCAGAAAATTGGATGGCTGCTATGCAATCTGAATATGATGCTATAATGAAGAATGGTACATGGTCTTTATGTGACTTGCCTCCTGGCAAGAAGGCCATTGGCACTAAGTGGGTATACAAGCTGAAGCGTAAACCTGATGGTACAGTTGACAGGTATAAGGCTAGGCTTGTTGCAAAGGGTTATGCGCAGGAAAGAAGCATTGATTTTGATGAGACCTTTGCACCTACATGCCGTATGACTACTGTTCGGAGCATTTGTGCACTTGCAGCCCATCATGGTTGGAATGTACATCAGTTGGACATTAAAACATCATTTCTGAATGGTGACTTGCATGAAGAAGTGTATGTTTTTCAGCCCTGTGGCTTTGTGCAGAAAGGGCATGAAAACCAGGTGTGCAGGTTAAAGAAGGCGTTATATGGTTTAAAGCAAGCACCACGTGCTTGGTATGAGAAAATACATGCCTATCTGATTGCACATGGTTTTGAGAACAGTCAAACTGAAAGCACATTATATGTTAAGCGTGCTAATGATGTGCTTTTGATCATTGTTGTCTATGTAGACGACATGCTGCTCACTGGTCCTCTTGAGAAGCATATTGCTGATTTCAAGGCTGATTTGCATGCCTCATTTGAGATGTCTGATTTGGGGCATTTGCATCACTATTTGGGCATTCAGTTTATGCAAGTTGATGGTGGAATGGCTTTGTGTCAAACGAAATATATTGACACATTATTGCAGCGTTTTGGCCTTGAAGACTGTAAGCCTATTGCCACTCCTATGGAGACAGGTTTACGATTGAGTCTTCATGATGCTGGAGATGCATTTGATGCTGTTCTCTATCAGCAGGCTGTTGGATGCTTGATTTACTTATGCATTACTCGGCCAGATATTCAGTTTGCTGTCTCACAGATGAGCAGGTTTATGCATTGCCCAGGAGTCACGCATTGGAAAGCGGTTAAGCGCATCTTTCGCTACTTGAGTGGTACTCGGCTACTTGGGTTGTTTTATCCCAAGGGGGGATCACTACCGCGAGATTTGCATGCTTTTTCTTACTCAGATTGGGCTGGTTGCTATGACACTCGTGTGTCCACCAGTGGTTTTTGCTTCATGCTTGGTAGCTCATGTATATCTTGGTTGAGCAAGAAGTAGCCTACTGTGGCCACTTCCAATTGTGAGGCTGAGTATAGGGCAGCTTTCACAGCGACTGTTGAGTGTGTGTGGCTCAGACACCTTATGGCTGATTTGGGTGTTGGCCAGTCTTCTACCACCACCATCTTCACTGATAGTGAGAGCGCATTGGCAGTTGCGAGGAACCCTGTGTTCCATGCTCGCACTAAGCACATTGAGGTGCATTATCACTATGTCAGGGAGAGGTTCTCTACTGGGGAGATCAGCTTTTGGCATATGTGCCCACGCAGGAGAACATTGCAGACCTTTTCACGAAGGCTCTGCCTAGGGAGAAGTTTGAAGCTTTCCGCAAAGCTTTGGGCTTACATCCTTTTGTGGAGTGATTTCCACATAGCTTGGCACTTCCTTATACATGAGTGCCAGCTCCTTGTTCACCGCATCACTCCCAGGGGGGATTTGTTGATATATTTAGGTAGTGATGTGTGTGAACACTCTAGGACTGCCGGGGCACTTTTTTCCCTCTTTAGGAGGTTTTTTTCCCCCGGCTTGTATATACGCCTATTGACCTAATGGGCTACTTATCTTTGTACATTCTCTAGTAATACATTCAGTCTTGTGTGTTGTGCTCCAAGCTTCTTCTTCTTCCTTGTGCTGTTCGCGTGCTTCCGCAGACGTCTAACTCCAACATTGCCCTCTATGAAGACTCTAAGAGTAAGAAGGGCACATGTAGATGATACAAGGAGAAGTGACCCAGGACCAAGAAGATGTGGGAGGATGCGGAATTCAGTGCAACGATTGATGTATGACAGTTATATGGCTCGTCATTGTGCCTACATGACAAAGGTAATACAAGATGCTCAACCTTCTTGCTTTGAAGATGCAATTGGAATTGCAGATTGGGAAAAAGCTATGGATGAGGAGATGGCTGTAGTTTATGGAAATGATACGTGGAAGTTGGTTCCATTGCTGCAAGGAAAGAAACCCATAGGTTGCAAATGGGTTTACAAGGTAAAGCATAATGCTGATGGTAGCATAAGCAGGTATAAAGCATGGTAGCTAAAGGATATGCATAGACATATGGCATTGATTATGAGGAAACATTCAGTCTTGTAGCTAAAATGTCTACTGTCAGAACACTTCTTGCATTAGCTACAGCAAAAGGATGGACTTTGCATCAGATGGATGTGAAGAATATTTTCCTACATGGTGAGTTACAGGAAGAAGTATATATGGACCAGCCACAAGGATATGAAGATTCAAAGCATCCCAAATATGTTTGCATGTTGCAAAAGGCTTTGTATGGGCTGAAGCAAGCCCCTCGTGCATGGCATGCAAGGATTGTTGATTACTTAACTAGCATTGGGTTTTCTATGTGTAATGCGGATCACTCACTATATGCAAGGAAGGCTCATTATGGCATCACTATTGTGGCTATTTATGTTGATGACCTGATTGTAGGTGGTGATAATGAAGGAAGCATCAAAGAGGTAAAGAAACTTCTTATGCAGGAATTTGACATGAAAGATCTTGGTGTGCTGCACTATTTTTGGGCATCGAGTTTATGGTATGGCTAATTGTAAGCCAATTTCTATGTGATTAGATCAGAATTTGAAATTGGACACTACATCAGGTGAAGCATTGGAAAATGCTACTATGTACAGGAAAATTGTGGGAAGTCTTATATATCTCACAATTACAAGGCTTGATCTAAGTTATACTATTGGACTTGAAAGTCAGTTTATGTAGGTTCACAAGAAGCCACATTTGGATGCTCTGAGGCACACTCTACGTTATGTGAGTGCTACTTTGGATTATGCATTGTTTTATGAGGCTGGTGTAGATTTGCAGGTTTATGGATACATCGATGCCGATTGGGCTGGTAGCATTCTAGAAAGAAGATCTACTAGTGGTTTTTTATTCTCACTTGGGAGTGCAGCTATTACATGGAGCAGCAAGAAGCAACCACTGTTGCTTTGTCGAGTACAGAGGCTGAGTATAGAGGTGTTGTAATGGCAGCATGTGAGGCATCATGGCTGGAGATGCAACTTGCGGATTTAGGTGTGGAAGTGCAAAAGCCTATCACCATTTATTGTGATAATCTTAGCAGCATAAAGTTAGCACGGAACCCTGTTTTCTATGCTAGAACAAAGCATATTGAGATACATTATCACTTCATCAGAGAGAAGGTATTAGCTGGTGATATTGATCTTGTTTATGTGAGAACAGATGAGTAGGTTGCTGATATTTTCACCAAAGCACTTGGAGCTGAGAAGTTGAAGAACTTTCAAGAGATGCTTGGATTACAAGATATGGCGTTGAGCTTGAGGGGGAGTGTTGAGATATCAAGCTCAACATGTGATGATCTAGGATGACACGTACCGATTTTTTGTTTCTTTGACATGTATAGTGGTCACGCCGGTATATGTCAGGGATACTTCATTGAGCTTTATTAGATTTATCTACCGAGAGTGATGCCACATTTGTTCCTTGTCAGCTCACTCATTCGCGGACATTAGGTTTTTCCTTATGTACTAATCTTTATATATTTCACTTGTTGTATTCTTGTTTTTAGGTCATTCTTGTAAATTCCTTTTCATGTAATAGAAGAAGAAGAAGAAGAAGATCATTCTTCCTTGCCTCAATCTGTGTGTGTGCTTCTCCTTGAGAGTGAGAGTGTGTGTGTGAGCTCTCTTCCTTATCTCCTTCCTTGTGACAGTTCTCTATGAGCAGGCTGTTCAACCCTTGATTTACTCATGCATTAGTCGGCCAGATATTCAGTTTGTTGTCTCATAGATGAGCCGGTTTATGCATTGCCGAGGTGTCAAGCATTGGCAGGCGGTTAAGCGCATCTTTCGCTACTCGAGTGGTACCCAGCTACTTGGATTGTTTTATCCCAAAGGGGGATCACTACTGCCAGATTTGGATGCTTTTTTTTACAGTGATTGGATAGTTTGCTATGACACTCGTGTGTCCACTAGTGGCTTTTGCTTCATGCTTGGTAGCTCATGTATATCTTGGTTGAGCAAGAAGAAGCCTAGTGTGGCCACTTCTAGTTGTGAGGCTGAGTATAGGGTAGCTTTCAGAGTGACTATTGAGTGTGTGTGGCTTAGATGCCTTATGGCTGATTTGGGTGTTGATCAGTCTTCTGCCACCACCATCTTCATTGACAGTTAGAGCGCATTGGCAGTTGCAAGGAACCCTGTGTTCCATGCTCGCACTAAGCACATTGAGGTGCAAACATCACATGAAACTTGATTTAGGTAGTTGCATGCTAAATTATCGTGCTAAACCTACCTTGTGCCATATCAGTTGGATTTCTTCCATATTTTATAGCTTCTTGAATTCTCATGTAAAGAATTGATACTTCCCCCATACATTGTTAAATGGATTTTGCTTCCCAAATATAGGCCGCATCTCCAAGGTGTCTGACCATCTCATTGAACGAATGAGAATGGGAATTGACTTAGGTGGATGTTGAATGGGTATAGTTTGCAGATGTACTAGTGCCTTTGGTCTCTCCTTAGGTCTTTTGACGATACAAAATGTAACAATATCGATCATTTGGTGAATAGCACCTGCTTGGGAACCAGTGCTTGTTGCTTGAGTCATGGTGACAATAGTAGTCAATGTTCTGTGGATCTATTAGAAGAAGAAGAATCACATTAGTGTTTTATAAAAAATGTTATGAGATGTTCCCTTTACAATACCAATGCGACATCCTTGAATGTTCTTGAGATAGTGGGTGTTATGTCTGCGGTTAGTGTGGGTGGAAGTTAATATGGTTAGTGGATGACCTAAATGCATACTTGGGGACCGCAATGAGCTCTCAATGCATCTAATATTGTACAAGGGTGTTACATGATGGGGTCAGGGGGTTGGTCACATGAATTGACTTTCCCTGCTTCCCTTATGTGATTACAAGTTTTGTGTGTGAATACATATAAGGGTTTCATGGATGACTCCCCCTAGTCATGGGACTTTTTAGGTACCCATTTCCAAGTAATGCTATATTGGACTTTACATGAGGATTTGCGTTCAATAGCTTGTAGTGTAAGTTTTTTAGGGGTTGGGATTTGGGTGAGTTGTCTAGTTCCTAAAAGCTCTTTTGTGGTGAGTTGAGCTTGTAAGCAAGTATTAGGCACTCTGATCTGTCTAGGTTTGTGGTCAGCCTTCATCAATCACTTTGGTACCCAAATGGAGTGTCCACATTATGAAAGGAATCTTTGATGTACTTCTTGAGGTCTCTTTGACTTCCTTGACTGCTTCTTTGGCATTGATTGTGCTAGCAAGAGAGCAAGTGGATGCTCACCCTTGTGTACCCATATTTGCTTTACACCATGGATCACTTTGTCTCGAGATGACCTCTCTCTTTGGGATTCCATAGTTCATGTTAGCCACTTATCATGCTTCCTTGATTGAGCTACTTAAAACACTCGTGTCTTTGGAAAATAAGGGAGTTTTATCTTCACATTTGCTTGTTCTTCAACAATCAAATCCTTCTTTTGGACAAGAAAAACATCTTTTTCTTCATGACTAACCTTCAAAGAACTAGAAGTTTGTGTAATGCCTAGATCATTGGTTGTGCAACTTCCTAGATCAATCATGACATGTTGTTCATTTACCCAAACTTGAAGAAGTCCAATTCTTAGGTTTAAGTTGATTGCATGATCATAGATCCAGTCTTAACCAAGGATGAGAGACTCAATAAGATCTTTATTGTGGCAAACTAACACTTTGATTGTCATATGGACATCTTGAATAGCGATGGGAAGCTCCACCTTGCACATGTAAGGGGTTTCCACTCCTCCTCATCCTACAATATAAGCTTCAATAGGATTGATGAACAAGTCCATGTCCTAACACCAAGAATGTCTTACAGTGCTAGTGGCTTCCCCTAAGTCAATCAAAGCCCTGATGGTCATAATGTCATATCATGTCCTAATTCTATTGTTATAAAGGGATGTCTATCTCTGATGTGATGAGAGGAAACTTTCTTGGTCTGGCACATAGCCATATGATACCATGGAACTTTGTAATTGACATGCCTAGGGTTGATCTATGCCTTTTCTTTTCAACTTCATATGCTTGATACATTCTAAGGCCTCTACCTAGGCTTCTTCATGGATTCTTTTCTCTTCTTTTTTGCGCTCTTCGCTATATTGAGTCAACTTAACATCTCTTCTCTTAAAGGTTCTTGATAAAGTTTCACTCTACAACCATTGATATAACTTGGTAATATCTCGTCGTCTAAGGTAGGTAACTGGATTGATGCACTTGTTGATATCTTATTGATGATCATTGGTCCATAGCCACACTTCTCCAACTTTCGAGTACGTTACTTCAACGTATATACCAAGACTAGCTCTCCCCCTTTCAAGCCCTTATCTTTCACATGTGCATCAAAATGTGCCATTTGTCTCTTCTTTGCAGCATATATCCCTATGGCTAGTCTCAATCTACTTTCACCCAATCATTCTAGGTCAAAAATCTTGGATGATAGCTCATGAAAAGTCCATTGATGTAGTTGTTCCACCTTCAATGTATGTATCAAAAAGTCTAATGGTAAAACATCATTCTGGCCAAACACCATCTAAAAGGGGATGGCATTGAGTTCTATCTTTAAGGCAACTCAATATGCCCAAACATTGTGATGCAACTATTTGTCCCAGTAAAAATTTCTTTTAGTAACAAGCTCAGTCAACACAATGCACAAGATCTTGTTCATGCTCTTGGCTTGTTTGTTGGCTTGTGGATGGTATGGGGCAGACTTCTTTTGAATCATCATGAATTCTTGTAACAAGTATTCAATGACCGCGTTTAAGAAATGGGTACCACGATCACTTACCAACTCTAGCGATAATCCATATCTTGTGAATATGTTTTCGAATATAAAAAATTGTTGTTGTTCGCACATCATTCTTCTTAGTTTCTTTTACTTCTACCTATTTGTTCAGATAATCTATTGTAATGATGATATACTCGACATCTGAACTCTTAGCAGGGGGATTAATAGGACCTAAAAAATCTATTCTCCACTAAGAGAATGTAAATTCTCCCATCATGGGTCTCAATGGCATCTCATCCTTGCATATTAGATATTGAGTTCTCTGATATGTATCGCAATGCTTCACATAGGTATGAGCATCCATGTGAAGGGTTGGGCATGAAAGACTTGCAAACAAAATTGCTTTGATTACTCAAATAGGTCCAAAGTGTCCTCTTGCCACATCTTGGTGTGTAGTTTCTAAGATCCTTAGATATTCAATTTCATGGATACATAGTCTTAGGTATCCATCATGTCCATGCCTATATAGATTATCTCCAATGAGTGTATAGTCTTGAGCCTCTACTCTAGAATCCTTCTTCTCGCTAAAGTCATTTCTTCAGGGAATGTTTTCCTCTTCAAAAAGTCCAATAAGGGACTCCTCCAATTCAACATAAAAGACACGATGCAAAGTAACATGTGTTGGGTGTGTGTAGAAGTGCGAGCGACACACGAGAAGCACACACAAGGAGCACAAACGAAGTAAGACACACAGAGAAGACAATGCTTGGAATAGCTCTCTATATTGATGATGAATTGAACTGAAGTAAGAGCTGAATAATATCCCTAAGTACAATGTACCACCACATATGAGTGAATCATGTATGTAGTAACATGGGGAAAAAACCTCTAGCCAGCACTAGAGTAAAAAGTGTCCATGTATAGGGAAAAGCTTCACATCAAAGCTACTCAAGGAACACATAAGTGTAACAAACCCCCCCTGGAGCGAATGATGTGAACACATATAGGGAGTGATAGATCAGCCCCCACAAGGTAATAAGCCTAAAGCTTTGCGAAAAGCTTCAAACTTTTCTCGTGGAAGAGCTTTGGTGAATATGTCTGCCACATTATCTTGTGTAGGCACATATACCAAATCAATATCTCCTGCATGAAGGCGCTCTCTCACATAGTGATAATGCACCTCAATATGTTTGGTCCGTGCATGAAACACTGGGTTTCGTGCAACAGCCAAAGCACTATGACTATCAGTGAGAATATGCATAGCAGCATCAATCTCCATGCAAAGATCCATCAATAGGTGTCTCAGCCATATACACTCCACTGTAGCTGTGAAAAATGCCCTGTACTCAGCTTCACAACTCGATGTCACCACTGTAGGTTGCATCTTACTCAACCAAAATATGCATGAGTCTCCAAGGAAAAAGCAATTACCACTAGTGGACACACGAGTATCATAACAACCAGCCCAATCACTATCTGTAAAAGCATGCAAGCATGGCTGAACATCTCTGCCATAAAAGAGACCTAAGTTCAAAGTGCCTCTGAGATATCTAAACACACATTTTACCGCTTGCCAATGCTTAGTGCCAGGGCTATGCATGGATCTACTCAACTAGGAAACTGCATAGTGTATATCCGGCCTTGTGTTTCATGCATATATAAGACATCCCACAACTTGCTGATAAAGAGGTGTCAAATGCATCACTGGAATCCTCGAATGAGAACCTAAATCCTATCTCAACTGGTGTGGAAACTGGCTTGCAATCCTCAAAGTCAAAACGCTGAAGTAGTTTTTCAACATACTTTGCTTGATGCATAACAATTCCCCCCTCAACGGATACAAATTGGATGCCAAGATAGTAGCTCAAAAGACCAAGATAAGTGGCATCAAAAGTATGCTACAAATCAGCCATAAGAATGTCAAGTTTTGCATCACATGACCCAATTAAGAGTATGTCATCGACATAAAGAACAAGCACTATAAGATCAGCCCCATTTTTGCGTACATAGAGTGTGCTTTCAATCGGACTACATGTGAAGCCAAGAGCAATCAAGTGCTTATGTATTTTTTCATACCATGCACGTGGAGCTTGCTTGAGACCATACAAGGCTTTATGCAAGCAACAAACCATATGCTCTTTCCCCTTCATAGCAAATCCAGGAGGTTGCTTCACATAGACCTCTTCTTGCAAATCACCATTCAAGAAGGCTATTTTTATGTCCAACTGATGCACTTTCCAACCTCGATGGGCAGCCAATGCAACCACGGTATGAATGGTAGTCATACGTGAAGTAGGTGCAAAAGTTTCCTCATAGTCAATGCCATATTGTTGTGCATATCCTTTGGCAACCAATCTAGCTTTGTAGCGATCAATGCTACATCAAATTTTCTCTTAATCTTGTAAACCCACTTTGTACCAATGGCATTCTTTCCATTTGGCAATTCACATAACTCCTAAGTACCACTCCTATATATGGAATCCATTTCTGATTGCATAGCACTCATCCATTGTGGATCGTCACATGCATCTTCAAAAGAAAGTGGCTCTTCATTACATGTTGTAGCAATAAGAGAATAATCCACAAAATTACTTGATGCATGGTGAGAGCTTGATCTTGTTCTACCAAGTAAAGGTGCACTCAATTTGCTATCCTGCAAAGTTTGTTTCAGCCACTTTCGCATAGATTGTGCACTCTTGATAGACATGTGTTCATTATGTAATACATCTTCAACATGTACATCATGCGTGTTAGCATCGGTTGTTGTCGATTTCTGGTGTACTAATTGGTGGCTATTTTGTAGTATTTGTGCTTGATTTAGGTGTTACAAGTGTGATTGGATCCATACAAAAGGTAAGCATGGAGCTTGGAGCAAGTTGTGCTGGGCACACCCCAGAGTGAAGGCTACGGATATCAAGTTCAAAACAGATGATGATTTCTTGTGCGTTTGGCCTACAAGTTTTTCTATGGACTTTAAAGGCTATTCTCCATTTTTTCATGAAGCAAAAGAGAAAGGAGAGGAAGGAACAAGGCTCCCAGATACTGAAGATTTTATTCTAAATATTTTGTATGGGGGGAATGCACTCCCTAGCTCAAACAAATGTTTTATTTCCCTACCTTCATAGGAGGGATATGTTCATATGGTGGTCGACTGCAAAAAGAACAAGAATGAAGTTAAGGCCCTCCATATACATTTATTCTTATGTGCTTATGGGCTGGAGAATCATGTATTATTTTGCAATCATCTCATCCCACTTTTGGTGGAAGTGGGTCAACACGCATAATACTTATTGGTGGACCATGGGGGATCACTCCAGATCTTCACGCCTCTTTAATTTGGGTGGAGCATTGTACAGGGTAGCATTTTGAGGGGTGTAGACGATGTGATATTTGAGTTGTTGGATAACCATAACGACATAACGACGATTATGTAAGCTTTATGAGGAAGCATAATGTGTTTTGGGGAATGGAAGCCAAGGCGGTGGTTCTGCAAGCAGCTGTCAGAGCAGGCTGAGGGGGGTTATGCCCCTTTATGCCCACACGGGGGAAATGAAAGGGGGGGGACAGGAGGAGGACACAGGTGACAGGAGGAGGCCGTTCTTGGGGGGAAGGTTTTCTTGGGAGGTTTTTCATTTTTTTAGGCAGCAGGGTTCGCAGTGTGGCGGCTTCTTCATTTTTTGGTGGGCAAGAAGGAACGCGAGAAGTGGGGGGGGTCCGTGTGTAGGTGTCGACGAAGAACAGGGAGGGAGAGAGGCATCAACTATTTCTGATTGTAGACACATATCAGAAAGGGGAGCAAAGTTTTAGTCCCCTCGTGGATCTCTATTCACTCGGCTCTCGGGAGGGCTGGAAATCAAAGGTGGAGGGTACAAGTAACAACCCGCTTCAAGTTTTGTCCTTCCAGGATACCGTGAGGGAAGTGGCATCTAGCAGAAGATTGGGACTTTTGACAGAAGCTTCCTTTTGTGGGGGATTTTGAGAGGGAGAGATCAACAATTATATGGTCCAGGGGCGAACGCTGCTGCTATTCAATTCTGACAACCTCCAAGGATTGATGGCTAAATCCGTTGTATTTGGTTAGCTCTATCCTTCTTTTGTGCTGACATGATTGGTAGCAGAAACAAATGGGGAGTGAGCATTGGTCTCAGTTTTACAATTTATGTACTAACATTTTACAATTTATGTACTAACATTTTACAGTTTATGTACTAACATCTCAGTGAAGTATGAATGTATTTCTTAATCAATTCTTCCATTTGTGAATCGTGTCTTTGTGCCTCCACAACACTGGATTCCATGCCCTGCTGAGGAAGCTAGACCATTGCAACACTTGAGATTTGAAAGTTATGTCACTGTCAGGATTTTGAGTGTTTGACTCGTCATATAGATACATGCCTGGAGAGACCTAGATTGTTGCACATATGTCATGTTTTGCAAGAGAGAGAAGAATTGGCAACAAAAAGATTTGGATGCCTGCAGAGGTTTGAAACCCATTGAATGTGATATTCCCTTAGCATGCTACTTTTGATTAGTTGAATTTGGTTCGGTTGCACCCTCTGTTCACTGCCAGTTAAGGAGACAGGTATTCCAAACCTCCTCGAAGGATGTTATTTAAAGTTCTCGGAATATGTCGAATATCCATTTTGATCTGAACTAGATAGTAAGGGAAATTGTGATACTTCAAGGCCTCGATACACAAATGGGAAAGGGTGCAGTCGGTCTGAGACTTAGTGGGGTTTAATGCACATAAGGGAAGGGGGATTTGTTGGCGATGGGAGAGAGAGAAATGCGAGAAACATATTTCCTTTGGCTTATGTTGATTTGACGTACCTAACATTTGAAATTCTCCACGCTAAGTGCCTTGGTCAGCAAGTGAGTGTGGAAGTTTGTTATGATATTAATAAGGTGTATTGTATATTTCTTTATGCTCAAAATAATACGAAAGTGAATCTGTCGTTCCATTCAGCAATATTGGAAAATGCGCTTGGCAAGAATAATGTTACAAGGATATCTTTCTAAAATATTGTGCGTCATTTGCTGAGTCCAGGAACCATACATATGCTGAGAACGAATTGTGCCCAACTGCATTTCGGCATCTATTACTCATCAGTATACGGGAGAGGTGTTTGTTGTTTGGATGCTTCATTCGTTGGACATAACATTGATTGGCTTTCGAAACATTCATGGAGTAGTGGCTGATCTCACTCTGCAAAATGTATGATTTGCCTTAAAAGTAGTTCAGGGTTGAGAGAAAACATGCCAGCAAAGGCCTTAGCTAAGTTGTAAGCATGGAGGAAGGAAGTGAACCGGGAAAGTGAGTGCTGGAGAAGGGAGTTGGTACGCATTAGTGTAGCTTCTAGAAAATAGTTCTCTTCAATTTGGATGTATATCTGCCATTGCACATTAGGGGTTTGTGATTGTGAATCTGAGAATTTGTGAGTTGGAGAGTGGCAGTGTAAGAGGGAGTAAGAGAGAAAAGAAAAAGAGAGGTGGGTGTATGAGAAAGGATGAAGAGAACAATTGCATGTATGTGTATGCATGTGAGAATGTGTGTGTGAAGGAGAGCTCATGAAAGAGCGAGAGCACGCGAGTGAGAGTGCCTAATTGAGTGTGTTTGATTGGCTGCTGATCTGAGTGTGTACTTGAAGTTGTGCATATATGAAGATGTGTTGGTGCAAGAGCATATGAATGTATGATTGTGCATCTGAGTCATATGCGAGAAGGAATGCTCATTATGAATAGAGAAAGTGTGTGCATAGAGGGTAAGTGAACAAGAGACAAACAGGTGCAAAGAAGAGAGCATGATTGTGCATGTGTAAAAGAGTGTGTGAGATAGAAAAGGAGAAGGGGATTAAGAGGGTATGCATGTGAATGCATAGGGGTTGCTAGGTGGGTGAAAGTCTGTGCGTGGGTAAGCATGAGTGTGAGAGTAAGCATAGGAATGAGTTAAAGAAGAAGAGAAAGAAAGAAAAAGAGTGTGTGTGTGTGTGTGTGTGGGTAGACGTGTGCGAGTGTAGGTGTGCTTGTGGGAAGTGTGAATTTATGTGTGTGAGGCTAAGAGGGTAAGAGAGAGGGAGAATTAGAGAGAGAGGTGGTGAGAAGTAATCACTCGAGTTGGATATCTATTTGTGCATGTATTTTTCTATCTCTTCCAGAGGTACAATGGAGTGAAATTATGGACTTAGGGCGATAAAAGTTGACCTAGCATCAGAAAGTTTGGGCAAAATATCATTGTGCGTAGGTGCTTTCCCTTGGAGTTGGAGGCCTATCAATACGTTGACTGAATTTCATGCTCATTTTCAGCCATATTTTGATGCAAATGTTCAGCCATATGTGGCTGGAAAATTCTAGCAGTTTTGATAATTTTTGGCTGAAATTTTTTAGCCATGTTTGGCTGGAAATTCTCTGCATTTTCAGCCCTATTTGGATGGAATTTTTCTGCCCTTTGAGCATCAGTTGGCTGATCTACATGGCCATAGTCAAGCGTACCTATTTGGAACAAAGGCATGAGTGTATCGAACACATCTTGTGAGCTAACTGTTCGTTGTTTTTTTGCATTTGAGTAGAGGGAAAACTGAATTTTCAGCAAATTCCACATCTCGACTCATAATAATTGTGTTCATCAATGATTGGTACAAATGATATCCCTTACTTTCAGCACTATAACCAACAAATATACATTTCTTTGCGTTGTGATCATCAAGTTTGTGACGTTGTTGTGATGGCACAAGAGCATATGCCAAACAACCAAAGACACGCATATGACTAACCATAGGCTTATGACCATTCCAAGCCTCATAAGGAGTGATGACTCTCAATGCTTTTGTAGGGAAGCGATTCAACACATAATTTGCACACATGACGGCTTCCATCCAAAACTTATCAGGAAGATGCTTTCCTTTAACCATACATCATGCCATTTCAAGCAGAGTTCTATTTTTACGCTCAAAAACACCATTTTAATGAGGTGTATATGGCACCATACATGAAGAAAAATATTAAACTCATGTGACATGTATTCACCACCACGATCCGTGCATAGAGTCAGAAGCTTTTGTGAAGAAAAATTTTCAGCCATAGCTAAAAATGCTTTGAAGCAAGAAAATAGCTCATTCTTTTCTTTCATAGGATACACCCATGTATGGCGAGTAGCATCATCAATGAAGGTAACAAAATATACGTGCTTCCCAAAAGATGGAGTCTTGACGGGACCACATACATCACTATGAACAACTTGCAATTTTCTTGTAGTTTGTGTATGATTATCTTTTGGAAAAGAAGCACGATGCATTTTTCCAAGAATGCAACCTTCACATGCATGCTTTTCAATGGACTCAAGTGTAGGCAAGCCAATAACCATGTCCTAGAGCAAACTATTGAAGTTCAAGTGACCAAAATGAGCATGCGAGAGCTCCATTTCAGCCATGGAAGAAGTATGAGATTTTATCAGAACAATGATCTCGTCTGAGTTGGTTCTCATTATGTAGTGCATCATTTTGCATGATTCAAAGCATGACAGTTTTAACATACTATCTACTTGATCCTACAAAGTGTCATTGAATTTGGTTCTCACAATTGTTGGATATCATTCGATTAATGCTCACTGGTCTGTGACTGTCAAGGCCCATAAAAGTCAGGGGAGTTGCTTTACTTGCTAAACATAATTCTCTGCATATAGTTTATCATTTTAGATGATTCCACTCATGATTGGTAGCTTGTTAAGCTAATTGAAGTTCCCCAAAAGGAATTTTACTAATTGTTGCTATACTCAGAGAATTAAGTAAAACACTAAGCAAGTGTGTCAACCAAAATAGCAAGTTTTGTGCATTGGATCATATGTCTACCTATCTGATTTGATCCTATCATTTGTGCATCATCTTCCAAGCAACATATATGATCATTTATGCTTATTAGATAGCTAAGGAGGCCCACAACACTCTTCAGCCATCAATTATAGTAGGTGTGAAGCAGGATTTAGCTACACCAACTCATGTCTTGTGATTATCCACCATCTCCTCCAACAATGGTATCAGATCAAGCACAATCAAGATAGGAGATGGTTTTCCATCCTTCATTGACAAGTCGGACAAGAACAACTACTCAGCATCGTCCATAAGTATGCAAGCATACCTTCAAGGGAGAAGCTTATATGGATACATCTCAGGAAATGAAGAAATGCCAATCTTCCTGAGCAAGAATCAACCAACAAGAGAAGAGCAAGAGAGGCTAACCACATGTTGTGCAAAGGATGCTCTTGCAAGGTCATATTTACTAAACTCAATCTCTGATTTCTTGTTACCTCATGTTAGAAACTATAAAATCTCCCAAGAGACTTGGGAAGTGCTTTCATCATACTTCTCCTCCAACACAAGAGCAAGGAAGAATCAGTTGTGGATGGAATTCACAACTCTCAAGAAGCAATCAAAGCAAGAAGTTGCTGACTATGTGACCAAAATGAAGGATGTTGCAGACCAAGTTGCAAGCATTGGAGAAGAGATAGAGGAATAGCACATAGTGAGGAAGATCATCAATGGATTTAAAGCTGATGACAAGTGGGAATCCTTCACCACTGCAATGGATCTCTACATGGATATGCAGATACCTGATCTCAACACATTGATGGGACAACTCTTCACCCATGAAGAAAAGCTCAACGGAAATGGTGAAAACTCAAGAGGTAACCAATCTTTTGCCCTTTCTACAGATAAGAATAAAGCTAAGGATAAAGGTAAAAGTAAGAAACAAGATGAAGAGGCTAGTACCTCTCAATCCAATTATGCAAGAAGAGGAAGAGGTGCTAGAGCTAGGGGCATAGGAGGTAAGCAAGGTAGGGGGAGACCCTACAACAACTCACCAACAGCATACGTGGTCTCAACAACCACACTACTGAAGAATGCTACAAAACTACAAGGAACCAAAGGGTAAGAGGCTTCCATAGAGGAGGCTATGGACAAACAAGAGGCAGGTACAACAATGGTGGAGGCAACTAGAATCATAACTACAATCAAGGATACAACAACAACAACTGTCAAGGAGGCTTTAGAGGAAGAAGAGACTTCAATAACTACACTGAAGATCAAGAGGATTCTGTGCATTATGAACATGACATCCAAGCAAGGTAAAGATGATGAGCATCTCTTTTACAATGACTCAAGTTGTTCAAATCATGTGGCATGGAATGTAGCACTCTTATGTGATCTTGAAGAACCAAAGGGGAAGCATGAGGTACAAACATGTGATGGGACCAAACATTCAGTCAAGCAAATTGGAAATGTTAAGACATCATATGGTAGTATGAACCTTTTGAGCAAAGTTCTATATGTGCCTACCATAACCAAAAAATTAATTAGTGTTGGGAAGATAGTAGAGAAAGGTCTACAGGTTAGGTTCACAAAGCATGGAGCATATGTGGAAGACAAAATGCTACAATAATGTGTTAATATATTTTGTTTCACACAAAACTATTCCACCATCAACTTGAATAAATTGAATGCCCAAATAATGATGCAAATGCCCAAAATTTGACATCTAAAATGAGGCATTCAAATCAGCCTTAAAATCAACAATATGCTTCTCATGAGGACTAGTGAGCAGCATGTTATCAACATAGACAACAATGATTAGAAGCACATCATTTGCATGTTTAACATATAAGGTGCTCTTATTTGGACATTTTTCAAAACCACCGTCAATCAGATAGGCATGTATCTTTTCATACCAAGTATGTGGTGCTTGTTTCAAACCATACAATGCATTTTTCAACTTGCACACTTTGTTTTCATGATGTTTCTGCACAAAGCCATGAGGCTGAAAAACATACACTTCTTCATGCAAGTCACCATTCGGAAATGCAATTTTAATGTACAAGTGATGTACATTCCAACCATTATGAGTTGCAAGTGCACATATGCTATGAGCAGATTTAGCATGTACGATTAGAGGTCTCATCAAAATCAATGCCTCTTTTTTTAGTATAACCCTTTGCAACAAGCCTAGCGTTATACCTGTCAAATGTTCCATCATGCTATGCTTCAGCTTGTATACCCACTTAGTGACAATGCCCTTCTTGGTGGCAAGTCACATAAAGACTAGGTACCATATCTCATGATAGCATCATATTTTGATTGCATAGCAGCCATTCATTTTTCATAATTTTGTGCATCATCAAACAAAACAAGCTCATTCTCATCACAAAGACTTGAGGCAGCCATAGCATAGCAATCTGATGCAAAAGAAGCACTATGAGAGCCTAAAGGAGCACGATATGTGCATCTATCTCACAAAGTCTATACCAGCCATTTAGGCATAGTTTTTGCCTCCTCTATATTATTTCTCTCATCAATAAGTGCATCATCTAAATCTGCATCAGAAATAGAATGATTTGCATCATCATGTGAAACCTATGAAGGCTAAGAAATTGCCTCATTTGGACTACCACTAGACTATCCACTTGTCAAAAAAGGCAGCAAAGTATCATACATATCTTTGGAGCTAACCCATGTCTCCTTAGTACATAAATGTAATGGCTGAATAGCAACTTCCACAGAAACATCACCACTAAACAAAATGCATTTACCATGTGGATGATACAGATGATAGCCTTTGCTTTTAGAACTATACCCAACATAAATACATTTTAATGCTTTATCATCCAATTTCATGCGTTATTGTTCAGGCACTAATGCATATGTGAGAAAACCAAAGACATGCAAATGAGCAACAAATGGCTTGCGACCATGCCAAACCTCATATAAAGTGACAGACTACGAAGCTTTAGTGGGACACCTATTAAGTACATATGTTGCACACATAACAGCCTCAAGCCACAAAATATGTGGTAAAGCCTGACTCTTGACCATACACCTCACCATCTCCATGAGTGATATGTTCTTCCTTTCAACAACCCCATTCTATTAAGGTGTATATGTCATTGTACACGAATGTTTTATCCCACATTCAGCCAAAAATGCATTAAAATCAAAAGACATATATTCTCCCCCTCGATCGGAACGAAGGGTGCCCATTTTACATGCTGATAGATTTTTAGCCAAAACCAAAAACTATTTGAAGCATATAAACACTTCGGAATTTGGTTTTAACAGATATACCCATGCATGCCTAGAAAAATCATCAATGAAATTTATGACATAAAGATAGTTCCCAAAAGAAGGTTTCTGCATAGAACCAAAGACATCATTGTGAACAAGCTGCAATTTTTTAGTAGCTTGAAGTGAACCATCTTTTGGGAAGGAGGAATGCTGCATTTTGCCCAAAATACAACCTTCAGAGACATGTTTTACTAGGTACCTCAAGTTTGGGCAAAGAGGACACCATTTTCAGATTTCTACGGGCATAGCAAAATAGCAAAATTTAGATCAAAACATGCATGTCAAAGCTTTGCATCTGACATAGCCTGAGAATCTTGAACCAGACATGCCAAATCATTCACAAATTTTGCATAATCTATGAGCTTATACAGCCCATGACATAAAATGCCAGAAGTGATAATGACATCACCATTTGACAGATCATGAATTATACATCTATCATCAACAAATTTCACAACCAATCCAATCTTGGTTAATGTTGAAATCGATAACAGATTTCTCTTGATCCCTGGCACAAATAAAGCATTTGAAAATGTAAAAGAACTACCATCAGTAGTAACTAGAATGATCTTACCAACTCCCATAACAAGTTAAGAGGAGTTGTTGGCACATGTGATAGTATTCCTTGTCGGGGCATACTCAAGTGAAGTGAAGAAACTATGCTACGAGGTAATATGTTTGGTTGCCCCACTATCAAAGTACGAAACATCTTATTCTACTGCAGACATACATTGTTCATGAGAAGATGGGTCATAATTGCGAACAGTAGTAAATGCCCATTCTTCATTGCAAGATTAGCAGACTCTATTTGGGTGTAGAGGCCTCTGCAACAAGCATTCCACCCTCTTTCTTCTTTGCCTCTTTTGCAGCTAGTTTTGGACAACTCTTTATGACATGATCATTTCCTTTATAGTATTTGCAAAACAATTTCTTCTTTTCTTTTTTCTTCTCATCTCTATCATCTTTCTTTGATTGTGCGGAATTAGCAAATTTCTACTTACTAGTAGATGAGCTACATTTACCTTTGCCCTTCTGACTAGCTAGGAAAGCTTGATCTGAAACACGCATAATGTACCTATTCTACTAGACTGATCTTCTTGCAACAAAATAGAGACTAACTCCTCAAATGTTAAGGCATTTGGATTGTCTTTCATCATCAATCGAATAGTAGAAACAAAACTCTGACATGAATCTAGAAGACCATTCAGGATAGACTGCACAAGTGAACCATCAGGCAAGACTTCATTAGTAGAAATCAACTGCTCCTTCAAATCTTTGATCTTTGTCAAAAAACTATCCATGGAATCTCCTTCATTCATGTGCTTACTCTCCAACTATTTTCTGAGGTAAGCAACATGAGCCTCATTCCTTGCCTGGTATAAAGTGGCAAGTGTATCCCAAGCATCCTTTGTTGTTCTATAAGATTGAATGTGAGGAATAATGACACATTTGATAGACAAGGCTATCAATGCATGTGCATGAGCTTCTCTGCCATCCCAACAAAGTTGCTCTACATTAGTTGTAGCAAGAACTCAGCACAAATAGGAACTTGAAGAATATCATCATCTGCATTGCCATTTGCATCACCTTTAGTAACTTTATATGCAAGTGTAATGGGACGTTTTTCAACACCCTGCACAATATTCCATAGTCCTTTTGCAACCAATACATGATGCATCATATAAGCCATAATGGGTAATCGATAGCATCCAACTAATCCTCAAGAGCAAACATATGGAATACATCACTTCTTTCAGCCATGGCCACTAACTAAAATATGCTAATCCAAAAAATGACTATATCTCAAAAAGTTGAACAAAAATACCCTATCGAGTTGTGCTAAACTTGTAACAAATTTTGAGGTGCTTATACTGGTGGATCAAAACCTATATATAACTTTGGCACAAAAAGAGAAAATTTCATGCAAAAACATTGTGATAGTACACTTGGAGGCCAAAACGAGCTGAGATTGCGATTTCGACGCTATAGAGTGAAGTAATTTTGAACTCCTAATCATCGTGAGTATGTTCACTGATTTTCCTTCGATTTCGAGATGGTGACCGAAGGGGTGTCAACGATGCCCTAGATGAAGCGACGACCTACACTAATACCAATTGTTGGAGTTTGAGGTCTCTTAAAGCACACAAACAGCACAAGGAAGAAGAATAAGCTTGGAGCACAACACACAGTACTGAATGTATTACCAAGAGAATGTACAAAGATAAGTGATCCATTAGGGTTATAGGCATATATACAAGTCGGGGGAAAAAACCTCCTAAAGAGGAAAAAAGTGCTCGGATGGTCCTCATGTGTTTACACAAATCACTATGAAATATATCACCAATTACAGGCCCACGAAAGCTCATTGAGGAGTTTGAAGTGATGGGGATGATGCAAGAAGCCCTCCCCATGCCTATCTAGGAGGATCCAACCATTGTAGCTACCACCATCCTAAAAGCGGCCTTAGCAGAACTTGAAGATCTTCAAAGATAGGTAACAAAAATGAAGTTTGAACTCGCATTGTATGCCACTCTCAATAGACCAGTGTCACCATCTCAAATCCTTGAGCCTGAGGAACTCATTGAATTTTTTGTCGAATAATCTTATGATGAAGACTATGAACTACAAACAATAGTAGGTGGACAAGTTACCAAGGAAGTTCAGGACACATTTGAACTCCTACGACCAACCAGGATGAATGAACTTGAATAAACTCATTCTACTTGCATAGAAGCACAATTGTAGGCCATGTTAGTATTCAAAGAGTCCATATTAAAATCTGCTTACTTTCAAGAGCTAGCACCATGGCGGTATATTTCCACCAATTAACTACAATATATGCCATACTTAGTGATTCTAGCTGAGTACAATGCCAAGATTAAGCGCATTATGAGACAAATCCCTACATACACTATGAAATTTCAGTTGGAAGACCTACCCGCCAAGGCACATCATGCAACAATCTTTCAACCCAATTGAGAGGCACAACTATTATAAAAATATTTAGGGATGATGCACACATGGAAAAAGGCACCTTTCCACATGTTCTATAATCTGTGTTATGGTACAATCCCTTGACAATGCACAAGAACTAATTTTGCAACTAAAGTATAGAATGGCAAGAAATGTGAGGATTGGGTCAACTATCCTCACCCTACACCATCATAGGTCCCACCCACCATAGGTTATATGATGGCAACAATTTGCCATTAGCTACCATGGCTAGAGATGTTGTGGCCAAAATGGAAATCAAACTATTTGACCTAATGTAAACCAATTTTAAGATATTCCAAAAGGTCTAATCACCACATGTCTCAATGTCAAGTTTTAAGCATGGAAATATTGATCTAGGTTATGATATGAGTACGATGCCATCCATGAAATTTTGTTACACCTAGCATTTCCGAGTCAACTACCTCCTAGCTTGCCACAAACAGATGTTTGAAGAAGTGTTCACTTTAGGCTTTTGGTAATACCACTCAAAAGTATTCATTTCAAGGCCAACAATCTTGTTACAACTCTTTTCATGCGATCATATGCAATATTCAGCACACTATAGGTACCCGCAACAAGACACATCTGCAGCTATCGACTGGCTGTTACTAGAGGTAGATCTGGCTAGAGGCATTCGGGTCAACAAGCCCTCCCTATCCATGGACCTCCTACATAACTATATTGATCGTGTTGATGTGTATAACACCACAAGAAATGAATTAATGTGACACTAGAACACCTCTATGGTCACCATTAACTCATTGTCAATCAAAACTTTGAGAAATGATAGCCAAAACCAAGAACTTTACTTCTACAGAACTTTCTAGTCACTGAAATGACATACCTTCAGTATTTTGCTAATTTCTCTTAGCACAAAGATTATTTCTCCAAGATCTTTTGGTGGATAAAATAAGAAGAGAAGAGCTTTCCAACAAGCTATCATATGCAAGAAACGGATCTCTAGAACTCAAGATATAGCCTTCACAAGATGACCCTCTATGACTTCCAAAAGTGGAAATTTTACCTGTTTTAGTAAAGATCACTATCTAAAAATGAAAATTCGATGCCTAGCATCAACTTGCAACCAAAAGTCGATGCCCAGCATCGACTTTGAGCTTTTTCAGCCACTTTTTCAGCACCAGAATTAGCCTATGAACACAAGACATGAGCAAGACCACTTTTATGTGGGAAGTCGATGCCAGGCATCGACTTTATGCTGAAACTCGATGCCAGGCATCGAGTTGCTCCACAAACCTCATGATTTTAAGAAGTTCTAGCAGTACATAACACTCAAAGAATAAAACACGGACTTATCAACACAAACTCGATGCCAAGCATCGACTTGCTTGGAAAACTTCAACTTCTGAAATCATTTCATAAAAGACAAACTTTGGAGATGGAAGAAGAAGACTTATACACAGAAGTTTAGTTAGATCTTATCATAGCTATGAAAACTCAGAAGTTTACAGATGCTTTCTCACTTAGAGAAGCCCGACTATACTCAGTCATACAAAATGAGTACTAACTCACTTTCTCATTGTCTTCCTCATCGCGTCAGTTGATACAAACTAACTTATATAGATTTTCTTATTCTCGTGATTTTTAAAAAACTTCTAGAACTAAAGTGAACTAACTTTAAAAATATAATACACTTGTGAATTTGTCCCTTCACATAGGCATGTGGTTTTCTTCTAAAGCTTTGACCTTCAAATATATGTCCAATTAGTGATTGTTTCTCCAACAGCTCCCCCTCAACCACTAATTGACATTCTCTGTTTCTTCATATCATCTTCTTTTCTTTTACTCCTGCCATGCTTTTGAATCTGCTGGTCTTCACACCATCCAAGCTCTTTGTCATTATGTCTGCTATCTGATCTTTAGTAGAAATGTACTCCACTTCAATCTCCTTCTCCATTACCATTTCTCTGAGAAAATGATACTGTATCTCTATGTACTTTGTCCTTGCATGAAAAACTGGATTTGCTGCAAGATAAAGTGAACTCATATTATATCCATGTATTGTAGGTGTACCTTGATCAATGCCCAAGCTTTTGAACAATGTTTGCATCCATATGACCTCCTTAGCTGCTTCCACAAGTCCTTTGTACTCAGCTTCAGTTGATGATAATGCTACTATATGTTGTTTCTTTGAACACCAACTTACAAGCTTATCACCAATGTATATCATGTAGCCATGAGTTGATCTTCTATCATCCTGGTTGCCTGTCGAGTCTGAGTCACTATAGGCTCTCAACTTCAAATCTGATGTAAAAGGATAATATAATCCTTCCTTTATAGTTCCTTTGAGATATCTGAGAACTCTTTGACGTGCAATCCAATGTGGGTCCTTTGGACAATGCATGAATTGTGACAAAACTCCCACTACATAACTAAGATCAGGTCTTGTTAGTGTAGCATAAATCAAACTACCCACAAGAGATTGATAGTTCCTCGTATCTTTGTATTATGCACCATCATATTTACTGAGCTTGTGATTAACTTCAAGTGGAGTTGAAGCTTCTCTGCAATTTTCCATATCAAACTTCTTCAATAGATTTAGAAGATACCTTTCTTGTGATACATATATGCCATGATTTGTATAAGTAACTTCCATTCCAAGAAAGTATGACAACTTTCCTAGGTCACTGATCTTGAATTCTTTAAGTAATCCCTTTACCTCCTTGATTCCTTCATCTGAAGTACCTGTGATTATAATATCATCTACATAAATACAAATGTAGATTGTACCTTCCTCTGCTCTTTTGATAAGTAGACTTGGATCTGCTTTTGAACTTTGATATCCAAGATCATTAAGATACTTCACTAGTCTATAATTCCATGCTCTTGGAGCTTGCTTCAATCCATACAATGCTCTTCTCAACCTGCAAACAAAATTTGGATACATGGAATCTATAAACCCTTGAGGTTGTTCCATGTTTACCTCATCTGATATGTATCCGTTCAAGGAATGCATTCTTTATACCCAATTGACTTAGGGTCCATCCTTTTGAAGTTGCAATAGCAATGATTGTCCTTATAGTTGACATCTTAGCTACAGGACTGAATGTCTCATCATAATCTATGCCATAGGTTTGGGGATAGCCTTTCACCACGAGTCTAGCTGTGTATCTGGCTATACTTCCATCTGCAAGCTTCTTCACTTTATAAACCCATTTATTTCCAATTACTTTCTTACCATTTGGTTTAGGAACAAGTTCCCATGTCTTGTTCTCCTTTAGTGCATTGAACTCTTCCTTCATTGCTTCTTCCCATTGCTTCTTACCTTTTGCTTCATCATAGTTCTGAGGTTCTTCATCATCTTTGACGATATATGCATAGTTCTTCTAAGTTATGTAAGAAGTATCATAAGAATACCTTTCTAGTTGTCTTCTAGTCTTGCTTGACCTCCTTGGTTCACATTCTTCATATGTGTCTAGATACACCTCTTCATCAAATATAGGAGCTTCTTCATTCCTTCTTGTTAATCCACTTCTGGATGTACTTGCTTGCATATAGTCTTCATCTCTATTTACCTGCACAATTGATTTTCCTTTCTCACATCTTCTTACCTCTTCTTCAAATTCTTCAGCTATATGACTTTGATCTGCATACCAACTTTTCTGTTCAACAAATGTAACATCTCTAGAAACAAGAAATTGTTTGGTTAGAGGATTCCACAACCTGTAACCCATCTGCTTTTCATCATAACCAATGAACACATATTTTTCTGCCTTTGGTTCAAGTTTATGTCTAAGTTGTGATGGCACATAAGCATATGCAATTGATCCAAACATTCTACAATGATCTAGTGTTGGGCTTAGCCCACCAAGCTTCATATGGATTCATTCCATTTAGAGATGCACATGGTAATCTATTCACAAGATATGTAGCTGTATTTACAGCCTCAGCCTAAAGATAATTTGGACAATTCTTCTCCTTCAGCATAGCTCTAGCAAACTCAACCAAAGTCCTGTTCCTTCTTTCTGCTACACCATTTTGTTGTGGTGTATACCTGCAAGTTATTTCTCTCTTAATACCTGCATTCCAAAGATAATCATTGAACTCTTGGGAGAAGTATTCTCCCCCTCCATCAGACCTCAGTCTTTTAAGCTATTGACTTGTGACTCTCTCTGCATATGCATGAAAATGCTTGAAAGCTCCAAACACTTCTGATCTTTCCTTCAAAACATATAATGTTATCCATCTTGTAGCATCATCAATGAAAAGAACATAATACCTTGAGCCACTGATAGATCCTTCTTTTGTTGGTCCCCATACATCTGTATGAATGAGCTCTAGTAATCCATCATGTTTGAATCCTTTCTTTTGAAATGGTAACCTGTGTGCTTTTCCCATTTGACATGCTTCACATTTATAAACCATATGTTGACACTGCACATTTGATAATCCTAGTACAGACTGATTAGCAACCATAGCTTTAATTCCTCTTTCATTAAAGTGACCTAATCTCTTATGCCAGAGATCAAGTTCTGTAATCACTCCTTCACCATGTGTGAGCAAAGCTGGACCAATGTTCCCTTGTACTTTTAAAGTAAAGAGTCTACCTTCTTTCCTACCAGAGACAATGTGATTATATCCATTCTCTGGATCCTCAACAAATCTTCACAAGATGACCCTGTATGACTTTCAAAAGTGGAAATTTTGCCTGTTTTAGTAAAGATCACTATCTAAAAAAGAAAATTCGATGCCTAGCATCGACTTGCAACCAAAAGTCGATGACGGGCATCGAATTTGAGCTTCTTCAGCCACTTTTTTAGCACCAAATTTAGCCTATGAACACAAGACATGAGCAAGACCACTTTTATGTGGGAAGTCGATGCCAGGCATCGACTTTATGTTGAAACTTAATGCCAGGCATCGAGCTGCTCCACAAACCTCATGATTTTAAGAAGTCCTAGTAGTACATAACACTCAGAGAATAAAACACGGACTTATCAACACAAACTCGATGCCAGGCATCGACTTGCTTGGAAAACTTCAACTTCTGAAATCATTTCACAGAAGACAAACTTTGGAGATGGAAGAAGAAGACTTATATCAGAAATTTAATTAGATCTTATCATAGCTATGAAAACTCAGAAGTTTACAGATGCTTTCTCACTCAAAGAAGCCTGACTATACTCAGTCATACAAAATGAGTACTAACTCACTTTCTCATTGTCTTCCTCATCGCGTCAGTTGATACAAACTAACTTTGTTGGCAGCAGTCAGGGAACCGAAGGAGCCACAAGACGAAGAGAATCAGAGAGAAGGGACAGCACAAGCAGACATGGCAGTCAAAGAAGATCTGGCAAGTAGGCCAATAGTTTTCTTCATGAAGAAGCAAGTACGAGCATTCACGCAGATCTAGCACTAAGGCAACCTTTAATTTTTCAAAACCTTTACACCAATTAAAAGTGATTCTCATCACTAACAACCCCTGTAAATACCATGTTCACCTTTTTGTAGCTCCATTTTGTGCAAGCCAAGGAGTCCTTGAGCTTGAGGAGCTTTAGAAGTATCTACCTGCCAATTTTCATATTTTTTAGATCTCGTTTGAGCCCTCTAATAAGCCCTGGAACCTAATTTTTAACTAGGCCGGACACTAGGTCTAAACAGGGCCAAAGCTAGTCAAAAACTATAAAAGGAGCTAGAGAGCTCATTTTTTAGGTTAGATTGTAATTGAAACAAACTTGTAAGAGCTTTTTGAAAGTAAACTAAGAATTCCATTGCTTCTCCCTCTTTGTCTTGCCGTGTGTGCGTGTGTGTGTGTATGTGTGTGCATGCTTGTGTGCTTCTCACTCACGCACTTGTGCCTCCACTTGCTCGAGGTCTTCATACCATCCTCACGTCTTCCCGGATTGACATTAAAGGAGGTGCTACTCATCATTGAGCTACACCAAATTTTGGCGCCGTTGCCGGGGATCGAACTTTGAGGACGAGCGTGTGATGGTAAGACGTAGAGTTGACGCGTTGGAGTTGTAGGTATTTTCTCCACTTTCATCTATTTTCTTGTTTTTTCCTTCACCATCTCCATCACCCTCATCATCATCACCATCTCTCACCTCCATCTCCATCATCGCGAAAATTTCAGTTTTTTTTTTATTATATCACCATCTCCACCTCATTTCCCTCATTTCACTTGTGAGAGAGAGCGAGAGAGCGAAATTGTGTGTGCTGTTTTTGCATGTTTCTTGAGCTGTCTTGCAGGTACAGGTCACATCATCGTCCCCAACACTCTGCGCAGGTACGGAATTCGAAGTAACTGTCTGTGTGTCGCCGACCTCTATCAATCGCGATCGATAGAAAAAACGCTCAAATTACCAAACAAAGTGCAGAACCATGATCTACAGGCCTAGAGCTTCCCAAAAATGTGTTTAGCTTTTTGAAATTCCTCAGAATTCTGTCAATCGCGATCGCTCTGTCAATCGCGATCGACAAACCACGACGGACAGACCTGTCAATCGTGATCGACAGCCCACGACGGCTCTGTCAATCGCGACCGACAGAGTCAACGACCGATTGACCACGACCGACGGACCATATGCGTGACACGTGTCAATCGCGATCGAGCCATCAATCGCGATCGACTCATCAATCGCGATTGACAGCCCACGACGGCTCTGTCAATCGCGACCGACACAGTCAACAATTGTTTGACCACGACCGACAGACCCTCGCGACCGACTTGTCAATCGCGATCGACCCATCAATCGCGATCGACAGAGTCAACGACTGTTTGACCACGATCGACTGAATTTTCGGCCACGTGTCAATCGCGACTGACCAGTCAATCGCGATTGACAGCCACGACGGACCTGTCAATCGCGATCAACACGTCGATCGCGACTGACCTGTCAATCGCGACCGACAGACTTTGCGAACACGTTAGAAGGGCAAATTAGGTCAAATTTTTAAGGCAAAAATTGTGGTTTAAATTTTGGCCAAGTGTGGGACAAACACAAGGGTGTAGTATTGCATTACGAGGGCATGACCCAAGTAACTCGCGAATTCCTGTTTGTCTGTTAACCTAGTTTAATCCTGTTTTAGCCCCAAAACCCTGAACTGGCATAACTTTCTCATACGAAATCCGTTTGCCGTGATTCTTGTTTTGTTAAATTAAGATCAAGAATATTAGATAGGGTCTTTTAAAGGTGACCATACCCAGGGGGAACAAAAATTCAGGGGTCTCTAGAGTTGTGTCCAAAAAGTCATAGTGCAAATTGGTGAAGTGTTACATGAATGAAAGTGATTGGTTCAGTCTTTTGAATTTAAGTCTTGAGCTAACAGTGGGCCTTTTACAGGTCCTTTGAGAGCAGCAAAGGGTACGCAAGGCAAGAGTAAGTGCAGGCTTGGGAACACGCGTCCTGGGCACCCCAGGGCAACAACACAAGGAAAGGAACTCAAGGTTGGAAAACCCGCAACACCCTCTGTCAATTCTTAGTTTAGGCTAAGTGCGGGTAGTGTTAGAAGTAATTCCAGGCAACGATAGGCACGAGATAAATCAAAGACTATCTAAGAAATCAAGTTCAAGTCAAGATATAACCTGTGTGTGTGTGAACGACAACCTTAAAGGAAAAGAACCTAACGGGAAACGACCAAACTAAAGTGCGAAATTAAACTCAAGTGTTCCTAACGACGTGATATCAGACAAGAGTATAAACACGATAATCAACATAAAAAGAACCAAGTAACCGATACAAAAGGACTCAAAAACGGTGGGTGTACCTGGGAGAAATTGGGTTAATCAGTTAGGCATATGAACCTTAGATCAGGACGACACCTAGTAAGAGAGAGACAAAGCCTTAGGTCTTCAGAGGCTAGTGTCAATCATACTGCAAGGTCTTGGGCCCAGCAATTGAGTCACCACTCGCATTACCCTAGCTCTGATACCAGTGAATCAGAGATGTCTCAAGGCATGGACAGACCTACGGGAAGTTCAGGTGTGCCATACTTGCACAGGGTAGAAGGCCCTTACAAAACACAGTTGGAATACCTTAGGACCAACCGATTAGGTGCTAGCATCTATGAGGACGGCCTAGGAAGATCCGTGGTCCAGATTAAAAACCCTGACCAATCCATAGGACTAGAGCACCCAGCTGTCAAGTTTGAAAGCGGAGCATACATGGACAAAGAAGGAACCATATACGTAGTCACCAGTCACCCAGATAGGACAGATGAATTTGGGAATGTAATCTCAGAAGCGGACTTAGGTGACTTGGAACAAGGAAACATGGGTGTAGAACCTAGAACCCCCCGAGGCAAATCTGTTCTCACTAGGATTATCACACATGAGTGGGTTCCCCAAGACAACAAGAGCATAGATCTGCTTCTGAACCGAGAGACTGACGAAGCCTTTTGGAGGTATAAATCTGATCGGCCAATGGATATAGGAACTATCATGATCTATGAGTTTAAGGATCCTGATAGCCCAGGCAGGGTGACCTACTTAGATCACGCTTCGGAGAGGATCTTTGTGGTGACAGAAAATGATAGGCATGCTTACACTTGGAAGGGCAAATTTGTTTTTCCCCAACCAAGATCGAACGTATCCTATGGTCACCCTGGAGCTGGAACATCCCAAGCTCATGGAACTCAAAGAGACAGACATAGAGAAAGACCGGAGGTGAGCTTTGCTAACCCAGGAGGCAGAGAAAGAACGAGGACGGAAACAAATAGAGTAGAACCTGAGGTACTTAGAGCTCACAGAAATCAAAGAAATACGGATGAGTTCCCTCTACCACGACCTAGAGAGCACACAAGGACTTTGAGACCAACTCAGCTAGTTAAGTCCATGAAGAATTACTTCGATGGCACCGGAGATCCATACGATCACGTGGCTGAGTTTAGGCAAGTCTTGAGAGCTGAACAAGTGGAGGATCTATTCACGCAGTACAATGCCTTCGGTCTGACCCTTAGGAACACTGCCCTGACATGGTTTCAGCCACTAAATGAGAGGCAGTTCAGAAGCATAGACCAACTCCTAGAGGCTTTCATTATTGAATTCTCTAAGAGTGGCATAAGGCATAATACCTCCTCACTGATTCACAACTTCAAGCAAACCCCGCAAGAGACCGTGAGACTTGCAGGAAGGAGATTTAGGCAATATCTTGAAAGATGCTCTGTTTCGGAGTTACCCACACCAGCCAAGCAAGTGGCTTTATTCTTGGATGGGTTGCTAAGTACCAAATTGAGATCTTATGTGTACTTGAAGGACCCTAGGACCATAGAAGAGTGTGTACGCATGTGTATTGACATTGAGGACAACCTAGGGGAGGAGTTAGAGCTTTCCAAGATATACAAAGATTCGGATAGTGCCTCTAACCTCTCTTCCACCCAATCCACATCAATTGAGGAACTTGCAGAGAAGGTAGCTCAAAAATTGGGTGTAACTAGCAAACAAATTCCAAGGTTTGCCCCTGTGAAAAGGTGCTATACTTGTGGCGGCGACCACATGGCGAATGTATGTCCCATTATGACCCAACCCCAAGTAAATCCTAGTAGCCAGTACTGCACCATAGAACGGAGGTACACCAATCACATCGCGCAAGATTGCCCATACAATAAGCAAGCGGTTAGACAACCCTACCCTCAGCCATACCCTCAGCAGGTAAGATACCAGAGCCCGTACCCTCCACAACCATATGGCAGGCCACAACAACCTTATCAGCAACCATACCAAAACCAACAAAGGCCTCAACCTGTGTTAGCTCAACAACCCCCTGCCCCAGCTAATGCGATCCCAGTAAAATATGCAGCAGCAGAAGAAAACCTGAATAGAGCTATAGTCCCTGTAACACCACTGCTTTCTGAAAGTGACCCCAGTGACCATAGCTTTGATTCTACACATGTCGATAGTCCCCATGCTTACTACATGCAATCTCCTGAGCATGGTGAGTCCTACTATAGTGAAGAGCCAAATGAACCTAGTTGGGAGTCAGATTACACAAACGTCATGTACGCAAGCCCCAATCCTAGGCCTCAACCTAGGCAGGTAAGACCCCCATTCCCTAGAGGACCGTGCTACAGATGCCAAGGAGATCACCTCATTCGTGATTGTCCCTTACCTCCACCTACACAACCCTAGTCAGTAACAATTCAGGGCTTTTGCCAAGAATGTGGAAAGGAGCATCTCTTACGAGATTGCCCTAAAAATCCTAATAATATGCCAAAAATCACTCATATTAATGTTATTGGGTTGGTGGTAGACTCCACAGGAAGTGTGACATCCACCGCACCAGTACAGGTAGTGACTAGAGCTCAGGCATTGTAGCAGAATCAAGGGGTAAACCAGGATAAGAACCCAGAGGCTAGTGAAACCGAGAGCATAACAAAGAAAAGGACTAGAGCGTGGAAAGATAGTCGGGAAAGAATGAAAAGACAATGGGCTAAAAAGATGAGTGAACTTGAGGAAAGCATAAGAGAAACCAAAGCCAGGATAACTGAACTCACATCTCAAAATCCCTCTCACACTATCCCACCTCCACCATTCCCATCGCCATCCGATCGGCCACATTCCAACCCACCTCATACGATTCCACCACCCCCTAGAGTAGGATCAGTATTAGCTGATCCCACTCCTGAAGGTATAGACATGATGCTTAAAGCATATCAGGCCAGAATCCAAGAAGGGCCAAATGTCACGGATCATGACAAGTGTTACCCTAAGGCTAACCTAGAGATAGAAAGAACCAAGCTTTGCGCGAAAATGGTCGCATTGGCTCAGACTATGTTTGAAGCCAGTCGCCTTTTCAATTACTCGGGCTCAGCCAAGACGCAATTACACTTGGATGGACTTCTAGAGAAGTTAGAGGGCATAGTTGCAAGATCTGCCAAGGAAGAAGAAAATCAAGAAAGAGATAACACAAGCAAAATTATGACTCATCCCCCTCCAAAAGCTTATGTGCCCAATTCCACTGAAACAGACTACCCCCCCTCCCTAGAAAGAATAGAGAATCTAATGGCACAATCACAAAAGGAACCAGCCTCTCAACACAAGGGCAAGGCAAGTGGAAGAGTAAGCATTCCTGCTCAAGAAGCCTATGTGCCTGAAGCCTATGTGCCTAACTCTACGGAGCCGGACACATCATCTTCTATGAATCGGTTCACACCAGAATTCCTACGCAAGATTCAAGAAGACAAATGGGCTAAGGAAAGTGAAGTCCCTCCTCCCATTGAACTTGTGGATGATGCACATGAACAATTCCCAAAAGACATCCCATCCATTTATGGAGAGCAGGAGAGTATCCAATCTCAAGAAAGATTAGACTTCGAGTCTAATTCTTTACAAGAACTACCCCATTTCACAGGCCCATGGGAAGCAAGGTCCACCTGTATGAGAGCACCTACAGTCATGGTAAGAAACGAAGATTCAGTCATACCTAGGAACACAGAGGTAGTGAAGAACACCAAAGTGCAGTGTAATCTCAAGTTAGAAGAGCTACTCAAGGTTAGACCTGAATTATGGAAACATGTCGCCAAACAAGTACCAGAAATAGCTAAACCTCGTTCCCAGGTAGGATCCCAGAGAACAGTGCCAGAAATACCCTTGGATAAGATAGGAGATATGTGTGAAGGTGAAGAAGGGAACACCTATCTTCCCATTACCTACCAAGAGTACACCACCAAGGCAATTTTGGACTCAGGTGCAGGAGTTGCAATTGCCACCACTTCCCTATGGAAGCGTTGGGGCAAGCCAGCACTCAGGCCAACGAGAATGAAATTGCAGATGGCCGATGGTCACATAGAGAGACCCCTAGGGTTGTTAGAGGGAATAACTCTCACCACCTGTGGTGTCGAGTTTGAACACACATTTGCCATATGTGACTTTAGCAAAAATCATGCCTATGAGATGATTTTGGGAAGACCATTTATGCGACAGTTGCAAGTGGTACAGGACTGGGGAACCAATTCTTTGTACCTACAGCACTTAGGTGTTACGACCAAGGTCAATCTTAAAGATTACTCTCATAGAGATGTACCTCCCATCCAATGGAATCCCATCCATAAAGCCAAAGATGATACGGAATCGGTGCACTCCATAGGATCAGGATCCTCATGGATGCATGAAGACACCCACTTATCGATGTGCAAGGTAGCAGTAGAAGAAGAGAAGAGAGAGAAAGCCAGAGAGGTAGGTGCGAAAGAAACCCATAGATCAATCCAAGACCCAGCCTATGCACCTGTAGTCTTTCCTGATGAGGAATTTGAACCCCATGGCTGGGCAGAAATCTTAGCAACAATGGACGTAGCCATCAATGAAGAACAATGGACACCTCACTGTGATGAGGATGGCTATGACATTTCAATCTTCTCCATAGAGCCAATCATGGGAGAGGCAGTTCTAGAAGAATGCGACCCGAGCCCTGATGCATTTGAGGATGCAAGTGACTCCGATCTAGAGTCAATCATTATGGACCCACCATTTGCATCAGATGAAGAATACTTCCATGAAATAGAATTTCAAACCCAGAGGCATGGAGAGCTTCCAAATGATGTAAGATTAGCGACACATGTGACCCCAAAGGAAGAAGGGAAGAAACGAAAGAAGAGAAAGTCTCACCAGAAGAGGAAGAATCTTTGTTTGAGGTCCTAGAAAATTTAAAGAAGTATGAGATAGACGATAGGAGAGTCATGATAAGAATGCCTAAACGAGAGGCACAAGTAGGAGAGGCCTATGATAACAAAGAAACCACCAAGAAAATAGTAGTGGCCCTAGAAGAAGGAGAGGAGAGATGCACGTACATAGGCCATGACCTAACAGAGGAAGAAGAGCATGCGTTAATTGCCTTGCTAAGAGAATACAGAGATGTATTCGCTTGGAGTTACAAGGATTTGAAAGGTGTTGACCCGGACATATGCTCACACACTATCCCCATGACCTCAGATGCTAAACCCTCTAAGCAAAAGCCCTATACATATAACGATAATTACGCTGCTAAGATCAAAGAAGAGATAGATAGACTGGTTGAAGCTGGATTTATCTATGAAATTGAGCACACTGAGTGGGTATCCCCCATCGTAGTGGTGCCCAAGAAGAATGGCAAGCTGCGTGTGTGCATTAACTTGAAGAAGGTCAATGCAGCCACAATTCGAGATAACTATCCGCTTCCCATCACAGAACATCTCTTAGAAAGAGTGGCAAGCAAGGAAGTGTACAACTTCCTTGATGGATTTTCGGGTTACAATCAAGTAGCCATAGCTCCAGAGGATCAGCATAAGACAACCTTTGCCACAGAATGGGGCATTTTTGCTTTTAGAGTAATGCCATTTGGGCTTACCAATGCACTGGCTACCTTCCAGAGGTTGATGTGCCATGTGTTTAAGGAGTTCCTGAGGAAGAACTTAGAAGTCTATGTTGATGATCTTTGTGCCCATTCCAACATTAGGCAAACCCATATTCTTGAACTCAGACAAATCTTTGACAAATGTAGAGAATATCAAGTCTGCCTGAACCCAGAAAAGTGCGTTTTTATGGTCAGGCAAGGCAAGATTCTAGGACACATAGTGTCAAAGAATGGCATATCTACTGACGAAGAGAAAGTGAGAGCTATAGCAGAGCTACCTAGGCCAAAGAATGTCAAGGAAGTACAAGCTTTCATGGGGCATTGTGGTTATTACCGACGATTTATACACATGTATGCTGTCATTGCAAAGCCCATCTACGGACTTCTGACAAACTTTGAGTGGACGGATGAATGTGAGAATTCCTTCCAGGAGCTTAAACGGCGATTATGTTCAGCACCAATCTTAACTACACCAGATTGGAATAAGCCATTCCATGTCCACGTGGATGCATCCAATTATGCCATTGGATGTGTGCTTGCACAACCTACTGGTGAAGGTAATATGGATCTTCCAATTGCCTATGCCAGTAGACAATTGAATGCAGCTGAACGAAATTACACCACTACAGAGAGAGAAGGCTTAGGCATGGTATATGCAGTTAAAAAATTTAGACACTATTTGCTTGCAAACAAGTTTAAATTTTTTACTGACCATCAGGCATTGCTATACCTCGTAAACAAGCCATGCAATACAGGAAGATTAGTAAGATGGTTTCTCTTGCTCATGGAATATGATTTCGAGGTGGTGGTAAGGAAAGGGAGAACTCATTTAAGAGCAGATCACCTCTCTAGGCTCACATCGGGAGAAGCCCCACAAGGAGTATCAGATGACCTTCCTGATGCTTACTTGTTTAATTTGGAAGTTGTACCGCAGTGGGCTAAGCCATTGGTACCAGTATTGACATACGGGCCTAACCATCCTGTAGTAAACACACAGAATAGAGAGGTTGTGAAAGCTCAAAAGTACCACATCATGGCAGGAAGCATGTACAAGCATACAGATCAAGGAATCTTGGCTTGTTGTGTGGAAGAGGATGAGTACACTAAACGGTTGCAATTAGCACATGTAGGTGCATTAGAGCAACACTACTCAAAACAACGAACCCTACAGACACTAAGGAGACTCGGAGTGCATTGGCCAACTATGGAAGCTGATGTCCAAAAGTTGTGCAAGGAATACCCAATCTGTTGCACTAAACCACCTGTGGAACACGCCACTCTTTATCAAGTATCCATAGTGCCAGATTGGAGTGAACCACTAGTATCCTTCCTGAGGACGAAAACATTCCCTCCAGACATGACTCTGGCTAGGAAAAGGAGTTTAGAACAAGAAGCCCTGGATTACTCACTCATTGGTGACAATCTATATAAGCGTGGTAAAGATGGTTACCTGAGGCTATGTGTCCATGAAAGTGAATATCTCAAGATCTTGGAAACTGCTCACCAAGGTGTAGCAGGAGGACACTTTGGACCAGATCGGGTGATCAAGGCAATACTATTTGCGGGCTTCTGGTGGCCTACCCTTCACATGGATGCACATACCTATGTGAAACGATGTGATGTCTGTCAGAGAACTCAGTATCCTATACGTAAAGATGAGATGCCACTGAAACCTATGATGGGTGGACGTGCATTCTCTAAATGGGGAATAGACTTCGTAGGTCCTATTAATCCCCCAGCTAAGGGTTCCCATGCAGAATATATCATTGTTGCAACAGACTATCTAACTAAGTGGGTAGAGGTAAAAGCCACAACGAAGAACGATGCTCAAACAACTGCTAAGTTTTTATTTGAGAATGTGTTCACTAGATACGGGCTACCTATAGAGCTAGTTAGTGATAGAGGCACTTACTTCTTGAATGAAGTTATTGAAAATCTGCTCCAAGAATTCTTGGTAGTACATAAGAAGTCTGCCCCCTATCACCCACAAGCTAATGGGCAAGCTGAAAGCACAAACAAGATTCTATGTAATGTGTTGACCAAGTTAGTGAATAATAAACGCTCTGATTGGGACAAACAGCTACACCATGCTGTTTGGGCATACCGAGTCGCCTACAAAACGGTACTCCAAGCCACCCCCTTTCAGATGGTATTTGGCCAAAACGCTGTGCTACCCTTGGACTTCTTGATACCTACATTGAGAGTAGCACAAGAGCACGAATGGACGGGTCATGAACTCTCCTCGAGACTTTTTGACCTTGAACGATTAGGAGAAACAAGACTGAGAGCAGCTGCAGGGATATATGCAACTAAGAAGAGACAGAAGGCATACTTTGATGCCCATGTGAAGGATAAGGGTTTAAAGGCAGGCGACTTAGTTTTAGTCTACACATTGAAGCAACATGCAAGGAAGCTAGAAAAGAGAGGCTACGGACCTATGATCATCAATAGGATCTCCACGAGTGGAGCAGTACAACTAGCCACGTTAGAAGGTGATGTTCTCCCAAACTACATTAGCGGATGCAGAGTCAAGTTGTATCAGGAACCTCTCACAGAGGAAATGCTAAGTCGACTCAATACTGCCAAGAAACGCAAGGAAGAAGAAAAACGAATTCGAGAGGAAGCTCAAGCAGAAGCTTTAGAACGCATCAGAAGGATGCGAAGGCAAGGTAGAGATCAGCCTAGAACAAACGACTATGCAGATCAAGGATATCATATGGCAATGTGTGAAGTCGCAGGAACAAGCTCACATAGGATAACTGATCGACGTCCTTTCATAACCTTAGATATAGGGCAAGGAAAGAGAGCAAGGACTGTAAAAGCCTTGATTGACTCAGGTGCAGCCACTAGTGCGGTTAAATTGTCTTACTGTCAAGAGTTGCAATTAACTGTCAATCCTGTGCAAGCATATCTCATAGGATTGGGAGGCATGGAAACCCCTTGCATGGGCGAGGTGGAACTTCCCCTCTATATTCATGATGAGGCAATGACAGTTAAAGTACTAGTGTGTCAAGATGAGGATCTCACGGAACCCCTTGTCTTGGGTCAAGACTGGATCTATGACCAAGCAGTCAACTTAAACCTAAGAAGTGGACTTCTTCAGGTATGGGTGAATCAGACTAGAACTACAATTGAGTTAAATAATGGAGCACTCAAGGAACTAGAAAAGACACGGACTCCTGGTCCCTCCAGGGGTACACATGAAGTTGACCATGTTGTTCTTGTCCAAGGCTATGTGATGCAGAAGAATGAAGATCTCAAAAAAGGAGTCAGAACCGCAATGGAACTTCCTTCTTTTCCAAAGGCCAGAAGGAGGCAGCAACTAAGGGCAGATCAATCACTGAAGACTCTCCAGGCGAGAGACCAAAAGAATGCACGACGCAGAACAACTCAGCCGATGAAACAAATGTGGGTGCGGAAAGACGAGCTGCCGGCCGTAACTAAGCGGCAACAACGGTCTCAACTTCCTATTAGTAATCAACGACTTGATGCTAAAACCTCAGTTGAGAAAATAAAATCTATTTGGGTACCCAAGAAGTCGATGAAGGCTGACCCACAATCAAGACAAATTTGGGTGCCTAAGGCTTGCTTGCGGGCTCAATTAACCCCGCACAATTCACATCATACACGACAGGGTTCACTCGGTCAAGCAGTCACCACCCACTCTTGTCTGATACACTCGAACACACTGCCACCTAGAAGCATGCACAGACTCACTCGTAGATGGGTCCCAGTGACACAACTACTCCCAGCAGAACTACTCATGCAACCCTCTCGAATCTCCACAAAACCAATACCAAAAGCCATTCATGGTGTTTGGCAACCTAAGACCTGTAATAAACCCCCCGACCCCAATTTGTGAATTCATCCCCACTTACTAACTGCATTAGTCTCCTAGGACTACCCAAGCATTAACTGCACACACTGTCATCGCGCACTCACTAACCACTGATTCATAACCTACCTCATGTCAATATTGTAACGGGGACAACTACGGGTTTATTCTGTCCATTACAATGTTAACACCTGGTTCTATATTCTCATAGAACCAACAAGCAAGCAGGGCCATGGCAGAAGCTGGAGGTGCCAGTTCTCAAGCCGGATCCAGTGCACAGATTGTGGACATAGAAACACTCCTCCTCCAACCCCATCTCACCGAAAGGCCGCAAGAACTTCAAGCTTTGCATGTGCTCCCAATTCAGGATCCTCCCCAGGGGCACACCTCTCAAGTGGGCAAACACGCTCATTGGTTCAGTGATGTTGCTGGACCATTGGGTGATGGAACCTATTTCTGGGAAGCTGAGTTGGAGTTTAATGGTAAATGGGGACGCTACCACTTTTTCACGCGTGAGTTTGAGAGCTATCAAAACGCCGAAGTCATGCGATCAGTATGGACCAAAGCCGGCTTGGACAGTTATTTCAGGGCCCACTTACCAAAACCGGATTTCTTACGTTGTTCGTATCTTATCAGTACCATCACGCCAAGCAGGGCCAAGGGAGGCGACAGCACCTTTGTGTTACCATCACTGCTGCCGGGTCATGAGCTTAAAAGATTCAAGCTGACCCTCAATCTGGTACGAGAAGCATTGGGCATGTATGGCATGCACATCCCCACGGAAAAGGAAACAATGGTTCCAGGCAGAATGAAACATAAAGATCTTAATAAGCTGAAGGATATGGTAGCGATGACACCCACCATCGCCCTGCACCTACGGACTGTCATGCAGCATTTTGCTTTCCCCGCCCAGGAAAGATTCACCATGCCCCCAAAGAAAATATGGTTTAGCTTGTATCTAGCAGAGACAGAAAGCCTCCCCATCAACGTGCCACATTGGATCATAGATCAGATTCACCTAGCCCATCAAAGGTGGAACAAGAAGCAGAAGAATGTGCTTCACGGATGTTGTGCTCTAACCAAGATAATCTACCGATGTCTTGCCTATGACGTGCCTATTCAGCGGGCACTCATATGGCCTCGGGCCCAAGAATTCCAGAGAAGGCTATCAGCGACAGGTCCCCCATCAAAGAAGATGAGAGGGGGAGTACAATTACCCTGTGCTCAACCAAGGGGAGCCACCACTACACCAGAAATTACCCCTCCCCAGACACGACGCATTAGGCCATTCACCATCCGGCTACCAAGACCAAGTACAGAGGGACCCAATCTGGTATTTCCACCCGTCCCCTCAGATTTGGAATTTCCACAGGGCTTTACTCTCAATGATCTCACGGATGAAGAAGTGGCTAGACTAATCTACGACTCCAATCTCGAGATGGAAATAGAGCGAGCTCAGGAACCACAACCCCATACAACAACAGCAGCCCCCACCCGACCAGAAGTAGTAGAAGTCAACGTCGAGGAACAAGAGACCGAACAAGAGGAAGAAACCTACGAGGAACAAGAGTATGACAAACTTTCAGAGTTAGCAAGTGCCCCTACATATTCTGCACAAATAAAAAGACTATATCGAACCATGCAACTAGTTCAAGAACAGCATAAAATGTCACTGGAAGCGGGCAAGAAACTCATGAACCAATTGCTAGCGGAGGAAGGCGTGGACGATATGTTCATTGAGTCCATAAACCTACATGCCGATGCAGTAGGATTGGATGAAGCCATTCATGAGGCAATGGCCTACATTCACAAATTTGAGAAAAGGGTTCCCGCTCGTCCCATGAGGTCCGAGAAACAAATTCATATCAATGTATCAGCACCAGGAGAGACAACGCAAGCAGACGAACATCAGGAAGCACCACGGTCACCACCCTCCCCACCTCTCACTACACAACTCACTCCACCACATGACACTAGCACCACCACGTCCACTACCACCACAATCGTCATGGGAATTCCACTCTCTCTGGGAATCCAATTCGGGGGAGTCACCATGCCCACTTTCACCACTCTCTTCACTAACGTCACATCCACCCCACCCACGATCCCCATCTACATTGTCACTCAAATAGTTGACACTATGGAAACATCTCCTGCCACTGCACCGCTCCCTCCCCCCATGCCACCTCCATCTCCCATACCCCCTCCACCCACATCTCCACTTGCATCCACATCATTCACAACTCCCTTTCCCGCCCCCGTTCCCCCTGCATCTTCACCCCTCCCAGCATCATTTAATGTAAATAGCATATTTCTAGCATTAAATCAATGTGTATATCAGCTTCAGAATGAGTACAGAGCTCTGGACGGCCGGTATCAACAACTGACAACACATCACCAGAACTTACAAAGGCAATTTAAAATTCTGGAAGAGGAAAATGCAGATGTGAATCAACGTTACACAACGCTTGAGCAGGCTCACCAAAACTATTGGAGGCACCCCAACCATCGACAGAATCAGGCGTCAAACAACTAGAAGCCTTGCTCGAAGTATACCAGGCCGATAACCTACGAGTCAGACGTAACTTGGCGCTACTCAAGAAACATATGGCCACAGCACTGGAAGAGAACAAAAGACTGCAAAAACAAAATGAAGAGAATCTGGAAGCGGCAATGGAAGGCTCTCCCCACGAGATAGATCCAGAGCAGTTCAAAGCAGTTCCCACGGAGACGATGAAAACCATTTTGGAAAGCTATGCAGATCTCCTGGAAGCCCATGATGACTTGGAAAGAGAACGTGACACACTACAGAGCAGACTTAAGGAACAGGAAGAACAACCGAAGAGTGTCCCATCAACCTCTACCTCCGACGAAGTAAAAGCCTTAACTGAGCAGGTAGCAGAATTACAAAAGAGGTTACTGACATACGAGAGGCAGCCCTCTCCGGTGGTAGAACCAGAGCTAGAAGAGTTGGTCCCTATTGAGGTAGATGATTCGTACGAAGAACCGTATGTTCCTATGCCAATGCCAGGCGGGCGACGAACCTCAGAGGGACTAGACACCTTGGAAGTGGAAGCACCCGAGTGGCTTCAGACACTGGAAAGGACAGCGAACACCCACGAAGAACGGGTGGCCATTCAGATCCAATCACTAGCAAACCTAGAAGAAACTGTCATAAAGTCAGAATATTTCAGAAGCATGTCTCATCATAGATGGATCGGCACCAATAATGACCAATATGTGCCATACTGCATACTCTTGGCCGATTACAACGCCGAGATTCAACGACAATGCGGCAAGCCTCCCACATTCGCTACACAATTTGGTCCAGATGATATACCGGAAAGTGCTACGCGTGGGTCCATCCATCAACCCACCTGGAGAATCAGGCTTTTGGAAACATATCCTGAAATGGTCCGAACCTGGAATAATATGCCGTTATTTATTAAATATAATCCTTGTTACATTCCAGTTCTTCGACAACGCACCTAGCCTGAATTCACTATTGCCGCCAGAGACATCAAAGCCTACACAAAATGGTTAAATTACGTTTATCTAGCACCTCCACGAGGACCCCCCACGGTGAACTACATGATTTCTACAATCCGTCACTAGAGTATTCGGCTACGCAATAATCCCGATGTGATGGCCCAGATGTGTATGAAAATATTCGAATTAATGCTGATCACTTTCAGGACGTTTAAGAACATTAAGGACCCCCACTTCTCAGGAGCAGGCTTTGTGACAGGAAACCAGGATCTAGTGTACGATATGAGTACCACCCCATCAATTGAAGTAATATATGCTTGGCACGCCAGAATCAAGTACCTCCCAGCTTGCTTTAAACAGACATTTGAGGAAATGTTCATCACAGGATTCTGGGAATACCACTCCGAAATCTTTATACCCAGGCCATCACATCTCCTCCAATTATTTGCTGTGGAGAGAACTATTTACTCAGAACAATTGAGGGTGCCTCATCCAGATGTTCCCGGACCTGTGAATTGGGATGATTTGCTCACTGATCTAGCACGCAGCTTGCGCCTCGAAGAACACCACCTAGCCTCCGATGTCGTCCAATATTATGTTCAAAAATCCTCTAGACAAGGGTCTGTCAGGGGCGACAGATGCGAGAGTGGGGGGGGTGTTGGCAGCAGTCAGGGAACCGAAGGAGCCACAAGACGAAGAGAATCAGAGCGAAGGGACAGCACAAGCAGACATGGCAGTCAAAGAAGATCTGGCAAGTAGGCCAATAGTTTTCTTCATGAAGAAGCAAGTACGAGCATTCACGTAGATCTAGCACAAAGGCAACCTTTAATTTTTCAAAACCTTTACACCAATTAAAAGTGATTCTCATCACTAACAACCCCTGTAAATACCATGTTCACCTTTTTGTAGCTCCATTTTGTGCAAGCCAAGGAGTCCTTGAGCTTGAGGAGCTTTAGAAGTATCTACCTGCCAATTTTCATATTTTTTAGATCTTGTTTGAGCCCTCTAATAAGCCCTGGAACCTAATTTTTAACTAGGCCGGACACTAGGTCTGAACAGGGCCAAAGCTAGTCAAAAACTATAAAAGGAGCTAGAGTGCTCATTTTTGAGGTTAGATTGTAATTGAAACAAACTTGTAAGAGCTTTTTGAAAGTAAACTAAGAATTCCATTGCTTCTCCCTCTTTGTCTTGCCGTGTGTGCGCGTGTGTGTGTATGTGTGTGCATGCTTGTGTGCTTCTCACTCACGCACTTGTGCCTCCACTTGCTCGAGGTCTTCATACCATCCTCACGTCTTCCCGGATTGACATTAAAGGAGGTGCTACTCATCATTGAGCTACAAACTTATATAGATTTTCTTATTCTCGTGATTTTTTTAAAACTTCTAGAACTAAAGTGAACTAACTTTACAAATATAATACACTTGTGAATTTGTCCCTTCACATAGGCATGTGGTTTTCTTCTAAAGCTTTGACCTTCAAATATATGTCCAATTAGTGATTGTTTCTCCAACAGATCACTCCTTCAACAAGTTTGTCAAGGATGATAGACATGGGAGGGAGGGAAGTATTGGTAGTGCACAAGGCTAAAGGAAGAGGAGGAGGAAGAAGACATTGAAGAAGGGGAAGTATGTAAAGCAAGGTGTGTGCAAGGATAATGGTGTTGAGCCATATTTTTTCAGTCAATCATTAAATGTCAATGGTTCCTTCAAAGACTCAAAGGCTAAGGTCTGGCTAAAGGAAGAGGAGGAGGAAGAAGACATTGAAGAAGGGGAAGTATGTAAAGCAAGGTGTGTGCAAGGATAATGGTGTTGAGCCATATTTTTTCAGTCAATCATTAAATGTCAATGGTTCCTTCAAAGACTCAAAACAATCAATCTTATAATTAGATGCTCCATTTTGTGCAAGCCAAGGATTCCTAGAGATTGAGGAGCTTAGGTAGAGTCATGTATTATAAACAATCAATCTTATAATTAGATGCTCCATTTTGTGCAAGCCAAGGATTCCTAGAGATTGAGGAGCTTAGGTAGAGTCTACCTACCAATTTTCATACTTTTTGAAGCTCATTGAATACCTCAATAAGACTTAGAACCTATTTTTTAAGTATGTCAGACACTATGTCTGAAATCGACCAAAGCTAGTAGAAACATATTAAAAGAGCTAGAGAGCTCATTTTTTAGGTTGGAATTTAGATTGAACTTTTGATGAAAGAAAGCTTGTATTATGTGTAAGAGCATTGATCTAGTTCTTCTCCTATACCTTGTGTGTGTGTAAGTGTGTGTGCATCTCACTTGCTTCACACAAACACCTTGACACATTTCACTCCTTCACAATCTTCTTATTATCCTCATGCCTTCATAGATTGACAATTGAGGTAATGCTTCATGACATGAAGCTCATCCTTGTTTAGAGTGACACTATGATAGTTTATTCTTCTGTGTCTCTTATAAAATTCTATTTGTAAAATCTGTGTACTATGTTTTATTTTAACTATTCTATTCCATCACTAGGTTTTTTGTGCAATAAAGATTTGGTGGAGAATGCCAGATTTTTGTAAATTAATACTATGACATGAGCATCTGATTCATTCAAATAGATCTAAAATCTGACATCAGTTGGTCATTCTCACATAGGGCCAAATTCTTGAGAGTTGACTTAACCATAGAAAACAAGCAAGATACCTTGCCTAGTGGCTAAGTCAAATGGATATGAAGGGGGAGGTCTTGGGTTCAATTTCTACAAGGTTCATGGGAGAGTATTTTGCCCCAAGAGCTCTAGAGCCTTATATAAGCATCCACTTGAGTTAACTCTAGTTAACTAGGACACTTGACACACATGAAGTTACATGGCCCACACTTTGATGAATAGTATCAACCTCCTATAGAGGGCAATCCCTTGGAGAGATCTATATATAGAGGCATAAGGTTGGGAGAAGAGTAATCTCTCTAGCATGTGGTGGTCCTAATGCTTTCGCTCTTCACACTAGTATCAGAGCTCATGGTGAAGCTTATATGGAGACCTTGAAGAGGGTTCACCTTCCTCTCCAAATTTATTGAGATTTCTTCTCATTTATAGGTATTTTCCATGTTTTGAAAGCCTCATGCATCTGTATTTTTTGTTTTTGTGTATTATGTAAATATGTCTCTCTTTATGCCCTCTTACACTTGTGCTTGCAAAAAGAGAGACTTGGCTTGTAGCTTGTGGGAGTCAACCCTATACCTCCCAGAGAAGATTGCTCAAGCTAACAACATACCAAACTCCTCAAGCTTGGAGAAATTATGGCTCTAGATCTCTTGAGTCAATAATGCACCAAGTCGAAATTGTTCAAAAACAAGGTAAAGAGCCCAAAATAAGTGGGGGATAAGATACTAAAGATGGGTTTGAAACTAGTGCCACTTCTTTGCAAGGCAATTCGACTAGCCAAGAGATCCATGAACATTGGCTCAATTTACTTGAGTTATTGGTTGTGCTAAAATGAGACAAAGTTTTTGTTGATATATTTAGGTAGTGATGTGTCTGAACACTATAGGAACGCCGAGGCACTTTTTTCCCTCTTTAGGAGGTTTTTTTCCCTCGGCTTGTATATATGCCTATTGCCCTAACGGGCTACTTATCTTTGTACATTCTCTAGTAATGCATTCAGTATTGTGTGTTGTGCTCCAAGCTTCTTCTTCTTCCTTGTGTTGTTCGCATGCTTTTGCAGACGTCTAACTCCAACAATTGGCACTAGAGCAGGTCGTCGCTTCATCTAGGGTGCCATTGACACTCCTCCGATTGCAATCTCAGAATTGCACGAATTTTGGTGAGCATACTCAGCGTGTTTTCGAGATCAAGATGGCTTCGCTTTGTGGTGCCAAAACCACGATTTGAGCTCGTTTCGGCCTCCGAATGCACTGTAGGCTATTTCGTCTTTTTGTGCCAAAGGTATATACCAGTTTTGGTTTGCCAATATAAGCGTCTCAAAGTCTGCTACAGGTTTAGCAGAACTAGTCTGGGCACTTCCATTCAACTTTTTGAGATACAATCAATTTTTTGCATCAAGGTATCTTAGTCACTGACCATGGCTAAAAGCAGTGATGTATTCTGTATGTTGGCTTTTGAGGATAAGTTGGATGGTACCAACTACCCATTATGGGCTTATATCATGCGACATGTATTGGTTGCAAAAGGACTGTGGAACATTGTGGAGGGTGTTGAAAAACGTCCTATCACACCTGGAACTATTACAACTGTAGGTACTGAAGCTGAGGCAGAAGGTGTCGAAGATGATGATATTTTGCATATTCTTGTTTGTGCTCTGGTTTCTGCTGCACCTACTGCAGAGCAAATTCATTGGGATGGTAGAGATGCCTAGGCACATGCATTGATAGCTTTGTCTATCAAACGTGCCATTATTCCTCACATTCGCTCTTGCAAAACAACTAAGGATGCTTGGGATACACTTACCACATTGTACCAAGCTAGGAATGAGGCTCGTGTTGCTTACCTCCGAAACAGTTGGAGAGTGAGCACATGAATGAAGGTGATTCTATGCACAATTTTCTAACAAAGATCAAAGACTTGAAGGAACAGTTGATTTCTGTTGATGAGGTTATACTAGATAGCTCGCTTGTGCATACCGTTCTCAATGGTCTTCCTGATTCATATCAGAGTTTTGCTTCTACTCTTCGGTTGATGATAAAAGGGAATCCAAATTCCTTGTCTTTTGAGGAGTTTGTTGATGACACGTGTACAGTTCATTATCTATCAAATGGCGACGTGATTATTACTTCTAGCATTTTATGTCGTGGGCATGCAGTACATGATTCTGAGGCTATGTCAGATGCAAAGCTCATAGACTATGAAAGATCTATAAATGATTCGGCATGTGCAGTACATGATTTTGAGGCTATGTCAGATGCAAAGCTTTGGCATGCACGCTTTGGTCATCTGAATTTCACTAGTTTGCTATGCCTGCAAAAATCTGAAATGGTGTCCTCTTTACCCAAACTTGACGCACCTGGAAAACATGTTTGTGAAGGCTATATTTTGGGCAAAATGCAACGTTAGTCCTTTTCAAAAGATGGTTCAGTTTGGGCTACTTAGAAATTGCAGCTTGTACATAGTGATGTATGTGGTCCTATGTAGACACCTTCTTTTGGAAATTATCTTTACTTCGTGACTTCCATTGATGATTTTTCCAAGCATGCATGGATATATCCCTTAAAGGCAAAGTCCAAAGTGTTCATGTGCTTCAAACAGTTTTTGGTTTTGGCTGAAAATCTCTCAGCATGTAAAGTGGGCACCCTCCATTCTGATAGAGGGGCAGAATATATGTCTTCTAATTTTAATGCATTTATGGTTGAACATGGGATAAAACACCAGTGTACAGTTCCGTATACACCTCAACGGAATGGAGTTGCTGAACGAAAGAACATGTCAGTCATGGAGATGGCGAGGTGTATGGTCAAGAGCCAGGCTTTACCACATAGTTTCTAGCTTGAGGCTGTCATGTGTGCAACATATGTACTTAACATGTGTCCCACTAAAGCGCTGCAGTCTATCACTCCATATGAGGCTTGGCATGACCGCAAGCCATCTATTGCTCATCTGCGTGTTTTTGGTTGTTTGGCGTATGCATTAGTGCTCGAACAACATCGTAGAAAATTGGATGATAAAGCAGTAAAATGTATTTTTGTTGGGTACAATTTTGAAAGTAAAGGCTATCATCTGTATCATCCACAGACAAAACACATTCTGGTTAGCCGTGATGTTGTTTTTGTGGAAGATGCTATCGAGCCATTGCTTTCATGTACTAAAGAGACATCTATTAGCTCCAAAGACATGTATTATACTCTGCTGCCTCTTTTTACAGGTGGATAGTCTAGTGTTGGTCCTAATGAGGAAACTTCTCAACCTTTGCAGGTTTCATGTGATGATGCAGATCATTCCATTTTTTATGCAGATTTACATGATGCACTTATTGATGAGAGAGCTGATATTGAGCAGGCAAGAACTATGCAAAAATGGCTGGTGCAAACCTTGACTGACATCAAATTAGATGCACCTCTATCATATGGTACTCGATCAGACTCTCATAGTGCCTCTTTTGCATCAGATTGCTATGCTATGGCTGCATCTAGTCTATGTGATGAGACTGAGCCTATTTCATTTGATGAAGCACAAAATTCAAAAAATTGGATGGCTGCTATGCAATCTGAATATGATGCAATAATGAAGAATGGTACTTGGTCTTTATGTGACTTGCCTCCTGGCAAGAAGGCCATGGTTTTGAGAACAGTCCAATTGAAAGCACCTTATATGTTAAGCATGCTAATGATGTACTTCTGATCATTGTGGTTTATGTTGATGACATGTTGCTTACTGGTCCTCATGAGAGGTATATTGCTGATTTTAAAGCTGATCTGCATGCCTCATTTGAGATGTCTGATTTGGGGCATTTGCATTACTATTTGGGCATTCAATTTATGCATGTTGATGGTGGACTGGCTTTGTGTCAAACGAAATATATTGACACATTATTAAAGCGTTTTGGCCTTCAAGACTCTAAGCATGGAGACAGGTTTACGATTGAGTCTTCATGATGTTGGAGATGCATTTGATGTCGTTCTCTATCAGCAGGCTGTTGGATGCTTGATTTACTTATGCATTACTCGACCAAATATTCAGTTCGCTATCTCATAGATGAGCAGGTTTATGCATTGCCCAGGAGTCAAGCATTGGTATGCGGTTAAGCCCATCTTTCGATACTTGAGTGGTACTCGGCTACTTGGGTTGTTTTATCCCAAGGGGGGATCACTACTGCCAGATTTGCATGCTTTTTCTGACTCTGATTGGGCTGGTTGCTATGACACTTGTGTGTCCACTAGTGGCTTTTGCTTCATGCTTGGTAGCTCATGTATATCTTGGTTGAGCAAGAAGCAACCTACTGTGGCCACTTCCAGTTATGAGGTTGAGTATAGGGCAGCTTTCACAACAACTGTTGAGTGTGTGTGACTCAGACGCCTTATGGCTGATTTGGGTGTTGGTTAGTCTTCTGCCACCACCATCTTCACTGGCAATCAGAGCGCATTTGCAATTGCGAGGAACCCTCTGTTCCATGCTGGAACTAAGCACATTGAGGTTCATTATCATTATGTCAGGGATAGGTTCTTTGCAAGGGAGATCAGCTTGGCATATGTGCCCACTCAGGAGAACATTGTAGACCTTTTCATGAAGGCTCTGCCTAGGGAAAAGTTTGGAGCTTTCCGCAAAACTTTGGGCTTACTTCCTTTTGTGGAGTGATTTCCACATAGCTTGGCTAGCTCCTTGTTCATCGCATCACTCTCGGGGGGGATTTGTTGATATATTTAGGTAGTGATGTGTGTGAACACTCTAGGACCGTCGGGGCACTTTTTTCCCTCTTTAGGAGGTTTTTTCTCCCGACTTGTATGTATGTCTATTGCCCTAACAAGCTACTTATCTTTGTACATTCTCTAGTAATACATTCAGTATTGTGTGTTGTGCTCCAAGCTTCTTCTTCTTCCTTGTGTTGTTCGCGTGCTTCCGCAAACGTCTAACTCCAATAGTTTTTTTTTATTCAGAGAGGGGATAGGAACCCAAATTCTTACCCAAAAGGGCTGCAATTTAATCAAGTTAGTAGCCATTTATAAGTGCATTTTATCTACAAACCTTATATCTAGTTTGTGCTACATCACGAATGCATTTCAAACTCGGGTCACCAACTCATTCATGAAATTGATCTATCCACTACATCACATGGATATGTGTTACACTTAATCTTCATTACCATAAAAGGTGTTTGCACCTAGATAAGAAGAGTCCACACGCGAAGATCTTATTCTAACTTTCTCCTTCTCCATGAGATAAGTCTCTTCCTCCTCTTCTATTGGAAGTCCATAGCAATCCAAGTCACTTTCCTCTTTGTTTCTACATGTAAACATGGCCCTCTTAAGAAGTCTTTTCTCCTCTATTCTTGTGGAATGTCAATTGGAAGGAAGAAGAAAAAAGATGATGGACATATATCATGTTATGATGAGGCAAAAAGGATTAATTGGTAGCCTACTTCTTGGTGCATGGCCACAAGGAGAATTCCACCATAAGAAGGAGGAGTTGAAGAAATAGGATTCAAGGACCAAGAGAAGTATGGAAGAGCATCCACAAAACAAAGGATAAGTTGGGTGCGTCTTGTCAAGACAAAGGAATGATGTAGCTATTGATGAAGCTGATTATTTTTGGAAGTTATGCTTGGTTTCAATATATGTTTGTCATGGCGTTTATTCTTCCTACATTGATTTATAAATGAATATAGATCATTTTTCCTACTTCATGCATGGCAAAGAAAGAGTTCCTTTGCATGTTTTTGTTTCCAAAATAGTGTTTTCAATGCACAAATTAAAGATTGAGGATGACTTTTATTTACACTTCAAGCTTCTCTTTCATTAAAAACGGTTCTAAATGCAAAAAGAATGTGCATCATCATGTTGATACATAAACAAAGAGAAGCAAGGATAGTATCTTTGTGCATAAAAGTAAGTGCATGCATGACGCAAGTAATTGTTTGAAGCATGTAAGCACATTGTGCAAGATCTGTCATAAGTCATTCCCAATCTATGGCACTTGGGATGTCTAGATGTGGTACGCTTAATTGTTCGGAGTGGATGGCTTGCTTGATAGCGAATAGTTGTAGGAGACGAGTAGGACTCGATATAAATACCTCTGAGTGATATTCCAAAAATTTGGCTGAGAACATCTACTCGAAAGTCTGTTTGTAACACTTCAATAAGTACTTTATATGAGAACATCAAACATACATAGTCTAGATGGAGGGTCTAGTGTGGACCATGTGCACATAATTTTAGGATAAGTCTCTAATAAATTTCATTGCCAGTTAAGTTGAAAGATATTACCTCTTTGAGCTCTCTTTGGAATATCATCATATTGAAATTGTGTGGCAAAGGTGGGTTCCTTGCCTATCACAAGCTTGATTTCTCTTTTATAGTCAGCTAAGAGCACAAATGTGATTAGGCATCAGTGAGAAAGATTTTGGAAGTACTCCAAATGAAGCACTGTATCTTTTAGATTTTCCATGGATTGAATTTGGATCACCACTCAATCATCATGCGTGCACCCCATTTCTTTGATCTGCTTTAGCCACTATAGCCTAGGTGCCTCATAAGTCTCTTGCCCTTCTTCGGTGGTCGATCCACATGGAATGGGTTGTGTTTCATAGGTGTCTTCAAATGTTTCTTCTATTGGCATTTCTACTAGCTCTTCAGGGTCAGAGGCTTCTTGTGGTGAAGCCAGCCTCTCGTATTGAAGTAATTTTGTGTGTAATTCTACTATTTGGCTCTACAAATTTGCTAGCTTTTATGGTTTTGCATCAATAGGAATTGCTTCAAGGACTGGATTTGGTAATATTGGTTGTTGTTGGCATAATTGATTTAGCCAACCAATCATAAGATTCCAAGAGATTGGCATGTTCTTCTAATATAGTGTGGATGTTCTCATATGGTATTGCTTGGAACTAGGACAAACTAATCTATGCACCAAGGGTAATTTCCATGGCCGCCTCCAAATTGTCCTGACTCTGTTGTTGTAAGCACTTGTTCTCTTCAAGGGCAGTCGTCATGTGTCGACATAAGAGGGCCATATTACATTGAAGTTTGGTGTTTCTCTCCATTTGTATGTGCAAGTGACTTTGGATTTCCTTCACATCTTTGTGATCAACATTTTGAAGCTTGGATTCAAGTTCATTTTGGAATTGCTGCAAGGTTTGGTACCGGTCTTGTAAGGCCTTGTGCCTCTAGCTCTGCTACTCTTTTCTCTAATCGGATAGATATGACATTGGTCATTGCATTACGTGTTTCTAGGTGCTAATATTCTTCTCTAAGTTGTTTTGGACATTGAAAAATTGTATCAAAAGCAGTTTTTAAATTCAAAGATGCTATATGTACATGGGGAGATGTAGGCAAATGGGTTGGGGATGGGAAGAGTGGATGTTCTCCATGATGGTGTTGTGGGTGCAGGGGATGTTGGTGGAGGGGGAATGGGGGAAGTGATGGAGAGTGGTAATCTCCAAAAGACAAGCTATCCTTGATGCTAGAATGCCTCTATCTCAAGAATAACTCAAAACTTCAACCAATTTTGGAAGACAAGTGCCAAACTATCAAGACTTTAGCTAACAGTGAAGAACATCACTACACAGAAAAGTCTACTGCACATAATTCACTCATTGGCTGATCAAATGTGTAAAGTTTCTGATGGAACTTTGTACAAGGTGTCATCCAAAGGTTGCACACCTCCGCCAAGTTAAAACATCTGAAAAGTTTCAGTAAATCTTGAGAAATGATCCAAACAGTCTACCTATGTCTGAAATTGTCCTCTTGTAGAGTCGACTTTGACACCTACAACTTCTAACACATGGTTCTCCCAAACTAGAATTCATTTAAGCAAACTCTTTTATCCATAGATGGCTTACCTTCCAACTTAGATTTTGACTCCTCATTTGTGCAAAACTTTACACTATGCACTGAGAACTGATCAATTCTTTGACCATCGAGATTGCACCTGTTTCAGAAGACACTCAACACTTCTTCACATATAAATGTTCCTACACATAATTCTCTCAGCCTGTTTGCAATTAGGCTCTCAGATCTTAACCATAGATAAATTAACTATGGGCTTAGATATCTACAAAAGGATTTCTGATATATTCAAACATAGAAGGAGAAATGGAGAAAAGATCGATGCGCAATTCTCTGAAAATTCTTTCTATTCAACTCATCATACATCTGATGGATGATACACAAAATAGTCATGATCTATTCCTTTCTATCTCATCTATACTTCATCTCTCATCATCCATACGACCAAATACACGTGTATATATATACATATGAGTATTGATTTGTCATTACTTCAAGTATCTTGAAGTATTTACAAAACTAATGTGCATGTGTTTATAGACCTTTTCTTTCTGAATCTCCACTTTACTTCATGCTCTTAGACTTCAATCTTTCCTTCATGTCTTCACTCCTAAGCTTCATATAATCATCAAGTGTTGATTGTCTTGCTCCAACAGCTCCCCCTCAATCATCAATTGTGATTACCTGCATCTTCTTTATTCCTGCCATATCTTTAAACCTCTGCAACTTTGGTCCATCCAAACTTTTTGTCATCATATCTGCAAGTTGATCTTTTATAGGAGTATGTATGACTTCTATTTCTTTATCAAGAACCTTTTCTCTCAAAAAATGATATTGAATCTCAATATGTTTAGTCCTAGCATGAAATACAGGATTAGCTGCCAAATATAAAGAACTCATATTATCTCCACAAATGATAGGAGTACTCTGAATGATATCAAAACTCTTCATAAGATTTTTTAGCCATATGACTTCCTTTGCAGATTCTACAATGCCTTTGTATTCTGCTTCTGTAGATGATAAAGCAATTGTATGTTGCTTCTTAGAGCACCATGAAATTAACTTATCTCCCACATAACACAAATATCCATGTGTTGATCTTCTATCATCAGAGTTACCTGCCCAATCTGCATCACTATATATCTTGATTCTTGTATCTGAAGTAAACCCATAGTACAAACCTTCTTTAAGAGTGCCCTTGATGTATCTAAGCACTCTTTGCCTTGCAATCCAGTGTTCCTTTCTAGGAAAATGCATGAATTGAGATAAAACTCCAACTGCATATGATAAGTCAGGCCTTGTTAATGTAGCATAAATCCAGCTACCCACCATACTCTGATAAAGCTTCATATCTTTGAATTATTCTCCTCCATATCTACTCAACCTATGATTCACTTCCATTGCGGTTGTTGCTATCCTACAATCTTTCCATTTTAAATTTGGTTAGCAAATTTTTCAAATACCTTTCTTCAGTTACATATACTCCATGTTGAGTATATGAAATCTCCATTCCCAAGAAATATGATAGATTTCCCAAGTCTCTTATCTTGAATTCTTTTTCCATCTGCTTCTTAATCATTTGTATGCCTCTGTCATCTGTTCCTGTAAGTATTATGTCATCAACATAAATACAAACATAAATAAATCCATCCTCAGTTGCTTTGACTAGCAAGCTACTATCTCCCTTTGATGCTTGAAACCCTAATTCCTTCAAGAACTTTACAAACCTATAATTCCATGCCCTTGGGGCTTGTTTCAAACCATACAAAGCTCTCTTGAGCTTACACACATGATCTGGATACACGATCTTTAAAACCATCTAGTTGTTCCATGTAGACTTCATTGTTGAAGAATCACTCACGAATTTGACATACAGACAGACATAAAGATAAAGAAAGATAAAGAGAAGCAGAATCAAAGTATTCAGAAAATCAAAGCCTTAGTGAAGGGACAAATTCACGACTATAATGTACAGCGTAGAAACTTCCAGAATTAGAGTTTGTTACACCGGATCAAAATTGTATATAAAGAGAGACGAGAACAGGAAAAGCGTGTGGGTGAGTAGAGCGTGTCGTATGAATAGAGCGCATATAGAAATCAAGAATAGGTCTAGAAGATGCCAGAGATTGCATAGGTAAAGATGAATAACAGAAACCTGAAATGTCAGGTATTCATCTGAGAGAGATGGTAAGAAGAAACTACTCAGTATAGGAGAGTTTCTATAGCTTGAGCAAGAAGAGGCCAAGCTAGTTTTGTACACATCTTCTCTAATAGAAAACACATGTTCATGTGGAAGTTGCACGCATTCTTCGTATGTGAAGAAATCTGAGTATTTTCATGTTACGGTATAAAGTTAGTTAACAGTTACAGTTTTCTCAGTAAAACGTATTTTTCGGTCAGTTAGAGTTTTCTCAGTAAACGTGTTTTCTGGTAGAACAACGAAGTAGATCTCGCAGAATAATGTAAAGTTGTGTATGAGAGATAGCTTATCTTGTAGCTAGACTTCTCTACTATGAGTTCATCAAAGATTTCGGTGAAATGGATAGGTACACAGTACAAAGTCTGACCGGAAAGAGGCACTCAGAACTGGTGAAGTTTTTCCTTAAACTTCAGAAAAAGTTCATTCAGTGAAGCAGGTTCATGCATCACTTCTTTACTTCATGTATATTCACTTGAAGTAATTACAAATAGAATTGCAGTTGATTCCGATAAGATTCCGGTATAATTACGGTGACAGTCCGGTGACAGTTCGGTGAAGTTCCAGTGGAATTTTCAGTAAATTCAAAACACAGTCTTATATGTTTGAGTGACAATAACTTTGCTAAGCTACTGCTGATTATAGAGGTGTTCTAATTTCACTCTAGCTTAGCCAACTTCAATGGCGCGGCGAATTCCGCAGGCTTGACAAGGTTCGAGTCTTTGCTGAGTCATCAACAATTGGTATTAGAGCAGGCTAACCAACAGTGATATCAGAGTGGCAAGATCCACAAGTGGTATCAGAGCAAAAAGATTCTGAAGAGCAGAAAGATTCTCAAAGAGCAAACGGAAGTAAAGACACACAGAATTCGAAAAACTTTCATAAAGAAAGGTGAATGCTGAGGAGATCAACAGCAAACGGCATCAAGAAGTGTTCGGAAGTCATTTTCAAGGTAAAGGTTTACAAAGGTAAAATTCTTTAACGATATACTCACCAGAAGAAACAGAAACAAGAAGATTATGGTAGATCATGTTTCAATTGACAAATTGGACAGAGATAATTATCTCGCATGGGTAATGCGCATGGAAGCCTTACTTATGAGTAAGGACTTAATGATGTATGTGACCGGAGAAGAAAAGAAGCCGACCCTTGAAGACAATAGACAACCAAAGGAAGAAGAATTAGAACCCTTGAAGTTGTGGCAGAAGAAAGATGCAACGGCAAGAGCTTACATTTATAATACCGTTACAGATCATCTACTACCGCACATTAGAGGTCTGGAGAAAGCAGAGGACATATGGAGTGCGTTGGAAGATCATTTCCAAAATACTACGAAAGCTAGGAAGCCTAGCTTATGGTCGGAATTCACAACGTTCAAAAAGAAGTCGAATCAAAGCATTAGTGACTATGTTACTAAGATGAAGGATCTAGCAGATAGTCTTGGATCCATAAATGAAGATATCGAAGATCACAGATTGATAGCGCAAGTGCTCACAGGTTTGAGAGGAGATGAAAGGTGGAAACCTTTCGTACTCTCAACTGAACTTTCTTTAGATCATTTTGTACCAGATTTAAATCAGTTGCTTGGTTTGATGCTCACATATGAGCAAGACCTGAAAGGAGATGGAGATAAAGGACAAAGTTCTGCAATGTACATGAAGAACAAGAAGAAAGGAGATAAAGGTAAGTCAAAAGATGAAGAAGAGTCGAGTTCTCAGGCTTATTATGCAAGAGGTAAAGGCACCGGCAGAGGAAGAGCAAGAGGTTTTGGAAGAGGAAGAGGTAGTCAGAATATCAACAAGAAGGCTTGCTGGATTTGTGGATTAAGTAATCATCTGGCTCATGATTGCTGGCATAATTCCCAAGGATCAAGTCAGAATCAAAATAACAATAGCAGAGGCAAAAGCGAAAGATATCAAAGAGGTAGAAAGAATCAAAGAGGAGGCTATGGTAGAGGTGGAGCAAGAAGTTGGGGACAGAATCAATCCTACAACACCACCTAAAACAACTACGCAAATGACACACAGAATGAAAGTCATACATCATTGATGATGAACTCAATCGGGACATCAGATAACGAAGATCTAAAGGTATTTTACATTGATTCTGGATGTTCCAATCATTTGTCAGGAAATATAGAACTGATGTCAGAATTGGAAAAGGGTAGTTCCAGTCATACTGTTCAAACAGGTGACAATACGAGACATCGTGTACATTCAATTGGAAAAGTGAAATGTAAGAGTAGAGCAGATTTGCTAACCAATGTTTTGTATGTTCCGACAATACCTAAAAATTTGATTAGCGTGGGACAGATAGTTGAGAAAGGTTTTCAGGTCAGATTTACAAATGAAGGAGTATTTGTGGAAGATCCCAAGAATGGATATAATCAGATCGTCTCTGGTAAGAAAGAAGGTAGAATCTTTACTTTAAGAGTACAAGGGAACATTGGTCAAGCGTTGCTCACACATGGTGAAAAGGTGATTACAGAACTTGATCTCTGGCATAAGAGATTAGGTCATTTTAATGAAAAAGGAATTAAAGCTATGATTTCAAATCAGTCAGTACTGGGATTACCAAATGTACAGAACCAACATACGATTCATAAGTGTGAAGCATGTCAGATGGGAAAAGCCCACAGGTTACCTTTTCAGAAGAAAGGATTCAAACATGATGGAGTACTTGAACTCATTCATACAGATGTATGGGGTCCAACAAAAGAAGGATCAATCAGTGGCTCAAGGTATGATGTTTTATTCATTGATGATGCTACAAGATGGATAACGTTATATGTTTTGAAATAAAGATCAGAAGTATTTGAAACCTTCAAGCATTTTCATGCATATGCTGAAAGACTTAGAGGACGAAAGCTTAAGAGACTGAGGTCTGATGGAGGGGGAGAATACTTCTCCCAAGAGTGGAATGCAGGTATTAAGAGAGAAATAACCTGCAGGTATACACCACAACAAAATGGTGTAGCAGAAAGAAGAAACCGAACTCTAGTTGAGTTTGCACGAGCTATGCTCAAAGAAAAAGATTGTCCAAATTATCTTTGGGCTGAAGCTGTAAATACAGCTACATACTTGGTAAACAGATTACCTTGTACAGCTTTAGATGGAATGACTCCTTATGAAGCTTGGTGGGGAAAGAAACCAACACTTGATCATTGCAAAGTGTTTGGATCAGTAGCTTATGCTTATGTACTATCACAACTCAGACATAAGCTTGAACCAAAAGCAGAGAAATATGTGTTCGTCGGATATGATGAAAAGCAGATGGGTTACAGGTTATGGAGTCCTCTAACAAAACAGTTTATTGTTTCCAGAGATGTTACATTTGATGAACAGAAAAGTTGGTATGCAGATCAAAGTCATACAACTGAAGAATTTGAAGAAGAGGTAAGAAGGAAAAAGAAAGGGAAATCAATTGTGCAGGTGAATAGAGATGAAGACTATATGCAAGCAAGTACGTCCAGAAATGGATTAACAAGAAGGAACGAAGAAATTCCTATATTTGATGAAGAAGTGTATTCAGACACTTATGAAGAATGTGAACCAAGAAGGTCAAGCAAGACTAGAAGACAACCAGAAAGGTATTCTTATGATACTTCGTACATAACTCAGAAAAAGTATGCATATATGGTCAAAGATGATGAAGAACCTCAGAACTATGATGAAGATAAAGGCAAGAAGCAATGGGAAGAAGCAATGGAAGAAGAGTTCAGCACACTGGAGGAGAACAAGACATGGGAACTTGTTCCTAAACCAAATGGTAAGAAAGTAATTGGAAATAAATGGGTTTTCAAAGTTAAGAAACTTGCAGATGGAAGGATAGCCAGATACAAAGCTAGACTGGTTGTCAAGGGCTATGCTCAGACGCATGGCATAGAGTATGATGAGACGTTTAGTCCGGTGGCAAAGATGTCAACCATAAGGACAGTGATTGATATAGCAGCATCAAAAGGATGGAAGCTAAGTCAGCTAGATATAAAGAATGCATTTCTGAATGGATATATATCAGATGAAGTCTACATGGAACAACCTGAAGGGTTTGTAAGTTCCAGATACCCAAATTTTGTTTGCAGATTAAGAAAAGCTTTTTATGGATTGAAGCAAGCTCCAAGAGCTTGGAATTACAGACTTGTGAAATATCTCAATGAACTTGGATATCAAAGTTCGAAGGCAGATGCAAGTCTACTCATCAAGAGAACAGAAGAAGGTATGATCTACATTTGTATTTATGTAGATGACATTATAATCACAGGTACATCAGATGAAGGAATCAAGGAGCTAAAGAGATTACTTGAATAGGAGTTTAAGATCAGTGATCTAGGAAAGTTATCATACTTTCTTGGAATGGAAATCACATACACATATCATGGTGTATATGTTTCGCAAGAAAGGTATCTCCTAAACTTACTGAAGAAGTTTAATATGGAGAATTGCAGAGAAGCTTCAACACCGCTTGAAGTAAATCATAAACTCAGTAAATATGGTGGTGCAGAGTTTAAAGATATGAGGAAGTATCAGTCGTTAGTAGGAAGCTTAATTTATGCTACACTAACAAGACCTGATCTTAGTTATGCAGTGGGAGTTCTCTCACAGTTCATGCATTGTCCGAAGGATCAACATTGAGTTGCAGGACAAAGAGTTCTTAGATATATCAAAAGAACTATAAAGGAAGGATTATATTATCCTTTTACGTCAGATATAAAGTTGAGAGCATTCAGTGACTCAGACTGGGCAGGAAGTCAAGATGACAGAAGATCAACACATGGGTATATGATATACCTAGGAGATAAGCTAGTGAGCTGTTGTTCGAAGAAACAACACACAGTGGCTTTATCGTCAACAGAAGCCGAATATAAAGGACTTGTAGAAGCAGCTAAAGAAGTGATATGGATGCAAACCTTGTTCAAAAGCATGGGTATTGATCAAGGTATACCTATCATACATGGAGATAATATGAGCTTGTTGTATCTTGCACCAAATCCAGTATTTCATGCAAGAACAAAGCACATAGAGATTCAGTATCATTTCCTGAGGGAAAAGGTGATGGAGAAGGAGTTAGAAATTGTATACACTCCGACAAAAGATCAGATTGCAGATATTTTGACAAAGAGCTTGGATGGAACAAAGACAAGCAGATTCAAAGAAATGGCAGGTATAAAAGAAAGAAAAATATATGAAAGACAGGAAGATGCAAATTAGTGATTGAGGGGGAGCTATTGAAGAATCACTCACGAATTTGACATACAGACAGACATAAAGATAAAGAAAGATAAAGAGAAGCAGAATCAAAGTATTCAAAAAATCAAAGCCTTAGTGAAGGGACAAATTCACGACTATAATGTACAATATAGAAACTTCCAGAATTAGAGTTTGTTACACCGGATCAAAACTGTATATAAAGAGAGACGAGAACAAGAAAAGCGTGTGGGTGAGTAGAGCACGTCGTATGAATAGAGCGCACATAGAAATCAAGAATAGGTCTAGAAGACGCCAGAGATTGCGTATGTAAAGATGAATAACAAAAACCTGAAATGTCAGGTATTCATCTGAGAGAGATGGTAAGAAGAAACTACTCAGTATAGGAGAGTTTCTATAGCTTGAGCAAGAAGAGGCCAAGCTAGTTTTGTACACATCTTCTCTAATAGAAAACACATGTTCATGTGGAAGTTGCACGCATTCTTCGTATGTGAAGAAATCTGAGTATTTTCATGTTACGGTATAAAGTTAGTTAACAGTTACAGTTTTCTCAGTAAAACGTATTTTTCGGTCAGTTACAGTTTTCTCAATACGTGTTTTCCGGTAGAACAACGAAGTAGATCTCGCAGAATAATGTAAAGTTGTGTATGAGAGATAGCTTAGCTTGTAGCTAGACTTCTCTACTATCAGTTCATCAAAGATTTCGGTGAAATGGATATGTACACACAGTACAAAGTCTGACCGGAAAGAGGCACTCAGAAGTGGTGAAGTTTTTCCTTAAACTTCAGAAAAAGTTCATTCAGTGAAGTAGGTTCACGCATCACTTCTTTACTTCATGTATATTCACTTGAAGTAATTACAAATAGAATTGAAGTTGATTCCGATAAGATTCCGGTATAATTACGGTGACAGTCCGGTGATAGTTCAGTGAAGTTCCAGTGGAATTTTCAGTAAATTCAAAACACAATCTTATATGTTTGAGTGACAATAACTTTGCTAAGCTACTGCTGATTATAGAGGTGTTCTAATTTCACTCTAGCGTAGCCAACTTCAATGGCGTGGTGAATTCCGCAAGCTGGACAAGGTTCGAGTCTTTGCCGAGTCATCAACATTCATCTGAAATATAACCATTTAAAAATGCATTCTTCACATCTCAGTGAGATAATTTCCAAGCTTTGCAAGAAGCAATAGCTATGAGAGTCCTTATGGTTGTCATCTTTGCAATAGGACTATAACTTTCATCATAATGCACACCATTTACAAAAAGCATGGCTTTGTACCTAGATACACTTCCATCTGCAAACCTTTTTGTTTTGTAGACCCATTTACATCCAATGATCTTTTGACTATTTGGTTTAGGAACCAAATCCCATGTCTCATTCTCCATCAATGCATCATATTCTTGCTGCATAGCTTTTTCCCAATTCTCCTTTCCTTTGGCTTCATCATATGTGGATGGATCTTCATCTGTTTTTATCATATAAGCATAATCTTTAGTAGTCAAGAATGAAGTATCATAGCTATACCTTGTAGGTTGCCATTTGTGCCTTCATGACCTTCTAAGTTCTCCACTTATTGAAGTTTTTGGTTCATCATATTCTGAATAAAACCTTGGCCTTTCTTCTACTTCAACTTGTCCTTCATTACTCTCTTCTTCATCACATATTTGAAACTTTGATTTACCTTTCTTCTGAACCAAGGTTTCTTCATCACCTGCATGAATATTAAGTGTACCTGCATACCAAGTACCTTGCTCATCAAATGTAACATCCTTAGACACAAGGAATTGCTTTGTGGATGGACTCCACAATCTATAACCCATCTGCTTATCATCATAACCAATGAACACATACTTTTATGCTTTAGGTTCTAATTTATGCCTCAACTGAGATGGCACAAATGCATAAGCCAAGCATCCAAACACTTTGCAATGATCTAAGGTAGGTCTCTTAGCCCACCAAGCTTCATATGGTGTCATACCCTACAAAGGTTTACATGGTAGCCTATTGACCAAGTATGTACATGTATTTACAGCCTCAGCCCACAAATAATTGGGAAAATTTTTCTTCTTCATCATTGATCTTTGCAAACTCAACAAGAGTTCTATTTCTCCTCTCTGCTACACCATTTTGTTGAGGAGAGTACATGCAAGTAACCTCTCTCTTTATACCTGCATTCCATAAATAATCACTGAATTCATTTGAAAAATACTCTCCCCCTCCATTTGATCTTAACCTCTTCAATTTTTGTCCTGTAATTCTTTCTGCATATACATGATAGTGTTTGAATGTATTAAACACTTCTAACTTGTCTTTGATCACATAAATAGTGATCCACCTGGTAGCATCATCAACATATATGACATATTATCTTGAACCATTTATACTAAAGTCCTTTGAAGGACCCCACATATCTGTATGTACCAATTCAAGTCTTTCTGAATACATAAAACCATGCTTATCATATGATTGCTTATGAGCCTTACCTAACTGACATGCTTCACATACAACATTAGGTAATCCAAGTACTGAACCATTATTAACCATCTCTTTGATACCTCTTTCATTGAAGTGTCCAAGCCTTTTATGCCAAAAATCCAATTCAGACACGTTTTGCTCTCCATATGTAAACATAACATGTCCAACATTACCTTGTATCCTTAATGTGAAGAGCCTTCCTTCCTTCTTTCCTATAACAATTTGCTTATACCCTTGACTAGGGTCTTCAACATAAACTGCATCATTAGTAAACCTTACCTCATACCCTTTTTCCACAATCTGTCCTACACTAATCAAATTCTTTGGAATTGTAGGAACATACAAAACTTTACTTAAGAGAGTACTTCCATCTTTGGCTTTAACTGAACCAATTGACTTTACTTTGTGCTTTGTATCCCTTTTTGAACTGTATGATTGATTGCCTTATGATCCAGGTCAGTCATCAAAGCAATGTTTCCACTCAAATGATTGCTACATCCTGAGTCAATATAGAATACTCTCAAGTCTTCATGTGATGCTTCACATGTTGCATTCATAATAAGATTTGAATCTTCTTTCTGATCTGATGCATAATTGTAGTAGGTGTTATTATAGGATTGACTTTGGAAGTTTCTTCCTCCACTTCTTCCAAAGAAATTCCTACCACCTCTACCTCTGAAATTTCCTCTCTGATATCTTCCACCTTTTCCTCTTTGATTAAAATTCTGATTAAAATTACCATTTCTTTGATTATTATGCCAACATTCATGAGATAGATGATTGGTCTTACCACATATCCAACAAGGTCTGATATTATCTTTGTTATTTCTGCCTCTTCCTCTACTTCTGCCACTTCCTCTTCCTCTCAAAAAGTTTGCTTGACTTGGAGTACCTTCATCTTCAATTGATTGTTGCTTTCCTTTGATAGCTTTCTTCTTGTCTTTAGAATACATTGCATGACCTGCACTCTTATCAACATCTCCTTTGATATCATTCTCAAAAGTTAGCATATGTCCTAACAATTGATTCAAATCAGGAGTGAAATGATCTAATGAAAGTTTTGTAGACAATATAAAAGGTTTCCACTTCTCATATCCTCTTAGACCTATGAGAATATGTCTTACCAACTTATCTTCTTCAATATCTTCATCAAGTGCACTGAAAGAATCAGCAATGTCTTTCATCTTTGTCACATAATCAGATATTGATTGTGAAGTCTTCTTCTTCAATGTAGTAAACTCTGCCCATAATGATGCTTTCCTTGATTTGGTGGTATTCTAAAAATGCTCTTCCAAAGCACTCCATATGTCACTTGCACTTTCAACTCCTCTGATATGAGGAAGCAAATAATCATTCATTGCCATGTAAATTATGCTTCTTGATTAAGCATCCTTCTTCATCCAAATCTTTAAATCTGCAAGCTCCTCCCTAGTTGGAACACTAGGATCTTTGAACTCTAGCTTTTCTTCCTCTCTTGTGATGTATCCCATCAGATCTTTGCTCATAAGATGAGCTTCCATCTTCATAGACCAACCTAGATAGTTCTCTCTATCCAACTTCTCAATTTGGAGACTATCTCCCATCCATTCTTCACCTATACTATCAAATCTATAACCTTATAAGGAATGAATGTACCTTAGCTTCAAAACTTACTCCTTCTAATCCTTTTGATTGCTCTTGTGTGTCTCCCTTTAGCTTTTCTTTCACACTTTGTCCTTTTGAATCTTCAAAGTTTGAATTTTGTATATCTCCAGTGATCCGGGTCTTCCTTTCCTTCAAATCTGATGAATCTTGCTCTGATACCACTGATGGAGAGTGTTAATCTCCAAAACACAAGCTATCCTTGGTGTCAGAATACCTCTATCTCAAGAATAACTCAAAACTTCAACCAATTTTGGAAGACAAGTGCCAAACTATCAAGACTTTAGCTAACTGTGAACAACATCACTACACAAAAAAGTTTGCTGCACATAATTCACTCATTGACTGGTCAAAGGTGTAAAGTTTCTGATGAAACTTTGTATAGGGTTTCCTCTAAAGGTTTTGCACCTCCTCCAAGCTAAAACATCTCAAAATATTCAATAAATCTTGAGAAATGATCCAAATAGTCTACCTATGTCTGAAATTGTCCTCTTGTAGAGTTGACTTTGACACCTGCAACTTCTAACACATGGTTCTCCCAAACTAGAATCTGTTTAAGAAAATTCTTTTAGCCATAGATGGCTTACCTTCCAACTTAGATTTTGACTCCTCATTTGTGCAAAACTTTACATTGTGCAGTGAGAACTCATCAATTATTTGACCATCGAGATTGCGCTTGTTTCAGAAGACACTCAACACTTCTTCACATATAAATGTTCCTACACATAATTCTCTCAGCATGTTTGCAATTAGGCTCTCAGATCTTAACCATAGATACATTGACTATGGGATGAGATATCTACAAAACGATTTCTAATATATTCAAACACAGAAGGAGAAATGGAGAAAAGATGACGTGCAATTCTCTTAAAAGTCTTTCTATTCAACTCATCATACATATGATGGATCAAGAAAGGAAGTCCAAGGTGATAGTATAGTTAAAGATGTTTGAGATTGAAATAAGGATTAAAATTTGGTTGTGGAGGTCATTGGGGGAAACCTCGGCTGGGTGGATTGCGAGGCTTGGTAACCTAACATTGTGGAGGGAGAGGCTAAGTGACCCATTACAGGGTGTCATGTTGGATGGCCTAATGCGGGTTCATGTAGGGAAGAGGAGGTATTGTACAAGGGATTGATGACTGAAGAGAATAGCTATGAATGAAAAACTCGGGCACAAAAACTAAAGGTGGGCATGGTTGTGGATACTTTAGTGGTAAGTACAATGTCCTTGGACCTAGGGGGTGAACAGGGTGGGGTGTGGAAGTTTGGCTCTTCGTGTTAGGTAGTGATTGCGACAATGGCTATGGTTTGGGGTTCTAGAGGTGTGCTCACAGATGGAGGGGGAATGGGTCAGACTAGGGAGGTTTGTACAAAAGTCTTGGTGGTTAGGTCAATGGTCACTATGGAGATTGGACTTGTGGCCGTGGTAATCACTTCTTGAGTCATTGTGGCCATGGTAATTGCTTCTTGAGTTGTTGTGGCCACTTCAACTTGCATGACTTGTATTTGGATATTTTTCCCTTGCCTCTATCTTGTGTTGATACACCTCTCATCATACTATACACATGGTCTCTGTAACATATAATCAATAGTATCAACAAATAGATATAGCATTCACCTAGGATGAAAGACTCAATGAGGTCTTCATCATGGCAAACTAGTACCTTAATTGTCATAGGGATGTCTTGAATAGAGAATGGGAGGTTCCACCTTGCCCATGCAAGGGGTTTCCACTCCTCTTAACCCTACTAGGTAAGCTTCAATAGGAATAATTGATAGTCCCATGTCCTGACAGCAAGAATATCTTATAGCACTAGTTCTAGCACCTAAATCAATTAATGCCCTAATTGTCTTAGCAGTCATGTCGTGTCCTAATTCTATTGGGATAAAGGGTCATCTATCCGTGATGCTATGAGATCATGTCTCACGACTTCATAATTTGCATACCTAGGCTGATTTATGCCTTTTCTTCTCAACTTCATATGTCTAGTGCGATCCAAGGCCACTGCTTGTGCATCTTTCTGCATACTTAGCTCTTCTTCCTTGTGTTCCTTGGTCATGTTAAGTCGACTTAGCATCTCTTTAGTCAAAGGCTCTTGATAGAGCTTAACTTGGTGTAACATGGGGTACCTTAGAGTGGGAGGTGTGAACCACCTCCTAGTTTTATTGGATGGGATCACACATGAGTGCCATATGGCACTCATGTGTGATCTCATCTTTGTCATCTGCATCCTCGGAAACTATGCTTGGTGACCTTTGTCATCTTCATCCTCGGAAATTGTGCTTGGTGACCTGAAAAATGAGGGGAATCGTCATAGCTATTGGCTTCAACATTTGGTATCAAAGCGGGTGAAGATCATGCGCATACAAAGGAGCATTCATACAGACCACCCACATGCATGGACAAAGACGAAAAGAGCTCACACTCTCGAAGAGAGAGGGAGAGCCTCTCTTCTCCTCTTGTCCTCCTCTTGAGTGAGGGAAGGAAGGATTGAGTCCCTCTTTTATACCCGAAAACCATCTAGTTGACCCTGTATAAGGGATTTTTGCTCCATGCACACTGAGCCTATGTCAACATTGGGCTATCAAAAAAAATTTTGCACATCTAGAGGAGGTAAAACCCATACATTTGAAGCTTCTTCTTGATTTTGAGGGATCAAAAGCTTGGTTTTTGAGTAAGAATTTGGAGATCAAGCTATACATATGTATTATGGGCTATGATGATTGGGGATGGGTCATTAGTACAAGTGATAGAACCTTCAAGCTTCCATTTCAAAGCTATCAAAGTGACTCTCTTATGAAGAATTTATTTTTCACTTCCCACCCTTGATCTACCCATCTTCTCCGACTCATAGCTTTGTGGTGCGGCATTCGATTCAAGGGATCTTCGTCACGTTATGAAGCTACACTCTACACTTCATTGAGCAACAAACGATTTGTGATTTGGAGAAGTTTTGCCCAACCAAATTCCCTCTGTAGCACTTCAGCAAAAACTAGGCGACCACTCTTTGGCCTAGTTTTTGGTCATTTGGCATTGAAACCACTTTTTTCACTTGGAGTAGCCTCATTGCTTTAAAATGCAATTGTTGGACCACCTACTTCGAACTGTTGAGGATTGAAAAAAAAGTGATTCAGTTTGTATCAGTTTGCTTATTTTGGGCTATTGTTATATGCTTTTGTCATCATTTTTGTTGGTATTTGGTGCTTAGAACCCTCTCGAGCCAATCAAAAATTTCAAATTTTCATTTGGCCATGGCAAGGATTGCTGATCAGCACCTTCACACTTCAAAGATCCCTTCAATTTTGCTTTGGAAGCATTACTTTGTATCATGGAAGTGCTCTGGTGCTACTTTTTCTCTCTTTCTTGCATATTAAGTTTACTTCCATTCTTTTTACACACTCAAGTTAGTAAACGGGGGGAGTGAAATATGGATCCTAACGGTAAGCAAGTTTTAGACTACACTTCTCCACATAGAGAGAACAACTAGAGGACCTTGACCATAGGATGGAAGAGGTAGAACTTGAGCAAGAAGTTGAGCAAAAGGTTGAGGGAAAAGAGCCATAAGAAGAAGAGTATTCTTATGTGGAAATCTACAATGAGTTTGTTACACACAAACAATTCACAGAGTCCAAGGAACAAACCCTTAAGCTGGAGAGAGACATTGGTAGCATGACTTCTCTCATTGAATAGCTTAAGGCTCAGATGATCTCATTTGAGACACATGTAACCTCTTTCCTAGCTAGGAAAGAAAGAGAAGTACCTACTCTTCCTATGGAGATGACTAGGAAGGATGCCCCTTTCCTAGTAAACATAAAGGTGGGAGTTCTAGGGAAGCTCCTCTCCTAAAAGACCTTAAGCCACCTACTTTTATGGGGGATGATCGTGAGAGAAATAAGGATGCAGTCTACACTTTTTTGCAAAAGTGGAATGACTTTCATCATTTTAAGGGCACCTGAGTATCGTGTGTTAGAGGCGAGTCTCTCGCTTGGACTGTGTGCTTATAAGTGGTGGATGAGTCTCAAGAAGCCAAATTCCATCCCTATAGTCTTGGATCACTTTGAAACTCTTTTCTTGAAAGAGTTTCTTCCTGAGAATGAGGAAGAGAGGAATAAGGATGAGTGGGATAGAATCACTCAGAGAAGTAGGCCTTTATCCATCTACATATCCCACTATATGGAGATCATTTTGAAACTTAAGGGATTAGTTGACTTTCAAAAAATGAGAGGGTTTGTTAGGGGCTTAGATAAAGCCATCAAGAGAAGGGTAAGAAGGAATACACCTAAGACGTTTAAGGAGGTGATCAAGTATGCTCAAATATATGAGGACCATAACCATCCTCAATATACTCCTATGGAGACAGATAAGCCCCTCAAACCTCTTAGCACGACCAAGTTTAAGAAGAAAGTATCAATGGGGAAAAACAAAATCTTTATTAAGAAACAAATATAACAAGGGCCTAGATTACCTACTAAGCAGTTTGAGAGGGCCAAGAGAGGGAACGTGTGTTTTAGGTGTTTGTCTCCTAGCCATTTCGCAGTGGAACTATCCACTCAAGAAGGGGGAAGAGAAAAGGATATAGCTACTTGATTGTAGCCCAAAATTCCACCAAGGAATTTGTAGACTTCCTTGCATGCTACTCCCTCTAATAGGTGCTTAGTGATATGAAGCAGATAACTATCTCGTGTGGTTGCAGTGTTAACTTTATTCAAGTTAATACACACCCATAACTTTTTGTTCTTTTTGGGCACTATCACAATGGGGGATACCCATTTGATATGCTTGATTTCATAGATAAACCCTGTTTCTATCAGCCTATCAATTTCCTCTTTGATCTTGGCTACATAGTTACCATTCTGTGTAAGGCTTCTGTTTGGTTGGATTGGCTTCCAAAGTCATAGGAATCCTATGAGATCTGATACATGGATTCACTCCTTTCATGTCCTTGTAGCTCCAAGAAAATACATGTCTATATTCTATCGATAACTCTATTTCCTCGTGATCCTCTTCTTCACTCGGGTCATTATGGATGTGTAAAGTTGTAGTCGAAGAAGAGATGAGACTAAACACTAGAAATGCAGGTGCTAATGAAAATCAATGATCTATTTAAGATCCTGCATGTGCACCTATGGTATTTCCTGATGAGGAATTTGAACCCCATGGTTGGTCCAAAATACTAGCGATGATGGAAATAACTATGAACGAGGAACAATGGACACCCCATTATGATGAAAATGGCTAGGACATCTCATTCTTCACAATAGAACCACTTATGTTTGACTCAATCATAGAAGAGTGTGAGCCTAGTACATCAATAATCAATGAATCTAGTGATGAGGATGAGGAATCCATCATCATGTATCCCTTTTGTGAGTCTGAAGAGGAATACCTTTATTTGGTAAAGGCTACAACTCAAGGGCAAGAAGCATGTAAACTTGAAAAGAAGTTGACTATGTCAAAAGTGAGAAGAAGAAAAGAAAGAAAAAGTTACATGCACAAGAAGAGATAGAATCCTTGTTTGAAGTGCTAGAAAACTTCAAGAAATATGAGATTGAGGACATGAAAATCATGGTAATACGGCATTGCACTCATAGGAGAAGCCTACGACTACACATTCACAAAGATTCCAATCCAAAAGAATGCACTGACTCCATCTCATCAAAAGTTCTATGAACTGGGTTCCATTTTAGGGGTGGTACATCTTTATGAAAATAATCTTCGAGATTAACTTTGGTAGTTACACCTAGATGTTGTAAGTACAAGGAATTGGTTCCTGAATCTTGCACTGTCTGCAATTACCTCATGAATGGTCTACCCAAAATCATCTCACAGATGTGATTCTTCCCAAAATCACATATGGAAAATGTATGTTCAAACTCAACACCACAAGTGGTGAGATTATCCTAGGGATTTTTCAATATGTATGTCTTTCATTTGCAATTTCATCCTAGTTTATCTTAGAATTGGCTTGCCCCAATGTTTCCATAGGGAGATGGTATCAATTGCAACTCCTACTCCTGAATCTAAGATATCTTCTATTGTATAAGCATGATAAGTGATAGGAACATAGGTGTTTCCTTCTTCTCCTTCACTCATATCTCTTATCTTATCCAAGGGTATCTCTGGCACTGTCCTATGTGATCCTACTTGAGATTGGGAGCTTCTTGTGGCACTTTTTGAGCTACATGTTTCCACAGCTCATGTTTAATTTTAAGTAGCTCCTCTAAAGTGAGATGGCACAACACTTTAGTGTTCTTCACTACTTTTGTGTTCTTAGGTAGAATTGATTCATCATTTTTTACCATGACTATAGGAACTCTCATCTGAATAGACTTAGATTCCCAGGTGCTTGAAAAGGGAGGTGATTTTTGCAAGGAATTGGACTCAAATTCTAATATTTCACTGGATTGCATGACTTCTTCCTTCTCGTACATAGAGGGAATGTCCTGAGGGAAATGATCATGAAGATCTTCCACTACTTCAATAGGAGAATGATTCTTTTTCTCCTTGGCCCACTTCTCCTCTTGTATCACTCTCAAGAACTCCGAGGAGTAATGATTCATAGAGGAAGGAGTTATGTCATCCATAGAATTAGGAACATAAGATTCTTGGGGTGGTAAGCTTAATCTTTCGCTTCCACTAGTTTGTGCCTCAGGTGTAGCTTTAGTCGTAGGTTTAGCTACCATTAGCTCTATTCTCTCCAAAAGTCCTTCAAAATTTGTCTGTAGAATAAGGAACATAAGATTCTTAGGGTGGTAATCTTAATCTTTCACTTCCACTAGTTTGTGCCTCAGGTGTAGCTTTAGTCATAGGTTTAGCTACCATTCGCTCTATTCTCTTGAAAATTTGTGTCTTTACAAAGTTTTTCTGATTGAAGAGAAACCTTGTCTCAAACATACCCTAAGGTATCTCTACCATTTTTGCACAAAGCTTGGTCCTCTCAATCTCGAGATCCACTCGGGAATAACATTTGTCTAACTTTGCCACATTTCGCCCTTTCTGAATTTGTGCTTGAAAATCCTTGAACATCATTCCCAAGTCTTCAAGAATGGGATTCGCTAAGACTGATCCTACTTTGAGTGGTGGTGGAATGGATGATGGGTTTTGATAGGCTGGGTTGAAGGGTGATGGTGGAGATGTATGAGAGTGCATTTGAGGTGCAATTTTAATTAAATTTGTTTTCGTTTCTTTTAGGCTTTCTTCTAGTCACTGAGTTTTCTATCCCATTATCTCTTCATTCTCTCTCAACTATCCTTCCAAGCTCTAGTTCCTTTTCTTACTACATTGTGTGGCTCACTTGCCTCTGATTTCGTCTCTTGATCTAGGCCTAAAGTCTTTTATAGAGCATGTGATCTAGTGACTACTTGTATAGGGGAAATATTTGTCCCACTTCATTGGGTTCTACTATCAAGCCAATAACATTGATAAGGGTAATCTTTTGGGCATTGGCTGGATTCTTAGGATAATCTCTTAAGAGATGTTCTTTTCCACAATTAGAGCAAAAGCCTTAAACTACTACGAGTTGGGGTTTCCCTCGGTGAGGGAGTAAACAATTCCATATGAAATGATCTCCTTGACAATTGCAACATGGTCCTCTAGGTGCTTGAGGTCTCATTTGCTTTAATTGGGGCCTAGGGTTTGGATTTGTATACATCACATTGGAGTATTATGGCTCCCAATTGGGTTCTAAGGGTGTTTCATATGGATAGAGCTCGGTATGATCAGGTGACTCCATGTAGTAAGCTGGTGGGCTATCCCCATGGATCGATTCAAAACTTTGAGCATTACGATCAGTTTTTGAGATCATTGAGGAAGCTGGAACTATGGATCTACTCATATTATCCTCCGCCATAGCATATTTGATAGAAATTACATTGGCAGGGCATGGCAATGTCAAAAGGATTTCATCACTCCAATTGACATGCAAGAAAATTAAAAATTTTCTTCAAAAGTGGTGATCTTTAATCTTTTTTAAAAATATGTTTTATGTGATTTACTAATTTTATTGACCTTTCTTTTGAGTACTTGTAGGCTGAAGAAGATGGAAATGTGCATTTGCACTCTCATTTGACCTCTCCAGACCCTCATTTGAATCCTCTTTATATAACTTGTCTTAATGACTTCTATGAGCACTATAAATGATTATTGTATGCATGACTATGAGAATGTGACTAAGCACTTAAATGTGTATTTTGATTGTTTGTATGTATTTATATGTTGTGCTTCATTATGACTTGATGTGTTTTTCATTGGTGAATGCAACCCTGCATAACTAAATGTAGGTAAAAACAAATTGGACTATGTGTGTTTGGAGACGTGTTTATGAGTGTGTGGAAACTTGGATTGCTTTATAAATTATGGAGCCCTAAGTAATTGTGATCCAAATAAATGTTCCTATGTGTTTCTCGTGGCATCCGTTCAAAGTCTGCTCCTTCACAATCATGAATCCTGAGACCATTACCCTTAACTTGTTTTTTTATGATTCTAGAATTGCGAAGTTGTGCCCATCACTATGATTTGCCAATGATTCCTATCTAAAGAGCTTTATCGATATCATTCATAGTGAGAGAAAAGTGCTATAGAAAAATGTGTGTCTATTTTCCATTCTTAAGGGTTATGGGTGATTGTGATGGTTCATATGAATGGATAGTTGTGGGTGTGCATTTACTTATATGAGTGTGAGTGAAAGGGTGAGTCTATTCAAATGTGTGTGTGTATAAAGGTATATGTGTGAGTGTTTGTGTATGAATCTGGTTTTGAGAATAGATTTATGGATATATGTGCATGTGAGACTATGGTTTTATGTGAATACATGTGTACTTACTAATGTGTGTGTATGTAAATATTAAAACATATAATTAAACTAAACCTTAAGCTAGATCTAAATTAAAAGTATTAAAAAGCATTAAAAATAAAAACAAAAGAAATCAAATAAAAACAAAAGAAATCAAATAAAAACAAAAGTTAATACATGCGTGTGTTTAACTATAAGATGTGTGTGAGTTGAAATACGAGTGCATGTTAGTGTATGGTGTGAATGTGAGTTAACTAAGTGCTTGCATGTGCATTTGTGTGTGTTGTGTGAGTTAATAGAAAGTGCTACTTGCACGTACGCATGTTTAAGTGTATATATATGTATTGTATGTATTGTTTTTTCCTAATGATTCTCTATACAAAGCACTGACAAGCACTTTCAATATATGACTAGCATTACGAGGTGGATAGAAAGGTGGAAAGAGACGTCGTGTTTGCTGACATTGGAGCTACAGACATTCGATTCTTTTCATCTATCTTTCTCTTTGTAGATGAAATACATGAGAACTTGAAATTATCTCAAGAACTTGCTTATGATCATATGACCTGTATAGGATCTACTTTTCATAATATTTTCTCATCTGTTGCATATTCATGGATGTAAGTTATTTTTCTAGACCAAATACATCTGCTAGAAGAATGTCAAGGCAAACTGGAAGTATACCTGTAAATCAGTCTTTGATTTGTATCTGTATATCTACTTATTTGTAGCCTATGCCTGTGAACATTCCAGTAAATGAAGAAACAATTAACTCTCTTATTTGTGAATACTTGTTTCCTATGCCACAATACAATTAACTCTCTTATTTGTGAATACTTGTTTCCTATGCCACAATTATAGGTCCGCTCATTTCTTGCATCTTGCTAGGTTACTTTTACCATATGCACTCCATAGGCCATTAGTATATAGATAATCACCTCAATCAGCTTTGATTTCACTTCTCACATCCTAAAGAAAGACAACAAACACCCATGTGTAGTCATGTAGTGAGACCCATAGAAAGCCGAAATTGATCTACTTGGTGGTCTCCATTTGTGACCTGACAACGGTTGCTAATCTAATATAGGTTGAGGTCTCTATTGTGTTTGATAGTGTGTTTGGTACGGTTGTTGGGTCCTATAGTAAGATTGTGGTTGATATTGGTTTTGATATCTTCTTGGCTGCTGATAGGGTTGTTGGTAGTTTTTCCTAACCACTTATCTGTTGTAGGGACAATCTTGGGTAGTGTGGTTAGTGTATTTTCTCTTTATAGTGTACTATCGGCTAGTTGGATTCCCATGAATTCAGAGCCATTATGGGACAAACATTGACCATGTGGTCTCCTTTATAAGTATAACATCACTTTACTGAGACCATCCAAAGGGTTTTTCTACTCAAAACTCCTAACTTTTGTGCCACTTTTTCTACTAACTCACCAATTGATCTTGAGGGGTTGAACATGAAACTAGTAGAAAAATCTCAGTCTTTATAGATCTTAGGAAGTTCTGATTTATCTCCCAAATTATCCTCAATGTCAATGCACATTCACACACATTGCTTTAACGTTTAGGGTTCCTTGACATAGATATATGATCTTAGTTTTGCACTTAACATTCTGTCTAAGAATAGGGAAACTTACTTAGCCTGGGTAGGCAGATCTAGGGTTGGACATCGATCTATGTAATATCTAAGCCTATGCCCTACTAGCCTCACTATTTTGTGAGGTGTCTACTTAAAGCTATGGATCAATGATGAGGTGTTCTACCTGATACCATTCTTAGAGAACTCAGCTATGAAAGTGTCCAATAGGTGATTGATAATCCTGAATTGTTCTTGAAGCAATGGTTGAAACATGTTAGGGTCGTGTTTTTCAACATAAGCCCAAAACCCTGATATTGAGTGAACATATCATCAACTTGTTCTACCCCCTATACTTGCTATAATTCATCCACTTGATTGTAAGGATCTCTTGTGCCATCAACGTAGTTCTTCATGGCTTTCACCAATTGGGTCGGTTGGAAAATTCTAGGAAATTCTCTCGATCTAGGCAAAGGGAACTTGTACATGCCTCAATCGTGGTGCCTTTGTCCTCTAGCTATTTCTTGGTTGGTTCTATTAGTGTCCAATCTTGATCTCTCTCTTCCAAAAGTGTTTGCAAAACTCACTTTTGGTCTCTCTCAGTTTGTCTCTTTGTGACTACCTAGGACATGAGGGGATCTCAGTTCATACTGCTCATGAAGATCTTTAGGTCAAGATGGGGGGAAAATCAATTCACCTTTCCAACTATAAGCATGCATCCCATGCTCCATAACCACGAACATCCTCTCATATGTGCTATCTAAATAGACTACCTTCCTTGGGACATCAAGATCTTTGAATTCATAAATGATCACTCCATCAACCTCATTGGGTTTATCCTGCTTGAAACTCTAGCATGCTTCATCTATTTATCCATTCAAGTATATTTCTATGTTTTTGTTATCCTAAGGAATCCATTCAAGTGTAAGCATCCTTGATAGAATCGAGTTTCCTCACATAGTTCTAGGTTCTCTACTTGGGTTCTCTTAATCTAAGTCTCCTAACTCTGATTCAGGGATAATCGCTCCAAACTCATCAATCCTATTGGGTAAGCGTGTAACCATATACATGGTTCCTTGCTTATCAATGTAGAAACTCTCTTCAAATTTGACACTAGGTGTTCAATTTTGAAGGGTTGTTCCGGATTTTTTATTCAGACAACAGATCATTGCAAACCATCCTCATAGATGCGTGCACCTAAGCTATTGGTTCGGATGTACTCTACTTGAGTCTTATAGGGACCTTCAGGGGTTTGTAAGTATGCTAATCTTGAACTTCCTATGGGTCGCTCCATGCTAAAAGATATCTCTGAATCACTTGTCTTTGAGCTCAATGTGTAAGGATAGTCACTCAATTATTGGGTCATGACCTAGCTATATGATTGACACTAGCCTCAGATGATCATATGCTTTGTTTATCTCTTGCTAGCTATCTACCTGATATAAGGTTCATATGATTCAACTATTTACCCAACAACCAAGTACAACCTCATTGCAAATTTCTTTAGTATCATTAACTTGTTCATTTTAGGTTCTTTTTTATGCAAACTCTTGTCTCATGATACATGTCATCAGAAATACCTGCGTTGTAATGTAGTTTGATATTTTTTTTCTCGATGGAATTAGGTTCTTTTCAATTAGGATTTTCTACAAGTTTGCTCTAACTAATCCTGAACTTGAGAAATTATACTATCTTAAACTTACTTCATGCCTTTCATCCCCCTAATTAATCACAATCGCTAGTCCCACTTAGCCTAAGCTAGAAAATAGACTGAAGGGGTTTATAATTCTTCCAACCTCAAGTCAAATGCCCCTATTAATAATCAATTGCCCAATAAGCTTGTTTCTAAGCTTATAACACATTGGCATCTTACTTAGCCCTTCAAATAGCTCCAAAATCTCTGTAAAAATCCCAAAAAATTAGGTAAAAAATAACAAAATTTGATAAAACCTAAAAATTCCATTTTTCTTCTCTCTTTGGATGGATAACTATCTATCGTGATAGACAATGTTCATCGTGGATGTCTATCTGTTGCAATGGACTATTCTATCATGACACATGTGTCTGTAGCGATAGACTAGTTTATCGCAATGGACATTGACCTTTGTCTACCATTTATCATCTATCATGTCTGTCTATCATAATGGGTAGATGTCTATTGCAATAGATGGGTTTATCAAGGTCCTTGTCTATTTCCTGTCACGGGAAAGACAAAGACTATTACAAGATTCAATTTGTCACAATGAATAGAATACTCGCCAAGTCTATCTATCATGATGGGCACCTGTTTTTCACGATAGATAGGGTGTTTGTCATGATTAATTGTATCTATCGCAAGGCCTTTCTATCATATCTTGCACGATAGATAATGTCTATCATGATGGACAAAAAAACACACATTTTTGAATTATTTTTTATAATTTAGAGTGCTCAAATGGTGTAGACTATCATGCCTAACTTGTAATTACAAAATACCAAAAGTCTCTATCTTTCGTGATAGATAGAGGTCGTCATCTTGGGATGCATGCAAATTTTGTCATACCTATTGATATTGTTGATGTTATTGTTGATGTTGAAACTTACCAAAAAGCTCACAAATACACAAGAAGTAGATCGCATACAATCTCTCTCTCTCTCACACACACACATACAAGTGAAATGGGAGAAATGAAGTGAAGATGGGGATATGACTAAGGGGGTGAGAACTTTGTGATGAAGGATATGGTGTTGGAAGGTGACTAGGGATGGTAAGGATGATGAAGAAGAAGATAAGAAGTAGAAAAAAAATAGAAAATTACCTACTTACCTATGATTCGAACGTCAAAACTCTACATCTTACCATAACACACTCGTCCCCAAAGCTCGCTCCCTAGAAATGATGCCAAATTTGGTGTCACTCTAGCATAATGGTTAATACCAACGTGAGGAGATCAACCTCATAATTGTCAATCTTTGGAGAGGTGAGGATGGTATGACAACCTCGAGTAACTGGAATGCACAAGTGCATGAGTGAAAAGCACACTAACATGCATACACATACACACACATGCACACAAGGCAAGACAAAGAGAAGAACAATGGAATCTTATATTTCTCTAATTTCAAGATACAATCAAATTCATACAAGCTCAATTCCCAAATAGTATAATCTCTAGAATGAGCTCTCTACCTCTTTTTATAGTTTTAAGACTACCTTTGGCTTAGTTCAGACCTAGTGTGTGGCCTAGTAAAAAACTAGGTTCGCATACTATTTTGAATGATCAAACAAGCTAAAAAAATTATGAAAAATGATATGTGAATTCCTCTAACACTCCTCAAGCTGAAGGATTCCTGTTCGTTAAAAAAATGGAGTGGAAATTATAAAAAACGAATAATTACAATGGTGTGTTGTGATGAGAATCATTGTTTGAATTCATGATTGGTTGAAAATTGTAGTTGGGCCTATAATTTGCCAGGTCTATGTTGTCTTCTTTGTCTACTCAAATTTTTCTTTTTCATCTCTTTGGCTCTCTTATCTTTGGATCCCTTGTCACATAATACTTTGTTGGCTCAATGCACCTTGGTTGCCAACAACAACCAAAGTTAATCTCAAAGACTACACACATAGAAATGTACCACCCCTTTTAGCTCAGCCCCATTTTCACAATGCCGGATTGGAGTAAGCCATTCCATGTCCACATGGATCCATTGAATTTTGTTGTTGGATGTGTTCTAGCACAACCCACGGGAAAAGGAAACATAGACCTACCCATAGCATATGTAGTATATAGTTGAACACAACTGAGAGGAATTGCACAACTACTGAACGAGAAGGGTTAGACATGGTTTATGGAGTGAAAAAGTTTTGACATTATTTTCTTGCAAATAAGTTCAAAATTTTTAAAGACCATCAAGTCTTACTATACTTGGTGAACAAACCTTGCAATACTAGCGGGTTAGTAAGATGGTTTCTCTTATTAATGCACTATGATTTTCAAGTAGTTGTTAGGAAAGGTAAGACCCACCTTATATGCACATATCCACCCAACCAACTTCACCCATATATATACCTCTAGGCCAATGGGGGGAATGTTAGGAGAGCTTGCAAAGTGTCCCCTCCATAGGGTTTTTAATCTAAGGCCTTCTAACCTTGGAAGTCACATGAAATCACATGGCTCTCACATTGATTCTAAAAGGATTCCTCCCAAGCTTGTAAGTACAAATTTAAACATTTGAGAGGCTTGATTAAGGGTTAAATGCCATAACCTTAGGAAATATCAATCATAAGGGTCAAAACCCTTCAATTGGGAGCAAATACATCCAAATAGCTCAAGGTTCAAACCATAGTCTTGGAGACACTTTCCCAAGGGTTTCTCAATAAACTCCAAGGGTTCTCCAAGTGATGCTGGCCTGTCAAAACCCATGTCATTTGTTGCTTGGACCCATAGTTATACAACATTTGGTGTTCCTCAAAATTTGCTTTGACAATGCTTGTGATAGACTTGAGTGGGTCTTCATTTTGTAATCTCTTAAGGGATTTGGATTGAGCCCTTATGGGAATTGAACTCATGACCTACCAACTAGGAGTATGATGGGCTAACCACTTTCCCCAAAAGCCATGGTTGAGGATTACTTCCTAATCTTTCCTCTTAGGCTGTGGTTCAACCATCTCCTGCCCGTCATGTCTTGAGTCTAACTCTCTTCCCCTTCTAGAGATCATTGTCCTCAATGATCAACCTTTTATCTCCCCTTGGATTGATGTCCTCACCCTGGCACAGTCTCTTGAACCTTCTTGTTGTCAAAATTGGCCTCTTGAATCCTTGCTCTCAACCTTGGTCTCTTGAACCTTTCCTTTCCGCTTCTTGGCCACTTGCCTACGGACTTGCCTTGTTCGTAACTTTGGTCTCTTGAGCCCCTTGTTCTCAACCTCTGTATCTTGAACCTAGTTCTTACCCATGCTAGGTATCTTGGAACCTAAATCTAGTGCTCCCACTGGAACGCTTGCTTTGAGAGCTTTCCAAGGGTACCTTACACGTCTAAATGTGCCTTAAGAATTGGGAGATACAATCTAATCTTGGATGGTCTCACTTTTGAAAGCGACATGTGTGCCTTCTTTGCCCAAGCCTACTTCCTAGGCTATGATACCAATTGTGGGAATTGAACTCGTGACCTACCAGCTAGGAGTATAATGGACTAACCACTTTCCCCAAAAGCCATGGTTGAGGATTACTTCCTAATCCTCCCTCTTAGGGTGCGGTTCAACCATCTCCGCCCATCAAGATTTGTTAGAATGGTTGCCTCACTTCTGGGCAAGGTCTTGACCTACATTAATATCAATGATAGCCTATTGGACCCCATTAAGCTCAAAAGATCTATGAAACCCAATTGACCTTTGGCTCCTCTACTTTTCTATTCTCATTGATAGCCTTAACTATCCATTTGAAAATTAGGTTAATTCCGAAAGTATTAAAGGCCTTGTGCTTCCTTGGATTCAAGATCAAATCGTGCTTAGAATGTTTGCTAATGGTACTAATGTCTTTATCCATAATGAGATGGGAAATACATTGAACTTTTGTTCATACTTATATATCTTCTTCCACGCCTTTCCCTCCAAAAATAACCACTCCAAGTCTGCTTTTAGTCTCTCCTTTCAAGTGTCTCCTACGTTTATCCACGCACAAGGGTGCAAGGAACTTGTTTCAGGCCTTATTTTTAGGCTCCAAGGTATTCATTTGAGATTCGAAGTTTTGATGACCTAGAGATGGGACTAGGTTCTTAATAACTTGGACTTAAAACTTCAATACTAGAAAGGTATGCAATTGAATTTTGTTAGGAGAGCAATGGTGATCAAAACCTTCCTTATTCCATCCATCCTTTGTTTCCTTGCTTGCTAGAGGCAATACAACCCTAAGCTAATGAAAATGAAAAGAATCTATAGAATTTTTATGTGGATGGGAGACCCCAACCGGAGAGGAATGCCTAAAATCAAATGGGATATTTACACTTGCCCCAAAAAGTTAGGTGGTCTTGTTATTTTGAATGCGGAAGTTTTGGCAAACAAACTCATCTCCAAATGGATATTCAAAGTTTAGATAAACAAAAAGGAATCATGGTTAGAGCTAATTTTCACAAATAGTGATAACCTCACACTTTTGGGTGCCTTAGGTGGCAATATCTTAACCTCCTTACCCTTTTGTTTTCCTCAATCCCGATTACCCCTAGGATCTATGTTGGTGGCCTCCCTTTGGATGGCCTAGAATAAGATGAAGAAGCACTTCTCCATTAGCAATGATTGGAAGTGGGCAGTCTGCATTAGGAGAAATTACTCTATTTGGTCGCTGATAAATGGCATCAGGGAAACTAGAAAGGAAAGCCTCCAAAGAACCAAAAAACTTTTGTCCAAAGGATTTTAGTAATGGAAGGACCTATGGTATTAACCCAAAAGAAAATGGATAATATTTGAGGATATTGATTATAGATGCAGAGTCAACTATCAAGACTAGTGGAAAGTTATTAAATGGAAAAACGATAACTGGTTTGAAGATGTCTCAAGAATTGAGCAACCATTGGAATTCTTTCAAGATTTCAACAAGAAGTGGTGCTTAAATTGGTCTTGATGGAATCTGGAATTCACTAATCTTTATCACCTGTTGAGGGTTCAAGAGTTCAACACAACACGAATAATATCCAGAACTATCATGCTTCTCACACTGGTCTTCATCAATAGAGATTCTACTCTCAATCAGACTTTCATTTACCTCCTTACTTTTACGGAGTCAGAATACTTAACTTCATCGAATACACATTACAAGATGTATTTAATTACATGCTTCGGTACTACACATAACTGTGCAGATTACTTTCATCATCAACCTTCATGCATTGCACAGTATATATATATAGAACATGATGCCTACAGTTGTTCAATTACAGAGATTGTAGAGTCACAAATACAAGAATATGCTTCAGAGTTACATTCTTCAGAGGAGAAGGCGTTACACTGCCCCTGACTACGCGTGACGCTCTCACTTCTGCCCTCCTGTTTCCTTCAGTTCTTCGAACATCTCGTCATTTTTGTTTTGCCCTCCGTATAACGTCTTTCCTCTCTTATGACATGCACAGGAACTTTGATATAACCGTCTATTAAAATCCGATCTACCAAAAAATAGACATCCAACTAGATAATATCTAAGTTTAACAATCTTTCATAATTCACATTAATCATTTATCTTCTAGATTTCCCTGTCTTCAACACCTGGCACAGCCCTGTGGGTAATTTTGTCAAAAATTAGACTCGAATTTAGCAATCCCGTGATCATATAAAATAATTTCCTTCGACTGTTTAGAAATAGCCACTTCCTCTGCTTCAACCTTTCCACTCTGCAGCATATTAAAATCCTCCTTAGCACAATCCTGCTTTCCTTGAAAATCTCTATCAATAATAAATTGCCTCTTTTCAATTAGCATATCCACCTTTTCTTCTAGCTTCTTCTGCAACAACTATTCCTGTAATTCTTTAATAATCTGTACATGTTCTTCCCTTTGCTTCTCTTGTTTTTCAATAACACAGACTAAATCTTTCTCATACTTTGACACAAAGCATGTCTGGACTTGCTCATTCTGAATCCTGAACATATTTTGCCAACGACTCTAAAACACACTCCAAATGTCCTGAACATACTTATGCAGTTGTTGCTTTAATAATCCTATATCCGACCCTGTCATTAATACAGCATCCAGCTCCACATCTTCGTTTTTGAACATCTGCTTCTCCAGCACCTATAATACCTGCATCCTAGAATGAAGAATCACTTGTTCATTCTGTAGAGTAGCATTAAGTGCTGAAAAATCTATCATCTCTTTTTGAATTTGTTCTTGCATAGACTTCTGCCATTCGTCAAATTCTTGCATAGACCGCTTTATTCTAGACAACTCTATTACTTGTTGCATCTTGCTCTGTTGAAATTTCTCTAATATTTGTACCTTCTTATCCAACTCTTCCTGAAGTGTTTCAACCTGCCTCTGTAAAGACTGATAATCCTCCATATTAATAAATACTTTTGTCTGCTCATACCTAGTCAATCTCTCCTCTTGCAAGACTAAAAAATCGGAAATCTCCTGCAACCTCTTCTTCATTCCTAGTACATCATAATCTGTATTCTTAATTGATTGGTGCATAACATCCTCTGGTACTTTATCCCCTACAGCTTGCAGCTATTCTTCCAATCTTCTCTTTTTAGACAACTTAAAAATAGTTCCTAGTACTTTTGGATGCTCATCCTCATCTGCCACCTGTAGCAAATTATCCTCCTCTATCACTACTTTTCGTACATCAGGTTGAAGTATCTGCATAACCGGTTCCAATTCTTGTACAGTATAACCTGCTCTGAGAAGATCCTCACACGTCTCTGAAGGTCTGTCCATGACCTCTTTCACTGCTAGCTGTTCCTGATCTTTACCCATCAACTCGTCACTATGAATATCTATGTCCTTTGGCCAGGACAACTTCTGACTGTCCACCATCTGCACAAACTCAAACAATGCCGCCAAATATGCTAACAGCCTACTATTCGATTGCGTTTTACATCTATCCCCTACAAATATCTCACTATGCATGTGATCATGCAACCAATGGGCCCAACTGACCTGTCCACCTGCCTCTGCATAAGACATGTTCAAATTCTAGTACACACCTCCTTATGACCTGATCCACCCCTTTTTTGTATAATGCCCCAGCTATAACCAAATACGGCCTACTTTTAAGTGCAAACTTCTTCCTCTCATCAGGTGTAAAGTACTGTGGTAATGAACCCTTAGTTAAGAAAACTAATAATTGGTCATACCAAGCATCTGCCTCCACCACTTGTGCATTAAACAACTCAGCATCTGGAAATTCATCAATTACACCTCTGGGTGCTTCTCCTGAATCCAATCTACTAAAGTAATCTGCCATTGCATGCTCTTTTCCTGGAGTATGCATAATCACGAAATCAAATTCCTGTAATGAAAGCATCCACCTGGCTAATCGTCCTGTTAATAAGGGCTTCTTGATTAAATAGACCAAAGCCTGATGATCCACATGAAAAACCACCTTATTGCCCAACAAATAATGTCGAAACTTGTTAAGAGCATATACCATTGCCAAATCTTCCCTTTCCGTCACTGGGTAGTTCCTTTCAACCGCACACAATACTCTACTAGCATAGTAGACGGGTCTATACCATCCTTTGTCTTTCTGCTTCATCAAAACTGCTCCTACAGCCACATCCGATGCATCATCAAATATGTGAAATGGCAATGACCAATCGGGTGGTTGCAAAAGTGGTGCTACCGACACCATCTTTTTTAACAATTGAAATGCTTTCTCTTGAGCATCTGCCCACACAAATGGAACATCCTTTTTGGTCAAATGTGTAAGCGGTAGAGAAATATTTGCTAAATACCTTAAATATCTGGAATGCCACTTAATCTGACCCATGAACCGCATTACTTCTTTCACGTTGGTCAGTGCTTTAGCGGTGCTAATAGCTTCAATCTTCTTAATATCAATAGCCATCCCTTCTTGCGAGATAACATGGCCCAATAAAATACCACTTCTGACAGCAATAACACTCTTAAACAGATTCAACACCATCCTAAACTGCCGACATCTGTCAAAACATGATTTCAGGTGTAGCAAATGCTAGATCATCTCACCAAAGACCGAAAAATCATCTACAAACACTTGCATAAAATCATGTAGATAAGGTTCAAACACTTTATGCACCACATAATTTAATGATGGCGGTCCATTCTTCAAGCCAAAACTCATGACTGTAAACACATAAGCACCAAATTCAGTTATAAATGTTGTTTTATGTTGATCCTCCTCAGCAACACTGATCTGATTATACCCTGAAAATCCATCCAAGAAACTATACATTTCATGCCCTGCTACTGCGTCCAACACTCCATCACAAAACGGCATAGGAAACGGATATGTAACCATTGCGGCATTTAACTTTCTACAATTGACACAAATTCTGAGCTTCCCATTCTTTTTCGGGACCACTATAATAGGAGATAGCCAAGTCACCTGATTCACAAGTTTGATAAATCCGACTGCTAGTAGTTTATCAATTTCTTCCTTTACGTGTTTAGCAAAGTTAGGATTCATTCTATATCTTTGTTGCGCTACAGGTATTGCATCTGTCTTCAAATTAATCCGATGTTGATGCAAATCAGGGTCTATTCCTTTCACTTGAGTGTAATCCCAAGCAAATGAGATCCTCCTTAAACTTTCCTTCCAATGTTTTACCAATATGCACCATCTTGGGTTCAACTTCTGTTCCTAAATTAACCTCTTGAAGCTCCTGCTCCTTCACCCGCATAGAACCTGCATACTTCTGATCGTATATCCGTTCCGCCAGAGTTATTATTTCTTTCTCTTGTTGTTCCACCCACTGCTGTACCAGAATTTCCATACGTTGCTCAAATATCTTCTGTATTTGTGCACCTGCAACCTGTTCACCTGGAACTGGCCCTTCTACATTCTGCACAATCAGATTATCCTTACTTAATACTCCTGCCACATCAACTTCTAACACCGGTACCACCATTGGATTTGCTTGCAAAAACTTTTCCTCTTCATCATCTTCTATCTCGTCCGCTAAGTTAATCGTCTAAGCCATGAGTGGTTTCTCTTGTACTAACATATTTCTTCTTCCTCGCATAGGGGTTGTGACTTGCTTTTTACCCTTTGTGATCATTACCACATTCAAACCCCAATCCTGCTTGACTTTAGCCATTCTAAACCAAGGTCGCCCTAACAACATTTCATATGGATATGTTGACTCAGACATCCTAATGACAACAAAATTTACCATAAATGACACATTCTTGAAATGATTATCTGTTGCTGCTTCAAAATGCCAACCGGCTGAACTCGAGTTTGATTTGCCATTTTGACCTGAAAAGGTGCTGGAGCCAATGCTCCTTTTCCCATTTCTATAAAAATATGTTCAGGTAATATATTTACCCATGATCCTCCATCAAGTAACACTTCATCAAATCGCCTCTGGTTGTACTGTGCCTGAATTATTGGTACTACAAAGTCAACATCTGTTGGATCAATAGTATTGGCCGCAGTTGAAGGTACGGACCTACTTCCTGGCTCTGCCCACTGCCCAAGTAACCGCTTCAAAAACTTCTCTCGAAATGTTGGTTCCAAAGATAACAGTTGATCCAAAGACAACTGTAACGGTGAGCTAATGATTACGTCAAACCAATCTTTTTCCGGATCTTGCTTACTCTGACCCATGTTCCCCTCTATTATTGAAGGTATCAAATCCACTCCTTGTTGTTGCTCAGTCTGACTTCCACACCTTACCTGTTTATGGTGCTCGTCCTGAACTTGCTTCAAGACTTTGTCTCTGATGTGCCTTTGTTCTTGCCAATTAATAGGTCCTTTATTTTTTGATCTTGTAACTGCCAACACTTCGACTTCTTTGCCTTTCCCACATTGTTTACAATCACACTGCCATTGGTTATCCTTCTTAACGTGTATTCTCGCAGATGTACATGTTGCATCAGTCCCTCTATCGTCTTGATCTGGCCATTCAATAAGCATGGCATTTGCCTGAGCCGTCTAGTGCCCTTGTTGTTGATTTTATCCCTGTTGATTATTCTGATTATACCTGATAACGGGTATACCTCTTTCTTCCCTATGCTTTACCCACAAGGGACAATTCGGCCCTATCCAATGATCAGGAGCTGAACAATATCCACAAGGCATTACCCATGGTGGTCGACCCTCGTGATTCCCTTGTTGGTTATTCCCCTGCTGATTGCCTTGATCTCTCCATGGAGGTCTTACTTGTTGCTCCCTCTAAAAATTACCCCACCCTTGGACAGGAATAGCCTGATTGGCCGCTACTTCATTGATATTCCTATTATCTTGCCGAGAACTTTGCCCTCTATGCTTAGGGTTGTACCAACACTGATTTGTTGTATGTCCCTCTTTGTCACAGATATCACAAAATCTCTTTTCCTTTGGAGCTACTATGGAATATCCATGTCTCTTCAACTTATTAATCCATGCCTCCTCTTTACTTTGCTTGACCTTATGCTTGCGATGCTTTTTCCCCACTATTTCTTCATCATGTTCATCAGAGTCAGAATCATTCGAACTCTTGCTAGACTCCATTTCTGAATCAGATTCAGTCTCTGAACCAGAATCAGACTGCCTCTTTTTTGCTCGTCCAAACCTTCTTTCCACACGTGCCGCTGCTAATACTAATACATCAAAACCATTTGCAATGCCCACACTTGCAACCGCATGTCTAATTGTGCTTCTTAATCCTTTCAGAAAATATCCTGCCAACATCTCATCAGTAGGTCTTTCATTACCTTGCAATCGTTCCATTAAAGTCCTGAACTTTTGTGCATAATCTTCCACTAACATGGTTTTTTGTCTGATGGCTCTCAACTTCCGTAACACATTGGAAGGAGTCTTTTCTAAATCGTTGCAACAATGCTATTTTTAAATCGTCATATGTAGCAAAATGAGCAATACCATATTGACTAAACCAGCTCATAGCTTGTCCTTCCAACGTGGCAGCAAATAGCTGAAGCTTAATGTCATCCCCATAGATAGCTGGGTATCCATTAGCTGTCCATTTTATCTCGAATTGAGCCACATGACAATCAGCATCTTCTTTAGAGCTTCCTTTGAAATGAGCTGCTTTGACTTTTGGATTGGGAGATGGTTGAGCCATTGGCTATGGCTGAGGTGTACGCCTAGTTCTATGACCGGTCGCCCCTGGAAGTGGGTCAAACTCGAGTCGTCTTCTTACTCCTACAGTTGCTTCTGTTAGGAATAGCGCTCCAAGTATTCCACCCACCAACCTTGCCTCTACTGCACCTGTTTCCCCCTGATCCTCTTCAGTTTCCAGGTTTTCTTCCTCCTCTGCTTCGTACCACTCATAAAATTCCGAGGATGACTCCACGTTTGCTGCTCTTGCCTGTGCTCTTGTAAAATATACTTTACGAAATCATTTCCTTCTTTCCTTCATGCATTTCTTGCTTCTTCAACAGTACAGTAGGATCGCCAATTGTGTTGAGGGTTCAGGAGTTCAACACAACACGAATAATATCCAGAACTATCACGCTTCTCACACTGGTCTTCATCAACAGAGATTCTACTCTCAATCACACTTTCATTTGCCTCCTTACTTTTACGGAGTCAGATTACTTAACTTCATCGAATACACATTACAAGGTGTATTTAATTACATGCTTCGGTACTACACATAACTGCGCAGATTACTTTCATCATCAACCTTCATGCATTGCACAGCATATATATATATATATATATATATATATATATATATATATATATATATATATATATATATATATATATATATATATATATATATATATATATATATATATATATATATATATATATATATATATATATATATATATATATATATATATATATATATATATATATATAGAGAGAGAGAGAGAGAGAGAGAGAGAGAACATGATGCCTGCAGTTGTTCAATTACAAAGATTGTAGAGTCGCAAATACAAGAATATGCTTCAGAGTTACATTCTTCAGAGGACAAGGTGTTACACTTCCCCTGACTACGCGCGACGCTCTCACTTTTGCCCTCATGTTTCCTTCAGTTCTTCGAACATCTCGTCATTTTTGTTCTACCCTCAGTATAACGTCTTTCCTCTCTTATGACATGCACACGAACTTCGATATAACTGTCTATTAAAATCCGATCTACCAAAAAATAGACATCCAACTAGATAATATCTAAGTTTAACAATCTTTCATAATTCACATTAATCATTTATCTTCCAGATTTCCCTGTCTTCAACATCACCCTTTGTGGAATGCAAGAAATCAACCCTTCTATGAAAAATTTTTTATAGGATTATCCAGACCAACATGAAAGTTGCTAAAATCTATGGAGCTATGCCTTTGGTACATCTCTCCATGAGGCTCCCTGTTTTATCAAAAGGTGAGCTTGAAACATCGGGATGGTGATGGGGTTGTTGTTGAATAATTTCTTGGAGTGAATTTGCATGGAGATGTAAATACAAAATCTACTTCCATTCTTCACAAGCACAAGAATTTGGGCTTGCTTCCTTTTGTGGATTGATCTCTTTCCACATAGCTTGGAACTTCCTTTTACATGAGTGTCAGCTCCTTGTTCACTACATCACTCCTAGCTGGGGGGTTTATTGATATATTTCGGTGGTGATGTGTGTGAACACACTTATAACCATTGAGGCACTTTTTTTTCTCTCTCTCTAGGAGGCTTTTTCCCTAGCTTGTATATACACCTATAGCCCTAACGGGTCACTTATCTTTGTATATTCACTTGGTTATGCATTCAGTATTGTGTGTTCTGCTCCAAGATTCTTCTTCTTCCTTGTGATGCTCGCATGCTTCTATAGACCTCAAAATCCAATAGGTGGGGTGCCCTTTAGTGGATACTCGATCAGAGTGAATTCACATGGAGATGTATATGTCTAACCATTTTCCTAACCACATACCCCCTCAAATATTATTTCTTTTCTTTGCATATGGTTGAGATCCCAAATGGGTTCATCACATGAGTGCCATTTGGCACTCATGTGAGATCCTATGTGTCCAAAAGGCTTAGGAATTGTTCACACCTCCCTCATCACATGCTCTCAGTTCACAGCCTTGGTGTAATAAATGGAAGCAAGGGCAAGAAGACCTCGCTCACCTCTTCTTCTCATGCCCTAGAAATGCTACTCTTTAAAGGAGGTATCTTAAGTTTGATCAATCAATCAATTGGAAACGAGTCCTCTTGAGGGAGGTAGTTGGTTGCTCCTCAGCACTTTGGAACATGATCAGAGGTGAATTCCTCCGAGAGATTTGGAAGGAGTGCTACTATGCAAACTTTGATAACCTGCATCAAGAATGGTCTACTGAGTCTTCCTTGGAATTTCTAGCTAAAAGAATAAAAAACACTAAAAGCCCTCCGCCCCTTTCAAGAACCATAGAGTCTTTGTTATAGACAACAACAAAAATGGCTTCCATATGAAGGTGATCAAGCCATCATAAAGCTTCATAGTTTTTCCAAGTAGTTTCCCCTTGCAAAGGGAGATAAGGCCACAAGCATACATTGAGCTCTCTATTGGTAGCAAGGCCATTTCAATACAACAGATGAGGGGCATACCGAAGCTATCCATATCGACGGTCAAGACCCGACATCGGTATGAGCATTGGAAATGCCTGAATAGAGCACATTAGGCATATCGATGGTCACTTGACCATCGATATAGCCATTTAAAATCAACCATCGGTATATGCATCGGGCACCAGTATAGGTGGTGGTATAGGCATTGGTATAAGCATCGATAATCTGCTAGAAATTATCAATGCTCGTACTCACACCTATACCGATGCCTATATCCATGGCGTCTTTTATGAAAACGGAACCCGAGAGTGAAAATTCGACATTTTGTGCTCCTATTGAGTTTGAACTGAATAGTGCACTGGACCTGCATTGGGACCTACATTGTCATGTCCACACACACACACAAAGATCTCTTTCTCTCTCTCTACACACACACACTCTCTAGACCGGTAATCATCGCGAGGATAGGAGCTAGAGATAGCAGAGATTTCAGAGGAATTTGTGTGGCATATTGAGTTCATATTATAACTTTTTGAGTGTCCTCACATTGTGCAATCCTTCATTGCCAATGTCGATGTAATTTATGTGCATTAATACATTTATTATTCTCATATCTCATCTCCTCTACTCTATCATATACTACTCAAAACAATGAGCTTCTGTGATCCATTTCTCGACGCGTACTTGATCATTTGTAGTGATTTAAATTTTCATAGATTCACTAGATAGTCTATTTTTATGATACAAAGTTTCAATTCAATTGCATCAGCCATTCTTGAGTTATGTGTAAAATATCGCTCTTTGGTCTGCATATAGTTAACTCCCTAAATGTCGAGATAGTCATCTGATTCGCTAAGCATCATTCTCTGAGCATAGTTGATCATTTCAAGTGAAATAACTTGTGAAAGTTAGCTCAACAAGAATGGATATATCTCTAGAGGTAATCAATCTTTTTCCCTTTACACAGATAAAAATAAGAGGAAAGATAAAGGCAAAGGTAAGAAGAATGAAGAAGATGCAAGTACCTCTCAAGTGAATTTCACATGTAGAGGAAGACGTACTAGAGGAAGGGGCAGAGGAGGAAGGTAAGGCAGGGGGAGACCATACAACTCTTCACCTTGCAACATTTCTGCCTTGACCAATCATACCATATATGAATGCTTCAAAAATACAAAGAATCAGAGAGGAAGAGACTTCCATTGAGGAGGTTATGGACAATCAAGAGGCAGGTTCAATAATGGAGGAAACAATTACCATCATAATTACAACCAAGGCTTCAGAGGAAGAAGAGACTACAATAATTAACCAGATGATCAAGAGGATTCCCTTTTACTCACAAATATGATAGCCAAGCAAGGTAAAGATGAGCAGTACCTATTCTATATTGATTCTGGTTGCTCCAATCATGTAGCAAGTAATGCAGCATTATTATCTGAACTTGAAGAACCTAACGGGAAGCATGAAGTCCAAACAGGTGATGACACTAGGCACTCAGTAAAGAAAATTGGAAATGTTCAAGCATCTGATGGTAATATGAACCTTCTAAGCAGAGTATTGTATGTGCCAACAGCAACCAAGAACCTAATTAGTGTTGGACAAATTATTGAGAAGGGTTTACATGTTAGATTCACAAGACATCGAGCATATGTGGAGGACCCTCAACAAGGCTTCAAGAGGATTGCAAAAGATGAGAAATCTGGTAGGCTCTTCACCTTTGAAGTTGAAGATACAAGAAATGTTGCTCTCTTCAATTACAAGGAGCAAATTCTATCTTAATTAGAGATATGGCATAAGAGACTAGTTCATATAGGTGAAAGGAAATTGAAGCAAATATGCAGGGATTAGAGTGTTCTTGGCATCCCAAATGTGTCCAAGCAACACATGATTTACAAATGTGGAGCATTCCAATTTGGCAAGTCACATAGACAACCGTTCAACAAAAGAAGATACATGTATGAAGACGACTACTTGGAGCTTGTACACACAAATGTGTGGGGTCCTAGCAGAGAGCCATCAATTTCCAGGTCAAGGTGTTATGTTTCATTCATAGATGACTATAGTAGGTGGACAATACTGTATTTTATGAAGCTCACTTGTTTCAAGAAGTATTTGGCATTAGTTGAGAATCAAACAAGTAGAAGTTTGAAGGGGCTCAGATCTAATGCAGATGGTGAGTACCTCTCACATAAGTTTGAGTCCTTCTTGTAGGACAGAGGCGTAGAGGGAGAGAGATTACAACAAGGTACACTCCTGAATAGAATGGAGTGGTAGAGAGAAGAAATAGATTAATAGTAGAGGTTGCAAGATCAATGTTGAATGAGAAAAAAATCCCTAATTACCTATGGACAAAGGCTGCTTCCATAGCTACTTACCTAATTAGTAGGCTTCCATCCAAGTCTCTAGATAGGAAGACACCTTATGAGGCATGGAATGGAAGGAGACCTTCCTTAGATCACTGTAAGATCTTTGGATGCATTGCTTATGCACACATACCCTCACAGATTAGGGAAAAGCTTGATCCAAAAGCTGAAAGATGCATATTTATTGGCTATTATCAGAATCAGAAAGGATATAGATTATATAATCCCACTAACAAAGGGTTTACAGTTAGTAGGAATGTGGTATTTGATGAAAATAACTCTTGGTTTGAGGATGATTGCAGGAAAATAAAGTTACCTTATGATTTGGAGAATGATTTTCCAAATCTGACCAAGGAAGAACCACATACATCAGAGGATATCAACTCAGAGGATGAAGAACAAATCAAGCTTGAAGAATTCAAAGCTTGGAAGTCCAAGGGCAAAGTAAAGATAAAACTATTGGAAGACATTCTAGAGTCATCCAATCAAGCACTCAAAAGATCTCAAAGGGAAAGCAAGAGACCTATAAGGTATGGCTATGACACATCACTAGTCACCAAGCATTCTATATATATGGCTATAGATTCTATGTCAAAGGAACCTTCTTCATTTGAAGAAGCCAACATGAAAGAAGAATGGAGAGAAGCTATGCAGGAGGAAATTGAAGCACTCCAAGAGAATATCGCTTGGGATTTGGTTCCCAAGAAACCATTCATGAAGGTAATAGGATCCAGGTGGATTTACAAAGTGAAAAAGAATTCAGATGGCACAATCAATAGGTATAAAGCAAGGCTAGTAGAAAAGGGGTTTGCTCAAACCCATGGAGTAGATTATGAGGAGACCTTTTCACCTATGGCCAAGATGCCATCTATCACAGTTTTAGTGAGTATTGTTGTTTCAAAGAAATGAAACTTGTACCAGTTAGATGTTAAAAATGCATTCCTTAATGGGTGGATCTCTGAAGAGTTCTACATGGCTCAATCACCAGGATATGAAGACAAAGACAAACTTGATTATGTACGTAAATTAAGAAACACATTGTATGGTTTAAAGCAAGCTCCTAGAGCTTGGAGCCATAGGCTTGTCACATACTTGCAGGACCAAGGTTTTATTGCAAGCAAGGCAGATTCTTCATTGTTCATTAAGAAGACTAATACATAAGTTATTTACCTATGTGTGTATGTGGATGACATTATCATTACATGAAAATGATGCCAATGGCATCAAGAAGATCAAAATCCAGATGAAGGAGGAGTTCAAGATCAATGATCTTGGATTGCTTACATATTCTCTTATCTTAGAAATTGTTTATACAGATTTTGGTGTTTCCATTACTCAAAGAAAGTACATTCATGACATGTTAACTAAGTTCAAGATGGAGAATACAAAAATTGTAGGTACACCTATGGAATTGAATCACAAACTTAGTGCTCATGAAGGAAAGCTTCTTGAAGATATTATAGGGTACCAAAGTCTTGTTGGGAGTCTCAATTATGCAACCCTAACTAGAGTGGATATATGCTATGGAGTAAATACATTGAGTCAATTCATGCATACACCAAGAAAACCTCACATGGAAGCTGCCAAAAGGATCTTAAAGTACTTGAAGGGTACCATAAATGAAGGACTATTTTATCCATTTATGTCTTACTTGGATATTAAGCTATACTCTGATGCAGATTGGGTTGGCTCAAAAGATGATAGGAGGAGCACCTCTAGATACTTATCTTTTGCAGGGTCTAAGTTAATTTTATGGTCATCAAAGAAACAACCAATTGTGGCATTGTTCTCAACTGAAGCTGAATATAGGGGCCATAAGAGGCAATGTGGTTAAAGCGACTCTACTCAGACTTGGGGATACATACATACACTCCAATGATCTTTGGAGATAATACTAGCTCATTACATTTGGCTGCTAATCATGTATATCATGCTAGGACTAAGCACATTGAAGTGCATTACCATTATGTGATAGAGAAGCTACTTAGCAAGGACATACGATTGTCCTATGTATCAACAAACTTGCAATGTGCAGATATTTTAACTAAATCTTTGGATGGAACTAAATTGAACAGGTTCAAGATGATTATTGGATTGCAAGAGATCAAGGAGAGTTGAAGCTCAAGCATATTAGGCTTGAGGGGGGGCTGTTGGTGCAATTACTCCAAGCCTAAATGATTGGTCGCTTATCCAAAAGTTCATATGTGCATTCATGTATTAGCACATGAATGATATCTTGTAAAAGATTGATTTTTACTCCTTGTAAAAGTGCGTAGCTAGAATGACTTCCAATTATGAGTTCTTAGGAGAATCTTTCCACGAATTATTTGGTGAGGATTTGTGGCAAATCAAGACCTAAAACCTTGGAACATTTTTAGGTAAAGAATCAAATTCAAACTTGAACCTTGGCTCCAACAAAAAGGCTATAAAAGAGAACTATCTAGTCGCGAGGATAGGAGCTAGAGATAATAAAGATTTGAGAGGAATTTGTGTGGCATATTGAGCTCATATTAGAGATCTTTCAGTGCCCTCACATTTTGGAATCCTTCATTGCCAATGTCAATGTAATTTATGTGCATTAATACATTTACTTTTCTCATATCTCATCTCCTCTACTCTGTCATATGGTACTCATAATAGTGAGCTTTTCTGATCCATTTCTCAGCGTATACTTGATCATTTGTAGTGATTTAAATTGGTATAGATTCATTAGATAGTCTATTTGTATGTTAAAAAGTCTCAATTAAATTTATTAGCCATTCTCGAGTTATGTGCAAAATATCGTTCTCTGGTCTACATACTATTAACTCCCTAAAATGTCGAGATAGTCATTTGATTTGCTAAGCATCATTCTCTCAGCATAGTTGATCATTTCAAGTGAGATAACTTGTGAAAGTTAGCTATCCTATTCAATTAGATATTCCCAAAAGGATTTTGTCCAATTGTTATCAAGGAAGTAGTACTATTCATTTCTCTGTGCATGTGTAGTGACCAAAATAGCAAGTTTTTGGTTCACAGTGAAACTCCAAGTTATCTGTTTTGATCCAATGATTTGAGGATCATCTTCCAAAGTACTTGGGTGATTATTTGTACTTTATGGAAAGCTCAAGAGGTCTACTTTGCTCTCCTCAACTCAGTTTTGGCTGGTGTGAAGCAGGAATTTGCAATACCATCTCGTCTCTTGAAAGTTTCCACCATCTCCTCCAACATTTGGTTCATATATGGCACTGGTTTGCCACACTTTTGTACATCGTTCATTTATGGAATATATACCTCTTTTGTACATGGTTCATGGTTCATTCTCCTCATCTCTTTTGTGTCCGATAGTGTTTTGTTTTATGAAATCATGTTTTGGTTGCCGGTCATCTAAACATTAGGTCGGCAACCATTAGAGTACATGTCATATGTACTCGGTGTTTTTGGGAAGAGTGTTTTATCTTTTGCTACATAACAGCATGATAATGTTGCTGCAGCAAGAGACAACACACTCTGCCAAAAAAAAAAAAGATTGCATATATGATCGCTTGTATAGGTGCCGGTATGAGCGTCAGTATTCCCTGATGCATATCGATGCTCATACCGGTGCTTTTGCTCAGGTGATTACAGACAGTTATACCAATGCATATACCAATGCTCATATCGGCACCTATACCACGCGGAAGCTTACACTGGTGTCAGGGAAAAATGGCACGCTTGCATTTGCACGGGGCAAAATGGCACCTTTGCATTTGCATTGGTAGAGACCTCGGTATACCCCTGATATTTTGTAGTGTTTTGGTATTGCCAAGGGGCTATATTCTCTTTGTGGCAAGCTTAAAGACTTGAAGCATCTTTTATTGATTTCGAGATGGCCAAAGGGATTTCGAACCTTATGTCTCGCTGCTTATTCGTTCTTATTCATCATTTAAGCTCACTGTCTTGGTGTTAATGAGATTATTTTAGGTTCTTGCTATCCTTTTGACTTGGCTCTTTGGCACTTATGGAGGAGGAGATCTTTTGGTCCAAATGGGAAACCATAAATCATATGTATTATGGCAATGGTAATCGGAACTCCTTGTACTCTCGTAGTCCATACTGAAAACCAGAAATCATATTTATATTTTAGTCTCAGATCCATCACCTCTACCCTCCCCCATCACCTCTACCCTCCCCCATGACGATGACACTTTGTACTCTATCGCCTGTTGGCTCAAAAATGTAACAGTCGCTCCTTAATTCAATTTCTCTTTCCTTGTTCGCTCGAGAAAAAAAATCCCTCATGGCGGCATGAGATGCATGCACACATTGAGATGCACGGACACGTTGGTCCCCTCAGAACATGGGCCTTTCCAGTCTCCATCTATGATGGAGCCTTCGAATCATCTATACGCTAAGCCTTCTGTGAGCGTTGGTTCTCCCATACAAAACTGATGGAAGAATACTTTGCTGTTGCCATGCGCCATCATCCATGGAACATCTATGTTTGATTCTGCAAGCTGACGAAATTGTACGATAAACTGCGCTTATTTCTTCTACTTCCAAAGCGCATTTCTCGCTTTGCAATCCAGATACGAAAGCCCGCAGGAAAAACAACCCATTTCGACCAGCGTCTAGCCGCTGGTTTTCACTGCAACATCAGGTGAAGGATATCCTATATCTGGATCAGAGTTTCTGTTACAGAAACTTTCACCTTCGTTGTTTGTCCCTCCTGCGTCTCCTTGGCGTCTCCTTGGTCTCTCCAGCTACGCAAGTCTCGTCTCAGGAAAATCATGTGTCAAGGCGTCTTCCCCTCTGCTTTCAACTCTTGCGACTGTCCCAGCTCTGAGTTGCCCCCGTATGTTCAGCCTGTGAAATCATCGGCCCCGCAACAGCACGAGCATGCTGCACATTTGCTGGAGCGCATGCATCAGAAATCGTTAGATGCAGCCTCGTTGATCGCCAAGTGGGTCTCTGTACGAGGCAGCTCGGGGCACGCTGAACACCAGCCTCACCATCACTCTTTGCATGAAGCGTCTGTCGGGCGGTCGATGCCTCACCTGGATAAGCCTGGTAGCACGCAGGCCGAGGCTGGTCCTAACCGGGCAGATGCACCCCACCTTGTCCATGCCTTCTTTTTCGACTCCACCTGACAAAAGAGTGACTTCGCAAAGTCCCCAACGTCCACGATCGTATGCTTGGGAGTATTGTAGGCGCCATTACCATTTCGTTCTTACCTGTTTGATCTACAGCTAGTTCCGTACGGGGGACTGGCGTTACTACCTTGTAGTAGTGCTTGTGTCTTCACTTCTCATGTCAATGTATGGACTGTGGTTTCCATCGTTGTTGTTTTTGCCACCTTTGGTCGCGTATGTAAATATATATATGCTCGCTTATGAAGCTCCGTGTAAATTTCTCTGCAAGGCAGTTTTTATGTGATGCATCAATGAAGTTGAACCTTAGAATCTGATTCGAGCCTCTGATTTCATTACAATAATATATTGAGAAAATAGATGTCCTCCTGTTGAAGGTCAGGGCTAAGTTTCTTCCGGATTACCAAAAACTTGTGCCTTTATTTCAATGCGAGCATGCCATGTTGTGTAAGTAGACGCTCATCTGTTCTTCCGATTTGCTAACGAGGCGGTGTGGGTGACATTAATTTCTGACATACGGATGAAATCACAGAGATCTTCGCTCTTCTGTGAATCCTTCCCACATTTCATGGCGCCTCAGTTTTTTATTTTGAAGTGAGAAGTACAACAGCTCGGCATCAAGAAAACTGTTCCGGCAAGATTTATATACGCTGGAAATTTACTGACTTTTAAGTTTTAGTCAATTGTTTGCAGCTGTATTCTTTTAACATCTGAGAACTTTTTTATAGTTTTGTCCATTTTTCAAGTTTCTTCAATTGCTTCCAGACAAGCCCCTTTTTATCTGCAAAGTTCTTCAAGACGGATCCTGTTGTATCTTAGTGGTCTGTGTAGTTGCGAGTTTGAGATAGGTCATGGTAATTTTCCGGTTCAGAAGCTTTTTTTAGAGCCATCCTGTGTCAAAAATCACGTCGTAATTCTGACAGGACGTGGGTTTACCTTCTACTTTAGGATGTTTATGAATATACAGAAGATGTGCGTCCTAGCAGCAACATTGTGAAGATATCTCAGATGTCGATTGTGAGGTGGGAAATAAAAAAGCTCGAATACAATCAAATCAGTCCTTTGCAAGGTTTATCTCCGCTGAACATTTATCGTTGTTACAACTTATTTTCCATTTGTTGCGGGCATTATCGGCGAAGTTATTGTATCTGTGTAGAGGGCACAAACGTGCTTAATGTGTAGAGGGCACAAACGTGATAATTTGCCTGTGAATTTATTGTTCACCCTTTGCAGTAAAACTAATTTGTATCAGATTTCAGCCAGGAGCGTAGATTCTAGGATGTCTATGGATCTGCAGAATGATCCATCACCACCAGAGATGCTTCTGATTTTTCTGTGGTTCGCAAAGATCATTGACAAAAGTTTTGGCGCCTTCTTCTTCGAGTATCAACGTGAATATGGCCTCATCTGTCAAAGCATATGCAAAATCTGTGTTGAAGAAATGTTCAACAGCGTCTTAAGATTAACGAGTACTAGAAATCTTAGGATGTCCGTTGATTCAGCAAGGAGCGTAGATTCTAGGATGTCTATGAATCTGCAGAATGATCCATCACCAGTAGAGATGTTTTGATTTTTCTGTGGTTCGCAAAGGTCGCTGGCTAAAGTTTTTGGTGTCTTCTTTCGAGTATTAATGTGAATATGGTCTCATCTGTCAAAGCATATGCAAAATCTGTGTTGAAGAAGAGATCTTCAACAGCGTCTTAAGATAAACAACGAGTACTGGAATCTTAGGATGTCCATGAATGCGTAGGATCTGTACTTCCTAGCCGTTCCATTTTGGAGATTGCTCTTTGATTTTATGCAACAGAAGTTTATAGACGCACAGCACGCTCAGCCATTGATTCTAAGGATGATCATGGAGCTAGAGAACCCCTCAATTACCCGAATTTCTGCAACAGATTTCCCGTATTTCTTGTCGATCGTGACGCGGCACTCGGTTCTTTCTGATTGATAGCCGCTGCAGTTGCCGATCGCGGACGGGCATCAAGTATGTAGGCACGTTTTCTGAACATATGCCACCTTGCAGAGTTTAGAGATCCCTTTCGCTTGGTATGACTCGTTCATCAATAAGAAAGGCGTTAGGAGAGCGTTTTCTGCTTGTTAATGTGACGATGGAACAAGAAGAAGACGCACGCAGAGACGTAGCGTGTGTGTTGACACGAGACATCGCCACGCATCGTTGTAAGTGATCGGAGATCCGTATTCCAACATCTATAACTAGACTGAAACCGCAGAAATCATCTGCGTGAGCATGGAAAGACCGATTTGTAAGCTGCGTCAGTCTTGTTCCCTTCCTTTGGTTCAGGCTTTTAGACAGTCCCCTTATCTGACATTCAGAAAACCTGAGGTTTGAAATCTGTGTGGATTATGGATCATTGATTTACCAGTCCTCTCTTCCCTCGCCCTGTTCTTCGCATGCGATTAAACAAGACAACGCCTGCCACTTGCATTGCGCTGATTTCTCGAACTGGACGCCTAGTTTTGAAACGCGTTTACCTCTTGCACGGAGCTAGTTAAGCCGGTGGCTGTGTAAACTAGATTGAGCATAGTTTCCATTGGCGCTAAGCGTTAATTTGCCATCCTCAAGGTTCATTGAACGAAAGGTAAACGTAATCCAGTTTTTGTTGCATGGCTATGGCGAAAACTGATATGGGTCCTCCACCAACCTGAGAATGAGAGAGCACGTCTTCATCAGTCACACAGGTCAGCCTCACATGCAAGATTAAAACAAAATCGGGGCACAAAATAAAATATGGAGCTCTTTTCAGCAACCACATGCGGTATCCATTTAAAAAAGAAAGCGGAGAAGAGCTGTTATCATCTTTTGTTCAGAGAAGTACGAATCATCTCTGTCTCTCATCATAAACTTCAATGTAAGTATTTCTCTCTCCCAATACAAGTCATCTTTTTTGCCGGAGCTATAAATTCTTTGATCTTCTTATAATCGAATGGGATGGAAAATCATCTTCGAATGGTTTTCTTTTCTAGGCTTTATATATATGCTTAGTCATTGCTATTTATTTGTCTTGTTCTGTACATTCACTTAAAAATGCACTTAGTGTGTTAGGCTCCAAGATTTGCGTGCTTTAGTAGTATAGTAGTTTTAGTATAGTATAGTATAGTGCTTTTTCTTCTTTAGTATAGTATAGTATAGTAGTTTTAGTATAGTATAATATAGTATAGTGCTTTTTCTTCTTTAGTATAGTATAGTATAGTAGTATAGTAGTTTCCAAACTTCGATATCAAGTATGAGAGTAAGTCATCGTTTTCTATAGGGCATCTCTACACACCATTTTGGTTAGTCTTCGAATCACATGAAATTTACTGAGCATGTTTAGGTTCTAAGTCTCAAAATCACATGAAATTTAGTTAGCACGTTTGGAATCATTAGCAATACAAAACAATTTTGTTTTGTAGCATCGAATTTTAATTTGAGCTCGTTTCGGCTTTCGAATGCACTATTGCAACAATTATACAAGATTTTTTTTTTTGCAAAACGTATATACAGCTTTTGGACCACTATTATAAGTGCCTCGGATACAGATCTAGTGAAGCTCAGGTTCACTATTATAAGTGCCTCAAATTTTAGTACAGATCTAGTGAAAAGCTCGAGAAACCAAAGCTCGATTGGATTTTGATCAAATAAAGAAAATAGTGACTTTTTTGTATCAAGGTATTTTCATTGACCATGGTTGAAAGCAATGATGCGTTTCATATATTGGTTGTTGAGGCTAAGTAGCATGGCTCTAATTACATATTGTGGACATACATGATGCACCTGTATTGGCAAAAGTCTTTTTGTGCAAGGTGTCGAAATATAGTCTTATACTTACAAATGTTAGATAGCAAGTGATCTACGTGATGTCAATTCCTTGATGCTATTATGGTTCCAATTGCAATACTTGCAAAGTAGCTTTGTCAGGATGGCAAAGATGCACAAGTACTTGTGTGATAGCTTTATATTAGGATGGCAAAGATGCATAAGTACACAATTGATATAATCTTCCACAAAAACATCACGGCTAACCAAAATGCATTTAATTTGTGGATAATAGAGATGATAGCCTTTGCTTTCAAAACTATACCCAATAGAAATACATTTCATTGCTTTATCATCCAATTTCTTGCATTGTTGTTCAGGCACTAATGCATATGCCAGACAACCAAAGACACACGTGAGCAACAGATGGCTTGCGACCATGCCAAGCCTCATATGGAGTGATATATTGCAATGCTTTAGTGGGACACTTGTTAAGTACATATGTTTCACACAAATCAGTCTCAAGCCAGAAATTGTGGTAAAGCTTACTCTTGACCATACACCTCGCCATCTCCATGAGTGATTTGTTCTTCCTTTTCTTCCTTTGAAAAAATCCATTCTATTGAGGTATATACTGTTGAGAGTTCCATGCTCCACCCTTTTGCCCAAACCTAGTTTCATTCTCATGCAAGCTCACTTATCCCACATGCAAGGGAATTCTCCTAAACTCCATATAAGCAAGGCCTCTCCTTCACTCCTCACAAGCCATTCCACTCTAGCTCATTGCCAAGAGTGTGCTTCCTCTCCTCATGGAGGCTCCATGCTCATAGAGCATCTCATGTAAGTCATTTCCATTTCTATTTTAATTCATTCATCATGTTTTGTTATCTTCTGTTCCTTCCTCCTCAGCTTGTTAGATTTGTGAATGTGAGTAGAGTAGTAGTCGTCCTTTTTCATTTCAACATGGTATCAGAGCAGGACGTCCTCCACTGCTTCGGCGAGGCATGTTGATTGAGCGAAAACAGCAAACCTTCGTTCACCCCTTTATCGAACGCAGTAATAGTACCCCTTGTACACACGAGAGTCATGTCTTGTGTTTTGAAGCACCATAGATGCTGTTCTCTCACTTCACACTCCTTGAGAACTCTTCATCTCTATAGTTCTCTTTATAGTGCTGCAACGATCCATTCCTTTGCTTTTGCTGCATCTCTATTTCTAGCAATTCAGAGGACTTCCATCTTGCGTGATGCTGCTGCAGAGTCTGCTTTAGCTTTGTGATAGCTGAAATCATCTCTGACGACAGCTCCAAAGCTTTAATGGAACCTATCAAGTGCTTATAAGCACTGTTTATTGCACCTTCTATCGCTCAAAGCACTCGAGTAAGCATTATTTATTACACATTCTAGTGCTCAAAGCATTTTATTGGATAAATGAGAGACTCAAAGATGCAATAATAACAGAATGAGGCAACTTTCAACCCAAAAAAATAAAACAACTATGATGATGAGTACGAAAGGTAATGAAAGGACGCTAATCATGTTGAAAGGGAAACATGAAAATAGTTCTTAAAAGCACTTGTAAAGGTGTCATATGGGAGGGAGGGGAGGGATTAACAATGAAATACATACTAATGAAGAATAACAAAGACAACTCAAAGGAACTTATTTGATCTCAAAATGGAGCCCAACTCCTCTTTGGCCTCCCATCTCAATATCTTCAAGAGTATGTGTACTCAACTTGTTGACATTGACAAAAAGCTTGATGAAGATGTACTTATTGCCTTGCTACTACGAAGTCTTCCCCAGGATTCATATGGCCACATCATTACCACACTTAGGCTTCTTCCACAACCAACCCTTAGCAATGTTGAAGCTTCCCTCCTTGATGAAGAAAAGAATCTTCAACACCATAGCTCCTCTCAAGAGAAAGCTTTGTTCAGCAAGAAGAAGCCACCTCATCAAAAGTACAAACCATGTCGCTTCTGCAAAAGAACAAATCATCCTGAAGAGAAATGCTACTACAAACCCAAGAAATATGCCAACATTAGTGAAGCAAGACGTGATGGAGAATCTGATGGGTCCCCCAAGGCAACTGTTTGTAAAGAATATCTCTTTTAAAACATCTCATTTACACCATCTACCCCATGATGTAAACCCTTTATATGTCTAGGGATCCCATATGTCCCTAGATCCCATTAAAAACCTCTTGGATCCCATATGTCCAAGTTATGTCCAAGGATCCCATATGTCCTTGGATCCTAAAAAAACTCATGGACTAAGTGATTCCATATGTCACTAGTCCCCCATATTAAAAACAAAAGGGTCATCACATGGAGGGGGGGTGTTGAGAGTTCCATGCTCCACCCTTTTGCCCAAACCTAGTTTCATTCTCATGCAAGCTCACTTATCCCACATGCAAGGGAATTCTCCCAAACTCCATATAAGCAAGGCCTCTCCTTCACTCCTCACAAGCCATTCCACTCTAGCTCATTGCCAAGAGTGTGCTTCCTCTCCTCATGGAGACTCCATGCTCATAGAGCATCTCATGTAAGTCATTTCCATTTCTATTTTAATTCATTCATCATGTTTTGTTATCTTTTGTTCCTTCCTCCTTAGCTTGTTAGATTTGTGAATGTGAGTAGAGTAGGAGTAGTCCTTTTTCATTTCAACATATACAACCCTGTACACTGATGTTTTATCCCACGTTCAACTAGAAAATGCATTAAAATCAAAAGACATATATATTCCCCCCCTCGATCAAAACGAGGGGTGCTCATTTTACATGCTAACATATTTTTAGCCAAAACCAAAAACTGTTTGAAACACAAACACTTCAGACTTTGCTTTGAATGGATATACCTATGCATGCTTGGAAAAATCATCAATGAAAGTCATGAAGTAAAGATAGTTCCCAAAAGAAGGTATTTGCATAGGACCACAAACATCACTGTGAACAAGCTGCAATTTCTGAGTAGCTCGTATTGAGCCATCTTTTGGGAAGGAGGAACGCTGCATTTTCCCAAAATGCAATCTTTACATTACAAGCTCAAGTTTGGGTATAGAGAACACCATTTCATGTTTTTGCAGGCATAGCAACTAGCAAAATTCAGATGATCAAATCGTGCATGCCAAAGCTTTGCATCCGACATAGTGTGAGAATCTTGAATTGCACATGTTGAATCATTCGTAAATTTTGCATAATCCATGAGATTATGCAACCCATGACATAAAATTCCTAAAGCAATAATGATATCGCCATTTGACAGATCATGAAATATACATCTGTCATCAACAAATTTCACAACCAATCCAATCTTGGCTAATGCTAAAACTAATAACAGATTTTTCTTGATCCCTGGCACAAATAAAGCATCCGACAATGTAAAAGAACTACCATCCATAGTACTCAGAATGAACTTACCAAGTCCCATGACAAGATAAGAGGAGTTGTTGGCGCATGTGATAGTATTCCCTATGGGGCAAGCTCAAGTGAAGTAAAGAATTTGTGTTGTGAGGTAATATGTTTGGTTTCCCACTATCAAAGTATCAAACATCTAATTCTGCTACAGACATACACTTTTCATGAGAAGATGGGTCATAACTGCAAAACAGTAGTAAATGTCCATTCTTCATTTTGCACAAGATTAACAGACTTTATTTTGGGTGTAGAGGCCTCTGCAATAACCATTCTAGAAACCCTTTCTGCTTTTCTATTTTCTTCTTGTCTCTATCATCCTTCTTTGATTATGCAAATTAGTAGATTTTTGCTTACTCGTAGATGAGCTCCATTTACCTTTGCTCTTTTGACTAGCCAAGAAAGCTTGATTTGCAACATGCATAATGGAGTTTGTTTTGCCTAGACTCATCTTCCTGCAATAGAACAGAGACTAACTCCTCAAATAATAAGGCATTTGGATTGCCTTTAATCATCAATCAAAGAGAAGAAGCGAAACTCATATAAATCTGGAAGATCATTCAAAACTACGCAAAGTGAAATGTCAAGAAAGACTTTATCAGTAGAAATCAACTACTCCTTCAAATCTTTGATCTTTATCAAAAAATTATCATGGACAAAGGAAACCATCCTGAACCTCAGATTCCATATGACTTCTATATCTCATGATTAGTTCAAAATTTGGAGAAAACAATGCTTCCATTGCATCTGAAACATGAAAAACTCTAAGATCGACTATCTACTTGCTGAATTTTGATAGTTAGAGGCCATGTTTGGATTGTTGACATCATCGATGATATCATCAGGCCATAATTGCCTTTAATAATCACCCTTAAATACCTATATACGAAGGGCTTGGCCACATTCATACTCAGTCTTGCCAATCTCAGTCTTGGGAGCTCAAGGAGTCATGATCTCCAAGTAATTACTTTCCAAGCTCAAGTTCCGGTTCTTGTATTGATCCTTGTTCTAGTTTTGTTTATTCTAGTTCTTGGACGTCCTGTCTTGTCCCTTGTAATCTTGTAGTATGAGATATTTTCTAGTTATTTCTTATATCTAGTTCATCTTCTTAAAGGGAGTTCTCATAATCGAGATATATTGTTTCATACCTACGATCTTGGGCTGTGGGATCTCTTGTATCATCTCTAGTCTAGTTATTCATACCTATCAGTCCCAAGTTATTGGACGCCTTGTATTAGTTATATATTCTTGTATACATGGGTATTTTTGTAATCAAAAGTTTTGAAATCTTGTCTAGTGTAGTAAGAGAGCACAATCTACTACTCTCCTGACATTTTGGTAAGATTGCATCCTACCCAAGACCATACATCATGGAGAACACTTATGAACAAATTGTGGCATCACTTCAGAGTCTCCAATAACAAGTTGAGGGCCTAACTCATTGACAAGAACAAGTCGAGATGGGACATCCCATTTATATATGTGCACTCATCCAAGAACTACAAGAGTGAATCGTGAATGTTCAAGAAAATCAAGGAAGTATTCAAGTGAACCAACATCCTAGTTCATCCCTTATGAGGGAACCCAAGATTTGCATGCCAGAAAAGTTCGATTGTGATCGCATAAAGTTCCTCAGGATATTCTCAAATCTAGGACATGCTCGACTACTTTTCTGGCATGCAAATATTAGGTTCCCTCATGAACAATGAACTAGGATGTTGGTTCACTTGAATACTTCCTCGATTTTCTTGAAGATTCTCGATTCGTTCTTGTAGTTCTTGGATGACTGCACCTATATGCACTGGATGTCCCATCTCGACTTATTCTTATCGATGATTTAGGTCCATGACTTGTTGTTGGAGACTCTGAAGTGATGCCACAATGTGTTCATAAGTGTTCTCCATGATGTGTGGTCTTGGGTAGAATGAAGTCTTGCCAAAATGTTAGGGGACCACTAGATTATGCTCTCTGACCACACTAGACAAGATTTCAAAAATGTACTTCTGATTACAAGAACACCCACATAGGAAAAATAATACAAGAATATGTAACTAATACAAGATGTCCCACAAGGCGATACTGATAGGTATGAATAACTGGATTAGAGATGATATAGGAGATCCCACAACCTGGGGCCGTAGGTATGAAGCAATATATCTTGATTACGAGAATTCCCTTCAAGAAGATGATCTGGATACAAGAAATAACTAGAAAAGATGTCGTACTATGAGATTACAAGAGGACAAGACAAGATTTTCAAGGACTAGACTAGACAAGACTAGAACAAGGATCAAGACAAGAACTGGAACTCGAACTTGGAAAGCACTTACTTGAAGGGTTTGACTCCTTGAGCTCCTAAGACTGGCATTGGTAAGAATGAGTATGAATGTGGCCAAGCCCTCCTTATATAGGTGTTCAAGGGCAATTATTAAAGGTGGTTACTACTTGATGATGTCATCAATGATGTCAACAATTCGAACAGGACCTCTAGATATCAGAATTTAGCAAGTAGACAATCGGTCTTAGGATTTTGGCACATTTGGATGCAATGGAAGCATTGGTTTCTCCAAATTTTGAACCAAGCATGAGATATAGAAGTCACATGGAACCTAAGGTTTAGGATGGTTTCTTTGTCCATGACAAAAACTATCCATGGAATCACCTTTATTCATGTGCTCACTCTCCAACCATTTTTGGAGGTAAGCAACACGAGCCTCATTCCTTGTCTGGTATAAAGTGGTAAGTGTATCCTAAGAATCCTTTGCTATTTTGCAGGAGTGAATGTAAGGAATAATGGCACGTTTGATAAACAAGGCTATTAGTGCATGTGATTGAGCATATCTACCATCCCAACAAAGTTGCTTGCAGTAGGTGCAACATGAACTACAACCCAAATGGGAACATGAAGAATATCACCATCTTCAATGCCATCTGCATCACCTTTAATAACTATATTTGTGAGTGTAATAGGATGTTTCTCAACACCCTACACAATATCTACACAATATTCCAAGTCCTTTTGCAACCAATGCATGATGCATCATATAGGCCCATAATGGGTACTTGGTACCATCCAACTTATCCTCAATAGCCAACATGCGAAATATATCACTGCTTTCATCCATGGCCACTCACTAAAATACTTTGATGCAAAAAAATGATTGTATCTCAAAAATTTGAACAAAACTACACTATCAAGTTTTGCTAAACCTATAGCAAAATTTGAGGTGCTTATACTGGCAAACCGAAACATGTATATATCATTTGCACAAAAAGATGAAGTTGCCTTTGTAGGTGCTGTAGTAGTGTGTTCGGAGGCTGAAACGATCTCAAATTATGATTTTGACTCCATAGAGTGAAGCCGTTTTGAACTGCTAATCAACTTGAGTATGTTTATCATTTTTTGTGCAATTCTAAGACTATGATCGGAGGGGTATCGACGATGCCCTAGATGAAGTGACGATCTGCTCAGATACCAATTGTTGGATTTGATGTCTGTGGAAGCACACGAACAACACAAGGAGGAAGAAGAAGTTTGGAGCACAACACACAATATGAGATGTATTACCGAGAGAATATACAAAGATAAGTGACCCGTTAGGGTTATAGGCATATATACAAGCTAGCAAAAAAACCTCGTAAAGAGGTAAAAAAGTTCCCTAATGATCCTAGTGTACACGTTCACTGTTGGAAGCAGTCAGAGGCACAGACGCCACGGAAGCATGTGAAGACAAAGCAGGGAGCCAGGCGGATCAATTTTTTAAACAAATATATTTCTTATTAATTCTCCAAACATTCAACAGTGATTGTTATCACTAATTGTAACATATGTATCATAAGAAAACCCCATTTTGTAATCCATAGCTCCATTTTGTGCAAGCCGAGGAGTCCTCGAGCTTGAGGAGCTTAGGTAGAATACTCGTACCAAATTTCGTTATTTTTAGACATCGTTTACCCTTCCAAATAGCCTCTAGGACCTAATTTTTAACTAGGCCGGTCACTAGATGTGAAACCGGTCAAAACTAGTCTAGAAACTATAAAAAGAGCTAGAGAGTTCATTTTTGAGGTTGGTTCATTTTGGTTAGTGTGAGCATAGAGCTAGTTTGAGCTTGTAAGAGTATTCTTGAGCAATAGAGCTAATTTCCCACCTTCCATTGTGTCTTGCTTGTCTCTTCATTGTGTGTGTGCATGTGTGTGTGCATCTTTGTGCTTCTCACCTTCACTCTCACATCATCTCACGTTCACGATCTTCATATCACTCCTACCTCTCCCACGGATTGACAATTAAGGAGGTGAAGCTTCTTAACGTGGTTCTCACCATTGTGCTAGAGCAACACCAAATTTGGCGCCGTTGCCGGGGATCGAGTCTAGGACGAATGTGTGATGGTAAGAGTATAGCAAGAAGTGGCGTTGGAAGGTAAAAATTTCAGTTTTCGTTGTTGTTTTTATTTAGTTTTTAGTGTTTTTCACCTTCCCCATACTCCATCTTCATCATCGCATCATCATCTCCATTTCCAAAAAAATCAGAAAATTCACCATATCCACCCATTCACCTCATTTCCCCTCATTTGTGCATGCGAGAGAGCGAGAGAGAGTTTTTGCGATTGTATGTGCTTGCTTTTTCTTGAGTTTTCTTGCAGGTACAGAGCTTCAGAGCATCAGGAAAGCTTCCAAAAGGTAAAAAATGTACTTTCTGTCAGAAATTTCCGAGTGTGGCGGACCATCGCGATGGTCTGCAATTTTCGGATTTTGAGGTAGGCGACCACACCACGAGGTAGGCGATCCTTGCGCACGCACGGCACCATAGTTGCATTTCAAAAATTCGTTATTTGGTGGACCATCGCGATTGGTTCGGACCATCGCGATTGTGTCGCACCATCGCGATAGGCTCACGCCATCGCGACGGCTCGGCCGGACCATCGCGACGGTTCACTTGAGCCATAGCGACGGTCCACTTGGACCATCGCGATTGTTCAGTTGACCCCGGACCATCGCGATTGGCTCATGCCATCGCCACGATAGTGCCACGTGTCTCGATAGACCATCGCGACGGTTCAATTTTTCGGACCATCGCGACAGCCCAAAATCGGACCATCGCGATTGGCTCAAGCCATCGCATCGCGGACCATCGCGACGGTTCACTTCGGACCATTGCGATTGTCCACCGTTGACCGTTGACCGCGCCATCGCGATTGTCCGCCTGATCACGCCATCGCGACGGTTCATTTTTCGGACCATCGCGACGGTCCATTCCCACGCCATCGCGATCGTTCACTTCGGGCCATCGCGACGGTTCACCTTTTCGCGCCATCGCGATTGTCCAACTTTGACCGTTGACCCGCGCCATCGCGATTGTTCGCTTTTTCGCGCCATCGCGATTGTCCAAATCCCATCGCGACGGTTCGCTCGGACCATCGCGACGGTCCCAGACCATCGCGATTGCCCACCCCCATCGCGAATTTTGGACTTCAATTTTTGGCCAATTTTGAGGGTATTTTTGAAAAATTTTTGGACCATTAGACTCATAGGAGACCCCTTAGCTCATATTTGAAGGAAAACTTGACTGTCAGTTTTTACCCCCCAGGGCCTGAACGCTCATAACTTTTTCATCCGAAGTCTGTTTTTTGAGCTTAATAGCTCGTTAGAAAGCTCGTGACGAGTACTACGTGACCTCAACTGTTTTTTTCATAAAGAATACGTCTATTTTTAGATAAACTATTTTGAGGTCCACCTAGTTTGGGACTAGGAAGCCAGGGGGCACACATTAAAAAAGTTGGGCAAAAAGGGAAGGGATTTAAAAGATGTATGTGCTCAAGTGTTTAATCATCTTGTGAATTGGTCTAACATTGGAATTTTCCAGGTCTAGCAAGGGCAATCAAAGGCAAGCAAGCAAGGCAGTGAAGACAGCAGAGCTTGGGAAGCGCGGCTTCTTGGGCAACAGGGCATCAGAGCAACCAGAAAAGCCGACTCGAGGTTGGAAGATTACTCAACCCCCTCAGTCAATTCTTAGCTTAGGCTAAACGTTAGCATTGTGGATTAACGACGATAGGAACGCCTCAAGTCCAAGATACTTAATTCTTTCAAGTTTAAGACTTAAGTAAAGGTGTGACGCGAAAACCTAAAGAAAAGAATATAAGTCTGGCGGAACGAGAACTCAAAATCATAACGAAAGTCGAATTCCTGACGCATATATTAAGACAAGAATCCAAAGAAATAAACTAAAAAGAATCAAGAATTAATCACAAAGGACCATTGACGATCTGAGTGTGTAATTGAGTGAGCAAGGAAGGAAATTAATGAACCTTAGATCGGGCAAACATATAGGTAAGTCGGACAGAAGAAGCCTTAGATCATCAGAGGCTAGCGTGAGAACCACTGCTCGATCTTGGGCTCAGCAATTGAATAGCAATTACCCCTACGAGTTGAGCTCAGAATCAAGTGAATCAGAAATGGCATTTAGTGCAGACAGACCAGAAGGAGGGTCTCATGTAGCATACCTAGAAAAACCCGAAGGACCCTATAGAACGCAACTAGAGTTCCTCCGAACCAACCGACTAGGTGCTCGCATCTATGAGGATGGTTTGCAAAGGCAAGTGGTGCAACTGCACAACCCTGATCAACCCATTGGATTGGAAAGACCAGTGGTGAAGTTTGAGAGAGACGCTTATATAGACAAAGAAGGAACCATGTACATTCTAAGTACGCAGCCAAACGATACTAATGAGTTTGGCACAATTCAATTAGAGACGGAAACGAAATTTCAAGGAAAAGAACCGTTAGAAGAACCTAGAACACCTAGAGGGAAATCTGTATTAACGAGAGTACTCATCCCAGAGTGGATCCCTCAAGATAACAGGAGCACCGAGTTGTTTGTAAATAAAGAGACAGACGAAGCCTTTTGGAGGTACAGAAAGCAAAACCCCAGTGAGGTAGGCATCATTACAATTTATGAATTCAAGGACCCAGATACACCTGGAAAGGTTGTATACCTGGATGAGACTTCAGAAAGAGTCTTTGTGGTGCCTGAGCGCGCTAAAAACACATACACATGGAGAGGTGAATTGATATTCCCTCCACCCAGAACGAACATAAATACAAGTCAACAAGGGGCAGGAACCTCCTCAGCCCATGGACATCAAAGAGAAGGAAATAAAGAGAGACCGGAAGTAAGCTTCAATCACCCCATAGGGAGAGATAGAACAACCACGGACACTAATCGAGCGGAGAGACAAAGAGATCATGGAATACCAGGTGGTAGAGATGATTTTCCTCTACCTAGACCACGTGAACACACAAGAGTATTGAGACCCACTCAATTAGTGAAATCCATGAAGAATTATTTTGATGGGACAGGAGATCCCTATGACCACGTCGCAGAATTCAAGCAAGTACTAAGAGCAGAACAAGTCGAGGACATGTTCACGCAGTACAACGCATTTGGACTAACGTTAAAGAATACCGCTTTAACTTGGTTCCAACCACTGCAACAAAGGCAATTTAGAGACATCCATCACTTTTTAGAGTCATTCATCACTGAATTCTCTAAAAGTGGGGTTAGACATGACACGTCCTCGTTGATTCATAGTTTTAAACAGACCCCTCAGGAAACAGTTAGACTGGCAGGACGTAGGTTCAGACAATATGTTGAACGATGTCCAATGCAAGAGCTACCCTCACAAGCCAAACAAGTATCACTGTTCCTAGATGGCTTGTTGAGCGCTAAACTACGCTCCTATGTGTACCTAAAAGAACCCAGAACGCTAGAGGAGTGTATAAGAATATGTATAGACATTGAGGACAACCTAGGAGATGAATTAGAACTCGCAAAGGTCTATAAAGACTCAGATTGTTCTTCTCTAGCATCCACAAAATTGTCTAATTCGATAGAGGACCTAGCAGAAAAAGTGGCCCAAAAACTAGGAGTTTCTAGCAAACAGGTGCTCAAGCTGCCAACCAATGTACGTTGTTACACTTGTGGTGGAAATCATTTGGCAAACATGTGCCCCAATGCACCTCAACCTCACGCCAACCCTAGTGGCCAATATTGTACAATTGAGAGACGATACACGAATCATACGGCTCAGGACTGCCCATACAACAAACAAACCGTGAGACAGAACTACCCGCAAACATACCAGCAGCCAGGTAGGTATCAAGGCCAATACAATGCTCAGCCTTATTACTATAGGCCTCCCCAGAACTGCCCGTACCAGGCTCAACAGAGACCTCAACCCGTCTTAGTTCAGCAGCCACCCCCACCAGCGAATGTCATCTCAGTCAAATACGCAGCTGCAGAAGAGAACCTAAGTAGGGCCTTAGTGCCTTCTTCACCCCTGATCACCGAAAGTGACCCGAACTCAAACAGTTTTGACTCTACACACGTAACTAGTCCACCCGCTTATTACACGGAGTCACCAGAGCATGTGGAGACATATCATTATGATAGTCCTCCAATGGAACCTAGTTGGGAGCCAGACTATGCTAATGTGATGTACGCAAACCCTAACCCACGGCCCCAACTGAGACAACAAAAACTACAGGGCCCTAGAGGACCATGCTTTAGGTGCCAAGGAGATCACTTCATAAAGGATTGTCCACATCCCCCAATAGCAAGGCAATCACAGTACTATAGCATACAAGGCTTTTGTGCCGACTGTGGCAAAGAGCACATAATCAAAGATTGTCCTAAGAACCCAGTTAACTCTTCGATTGTGACACCAATCAACGTGATAGGTATTGTAAACAACGCAGATGGATCCAATCCTACATACGTACCTATCCAAGCGATAAGCAGAGCCCAGGCGCTCTTACAAAACCAACAGCTTAATCATGAGAAAATAGCCAAAACTAGTGAAGTTGCGGAATCGAGTAGTAAAAAGACGAAATCTTGGAAAGATTCCAGAGAAAGAATAAAGAGAAAATGGAGTAAAAAGATAAGTGAGTTGGAAGGAAGTCTAAGAGAATCTAGAGCCAAAATCCAAGAATTGGCTTCACAAGAATTAAACCAAGAAATCCCAGCTCAGAAATCGGGATCAGTCTTAGCGGAACCCATACCGGAAGATCTAGACATGATGTTTCGTGCATATCAGGCTAGAATAAAAGAGGGACCTCAAGTAACGGAAATGAGTAAAAACTACCCTCGAGCTGATCTAGAAATTGAGAGAACTAAACTGTGCATGAAAATGGTAGAGTTAGCACAAGCTTTGTTCGAAGCCTCTAGATATCTTAATTGGAATAACATGGCAAAACCGGAACTACACTTTCAAGGACTAATGGAGAGGCTAGAACACTTGATAGAAAGCAAAGAGAAAAAGGATCAGTCTAGGAACCCTACTGTTCCAGAGACACAAGAAAGGAATGCACCATCCCTGTCTCAAGTACCCAATACAGAAAGTCAAGATAACCTGTCTTCCATACATAGGTACTCACATGAATTTTTGAGAGAAATACAAGAAGAGAAATGGAGAAAAGAACAAGGAACTCATCCTCCTATCCAAGAAATAGACGACTTGCAGGAACAATTTCCCCAAGACATCCCCTCTATATATGATGATGTAGAGGTGGAGCAACTGAGTGAACCCACAGGATTTGAATCTAATTCTTTACAAGAATTACCTCAGTTCACAGGACCTTGGGAAGCAAAGTCTATTAGTATGAGAGCACCCACGATAATAGTGAGGAATGAAGAATCAGTGATCCCTAGGAACACGGAAGTGATCAAGAACACTAAAGTACAGTGTAATCTCACTCTGGAGGAATTGTTAAAGGTAAAACCAGAGTTGTGGAAGCATGTAGCAAATCAATTCCCTGAGCTAGCTACCACACCCTCTCAGATAGGATCGCATAAGAAGGTACCAGAGATACCCGTGGAAAAGATTGGAGACGTAAGCGAAGGAGAGGAAGGTAACACATATCTTCCAATAACCTATCAGGGCTACACCATGAAAGCCATCTTAGATTCAGGAGCCGGAGTAGCCATCGCTACCACCGCTTTATGGAAACGTTGGGGTAAGCCAGCCCTCAGACCCACCAGGATGAAGCTACAAATGGCCGATGGACACATAGAAAAACCATTAGGCTTACTAGAAGGCATATCTCTCACCACTTGTGGTGTAGAATTTGAGCATACATTTGCCATTTGTGACTTTGCAAAAAATCGTGCTTATGAGATGATATTGGGACGACCATTCATGCGTCAGTTGCAAATTGTACAAGATTGGGGATCTAATTCTTTGTACTTGCAACATTTAGGAGTGACTACCAAAGTCAATCTTAAAGACTATTCACACAGAGATGTACCCCCAATACAATGGAATACCATCCATAAGACACCAATAGAGACGGAATCCGTGCACTCATTAGAATCAGATCCTTCTTGGTTGCATGAGGATACCCACTTATGGATGTGTAAAGCAGCCAAACAAGAGGAAGAGCGGTTAGAAGCCAGGACCTTAGGTGCAGAACAACATCCACGAACCCTTCAAGATCCAGCCTACGCACCTGTAGTATTCCCAGACGAAGAGTTTGAACCCCATGGTTGGGCAGAGATTCTAGCAACCATGGATGTAGCCATCAATGAAGAACAATGGACACCCCACTGTGACGAGGATGGCTATGACATTTCAGTTTTCACGATAGAGCCAATCATGTGCGAGGCAATCTTAGAAGAGTGTGAACCAGACACTGATGCATTTGAGGATGCAAGCGATTTTGATTTAGAATCAATTATCATGGACCCACCCTTTGCATCAGAGGAAGAATATTTCTACGAAGTAGAGACTCACACTCAGAGACACGAGGAAATTACGAACGAGGTAAGGTTAGCCACAGAAGTGACTACCAAGAGTGAAGGCAAGAAAAGAAAGAAGAAAGAAACCATGTCAGAAAAAGAAGAATCTTTGTTTGAAGTACCCGAGAATTTCAAGAAATATGAAATCGACGATAGAAGAATCATGGTACGAATGCCTAATAGAAAAGAGAAGGATGGACAAGTATATGATAACCGAGAGAAAACCAAGAAAATAATAGTTGCTATCGAAGGAGAAGAAGAAAAATGCACCTACATAGGGCACGATTTGACGACTGAAGAAGAAGAAGAGTTAGTTGCCCTATTGCGCGAATATAGAGATGTTTTTGCTTGGAGTTACAAAGATTTGAAAGGAGTAGATCCAGATATATGTTCTCATAGAATACCTATGACTCCAGATGCAAAACCGACAAAACAGAAACCTTACACGTACAATGATAACTACGCTGCGAAGATTAAAGAGGAGATAGATCGATTGATAGAAGCAGGATTCATTAACGAAATTGAGCATACCGAATGGGTATCCCCCATTGTGGTTGTGCCCAAGAAGAATGGAAAATTGCGTGTGTGTATTAACCTTAAAAAAGTTAATGCCGCCACGATTAGAGATAGTTATCCTCTTCCTATCACGGAACACCTATTGGAAAGAGTTGCGGGCAAGGAAGTTTACAGTTTTCTTGATGGATTCTCAGGCTATAACCAAGTAGCCATTGCTCCAGAAGACCAACACAAGACGGCTTTTGCCACAGAATGGGGCATATTTGCATTTCGTGTGATGCCATTTGGCCTAACAAATGCACCCGCTACTTTCCAGCGACTCATGTGTCATGTTTTTAAGGAATTTTTACGCAAAAGCTTGGAAGTTTATGTCGATGACTTGTGTGCGCATTCAAATATAAGACAGACACATATCCCAGAGTTAAGACAAATATTTGACAAATGTCGAGAATATCAGGTTTGTTTGAACCCAGAAAAATGCGTTTTCATGGTCAGACAAGGCAAAATTCTAGGACACATTGTGTCAAAAAATGGAATCTCTACGGACGAGGAAAAGGTGAAGGTAATTGCAGAATTACCAAGACCAACTAATGTGAAAGAGGTACAGGCATTTATGGGCCATTGCGGTTATTATAGGAGATTCATACACATGTATGCAATCATAGCCAAGCCTCTGTACTCTCTTTTAACCAACTTCGAATGGACAGAAGAATGTGAAAATTCCTTCAATGAACTCAAACGACGCTTGTGCTCAGCACCTATATTGACTACCCCAGATTGGAGTAAGCCATTCCATGTACATGTGGATGCATCCAATTACGCCATAGGATGTGTGTTAGCACAACCCACGAAGGAAGGTAACATAGATCTCCCCATAGCTTACGCTAGCAGACAATTGAACGCAGCAGAAAGGAATTACACCACGACGGAACGAGAAGGATTAGGGATGATCTACGCAGTAAAGAAGTTTAGGCACTACTTGTTGGCCAACAAATTCAAGTTCTTTACAGATCATCAAGCCCTATTATATTTAGTCAACAAACCATGTAACACAGGACGATTGATACGTTGGTTTCTATTACTCATGGAGTATGATTTTGAAGTGGTAGTTAGGAAAGGAAAGACACATCTTAGAGCTGACCACCTTTCGAGATTAACCTCAGGAGAAGCTCCTCAAGGAGTAGCGGATGATCTACCAGATGCATACTTGTTTAACCTCGAGATAGCACCGGAATGGGCTAAGCCATTAGTCCCTATTCTGACATACGGACCCAAGAGTCCTAGGATAAAGATCAAAGAAGGAGAGATTACCAAGTCTCAGAGATATCAAATAATGGCAGGAAGCATATATAAACAAGATAATCAAAAGATTCTTGCTTGTTGTGTAGATGAATCAGAACATGAGAATTGGTTGCAATTAGCACACATAGGTGCACTAACGCAACATCATTCAAAACATCGAACCTTACAGACTCTGCATAGATTAGGAGTATATTGGCCTACGATGGAAGCAGATGTCTACAAGTTGTGTAAAGAATGTCAGGTGTGTTGTGAAAAACCACCAGTAGAGCATGCGACGTTATATCACGTGTCCCTCACACCAGACTGGAGTGAACCTTTAGTGACATACTTGAGGACGAACACATTCCCTCAAGGAATGACCTTAGCTCGACAACACAGTCTAGAGCAGGAAGCTCAAGATTACTCCCTTATTGGCGATAATCTATACAAAAGAGGACGAGATGGATATCTAAGACAGTGTGTTCATGAGAGCGATTATCTTAGCATACTAGAGACTGCACACCAAGGTGTTGCAGGAGGTCATTTTGGACCAGATAGGATAATCAAAGCCATTCTCTTTGCAGGATTATGGTGGCCCACTCTTCACATGGATGCACATACCTATGTCAAGAGATGTGATGTGTGCCAAAGAACTCAGTTTCCTACTCGCAGAGATGAAATGCCATTGAAACCCATGATGGGCGGACGTGCATTTTCTAAGTGGGGTATAGACTTTGTAGGACCCATTAACCCCCCTGCAAAAGGTACACATGCGGAATACATTATTGTTGCCACAGATTATCTGACGAAATGGGTAGAGGCAAAGGCCACAAAAAAGAATGATGCTCACACGACTGCAAAATTCTTATTTGAAAATGTCTTTACAAGATATGGATTGCCTATAGAGTTAGTGAGCGATCGAGGTACTCACTTTCTAAACCAAGTCATTGAATATTTGTTACAGGATTTTATGGTGATTCACAAGAAATCCGCACCATATCATCCTCAGGCCAATGGTCAGGCTGAAAGCACTAACAAGATACTTTGTAACGTATTGACGAAACTCGTGAACAATAAACGTTCAGATTGGGACAAACAGCTACACCACGCTGTTTGGGCATATCGAGTGGCCTACAAGACCGTACTCAATGCAACTCCCTTTCAGATGGTTTTTGGTCAGAATGCTGTGCTTCCTTTGGACTTCTTGATACCGACCCTTAAGGTTGCACAAGAACATCAGTGGACCGGCCATGAATTATCAGCAAGAATAATGGACTTGGAACGATTAGGAGAAACCAGGCTAAAGGCAGCAGCAGGAATATACGCAGCGAAGAAGCGACAGAAAGCATATTTCGATGCACATGTGAAAGATAAAGGCCTAAAAGAAGGAGATTTAGTTCTAGTGTATACGCTGAAACAGCATGCACGCAAGTTAGAAAAGCGAGGTTATGGACCTATGATCATTAACAGACTCTCGACTAGTGGAGCAGTACAGTTAGCCACCTTAGAAGGAGATATAATGCCTAATTACATTAGTGGCTGTAGAGTCAGGTTATATCAATAGCCTCTTACTGAGGATATGCTTAGACGACTCACGTTGGCAAAGAAGCGTAAGGAGGAAGAAAACCGAATACGAGCCGAAGCTCAGGCAGAAGCCATAGAACGCATTAAGCGCATGAAGCTAAGAAGACAAGGACTAGGGAGAGAACATTATAACCATCTGGAAACATCACCCAGATATCCCATGGCCATGTGTCAAGTAAAGTCAACCACTCATCCTAGCATAGTGGACAGGAGACCATTCATTACAGTTAGGCTAGAGCACGGCAACCCTTGCCAAGAACTCAGGGCTTTGATTGACTCAGGTGCTGCGACTAGTGCGATTAGATGGTCCCACTATAAGGATTCAGGAATAGAAATGCGGCCAATTGAGGCATACCTCATAGGCCTAGGAGACATGGAAACCCCTTGCATGGGTGAGGTGGACCTTCCTATCCTCATTAAGGATATGACCATGACAGCGAAGCTACTAGTGTGCCATGATGACGACCTGATAGAACCCCTAATCCTTGGCCAAGATTGGCTATACGATCACTCAGTGGACCTAAATCTTAGACAAGGCTCCTTACAGATTGGAACCTTAGAGCAGAAGCGAGTGATACCGCTTGACTTCCCTAACGGCATTCCGCTTGACGGGTGTGACCCTAGACCCTATGAAACGCATGCGACGGAAGACAGGAAGATTTTTGGGCAGACCAGTCACGTTACGTCTACACCAACCCACTCGGGCTTGGCTATAGACAGTTGTCAATCAGAAGGTCCACAGGAGATCTTCCCTGGGACTTCCTGCAAACTAGAAGCGACAGTTACCCAAACGCAAGGACAGAAGGGCACAATCAGAGGTCAGGTGGGTTGCATCAGCGGCCAAATGAGCACGACACCCTACGGTGCTCATCCTTCCAAACTTGTTGCGGACTGGCCTAGATTAAAGTTACAAAAGGCATCACTTCCTAATGGGCAGGTCACGCAAGTGTTGGAACTCCCTTCTTTTCCAAAGCAGAGTGTCCATCCGACCTCTCAACCTCAACAACAACAGAGTCAACCACGACAAAGGAACCCAGACCGACGACAGTATCAGAGGAAACAACATGGAAAGCAGTTTAGGCCTCCCAAAGGAAGCGGCACCAGACAAATATGGGTGCCAAAAGGACAAAAAGCACCAAAGAACTCCAGCCAAGCAGAAATCGACAAAAAAAGGGCAGTACAGAAACAGAATCGATATCCACCATCCCCTCGACCTTCTTCTACAGGTCCGAGCATTCGACAGATTTGGATCGCCAAGAAGTACCTTACCCATAGACCCACGCCCACGCAGATTTGGGTACCCAAACCATGTATCATAGCTCAACCCATAAGCCATGTAATATATAACCCCCATAACTCATCTCATCCCTCGATACCACCAAACCCGACACCACCTTTTGCCCCTCAGCAGAAACCCACCACCCACTCCAAGATCTTTAGGAAATGGATACCGAAACGTGTCCAACCGTCTTCCCCTAACCCATTGTCTAACTACCCCCCGACTAACATACAACCTTGTACTAAATCACTAACCTTTAAACCTTGTATAAATTCACACACCATCATCACACACCACTCGTAATCTCATCTCATCAAGAAATGTATGCATGATCTGAAACGTATAGGTGTCTAGAGACCTGCACTAGTGCTACAAGGAACATTGCATCCATCACATCACAGCACTTGGCTACACGGGTTACGCATCAGTTATGGAAAGGGATTGCGGTCTCACTTTAATGGGATCATGATTAATTTCCATGCTAATGTGTTAATCTTTTGTAGCAGATCTTTCTCACTAGCGCACCTGCCACCATGCAAACCGACGAAGGAACATCAGGAGCAGGCCCCAGTGTAGCGGCTGTGCCACTCAACGTGCTACGAGCAGAATCCCACCCGACTGCTCCACCGCCGGAATTTCAGGGATTTCCAGGGCCCATGCCTATCGATAACCCCCCTATGGGCTACACCGAAAAGATACACAGGAACTCTCATTGGTTTCAGGGCCTTGCAGGACCCCTTGCGGACGCGGACTTTATATTTGAATCCTCTCTGACTTTTGATGACCGCACGTGGGGAAAGTACCAGTTTTTCTCCAGAGAGTTCGAAGCCCTACAGAGCACCCAGGATTTAACTCATGTTTGGGCCAGAGCAGGCTTCACAGAGTATTTCAGTGACCCCCTGCCCAAACCGGATTTTTACAGGTGCTATTACTTAATCACTACCTTACTGGCATCAGAGAATAAGGACATCCCAGGAACCTTCATATTGCCTACTCTAGTGGATGATCCACCTTACAAAAGATTTTATCTCTCTAAGGACTTAATCAGAGCAGCCATCAAGATCCACGGCACCCACACACCCACAGATCGAGAGAGATTGATTCCAGAACCGATGAAACGTGGGGATGTCACGAAGTGGGAGGAGATTTCGGCCATTACACCTGAGCTGTCAAAGCCACTAAGGATATGCATGCAACATTTCGCATTTCCACCTCAGGACAGATTTACCATGCCCCATAAACGAATCTGGTTCGGATTATATTTGGCATGCACAGGACCTCAAACTGTTGATCTGGCAAGCTGGATCATAGATCAAATGTACCTGGCACAGCACAGATGGGAGCGTAAAAAAGTGCTTAACGGATGTTGTGCACTCACAAGAATTGTGTATATGTGCTTGGCTTATGACTTGCCAATTGAGCGTGCACTAACAGGAGAAGAACTGAAGGCATTCAAGGGCACAACGAAGAAAGCCAGGAAGCCCAGTAGGACACGGGCAGGTAAGCGCATGCGAGGCACCATCCCCTGCCTTCAAGTGCCAGAGTCGCCATCACCACAACCATCTCCAGAGCGACCACAGACAGAAGCTGCTCCCACTGTACAACCTATTCACATACGGTTGTCCAGACCAGTGATTACAGAGGCCACCACTAGTACCGCTGCACCTCAGGCAGCTGCCACCTCAGAACCCACCACCACAACTCCCACCACTATTGGTGCGGAAGCGTTTTCTTTCCCGATACCACATATGGAGGCCGACCCCATAAACACGACATTTGATTTTGAGATGCCTGATGCATTCTCAAACGAATTCCAGTATTCAGAAGCACAACTGTTCTCCCAGGAATATGAACGTCCCAGCTACCCTACTACACCGCGAGATTTGCCACAAGGACAAGCTGTGTCGGGCTCTGAAGAAGAAAGAACCGAAACAGACGACGATCAAGGCGACGATGAAGCCAGCCCGGGCTCACATGACGAACAGACAGAGGGCCAAGGCCAACAAACCGACACACACGGCGACACCAACACATATGAAGATGAGACATTCGAAGCCGCAGCGTACACACTGGCTATAAAGAAATTATATCGTCTGGAGAAAGTCTGGGCACGAAAGAAGTTAACTGAAGAGGAGAGCCAGGCATTAATTGAACAGGAACTCATCTCCGGAGGATTCGAAGACGCATATATCAGAGGGTTCAGAGAGTTAGTCAAATCAGTAGGCTCCCATGAAGCACTCAGGTTTTTACAAAGAAAGCAACTACCACAGTTTGATCCCCGCCGAGTGCGACTACTCTCAAAACCTGGGGAGTATATTCGTGTACCAACAGGAGCCCAATCTTCAGCACAAGCCAGGGAGGCACGCCTCGCCCCCGAACGTTCATTAACCGCAGAAACCATCCTTGTAGATTCGCCACCCCGTACCACCATTGTACATACCACTACTATCCTCGAAATAACATCCACCCCTTCGACTCCTCTCTCACCTCATCTTTCACCAACCCATCCCGTATCACCCGCACACCCACCTGCTTTTCCCACATCCACACCTGTACAAAGCAACATAGCCACAACCTCTTCCTTACCCATTCATACCACCATGCCCACACCCAACCCTCCGCATCCATATGTTAACCCCTTCACCCCTTCATCCTTCCCAGCGTTTCCCCCACCTCTAAGACCCCCATTCCCCTTCCTAACCCCACTAACCTTCTCACCAGTCTCACCTCCCCAACCTACCATAACCCCTATTTCCCCGTTTCACCAAGCTGCTCCAACCATTCCCCCTGTAAACTACACTACATTCGCAAATCCCGTATTCACACCTACACAACCACCCACAATCGCACCACTTTTCACAGTCACAACACTAAACACGTCCAATGGCATGGACATATCACCATCCACCTCACCACCACCCACTCCACTCACAGCACCCTCATATTTAGGCACTTCACAATTTTCCACAATCACCACTGCATCCACTGTCCCAACCCCATTTCCCATTCCCACTGCATCTACTATCACTGCATCCTCACTTAGCACTTCACTACTACTATCGCCCACCATAGACACCGCATTTCAACACATGTTCGCATGCATGACGCAAGTCCGCGATGAGTTTGCATCACTCGACACCAACTATCAACAGCTGCAGAAAACGACGAACGAATTACAAACGCAGCTTAATTCGTTATCAATTGAGAACGTCTCACTGAACAGCCGATACCAAGACTTACGAGAGGCCTATCACAAGTTAGAACTAGAAAGTGAGGAGAAAACCAAAGAGGCCACCGTGGATTTGGATAACCTACTTAGAGCCCAGACTGTCCGCAATGCAACACTTACTAGAAATATGGGCTTACTAAGAAGACACTTAGCCGCAGCAAAAGAGGAGAACCAGAGACTCCAAGAGCAAAATAGAGAGAACTTGGAAGCGGCTTTAGATCATCCAGAGCAGCCACTAAGTCCGAGCAGATTCAAGGCAATCCCATCCGAGTCGATGCGGATGCTGCTAGACGACCATGTTAGATTGCTCGAGGACTATGATCGTATGAACGAAGAACATCAAAAGTTAAAGGAAGATCACAAACTGCTGCAGCTCAGAGAACCAGCAACACAACAAGTACAAGTAGCAGCCGAATTACCAGCGCCTGTGGACCCTGCCCCTGAAGTTTTAGAGGAACTCAACGCACTTCGGGCCCAGGTAACAAATCTTGAATCTAGGATTGCCATCTATGAAGCACCACCAAGGCCAGACTCCCCACCTGAGCTACCAGCTGAGGAAGAAACCGTCACAATCCCGGTGGAGGAGACATTCGAAGAGGCATATGAACCGATACCCATCCCAGGCGGACGTGTCACGGCCGAAGGCCAGATGACCTACGAATTACCTACCCCCGCGTGGATGAAGACAGTTGAAGAACTCGGAACGACACACTCGGCCAGAGTAGAGGCACAGCTACATGCCATGGCCATAATTGAAGAGAAAATTTTACAGTCACCATTCTTTGCTCAATTGGCCCCGCGACGATACATATCTGGGCATGAGCTCCAATATAAACCATACTTCATGTTAATGGCCGAATACCAGTTAACCATAGAGAAAGAAACAGGTATGAAACCAACGCATGCCACTCAATTCGAGCCAGAGGACTTGCCACCAAGGGCGCAGAGAGGTGAAATCCTTCAACCAGACTGGCGCAAAGATTTATTGCAAAATTATCCAGAGATGATGAGCATGTGGGTAAAAGCGCCGCTTCACTTAAAATTTAATCCGTGCTGGGGACCAGTACCACGACGCCGCTCTTTGACTGCCTTCGCTATAAAGCTACAGAACAATAAGCAGTGCCAAGACTGGTTGAACTATCCCTACTTCAAGCCACCAGTCGCGTTACCCACAGTAGGCTACATGATGGCGACGATCCGCCACTGGCTCCCTCGATTAAAACATATGGATGATATTGCCGCGCACATGACTGTCAAAATCTTTGACATGATGCAGATGGTCTTTAAAGTCTTCCGACGCATCAAGGCTCCCCATGTTAACACCCCGGGCTTTGAGCATGGCAACTTTGACTTAGTCTATGATATGAGCACAACGCCATCGCTACGGGTGTGTTACGCCTGGCACTGCAGGATCAAATATCTACCGGCATGTTACAAGCAGACATTCGAAGAAATGTTCACCACCGGTTTTTGGG